>CM062292.1:152089661-152780634 GCA_031216915.1 Pictodentalium vernedei
ATCCTCGGCCGTATTGATCAGAAGCTGAACATTTCTTGAAAAGCTGACATTTTCACCTGAATAACTGTAACGAGACCTAACAAGATGTCTGCATTGGAAGATCTTCCATCGGATCCTTTCAAAAGAGAGTCTTTCCCAGCGGACGTACAGGCTCTATTATTAAAGGAAGCAATAGAGGTCATAGAGAATCAGGATTCTCAGGGTTTTTACAGTCGCCTGTTCACATACCAAAGCCAGACGGCTCTTTCCGACCGGTAATAGTCTTGAGCTGGATAAACAAGCTTATCGTGGCTCCAAAATTCTATATGAAGACCATTTGGTCGGTAAGAGTGAGCGTTCGAGTGAACAACTATGCGGCAAGCATAGATCTAAAGGATGCGTAATTTCATGTCCTGGTACATTCGGCATTCAGAAAGTACCTGCAGTTCGCCGTACAAGAGAAGGTGTATCAGTTCAGAGCAATGTGCTTTGGTCTGAACCTGGCTCCCTGTGCATTCACTCGTATAATGAACTCAGTAATGTCATAGTTCCGAGCCAGAGATACGGCAACAGAATTATTCTTCAGAACGTTGTTCAGAGTCTGCTTCTTTTGCTCCGACGTCTCGGTTTCATCATAAACGAGAAAAAGTTGGATCTAGTTCTGTCCAAGTTGTTCACTCACTCGGGAATTAGCTTCGTGACTCTCAACAATCTGGTTCGTCTGCCATTACCCAGAGCGAAATTAGTCAGTTGTTATACTCGCTTTTGTCTACACTCAGACGCATTAACAGCGAGGGAATTCATGCGACTGATGGGGCTGTGTAGAACGGCTTCGTATCTTATTCCGATGAACCGCCTGCGCACACGTCCTCTCCAGATATTCTTTACTGAGAACTGGAGTGTGAAGACGCATTCGCTTGAAACCAGTATTGTTTTAACGGACCTAGTAAAACAAGGGTTCAGATTTGGGCAGATATTCAGTGGTTAACTCAGGGAGTTCCGCTGCTACTGCTGGATCCGGTTTTCACGATCATGATGGATGCAAATTAGATGGGTTGGGGCGTGACCCTAAGTCCCGCATACTTGAGGTGTGAGGGTCTTTGAGACCCTCGATTCCTAGAGATGCGCATAAACATCAAAGAGATGATGTCAGTATGGTTAGCGCTACAACATTGGATTCACATAATAGCGGAGGGTCATGTTCAAATTTTGTCGGACAATTTGACAGTAGTAGCTTAAATCAGGAACCAAGGCGACACTCATTCAATGCCATTATGCAAATTAATGGAGAAGATTCTCCTATACGTCATGAATCATCATGTTCATCTTTCTGTCCCTCATATGCCGGCCGGTCGTCTGAATGTGCTAGTAGACTCTCTCTCTCTCGGAAAGGTCACCTGTTGCCATCGGACCGGACTCTCAACAAGCGAATATTCAGGCAGATTTGCTACCAGTGTGATCGTCCCATGATAGATTTGTTTGCGACACAGCATAACAATCAGTTACCAACGTTCGGGTCGCCATGCCCAGATCATCGAGCATACGCAGTAGACACTCTGTTGATCTCATGGGACGGAATGATAGGATAGGTGTATCCTCCAACTCCATTGATTCAACAGATTCTGTTTAGATCAAACAGTCTCGTTGCAAAATCCTGATAGTAGCACCTCAATCATCACATAAACCTTGGATCAATCTTCTCAGGTGTCGGTTATGGGACATTCCACGGAAGCATCCTCCACGAGAGGACCTTCTTTATCAGGGGAAGTATTTGTTTTTTACGTCCTTCTCCACCCTTAGTGGCATTATGGAGTCGGTCAGACGTGAGGGAGCCTTGTTGTTCCTATGCTAGTTGATTACTATCACAAGAACGATTCAAGTAATGCGGGTGAAGGGGGTTCGATATGATTTCCAATTCCTCCCCCCCCCCCAGCACCCCCTTCAGCCCCCCCTCAGCCCCCTCCCCCTCAGCCCCCCCCCCCCCCCCCCCCCCCCCCCACACACACACACACACGCACGGCCAATGTGTTAAGAGGCGATTACTGGTAAAGACGTAGTTTTCTTCCCGTATGCCTTGTATGCATTTAAGTACATACATGCATTTCATGACTTCTCGATTGGTGGCTGGGTCTTGTTCTATGGCGACCTCATAGGAACATCCACCTTCTAGTTGGTTGGTTTCCTGTGGTTGTTCGTCTATATGTCCTATACGAGCATATGATTCATCGTCAATAAATTGCTAGCCTTTGGGTACCTGGGAGGCTGTCTAGTCAGTTAACTGGTATTCAGATGATTACATGCGGGATTTTTGTGCTCACACGCATAATAATTGCATTATTAGGCAGACACATTATTGTATATTAACTGGTTGAGTGCTGGAAGCCACTATCATGGCTTTCAAGAAACATGAGGGTACCATACTAAAGTCTTCATATTCTTTACACAAATTTCCTATTCAGTCATAAGCAAATACAATTGTGTTCATATAGATTTGCATTATTAAAAATTATTGGAGAGTGCCTTGAGGCACTCTCCAATAATTTTTAATAATGCAAATCTATATGAACAAATTCCAACTTCCAAAAATAATCTAGCACTCAACCAGTTAAGGACCTTAGAAACAATGAATAATTTCGGGGGCAGTCCGTGACGAGTCTGTTAATCATAGCTCGATCCATTTCTAGAACCAGGTTTCTATTAATTGCGGTACCCAATCGAATACATCTTGTCTTACACTCTCGTATACTGGCACGTTTCTAGGAACATATATATCGGATAGAACACGTCTGAGAGTGTTATTTACTGGAATTTATTGTACACCTGAATGGGGTAGCCTGTGGGTTACCTTGGAAGTGTGTTTAATCTCCAGAGATCGTTCATTGTGATTCTATTGGACATGTGTATGTTACATATATTATATCACCGGTTTTCAACATATCTGCGAATGGCAACTCTGGTATATGTTACAAGCAGGCAATATTATTTACCGGGATCGCCGCTATAGCCTTAGCTTCTGAACTGGCATTTAGCACCAATTTATTAATAATAATTAATACCTGAGTGTCTATTCGACTAATGTTTATATTGTTATTTGGTACCGCTTTTACTGATTCCAGAGCACTCCCCTCTTCTTTTTGAAGAAGATTCCTTCAAAAGAGGTGGGGGGGGGGGGATTTTTTACCTTTCCTCCAGCTTGATAAGTATGTAACTATGAGTGAAGCTGTTTTGTCTTCAGATTATATCCTGGATACAGCTTGTGTTTTATTGTATATGGTGTATGTTTGTGGGGGATATCCTCTCATTCTCAAATAGGACTAGTCCAGACTAGCCTTAAAAATTGGGAAATCATTACATACAATTAGCTTAGTCTTCATGCTAAGAATACGGAATTACTTGAATTTGGCTCCTTATTATACCACCCACTTCAAAACACATGTCCAACATAATAAAACAAGTTTTTTGGGGGAAATTTTTGGGGGGTCAGCTAACCCTAACCCTACCCTTTACTGACCCTAACCCTAAGCTAACCCTAAACTAACCCTAGCCACATAACTCTAACACCCCTTCACTGACACCCACCCCACCACACCCCTAAACCCCACCCAGAATGCCCTAACCCTACTCTAAATTTATCCAAACCCCCCACCCCACCCCACACCCCACAATAAGAGATTCTGTTACGTGGCTATCTGCTATCCGAAACTCCTCCTAAACCAGTGAACGGATTTCATTGAAACTCTTAGACCTTCTTTTACATACATTGAAGATGTGCACCTCCTATTTTCTTTTCAGATATTTTCATTTTTACAGTTTCCCATATTGACAAATGAACTTTGTCAAATTCAATTGACATTCTGTACAGATCTGCTATCCGCAACTCCTCTTAAACCATTGAACAGATTTCATTGAAACTTTCAGACATTCTTTTACATACATTGCAGATGTGCACCTCCTATTTTCTTTTCGGATATTTTCATATTTACAGTTCCCCATATTCAAAAATGGTCTTTGTCAATTCAGGTTTTAGTAGGGAGGGGTATAGATCTGCTATCCACTACTCCTCTTAAACCATTGGACAAACTCCATTGGAACTCTCAGACATTCTTTTACATACACTGAAGATGTGCACCTCCTATTTTTCTTTCAGATATTTTCATATTCCGACATACGTCCGTCCATCCATTATGCTATAGGGGTGTTATGCTTTGGGGGGGGGGGGGGGGGCACACATCTGCTATCCACAACTCCTCTTAAACCAGTGAACAGATTTCATTGAAACTCTCAGACCTTCTTTTACATACGTATTAGATGTGCACCTCTATTTTCTTTTCAAATATTTTCTTTTTTACAGTTTCCCATATTGAAAAATGAACTTTGTCAAATTCAGTTGACATTCTGTACAGATCTGCTATCTGCACCTCCTCTTAAACCATTGAACAGATTTCATTGAACCTTTCAGACATTCTTTTACATATATTGAAGATGTGCTCCTCCTGTTTTATTTTCAGATATTTTCATTTTTAGTGTTTTCCATATTTAAAAATGGGCTTTGTCAATTCAAGCTTGCGTGTGTGTGTGTTGGGGGGGGGGGGGGATGGATGGTTGACTTTTGCTATCCATGACCTCTTTTAATCTAGTGAATGGATTTCAATGAAACCTTCAAACATAGGTGTTGGTGTTTGTGCTCTCTACATTAAACACACTTTTACTGTTGTAAAATGGGAGTGCGATGACTCAGTAGGTAGAGGTGCAGGCTGTAATCCGAGAGGTCCTTGGTTAGAATCCCACCTGCGGCAACTGCGTTGTGTCCTTGGGCAAGACACTTCATCTCCATTGCCCACTCGGGGGCACAGTGGCGCTGTGTACTAAGGCGTACTGCTCGTCGATGGTGCACTTGTCTTCAACCAATGCTAACCCTGCTTGTGTGGAGTTTGTATGTTGGGGAGCTGACAGTTGCTTGCCATTGCTTGGTGGTTCTCACTGGGTACTCCGGCTTCCTCCACCCATAAAACTGTCGCGGTGATGATTAGCCATTGTGCATAAATATGTGACCTTAAACACCAATGAATAATAATAATAATAATTTACTGTTGTGAAATGTTTCTTGGTGGGAGTGGGTGGTATCATTTAGTGAGCAGTGCTCACAGTTTTTCTAGTTTATGATATGGCTTCTCTATTACTGTATAGAGAGACATACATGTAATTCCTTTTAAATTTAATTTCCTTTCACCTTGGATTACAGGCTTGGAACTATGTTGGTCTACTACTTCTGAAGTCCTAGGCCCTCCGCCTTTTTACGATTCAGCTAAGTCTAGGCCATTGGGTTATAGTATAAAAATATTATAAATTTAAAGTAATTTGTATATTGTTTATATTTACCAATGGCCCAGGCGGGTATGGCCCTCCCATGAGTGGGCACTCATACCTCCCCGCTGGGTTATTATGTAGTTCTCTTTTCTACGAAGAATGATGTTGGTGCCAATTCTGGTCACTTCCTGGCGGCTGCGCATGCGTGGAGAGTAAAAGTATGGAGGACCGGATAGGATTTTTAATTTTCGATTTTGCAAGCAAATTTTGGGATTGGAGGGTCAAAATTTGTGTTTGGCCCTTGATAACTTTGAGTTTGCACCAGCTAAGTCTGGACCATTGGTAAGTATAAAAAATATACAAATTACTTTAAATTTATAATTATCCCTTCCTGTTTTATACTCTACTGTGTGTACAAAAGCATTCTTTTTCTTTATTAGATTATGAAAGACCTGCGGTCTGGTATCAATACTATAACAAATTTACAATTGTATTTTCCAGAATTGTGTTTTCTATTTATGGAAATAACTTACTGAAATGGATCATTTGCATTTCCAAAGATGTAGCAATTTACTGTAGGTAAATTGCCATGTCTTTTGAAATGCTAATGATTTATTTCAGTGATGTATATTAACATATAGAAAATACAATTCTGAAAAATACAATTGTAAAACTTTCATAGTATTGGCCCCCTGGTCACAACAGATTTACACTTGTTAACTTAAGATCTGATAAGTAAAATTTTGAAAAATGAAGACTGAATTATGAAAAATAAATGAAACTAGCATCTGACATGCTAAAATTTTGAAAAATGAAGACTGAATTATGAAAAATAAATGAAACTAGCATCTGACATGCTATGTTTTTGCAGTATTTTTGATACATGTGATTTTATACTGCTGTAGGTAGATCACAACCTGGAGCCAATACTATAAAGCTTTTACAATTGTATTTTTTAGAATTGTATTTTCTGCCTATTAATATGACTGACTAAAATGAATCATTAGAATTTTAAAAGATATGGCAATTTGCCAACTGGCAAATTGCCACATCTTGGAAAATGCTAATGGGTTATTTCAACCCATTTAAAGTCATAACTAGATAATACAATTCTAGAAAATACAATTGTAAAGGTTTTATAGTATTGGCCCCTGCTTGGAATCTTGTTAAAATTTTCTGTCCACGTTTGTATTTATAGTACCATATTGTTTTTGTACTGATATGTTTCATTGCTGTTTCTGTGGTTTTCAGTTTTGACAGCAACCCAAATGAAACTGTTTTGAAGTAGCATTTTGTGCCACTCTCCCTCTGAAGTCTAATCATTAAAATTTCAACCGGCAAATTTGTCCCATAATGCAACTAGGAATTTAACCAGTTCATTTGCGCTTAATAGAATTAATCAAGGGTTAATCGTGCATTCATTATTGGAAAGAGGTTCCATAACCCATTCCATAATGTATACAGAATAACTTCCAATCAGTTCGTTTATGAAATCAGAATTGAGTAGCTGAATCATTGACGTATATGTTGATCGAGACACTTGTATCAAGTCTAGATGGTGTTCATATTTGGTATCACAGCAACATTTAATTAATTTTTCATGATTTTTTTTCCGTCCGCCGTGATATCTCATCAGTGCATGGATGGATTTCAATGAAATTTGGTATGTGGAATCCTTGTGACAAGCCACTCCTGCGAATGTTTAAAAAAGGTGTCTGCTTATTTTTGTTTTTCACCTTACTAAGTCAGTTTTTCATGATTTCTTTTCCATCCACAGCAATATCTCTGCAGTGAATGAATAGATTTCAATGAAATTTGGTATGGGGGATCCTTGTGACAAGCCACTCCTGCACATGTTATAAAAAGTTGCCCACATTTTTTCAGCAGAGTGACAGTTCTTTGTTTTTATTTCATATACACTTCATCAGTCCAGCACTACAGTGGTGGTATAAATTCCTTCAGCAATAGCTTGTGTTTTGAACTATTTTTAGTTATGCATTTACTGGACATTAAGACATACAGAATACCTACTGTTTTTGAGCAGGTGCAAGCTTTATTTCATTCATGACTGCACAGAAATATAGTTTTCAAGAGCACCTGAAGGCAGGAGTGAAAACTTTAATATCCTTGCAGTCACAAATGAGATAATACTGGTACCTTCTGTAAAACATGACATATTCTTTTTATTATATGCATTGCACAGTTTTAATTTTAATTAAAAGACACAAATGCCAAAAAATGTGATGTGATGCTGCATCATTTCTGGGAAGATATCTCTTCTATCTACCATGACAATAGATATTAGGTTATTACCACCATGTAGGTTTCCATCTTGTTGAAGTTTAAAAAAAAAAAATTCTTTCAGTTGCTTAATTTGTAAATTACACAGGCTCATTCCACTGAGAGTTCACATGATATGGTTGAAATTTATTGAACATATTGTTTCTTTCAACTGCTTGATTTGCAAATTATGTGGGCACCAAATTGTGATTTGTTAGGTAAAGGGTTAACTCGATTTTTTATTTGTTTTATTTCAGGCAGGAAGTTTAGCCAAGCAGGGTTTACATGAAGTTGAAGCAGTGTTAAACAATGCTGAGAGCCTTGGTCTAAAATTACAGGTAGAGTGTGCAACAAATCTTGCACAGTAATCCTTTTCCTAATGTAATGGCTATGTCTGTCTCCTGCTATTGACAGTCTTCCTGCAAAAATCACCATTTTCTTCCATTTATCTTTCTTTACTTTTCTTACATGGCATCCTTTACATTCTTACAGAGTTTTCTACTGTTTTGTGTTATGAATTACAACAAGCTTTCAAGCCACCAATCAACTACTGTAAGAAATTAGATGCTGTTATGGCCTGGAACCAGTCTAGCCCTTAAATAGTCCATCACCTATGTTGTAGATTCAATTGTCTGAAATATTTCAGTTGGTTGGCAAAGCTTTTGAGCAACTTAAATATTCCAAATGATTGAATCTAAAAATACCATAAACATTCTTTTTCTTTGAATCAATGCAAGACATGTTTCTAAGTTGAGAATTGATTTGACCGAATATTTAATGGCACTACAATACTGTTAGATATCTTTGTAAACTAAAAATACTTATGAATGAAGATTCACCACAAATGTAGTTCTATGAATATGCTGCGTAGTTCCACCAATATGTTGATACAGTGGAACCATGTTAACTGAACAGCCACTTTGCCAATGAAAATTATTCAATTAACAGGAGTATTCAATTAACAGGGATTGTGTCACTTTCCTGTATTCTAGAGATAAACTTAGCATTTATTCTATTATATCTTGTTTGACAGAGCTCCATGAGATCTGTCAAACAAAATATAATAGATTAAATGCCTGTATTGGATGTACTGAGGCCAAATAGGTCTATAAACAAAGAAAAACTGGGGAGTGTCAGGTAATTTCTCGAAAGTACAATATTATTTATTCAATTAACAGGAGGTTACTCTATAACTTATATTCAATTAACAGGTAAAATTTGTACTAGAGATATGGTAAATGGTTTTGTGTTGGGAAATTATATTCAATTAACAGGGTTATTCAGTTAAGATATATCCAATTAAGTGGGTTCCACTGTGTCTGGATGTTTTCGAGGCGAAATATATATATGGATTGGAATTTCTATTATTGAAGCACAAAATATCTATATATCTTTGTGAATAAAGTGACATCGCATTTCATCAAGCGTACACTGCATGCAGACTCTATGAAAAATCTGTAAACAAACAGCCCAAAACAGTGTCAAATTCCTAACAGAATTAAACTGGTGGCCTGAGAGATTTGAACTACATAAGATCAGCAGTACGATTTGAAATATGAGCAATACCAATATTTAGTCCAGGCAGAGTACAAACAGTCTCAGGGCCTGTACTTAGATCATATTGGAGACTCTGGTGAAATACTGCAGTGGAAGACTGCTGTATTGCACCAGAGCCCGCATTAACTGGTATAGGGTTGTCCTCTGTCATTAACATCAGTTTCTCATAAGCTCTCAGGTCACAAGTCTTATTCTTCTTTGTTTACACCATTTTCAATGAGGTTGTGCAGATGACTGTTGACACAATGTGATGTTCCTAACTCACAAAAATATACAGATAATCTTTCATGCTCCAGTTATAGATATTCCAAACGATCAGTGGAACAATGCAGCCTGATCATAAAATAACAACCATGGTTAGTTTTTGTTCATAATTGTAAATTTCATCAAATACAGTCAAAATAAGCTCTTGATTGAGAAGCATTTCTTTTGTTGATTCATAGAAAATGAATATTTATCAATTTTTTTCATGTTCAGTCAGATGAAATAATTTAGTTGGTCAAAAAGCCAAACCATAGGTTCCAAGCCAAAACAGCATCAAATTGCCCACAAAATTAGACTAGTAGCTTGAAAGCTTGTGTTTCTCATGGAGAATGTTTTGTTATAGAAAATATGCTGCTTCAGGTGTGAAGTATGCTGCAAAGGTGTGTTATTTTGTTGGTGGGTGAGTGGAGGGTACGATGGTTCTCTCTGATAAACTTTTTATCCCCTGCCAAAATTATGTTTTGCGGGGATATAGAAATTGGTTCTGCCTGTCCATCCATCCATCCATCCATCCATCCATCCATCCATCCATCCATCCATCCGTCTGTCCATCCATCCATTTTTTGTGATCGCTATAACTCAAACAAATATCAGATTTTGTTGAAACTTGGTATCGGCACTCTTTGTGGAAAATTTCTCAAATGAGTTTGATATTCAGTGAATTTCTTTTAATATTTTTATACTGTACCAATGACCCAGACATAGCTGGTGCTAACTCTTAAAATATAGGGCCAAACACAAATTTTGCCCCCCCAATCCCCAAAATTTGCATCTAAAACCAAAGAAAACATGTCCTGAATGGCCCTCCACACTTCACCTCTATTGCGCATGCGCAGTGTCAAGGACGTTCCGAAATTGGCGCCATTAATCATTCTAAGTTTGGCCCTTCATCAGTTAACATCTGACTGATCTTTGTGCTTGTAAATTTAAATGATGCCAGACACATAAATATTAGTGAAATGGTGATTCTAAGGAGGATAGAGAAGGAGGAGAGGAAAAATGTGTGACAGAATATTATCAGGGCTGTAACTTAAAATTTTTTAATGAAATTATGTTAAGTTACCTATTTTCGAGGCAGCAGCCATTTTGTTGTCATTCTGATTATTTAGTTACACTGATTTTTCAGTGTTTTCCTCTCTCCCTGTCCTTTAAGTCCCCCCTTGCTATTCTCCCATGCTTTTGGCATAGTTTTTGTAATTATTATTACTAAATTTTCTTGGGAGATCTAGCTGAACAACAGAATGAATTCTGTTCTTTTCCCCATGTTTACGTCTTCACCTACGGGTGGTTAGGCGTTGTGTTCTGCATCTACCATCTGATGTTCTGCAGTTTCTTCCCTGGAAGTCTCTGTTTTGCATCAGATAGTGTATTTTTGGTAACTGATTCCGGGCCTGGGTGCCTGGAGTCTTATTTTAGTGTTTTTACATTCATTGTTTACATTTACAACAGCCCTCTGTGTGAGGGGGGGATTTTTGGAAAATAATATCTTGATGTTATTTTAATCATAACTAGATACATTATTATTGTTCGTAAGTGTTGAATAAATTGTTTAAAATATTTTTAAAATATTTGTCCACACTTAGGCTTGGGATCCATTGGGGCTCAACGTTACTTTTCAGAAACTTGGGCTGTTTTGAAAAAATATTTTTTCAAAATATTTTGATTTCAATTATTTTTTCTATATTAATGGATCATATTATTATTATGTATTTTGATTGCCAGGGGTTAGTGCGAGTACCAGGACTTGTTTTCTTTTCACATTGAAAGGATATTGATCAATTGTAATAAGAGGAAGTCTTCCTCTGACTTTTATAATCATTCTATATGTGGTCAGTGTACCCGCATTAACTCCTGCTCTGTATCGTATGATTTCGATGACAATATGGGAAGCGTATGTCACGGTATGTTAGTGGGGAATTGGACACTCCGGTCCTTTCCCCGCAGGGTCACTCTACTTTATCAATTTCTATTTCAGACGATCAAGATTAGGGTGATGTATCTGTGATGTCTTCCAACAGTGTGCCTCCATCGTCACAATTAATGAAGGGCTAGCGGAAAAGTGCTCATGTAAATACTCCAGTTACCTAAGAGGACCCTAGTAGGTTCGACGGCCTTTGACGTCCGCTAGCTTGCCCGGTGTAGCGTCCATTCATCGAATGATTCGGCAGCCGGGTTCGTCCGTTGCGGTCTAGAAGGAATTTTGGGGTGATGCGAGCACTATAAATCAACCAATGCATACCCAGTGACGGCGGATCAGAGGGAGAACGGAGGAAGCCTTTTAGTCCGGTTCATAGCTCGTTCTGGTCCATCCGGACGGCGAGCGAGAGATGCCCCTCTCTCGTACAACAACATCTGGCCCCAGATGTTGTGGTACAAAATGTTTCGCATTCGGAGCATACGTCCGTCGCTCGGGACGCTCCGACATATAGTCAGTCCGGAGTAGACTGTCAATAAGGCTTCCTCATTCTCATGGTAGCGCACATGACCGCTCTTGGCTACGTGACCTCGGATATCCAGTCAGCTTCGCCAGTCAGAGAATCATCGGCGACCAGGTCACACCATCCGGTAGCCAGGGACACGAGGCCTGCAGACTCCGGACGTTCGCATAGGAAGTGTGCGGGAGTCAACGTACACGGAGCTTCCGGTGGCAATGCATCGTAAGACCGCTACTGCACAGGCCTCAGGAACGGACGTGCTTTCCTAAATAGCACAGTTTATCGCAGCATCCCAGCATCAACTGAATCCGTCGCATATTTTTTATCCGACGATGCTGGGTCGGGACGCTCCGCGGAAGCGGGTACGGACGTCCGAAAATTTCATCCGGTCCGACGGGATACCGAAAGGGATTTGGAGGATTTCGAGCTTTCCCTTTCGGAACAACATATGCTGTTGTGTATGTCATCTGACTTGGTCTTCTACAGCTTCTTTCGTCGGACCAGAATGCTGCGATGCTGGTTAAGAAACTGATAGCGTCGGTGGACTTAGAAATTTTTGGTTCGGTTCAGGGACATCGTCCCTCAGTTCTGACATAGTCCAATAATGTCACACAAACTTTCGAATTATTGAACGACGCTATATATATTATTATTATATGCTTGCTATAACCAAGCATTTCTGGTTTCTTGTTCGCAAAGTTACGGAGATGTCTTTCAAAAGTGTGCCTCTGTCGTCATAGTTAATGAAGAGCTAGCGGCAATAAGTGCTCATGGAATATGTTTATCGCCTAAGAGATCCCTTGTAGGATCGACGGAGTGACATTCGCTAGCTCACCCGGTGTAGCATGCATTCATCAAATGGTTCGGCTGCCGGGTTCGTCCGTTGCGGTCTAGGAAGGAGATTTGGGTGATGCGAGCACTTTAATTACTTTAGTACTCACCCAGTGACGGCAGATTGAGGACAGATCGGAGGAAGCCTGTTAGTCCGGTTCCTGGCTTGTCCAGGTCCGTCCGGGCTGTGAGCGAGAGAGGTCCCTCTCTCGTCCAACAACATAGGGGATCGCATGTTGTGGTTCAGATATTTTACATTCGGAGCATATGTCTGTCGGTCGGGACGCTCCGTTATATTGACAGTCCGAGAGACTGTCCATAATGCTTCCTCATCCTCACAGCAGGGCACACGACCGCACATTGGCTACGTGACCTCGAGTATCCAATCAGTTTCGTCATTCAGTGATTCCACGGCGAATAGGTCACGCCATCCGGTAGCCAAGGGACACGAGGCCTATACACTCCGTTCGCTCGCATATTGGTAGTATGCACGGGGTAACGATCACGGAGCTTCCAGCGGCAATGCATTGTAGGACCGCTTCTCCTCAGGCCTCAGTGACGGACGTGCTATCCGAGTTAGCACAGTTGTTTCGCAGCATCCCAGCAATCGAAAGTTTCTTGGTCGAATCAGGAATTATCCGACGGCGCTGGGTCGGTGAGGTCCGCGGTTGCATCAGGTACGGACGACCGAACGCTTTATAGGGTCCGACAGGATGGCGAAAGGGATTCGAAAGATTTCGAGTTTTCCCTTTCGTAGTATCGGAAGCTGCCATTCATATCTTCTGGCATTATCTTCCAGTGATTGTTATTTCGGACTACATTGCTGCGATGTTGGATAAGAGACTTATAGCGTCATTGGACACAGAATTTTGGATCGGTTCAGGGACATTGTCCCTGACTTACCGACGCAGTCCAATAATTTCATTACAATATGTGTTTTATTTTTCGACGCTATATATGCATACAAGCCTGCTACCAAGCATGATAGTTTAGTTTCTTGTCCGCGTTGCTCATTTCTGCCGTTTTATCATTTATACGAATAGTTTATTTTGGCAGAGCAGGGCATACGGAGAGTTCATATGCATCTAGACGGCGTGGTTAAAGACTGGAAATATTCTTTTTCGCCGTCTATGTCTTTTCCAACCTCAATGTTGGAAACGACAATGATGTCTAGTAGACTTAACTTAGACGCTTTATCATACGTAATCCACCTTACTGACGTGTTATCATTACGTCTTCAAGAAAAGATTTACGGGATATTATTCTCAATGTGATTTCTTTTGAGGGCAGTAGTTTGTTCACGTATAACTTCGCCCTTCAGTGGCTGATTGGAGTTGGTTAGACGTAACGCAGCCCTAGCTTCATCCACGCGCGTGGATAGTAAGGTTAAGAACTCTCTCAGAGTCGCTTCGTTCTCGGAGAAGCTTCTCTTCGACGGCAACTTTTCAGCAATCCATGAATTGCTCGATTTACACGTTCTCTTGTCTATCTAGTGTTACAAGAGATTCAGACTGGGGCAAACATTCGGTGGCTTGACTCAGAGAGTGCCACTGCAGTTGCCGGACCCGAGTGTTGCAGTTATGACGGTTGCCAGTCAAACAGATTGGGATATAATATTGATCCCAACGGATTCGAAGTGCCAGGATCTTTGGGTTCCGCAGTCTCTAAGCAACCAATTATCTTCCGCAGAATAATGTTTTTTAGGCTTGCTTTATGTCATTGCATGAACATTATTCAGAAACGCATGTCCAAATCCTGTCCGTTAATTCGACAGTAGTGGCGTATCTCCGGAACCAGGGAGGCACTCTTTTGTTTCCGTTATTCAATTTAATGGAAAGAATCCGTCTGTTGGTTATAGTACACCAAGTTCTGTTTTGGTCCGTCATATTCCGGGTCGTCTGATTGTTTTACCGGACTCCCGTTCACTTACGGGTCGCTTGTTGCTGTCAGAATGGACTCTCAACAAACAAGTATTCAATCAGATTTGCTATCTATGGGAGCACCCAATGATGATTTATTTACGACACAGCTTGCTAATCAATTGCAGACGTATGTGTTGGCTTGTCCGGATCTCTGAGCTAATGTTGTTAATGCTCTATTGATCTAATAGGACGGAATGATAGGATACGCGTATCCTCCGGCGCTGTTGTTTCGGCAGGTATTGCTAAGATAAACAACCACAATACATTTCTGTTGATAGCATCTCTATCTTCACAGAGACCGTGGGTAATTTACTCTGTTGTCTATTGTGGGACTTAACGTGAAATCTTCCTCAATGAGAGGATCTTTTTTCGCTGGGTAAATCGTGTCATCTTTATCACAACCCGCAAGGTCGTAACCTTCACGTATTCCGTTGTGTGATCCGTATTGCATTGTAAGCATTGTACTGGACGAGCTTTGGACGCGATTATTTACTATAGGAGATCCTCTTCTTCGCTATTCTATGCGGCTAAAGTGGAGGCTCTTCCGTCGTTGGTGTAGGGATCATTATGTTCATATTGTTGATCCCTCCATACTACTCATTGCAACTTTTTAGTATACTTGTTTGAAAAGATCTACTGCAGCCTGTTATTATTAAGGTTATAGGTTTATGTTACCTCATACCTATGCACTCTAGGATAGTTTACAATTGAGTCTTATGTCTCTTTATCTAAGTCAGTTAGTAACTTTTTGATAAATAGACTTAGAATCTTTAGATTAAATTCCTATATGGAATTTAACTTCGGTTCTTATTTAGCTAAGTAATCATTTGAGCCTCTGGAAACAGTAGTTTTCAAATTCTGACCTTTTAGACAGTAATTCTGTTGGTTTCTCTTTTACTGAAGAGTCAGTGAGTTTCATGCACTATCGATGGATGATTTTCACTTTCGTAGTTTCGGAATCACTACTTCCTTTACTATTTAGGTTGGATTTTTGCATAAGAGTTAGGCTCCTAATATCCGGAACCTATTGTTATTAAGGTCCTTCCGTCTTCGTACGGGCATAGGCCTTTACTCTCTCCGGTTAGAGTTTATGTATTTATAAACAGATATCTGTTTATTACTGCGGGCGTAAGCTTCTTCTATCTTTGATGCCTAATAGAAGGATGTTACGCTCCATTCTATTGCTAATGGATTCTATTAACTATCAGTACTGCTTATGGTATATCATTGACTCAGCAGTTGTGCTTAAGATTTCGGCTCATGAAGTAAGAGTTCTTCTACATCTTGGGCTTACATTAATAGTGTCGCTATTATAGATTTTTGAAGGCTGCTCATTGCGCTCAGCCATCCACATTCTTGAATTTTTATCTCAGAAATATCGAGTCCATTTCTGGAGGCCTCTATTGTTAGGTCTATTATCTACTGCTCAGAATGTCATTCACTTAACAGTGGCTACTATAGCTAGGTAGGCTGTCTGTTTCAGCAGTGACTCCGTTCTGCTGCCCTCTTCGCTCTGGGCTATTTGACCCAGGGCAAGAAAAAGAGAGGGGGGGGGGGGGGTGTTCCCTTGGGTCACCTGTTTTACTATGAAAACAAGGGGTACCTCCTCCGGAGTTAGTAATTCTGAGCTGTTATTGGGATGGTTGTTTACTGAGAAGTTTAGGTTTTTAAAATTCATTCAAGTCTTAGTTTTTAAAGTATAGCTTTTGAATATTGCATGTGTCAACGGACATGATTATGCAATCCTCAGACACTTTTAAGGAGTATAAGAGTCTCTATTCTCTAGACTTACTTTATTTATTGGCTTACTTTAAAAATTATTAGTATAAGGATTATATTGGATATTAATAGAATACATGGATGTATAATGCTCAATTTTGGAAGGTGTTGTATCTTTCTAATTTATCATAAATAAGAAAGATACATGTAAGGCCTATTACTTCTTTTTCCCTAGATGACTCTATTTTATATTATTGAGCGTATTCCATCTTGCTCTATGTCCTTGGCCCTCCAGCCTTTTTACTATTCAGCTATGTCTGGGTCATTGGTACAGTATAAAAATGTTAAAAAATTTATAGTAATTTCTATATTTTTTATACTTACCAATGACCCAGACGGGGATGGCCCTCCCAGGAGTTGGGAACTCTTGCCTCCCCGCTGAGTACATAGCGCTTACCAGGCACTGGTTATTAGAATGATTAATGGCGCCAATTTCGGAACGTCCTTGACACTGCGCATGCGCAGTAGAGGTGAAGTGTGGAGGGCCATTCAGGACATGTTTTCTTTGGTTTTAGATGCAAATTTTGGGGATTGGGGGGCAAAATTTGTGTTTGGCCCTATATTTTAAGAGTTAGCACCAGCTATGTCTGGGTCATTGGTAAGTATAAAAAATATAGAAATTACTATAAATTTTTTAACTTTTGTGAGAATTATGCCCCTTTTTCCATAATTCTTGATGTTTGGAAATAAATGATCTTGTGAACATGGTAGATCGAACAAATATTGGATTTTGATTAAACTTGAGTTCAATATTCATTGAATTTCATTCATCTTTGTGTGAGTTAAGCCCCTTTTCCATAATTCTCGGTGTTTGGAACTTAATGATATTGTGAATGTGATAACTTGAAATAATATTATTGGATTTCAATGAAATTTGGTATGGGCACTCATTATGAGAATCTCACAGATGAGTTCGATATTCAGTAAACTGCATCCATTTTTGTGAGTTATACCCCTTTTTCCATAATTCTCGGTGATACTATTGTGAATGTGATTAGCTGGTTCCAGTAATTTTCTACAGAATGTGTTTTATACAAAAAGCTTGTTAACTCTGTTTTTCGAAGTATATCTGCACAAGACATTTATCGTCCTTTCCAGCATGTTATATTTCATCATCGATAGACACAAGTTTCTTGGCTATGACTGAGAATTAAATGTAAATACTTAAAACCAAAAATACGGGGGGGGTTTTAGACATGTATGATTGTCACTTTTTGTTTTTTTTCGAAAACCAACACCGAATAGATTTTTCAGTTAACCAGACATCCCTGGCTTTAACTTGACAAAATGCAGTCATATTTTCTTGAAACTTGCTATTGGCATACATTATGAGATGATCTTGTTTTTATGTTTCATAAACATTTTGTTCCACTTCTCTCTGTCCAGGTGGGGGATTTTGCCCCTCATGACATGTGCTTGTTCCAACTTTGAAGCCCTTTTATGTGATCTGAGTACTTTTAGAGGTAAACCTATAAATATATTTTAAGC
Source organism: Pictodentalium vernedei (assembly GCA_031216915.1). Lineage (NCBI taxonomy): Eukaryota > Metazoa > Mollusca > Scaphopoda > Dentaliida > Dentaliidae > Pictodentalium > Pictodentalium vernedei. The sequence goes on from CM062292.1 coordinate 152,107,504, forward strand.
TGAGAATATTGTTCCCCAAAACTTTGAGATTGGGCTGAAAAAGATGACCACAAAAAAACAAAACAAACAATTCATTATGGAATGCCAGGTAGTTCTTGGCTGCCAAGTATTGAAACTCTCTCCTACCCCTCTCCTATCTCTTCTATGCTGCCTGTACACTTCAAATATGCTTTTGTATACAATGTATAGCTTGCAGGGAAGTCTTCCCCATTAAGAGAACATGTGTTTGTTTATATGAACACAAACCTGGTCAGCTGTATCATATTTTGGAGGCCTTCAGTATTGAGACTCTTTAGCAGAATGCTGCCTGTGGAGTAGAGGCCACTGATTTTGTAAAAAAAAACAGTTATATTTTTCTGTTTCATTTTCAGGCTGTGCTTACACTAGGATTGGTTTATAACATACAACAATATTCAGGTGTTATTTTTCAAATAATGTGTAATGTCAAGAGGAAAAACAGAACCGGGTTTGAAGTTCTTGCTGCTGGTGGAAGATATGATAAACTAGTGAGTGTTTTGATATTTCTATTATTTGGATTACCTTCCAAGAATCTGTTTGAGTTAAACCTTTTACTTAATGAATCAAACCAAGGCCTGTGTAGAATGCAAATTTAGCAGTTGAAAAAATGTTATTTTTCAAAACAATTCACCAAAATGATATGTGATCCCTCATTGGATCGAGGTCATCGAGATCATTCCAATAAGAGGTCACATGATATAGTTTTGTTGGAATTGTTGAAACATTAGAAAAAACAATATTTAACATAATAAATTTTGATATCGTCTGCTCTTGTTAACACTTTACCCAACGTAATGGCTAAAACTGGCCAGCTCTATTCACAAAATTCACCATTCAGTTTTTATTATGTTTTCATTTTTTTGTTACAAAAACATAGCTTATTACCCCTCCTTGGATGGAGCTCAACAAGTTCATTCCAATGAGGGGTCATAAGCTATGTTTTTGACGCAAAAAATAAAAAAAATTAGTGCTTTAAGAATTTTATTTGCAAGTGTCATCTGCTTTTAGTGTTAGGTAAAGGGTTAAAGGCTTAAAACAGTAACAGCAAGCACAGTTATAAAAACAAATATTGTTGCATACATTTATGCTTTGGTTATTTTGCTATTTTCCATTTTCAAGAAGAACCATTTTGTTGGGTTTAGTGCTATCCATATCCCTCATTTGTTGACAATAGCTGCAATCCCATAGACCGACATTTGCACTTTGGCCACTACTTTATTTGCAATTTCCTGGATTAAATGTCATTTCTGTCTATGACAATTTTTGGAATAGAACTTCCAGAAGAGGTACTTTCCAATAAACATTGAACCAAAATTTGTATTGTAAACATCAAGTAAAATGTATCATGTGTAGAAATATTTCTGTTGTATATAAGTATATTATTTCATCCACCCCCCCCCCTCACCCCCGCCCCCCACCCCCCATGGAAACCCTGGGAAGTGAAGCAGTGCTTGCTTACTGCGGTCAACAAGTCTGTTTTACTTGTAAAGTAGGACCTTATAACCAATGCCTGGAGTGGAGGTCCTCTAAAATGGACAGAATGGGTATAAACGATTGGCTGGACTTCACTTTATATCCTTGTTGCGGCCACGATTAGCCATTGTGCAGAAATATGTGACCTTAAACAACAATAAATAAATATTTTTTCAGCTCGAACTAGTGATGAACTGATAATCGGAATCAGCAATTGGAACCAGCCGGTTATGGAGCATCTGCCGATTGTGACAACCGGCAGTTTCCGGTTATTCTGTATTTAACTCTGACTATTAAAAATCTCTTTGATATCTGGCTATTTCAATAAAGTTTCCCCATTAAAAATGTGTTTAGTACATAGCAGAATATTTAGGGATTTGCAGAGCCAAGATATTACGAATTTACCATCAGCAATTGGTATGAGATCACCACCATTCCCCAGCTGATTGAAGTCACTGGCCTTCAGTCATTCATGGTGCTGTACAACTACAACTTTGCATTGGGTACATGTATATAAATAAAATGTGTTCAGCCGGTAGTCTGTAGTACTTCATGATGCAAGCATCACAATACAATAAGAAATTGAAATTTTAGAAAAATGATAGATGATTGTTACGCAACTGTATTTTAAGATGCATGACTGTCACAAACATGTTTTCAGTTTGTCAAATTCATATTTTTATACTGTACCAATGACCCAGACTTAGCTGGTGCTAACTCTAACAAAACCAGGGCCAAACACAAATTTTGCCCCCCAATCCCCAAAATTTGCATCCAAAACAAAAAGAAATCATGTCCTAAAGGACCTCCATACTACGCCTCTACTGCGCATGCGCAGTGATGCAGACGTCCTGAAATTGGCGCCAATTATCATTTCTCTGTTTGGCCCTTCATCAGTCAACATCTCACTGATCTTTGTGCTTGTAAATCTCAGTTTAAAGGATGCCAGACACGTATTTTTTGGAGAAAATGTGATTCTAAGGAGGATAGAAGGAGGAGAGGAAAAAGAAGTGACAAAAAATAATCAGGGCTGTACTTAAAATTTTTTGATGAAATTATGTTAAGTTGCCTATTTTCGAGGCATGGGCCTCTTGTTGTCATTCTTGCTAATTGTTGCACTGCTTATTCAGTGTTTCCTCTCCCCTAGCCTTCTAAAGTCCCCCCTTGCAATTCTCCCATGCTTTTGGCATATTTTTGAGAAATTTCATTTCTAAAATTTCCTGGGAGAGTTGCTTGGTTACAGAATGTTTTCTGTTATTTTCCCCATAGTTACGTTTTCACCCATGGGTGTATAACGTTTGTGTTCTGCATCTTCCATCTGATGTTCTACAGATTCTCCCCTGGGAGTCTCTGTTTTGCATCAGATAGAGTGTAATTGATGACTGATTCCGGGCCAGTTTTTTCAGTGCCTGGAGTCATGTTTTCTGGTGTTTTTACACTGTTTGTTTTCATTGGCAACAGCCTTTTTTGAGGGGGGCTGTTTGCCTTTGCTGTAGTTTATCTCACTATAAGATACATTTATATTATCCGAAAGTGTCTCATTAATTATTTAATATAAATTTAAAATTTTTGACCACACTTTGCCATCGGATCCATCGGGGCTCAACATTACTTTTCAGCAACTTGGGCTTCGCTGAAAAAATATTTTTTCAAAATTATTTTGTTTTGCAATTGTTTTTTCATTTATTAATGGATCATGTTATTATGTATCTTTGTGTCAGGGGTTTTTGCGAGTAACTAGGACTTGTTGTTCTTTCACAATGAAGGGACGTTGTTCAAATTGTAATAGGAAGAAATCTTCCTCTGACTTTCATGATCATTGTATTAATTGTAGTCAGTGTTCTCGCATTAATCCCTGTCCTATATGTGAACATTGGGATGAGAAACATTGGAAACGTGTGTCACGATATGTTGTTTCTGGAGAAAGAGCGATGCCGGCTCTTTCTCCGCAAGGTCACTCTACTCTCTCAGTTTCTATTTCAGAGGAACCAGAACAGGGTGATGTTTCCATGTTATCTTCTTCAAGTGTGCGTCCGTCGTCACAAATGAATTCAGAGCTAGCGGCAAAAGTGCTCATGGAGATTAGACAAATGTCGTCCGCTAGCTCGCCCGGTGTAGCGTCCATTCACCGAATGGTTCGGCAGCCGGGTTCGTCCGATGCGGTCCAAGAGGAAATTTTGGGTGATGCGAGCACTATAAACATAATAGATGCACACCCAGTGACGGCGGATAGTAAGCGAGAACGGAGGAAGCCTTTGAGTCCGGTTCCTAGCTCGTCCAGGTCCAGCCGGGCCACGAGCGAGAGAGGCCCCTCTCTCGTACAACAACATCTGGGACCAGATGTTGTGGTAAAAAATGTGTCTTTAGCGGAGCATACGTCCGTCGCTCGGGACGCTCCGTTGTATAAGCAGTCCGCAGAGACTGTTAAGGCTTCCTCTTCTCGTCAGCGCACAGGACCGCACCTTGGCTGCGTGACCGCCGATATATTACCAGCTTCGCCGATGAAGGATTCTTCAGCGACCAGGTCACACCATCCGGCAGCCAGGGATTCGAGACCGATGGACTCTGGACGTTCGCATAGGAAAAGTATGCGGGAGCCATCTGATGCGGAGCTGCCCTCGGCGAAGCAGCGAAAGACTGCGCCTCCGCAGGTCTCAACGCCGGACATTCTTGTGCAGATAGCACAGCTTATCGCAGCATCCCAGCAGCCGACAGAAACGGTGTCGGATCGAGAATTATCCGACGGCGCTGGGTCGGTACGCTCTGCCGAAGCATCGGGGGCGGACGACTGGGAACATCATGAGGTCCGACCGGATGGTGAAAGGGATACGGATGAGTTGGAGCTATCCCTTTCGGAACAACATAAAGCTGCCGTGGACTTCATCCGGCACTTTCTCCCTCAAGTTGTTCCGTCGGGCCAGACTGCTGCGCTTCCGGACAAGAGAATTATAGCGTCATTGGACTCTGAATTTTTTGAGCAGTTCAGGGACATCGCTCCCGAGTTTCCGTCGCAGTCCAATAATGTTGCAAGAACATTTGAATTATTGAACGACGCTATATTTAAACTTGCTTCCAGGATGGGGAAAGCAGGTTTCTTGTCCGCTAATACTCTCAACCTGCCTTTCATTAATGCAAGGAATAAATTCGATACGGCAGGACAGGGTATACCGAGAGTTCCTCTGCGTATGGACGACGAGGCGGAAGACTTAGAGCTATCATTACCGTCGTCAGCTTCTATTCCAACCGCGGTGTTGGAAACAGCTATTGCGTCTAACAGAGCCAATTTAGATGCCTTATCTTACGCAGATCACCTTACTAAGGCGTTATCACTGTGCCTTCAGGGGAAAGAGTTTCAGGATATACAATCCTCTTTAAGACTTCTTTCAAGGGCAGTAGCTTATTCCACGTGTAACTCAGCCCTTTCAGTGGCAAATCTGGAGTTGGTTAGACGTGACGCAGCCCTAGCTACATCCACACTAGTAGATTCTAAGGTGAAGAACTCTCTTAGAGTCGCTTCGGTCTCAGGAGAACTTCTCTTTGACGGCAAGCTTTCCGCTATTTATGATAAAATTAAAAAGAAAGCTAATGATTCTCTGTTGTTCAGATCTGCTCCTAAGAAGTCGGATACAGCAGACACGAATAAGACAGGCACTTCTGGGTCTAATGCGCCCAAGAGAGGTTCCTATAGAGGTTCCGGTGCGTCCTCTTGGTCTTATTCGAGAGACCGTCAGGATAGCGACTCTCGTTCGGGACGTCCTTCAGGCCGGGACAATCGGTCGGACGCCCCGAGGTCGACGAGGCGAGGTGCGGGTCGTGGAAGACGTGGTTTCTCCTACCGCAGGCCTCGCAGGTCCAGGAGGTGATGGCTTAAACCTCTATCGCGTTCCGGTTGGCGGAAGGTTGTCGAGCTTTTCACAAGAGTGGGCGTCGATTACGGACGACCCTTGGGTCAGAGGAGTGACTTCGGAAGGTCTAAAGATATCCTTCAAACGAAAGCCTCCATTAACTCGAAGTCCAAAGTGGACTCATCTTCCGTCAAATCCACAGAAAAGAGACGCTCTGTTATCAGAGGTGCAGTCTCTTTTAATGAAGAACGCGGTAGAGGTCGTAGAAAACCATGAATCTCCGGGATTCTACAGCCATCTGTTTCTGGTTCCGAAACCAGACGGCTCGTTCCGTCCAGTCATAGATTTGAGCTGGATAAACAAGCTGATCGTCGCTCCGAAGTTTTATATGGAGACGATTCGATCGGTCAGAGCGAGTATTCGGGTGAACGATTATGCAACGAGCATAGATCTCAAAGATGCGTACTTTCACATCATGGTACATCCGACATTCCGAAAGTATCTACGCTTCGCAGTCCTAGGAGTGGTGTATCAATTCCGGGTGATGTGCTTCGGATTGAATCTAGCACCCTGGGCTTTCACTCGGGTAATGAACTCGGTAATGATCTACTTCCGAGCTCATTCGTCTGCGGTAACGTCGGCCTACCTGGACGACATTCTTCAGAGGTACGGCAACAAGTTAACGCTTCAGAACGATGTTCAGAATCTTCTTCTATTGCTCCGACGTCTCGGTTTTATAGTAAACGAGGAGAAGTCGGATCTGGTGCCGTCCAAGTCATTCACTCATCTGGGAATGAGCTTCGAGACGCACAACAATCTCGTTCGTCTGCCGTTAACCAGAGCGAAATTAGTCAGTTGTTACGCTCGCTATTGTCTGCACGCAGACAAAGTCACGGCGAGAGAATTTATGAGACTGATAGGTCTGTGCAGAGCCGCCGCGAATCTCATTCCGATGGGGCGGTTACGCACACGTCCTCTTCAAATTTTCCTGACTCAGAATTGGAGTGTGAAAATTCATTCGCTCGATGTAGACGTTCTCTTGTCAGATCAAGTGAAACAAGAGATTCAGACTTGGGCAAACATTCAGTGGTTAACTCAAGGAGTTCCGCTGCAGTTGCCGGATCCGAGTTTTACCGTTATGATGGATGCCAGTCAAACAGGTTGGGGTGCATCATTAATCCCAACGGATTCGAGATGCCAGGGTCTTTGGGATCCGCAATTCCTGTGCAAGCACATAAACATCAAGGAAATGATGTCAATTTGGCTTGCGTTACGTCACTGGATGGACATTATTCACGATGCTCATGTCCAAATCCTCTCCGACAATACGACAGTAGTGGCGTATATACGGAATCAGGGAGGCACTCATTCAGTTCCGTTGTTCAATCTAACGGAAAGAATCCTTCTGTTTGCGTTAGAACATCACGTTCTTCTTTCGGTCCGTCACATACCGGGTCGTCTGAATGTGCTAGCAGACTCCCTTTCACGAAAGGGTCGCTTGTTGCCGTCGGAGTGGACTCTCAACAAACAAGTATTCAATCAGATTTGCTACCAATGGGAACGGCCAATGATAGACTTATTTGCGACACATCTCAACAATCAGTTGCAGACGTATGTGTCTCCGTGTCCGGATCCAAGAGCATTTGCAGTAGACGCTCTGTCGATCCCTTGGGACGGAATGATAGGATATGCGTATCCTCCTGCGCCGTTAATTCAACAAGTATTGCTAAAGATAAAACAATCTCAATGCAAGATTCTGTTGGTAGCATCTCTGTCGCCACAGAGACCGTGGATAAATCTACTCAGGTGTCTGTTGTGGGACCTACCGCGGAAGCTTCCTCCACGGGAGGATCTTCTTTCGCAGGGGAAATCGCGCCAACTCCATCACAACCCGCAAGGTCTCAACCTTCACGTTTTTCCGTTGTGCGGTCCTTCTTGCATGGCAAGCACTTTACAGGACGAGCAGTGGACGCGATTTCTAACTGTAGGAGGACCTCCTCTTCGCTAAATTATGCGGCTAAGTGGAAGGTTTTTCGTCGTTGGTGTAGGGATCATTCTGTAGATATATTCGATCCCTCTATACCAGACATTGCAAACTTTCTAGTATACTTGTTTGACGAAATCAAACTGCAGCCTGTTACTATAAAGGGTTATAGATCTATGTTATCTGATACCTATGCACATCATGATAGTTTACAAATTGGATCTAATGTCTCTTTATCGAAGTTGGTTAGAAACTTTTCGATAAATAGACCCAGAACTCTTAGATTAATTCCTAAGTGGAATTTAGCTTGGGTTCTCCTTAAATTGAAGGAAAAGCCATTTGAACCTCTTGGGACAGTAGATTTCAAATTCTTATCTTATAAGACAGCTTTTCTCTTAGCTTTCTCTTCTGCTAGAAGAGTCAGTGAGCTTCATGCACTATCGGTGGATGATTCTCATTATCGTAGTGTTGGGAACACTATCACCTTCACTACTAATGTGGGTTTTTTAGCTAAGAATCAGGCACCTAATAAATATCCGGAACCTATTGTTATTAAGGCTCTTCCGTCTTCAGACGGGCGTAGGCCTTTACTCTGTCCTGTTAGAGCACTACGTATCTATAAACAGAGATCTCAGTTTATCAGAAAGGGACGGAAACGTTTCTTTCTGTCTTTGATGCCTAATAGAAAGGACATTTCAGTCCATTCTATTGCTAGATGGATTCAGTTAACTATCCGTACTGCTTATGAAGATTTATCTTCTTCTCAGCAGTCTGTGCTTAAGATTTCTCCTCATGAAGTAAGAGCTCTTTCTACTTCCTGGGCTTATGCTAATAGTGTCGCTATTACAGATTTAATGAAGGCTGCTTATTGGTCTCAGCCATCCACATTTATGAATTTTTATCTCAGAAATATTGAGTCCATTTCTGGAGACCTGCATTGTTTAGGTCCGTTATCTGTTGCTCAGAATGTCGTCCACTAAACAGTTGCAACTATAGTTATGCAGGCTTTCTGTTCCGGCAGTGACTCCGTCTGGCTGCCCTCTTCGCTCTGGGCTATTTGACCCAGGGCAATGGGAAGGGGGGGGGGGGGGGGGGGCGGGTGTTCCCTTAGGTCACCTGCTTTATAGTGAAAAGCAAGGGAATGCCTCCTCCAAATCAGTATTTCTGAGTCGCTTCCGGGATGGTTTTAAAGTGTAATATTAATGTTTAAATTCATTCATGTCTTATTTTTAAAGTGTAGCTCGGTGTGAAGCATTTGTATATGTCAAGTGTCAAACGGGCTTTAATATACAATACTCGGACACTTTTAAATAAAGAGTCTCAATTCTCTGGACTACTTTATTTATTGGCTTGCTTTAAAAATAATTAGTATAAGGGTTATACTGGATGTTAATAGAGAACATGAATGTTATTGTGCTCAATTATTAAGGGTAGTGTATCTTTCTAATTTAATATTAAATAAGAAAGATACATGTAAAGCCTAATACTCCTTTTCTCCTTAAGGGGTTACCTCTTTACTATATAATTGAGCTTATTGGATTTTCCTCTATGTCCTAGGCCCTCCAGCCTGTTTACTATTCAGCTAAGTCTGGGTCATTGGTACAGTATAAAAATGTTAAAAAATTTATAGTAATTTATATATTTTTTATACTTACCAATGACCCAGACGGGGATGGCCCTCCCTGGAATTGGGAACTCTTGCCTCCCCGCTGAGTACATAGCGCTGACCAGGCACTGCCAGTAAGAATGATAATTGGCGCCAATTTCGGGACGTCTGCGTCACTGCGCATGCGCAGTAGAGGCGTAGTATGGAGGTCCTTTAGGACATGATTTCTTTTTGTTTTGGATGCAAATTTTGGGGATTGGGGGGCAAAATTTGTGTTTGGCCCTGGTTTTGTTAGAGTTAGCACCAGCTAAGTCTGGGTCATTGGTAAGTATAAAAAATATATAAATTACTATAAATTTTTTAACTTTTATATTCATTTACCTCCCTTGATGTTTCTCTCCAATGTTGACTGCAGAGGACATGTAAACACTGGAGAAACACATGTCTGACATGTCCCATGTGTATCTCTTCTCTAAACCATGCATCATACAACTTCACAACACACATTAACATCAAAGTTATTAACTTATTATTCAGTTAAGACACAAAGTATGTGTGCTCAGTATATTCCTTGTTAATTCAGCCAAGTATATTGTATTCTTACGCAAAACCATATATGTGACAAATATATATTCGTGGTTAATATTGGTTTTAAGAAAAGTAAGGGAATTGATTGAATGGATCACTTGAATTGTAAAATTTCTTATGAATCATAATATTCATTAGTTATCAGCAGTTTTAATTTCATCACTGTTTTGCTGAATTCAAGTTTGCATGTGTTAATATTTTACCCACTGTTCTTCTGCTATTTATTTATTATTACTTTCAGCTGCATTTGTTTTCAGAAGGTTAATTATCCCTTCTAGAAGTCCAGTTCTTCACTTCATTGGCTTTGTTGAAACCCTCACTCAGCAAAGACATGAAGTGAGTAGTGTTCAATTAATTTTCTATTGGTCAGTTAGGATCTGCAGTAAGCTGCAGTGTTCAGGTCAGATGAATTCCCTCTCCAAATTATTGAGTATGTGGACCGATAGTTGATTTTGTAGTGATTTATAAGTAAAAGTAAAAAAAAAGTTATAATAATTAAGAAAATTACTGTGGCTAGTGAAATTCTGTGGATTTCATGGAACACCCATATAAGGAGTGGACAGGACATTTTCACCTTCGGCCAGGTATCCAGCCAGAATAGGGAAATGGTAGCCAAAGATTTGTTGTTTTGGAACCTGTCACACAGAGGGGTTCTTTGTGTACTTCTATTTCATCCTGTTAGATGTTATGGCAGTGTTTTGAAACTTCATGATTGTGTAGAATAAAGAACCCACATTGAACTTTCATCCACTTCAATTAATTATTTTTACTCCTGTGGTTACATATTAACAATATTACCGGAATAAACACAATCTTCACTAGAACAATATCTTGTGATTGTATCATTAAATAATGAACGTCTCCCCCACCCCAACCCCCAAAAATGCAAGTATTAATTTGGCTAATTTTGCCCAGTTCTAAACATGCATACTCTGAAAACTTATGTGGTATTAAGCTTTCATAATTGGTGATTTATCAACGAAATTCTGCTGTACTATAACAGGCAACAACAGATTTTCTAATGTATCCTATTTCAACTATCAGAATCAGCATAATCAGCAAAGAAATAATTGGTAATCAGTTCATAGCAAGTTTTGATAATCGGTTCATCACTAGCACAATCCCTATATTCTACATTTGAGGGAAATGTCCCCTTTTAATTGCATATTGTGTATGAAAGATATCACTGTTAAAGGAATATGCAGATTAATAGCTGTGTATGATTGTTAAGGACAAAATCAAAAGATTATATAAACATCTATGTTTCAGAAAAATCTTTCTGTTCAAATTCAAGACTCATTTATTTGAAACAGTATAGTTTGCTTGACAAACTTTATGAGCTATGCCAATCAAAAAAAATGTATAGGATTTCGACTGTTTCAACTCAAGATTTATTAACCAAGTTTAATCAATTCAATTTGAATTGATGTTTAACTCCGTGCATTCTGCTGGTGGATATTCCATCCCAGGACTGGATTTCTCTTGTCACTGAAATAATTATAATTTGGGCATATTTAATCCAATTTCCACCCTGCCAATTCATTGGATTTTTTCACCAATGATTTCTTGAGTTAAATTTAGATGAATTTTTCATCTAATCTAGTCATGGCTGCTTCAAAGCAGCCATGACTAGATTTGATGAAAAATATCTAAAAAATACTTAGTGGGTTAAGAGTTAATGAGGCTCATATCAAATTTAGTGGACAAGGTTTATAAGTTCTTTATAAAATAGTATGAATTTGAGATCTTTCTTTTCAGGTGAGCAGTTGAGGGCTCAGTGTGTACTTCTATCAGTACTCCCATACAAATATTTTGCTTTATAACTTGAGGATTGGTTGTTGGGTTTTTAGTGTCCTTAGGTATGATTGCAGACCAGCATGTGGACAGAGGTTTCAACATATTGCAGGTTTTATCCACACATACATACCAGAGTTATGGCCCTTGCTACACTTGAAAAACTACTTGAAAAACTTTCCATATTAACATTTTTCATTTCAACTCATTCATCGGTTGTCAGATTTTGATGTCCTTTGTATGATGAGAGATCACCATGGTGAAAGGGATGTCTACATATTGTGGGTTTCATCCATTCATATGTACCACAGTTATGGCCCTTGTTACACTTAGAAAACTTTCTGTACAAACATTTTGCATTATAACTCGCACATTGGTTCTCAGAGTTTGATGTCCTTTGGTATGGTGTCAGACCAGAATGGGGGAAAGGATATCCAAATATCACAAATTCCATCACTGCATGTGTACTAGAGTTATGGTCCTTATAATGCTTAGAAAACTTTCTGTACAAACATTTTGCATTATAGCTCAAACTTCAGATGTCAAATTTGTATGTCCTTCAGTATGGGGAGAGTGCAGCATGGGTGAAAAGGATATTCAATTATTGCTGGTTTCTACCCCACATACAGACTAGAGTTATGCCCCTTCTTAGATTTGGGAACATTTATATTGATTTTTTTTTTGTCCATGGGAATATTTTTTATTGAATGACAGCAGAAAATTTAATAATATTTTTATACTGCCCATGTTGAGTGGATATGCAGGAGAAGTTCAACCGAGTTAGTCTGCATGTGTGTTTGTTTGTTTGCTTAAAATAGCAGACATTTATGCCATCTTACGAAATTCTACCACTCCACTGAGCAATGAACTCCATGTAATGAAATATCATCAGAAGCACAGGGTCCGAACTTAACCCTTTACCTAATACGAATAGAGAATGACAGTTGTTGGAAAAAACTCTTGCATGTTGTTATGACTTAAGGCAGTTTAGCCTTGAAAGTACTTGAAAATTGGCTCAAAATCCCAAAAGTTCGTAGCACCATGACCCACAAAGAATGAATCGACCCTTGAGTGGAACAAGGCACCATCACATTAAGGAATTTTTGTAAATTATATAATGATGGTCTATGAAAGTACTAACTTGAATTTGTGCAGTGTGGTTCTTAAATAAAAATTCTTGAGCCCTGAAATATCCTTGAATTTGGTTCCTGAAATTGTGGGTACCTGTTACAATAAACCTCTTATTTGGTTGAGTGCTGGAAGCCCATATTTGGGCTTTATTCTGAAATGCAGTTGCACAGCTTGAAGTGTTCATATTTTGTGGAGGTGCTTCATACTTTCTTTGAAGTGCAGTTATTTTGTCTGCATGGATTTGCTGTGTTACAATTTATGGGGAGTGCTTAGAGAGGTACTCTCCCATAAAATATAACAAGGCAAAGGACAGGTGAACAAATTTTGACAATCAAAAATAATTTAGCACTCTTTCAGTTAATAATTAAACACGATCAGTGGCATAGCCAGGATTTTCCTGTTTAGTGGAGGGAGGGGATGTGGGAGGGTCCAATCTGAATCAGTATCAGGAGGGGAGGGGTAGTGTAGTATGCTATAGGCTAAGCTGTGTTATTTCTCATTTCAATTTATCAGAACTCTTTGTCTTGGTGAAATATATCTTCAACTTGTCAACAGTAATCTAAACCAGAATCAATCAGGTTGTGTCCATCATAACCATACTGCCAGGTATTTTCTCAAAATATAATTTGCTGTATGCAAGTTGTTGGGGGTTCTCACTCCCTGGTTCACATTTTAGCAGAGAAATCCTGGTCATTTACATTTGATCCATGTCATGCTCATGACATAACCAACTGTCTTAATGTCGTCTCATCAACAGATTCATCCCATTCCCACCCCCTCATGTCTTCATTGCTCTCTTGTCTAGAATGTTTAGAACTTACTATTATCACTTCAGAGGGCATTCCTTTTACCAATTTTAGTAGTATGTAATTGACTTGATGAAATTGCGTATTATTGAAAGCCGTTTCCAAATTTTCCACTGTTGACTATTTAGAAGCACGATAATTACCAGTACGAGTTATTGAGGAGCTGTGATTGACGTGCAGAGTCGGTAGCACATTATTTTCTTTAACGCGTGAGTGACATTACCTCTTGTTAAACAGACTTTCTTAATCAGTGTAGTTCTTTGGGATATCAGTAAATAATGATTAACTGTCAGTCGCTCACCTTATTGTTGGCATCCCGCTTAACATCAGTTAACTGTGTGCAAGCATGGAAATAAGTAGTCTGTCATCTGGAGAATGAGGTCCCCAGATGGTAAATTTGGTGATGCTACCCTGTACAGCAGGATAGCATTACTAAATTTACTTTATGGTAACCTCAGTCTGAATCAAGGTGTCGTGCGAAAACAAAAAGAGGTACACAGAGGATAAATTGGGGGATTATAGCCCACTGTATGGGATAGCATCAGCAAATTCACCCTCTGGGGACCTCGTTCTGCAAATGAAACATTGCTTATTTCCAGGTTTGACTGTGTGTCGGACAGCTTAAAATGTAAGGCAGATATTTTTTCTCCTTCACCTTTCTTCATGTACCATATTGTACGTACAGAACACCTCAATGCCCATATCGCTGATATTATAATGGGGACTGAATGAGACTAAAATGTTACAGTATCTTCATGGTGCTTCTTTGGGGCATGATCCAAGATTCTGAATATTCAATAGTTTGCATCATCAGAGATTTCTAGATGAAGTTTCAACAGTCAGTTTCAAAACCTATTGGTATTAAAATACCCGATAAATAATAAGTTTATCGCTAAAGATCTTTTCTACTAACATCATTTCCCATGGAAAATTATCCTGGAACCAAAAAATCGTTTCCTCTTGATTTAAAACATGGAAACGATAAGAAGTTGCCATCAAAGTTTGAAAAATTGAAGCTATCACATATGTGGAGGATCAAATGAAATTTTTGTACCAACTTCACTAACATTTATATGAGTTGAGCTTTACTGCATTCCAGATCAGTTTTAGTGAGCGAGGTTCAGAATTTCATGTAAAATCGTGATGAATTTGAGATTCTTATTATCACATAATGTGTCATTTAATCTTTTAGCTAACATAACAACTAAAGCTCGCCAGTGCTTTGCACAAATGTTGTAATCCAAATTTAAAAAAAAAAAAAATTGCCCGAAAAACATAGCTTATGACCCCTCATTGACATTCCAGTGAAGGTCATAAGCTATGTTGTCTTGATAAAAATTAAAAATATTTCATTATTCAGGAAATGTTTTCTACAAATGTCATCTGCTGTTTGTATTAGGAAGAATTTTAATGAAAAATAAGAGAAGATTAATTCAATTCTACTTCCGAAACCAACTCACTCACAACTTTACGATGTCGACGTTGACTTCTGATGTTATTATGATGGTGATTATGTGATAACATTTATTTTACCATGACAAAGGTTACATTTTGTATGTGTCATTCAAGCCGGAAAATAAACAATCTGTCATTTGCAGAATGAGATCCCCAGATGGTGAATTTGCTAATGCTATCCCATACAGCATGTCATTTTATCCTCTGGATACCTCCTGCTGTTTAGGCTTGAGACCTTGATTCAGAATGAGATTCACAGAGGGTAAATTTAGTGATGTTACCCTGCTGTGCAGGGTAGCATCACCAAATTCATCCTTCTCTGAGGTTCTCTTTCTGCAAATGACAGTGTGCTTATTTTCAGGCTTGGTGTCATTTGTATTTCCATACTTTTCATCTTTTATTCTTTGCAATAAATAATGAAGTGAAAAGTTATATTCAACAATGTTTAATTTTGTGTTCACTATTATTATATATAACGATTATGTAGAATTATGTAAAAGTGTTCAGTGTAGTGATATATGTTATGTGTTTTGATCTTTTGGGAGATATTTGAAAAAAATGAGAATATTTTTGAAAGTTTGAAAAACACATATTTTGAACTGGATTTGGTGCTATGAATTTTTGTGTTGGATATCTGTTTTTTCTTACTTTCTTAAATTTGATAATTCTCATTTAACAGCTTGAAAAATTCCATACCCCATGGATTAACAAAAGTATGGGATCAAGTCATTCTGGTGTTGGTATCAGTATGAATTTTGAAAGAATAGTCTCATCTTTAATCGAATTTGATGAGGTAAAGTAGTATGATTTAATTATTATTCATCTAATTGATCTTTATCTGACAAAATAGTAAATCTACCAAGCTGTAGACTTAAAAAAGTTAGGGATCAATAATCTGGGAGGCAACAGAGGCCGAATAGTGGGTTTATTCCCAATACAAATTTGGGCCAATGTTTCCAAATTATGTCCCCCCCAAAATCCCAGTTCCTCCATCTAGTTAGGGCCCTGCCCACTTTCAGCAGAAGCCCTACAGTAATCTTTCTCTCCATCTGTCCATCCATCCATCTCTCCATCAGCATATTCCTATGTCGTACGATAACTCAAGTTTCCTTTGATCATTTCTCATAATATTTATACACAATATTGAAATTGATCAAACGAAACTCCCTTTCGTTTTTGATGGTTTTCTTTTTTTTAGGTCAACCGAGCGAAGCTCAAGGGGCGCTTTACTAATCACTTTCTGTCCACCATCCATCCGCTGGCATCCGTCCGGCATAAACTTTACATTATCGACTTCTCACAAACTCCTGGTGTGCATCTTCCTTATCATATGTCAATTCAGGTTTGTTCAAATAAAGTTGCCACACCCACAGGGTCTCAAGGAAAACTTTCCAGAAATTAATATCAAATTCTTGTTCACCAACAGGGAGACAGTGAAAAACTTATGCAGTCTATCCCTTCCCCTTTTATGTAATACTTCATATGCTTTTCAGCTTAAAAAAAATGTTAAGTTGGTCTGTGTTGTGTGTGGGTGGGGGGTGGGGGAAGATACACAGGGTGTAGATGTAACAAAATGTATGGCTGCAAACTAAGGGGGGGGGGGGAGGGAGGGGGTCAGATTAAAGTTTGTTCAAATTGCATCCCTGGGTTCATATTTGGGCTCCCTAGCCTGAATTTTAACTTAGTGCAATATGATGAAATTTCATTGAAAATATTCAGATCCACCATCCGAATGCTTTCATATTTGGTGTGCAACATCTCGGGGTGGGGGGGTGTTAGGGTGTGTGTGTGAAATTTAAGTTTGTTCAAATGGAGTTTCTGGGTTAATATTCATGCTCTATTTTATTGGGGGCAGTGACATAACAACCCTTGGAAATTTGGCAGTGCTAGTCTGTGGCTGATAGAATTGGAAGCAGTCAGGAAGACCCAGGATAATAATCCTCTAACATGGACACTAGAGTTATGAATAATTTCATGACTTCATTCCTCTGTAGTATTGATGGACCATGACTAACTGAATGTGATCCAAAATATTTCTCTGAACCACTTTGTCAGGTGAGCGATTAAGGTCCCTTGGTGCCTCTTGTTCTGTAGTTATGGGACTAGAATCTTCAAAAAAGTAGCAGTTATTTACATGTTGTATGATAACTCAATAATGCTTTCACTGAAACTCTTGAAATTTTGAAGCAAAGTTACAATCAGTAAAGGAAACACCCCTTTAAATTTTTAAAATTTTCAGGTTTGTCATTCAGGAGTTATGGGACTTTAATCATAAAAAAATGACAATTTTTCACATGTCATATTACTCAATTTTCTTTTTATTCTCATAATATATATAATATATACACACTATTGAGATTGATCAAATGAAGCTCCCTTTCATTTTTTGACAATTTTCAGATTTGCAATTCCAGAATTATGGGACTAAAATCGTCAAAAATAGCGATTTTTAGGTCATCAATGTTGAAGGAGTAGTGTGGACTTGGAAAATTTCTGACCTGTTTTGCTATACATAATTGCAGGCAACTACTGGTATCCTAGGGCTTTCAAATTTCATATGTGTGTTAATTGCTTCAATGTAAGGTAACATTAACCCTTGACCAGACAGTTTTTACAGATTGTGGAGATTTTTAATACCCTGCTCAACTTGTTTTCTTAGTTTAGACCTAAGAAAAATTCTGGCCTATTTTGCTAGACATGAACGCAGGCAACCAGTGGTTAACAAAGTTTTGGTGAGGGTCAACCCGTTGTGTTCCGTTCATAATCAGCTTGAAGATATTGTATGAGATACTGTTGGTGAGCTGATGGGGATGGGCCCCCCTCCCCCTCCCTGTTTGTATATAGCATCCTGATGAGCACTTACAGATCAAGTTTCAATTCATTTCTACTTGTATGGTTTATTACAGAGTAACTTAGAAATTTGACACTTATAACAGACTTTCCACACTTTTTGTCACTAATGCTAGCGATACATGAATGATTTTTGGTATGCACCTTCCTTGTGGCAAATTACACATGGATTTCTGTATTTTTATACTGTACCAATGACCCAGACTTAGCTGGTGCTAACTCTAAAATATCTAGGGCCAAACGCAAATTTTACCCCCCAATCCCCAAAATTTGCATCTAAAACCGAAAATTACATGTCCTATAAGGTCCTCCATTCTTTTACTCCACTGCGCATGCGCAGCATCAATGAGGTCTCGAAATTGGTGCAATTATCATTCTTAGTTTGGCCCTCAATTCAGTTACATCTGACTGATATTTGTGCTTGTAAATCTCAGTTTTAAGGATGCCAGACGCATAATTATGAGAGAAATGGTGGATATATGGTGGAAATAGAATGTGGAGAGGAAAAAACAGTGGAAACAAATGTTTAGGGTTGTAACTTATGATTAGTTTACGAAATTATTCATGTTACCTATATTTTTATACTGTACCAATGACCCAGACTTAGACTTAGCTGGTGCTAACTCTAACAAAACCAGGGCCAAACACAAATTTTGCCCCCCAATCCCCAAAATTTGCATCCAAAACAAAAAGAAATCATGTCCTAAAGGACCTCCGTACTACGCCTCTACTGCGCATGCGCAGTGACGCAGACGTCCCGAAATTGGCGCCAATTATCATTCTCTGTTTGGCCCTTCATCAGTCAACATCTCACTGATCTTTGTGCTTGTAAATCTCAGTTTAAAGGATGCCAGACACGTAATTTCTGGAGAAAATGTGATTCTAAGGAGGATAGAAGGAGGAGAGGAAAAAGAAGTGACAAAAAATAATCAGGGCTGTACTTAAAATTTTTTGATGAAATTATGTTAAGTTGCCTATTTTCGAGGCATGGGCCTCTTGTTGTCATTCTTGCTAATTGTTGCACTGCTTATTCAGTGTTTCCTCTTCCCTAACCTTCTAAAGTCCCCCCTTGCAATTCTCCCATGCTTTTGGCATATTTTTGAGAAATTTCATTTCTAAAATTTCCTGGGAGAGTTGCTTGGTTACAGAATGTTTTCTGTTATTTTCCCCATAGTTACGTTTTCACCCATGGGTGTATAACGTTTGTGTTCTGCATCTTCCATCTGATGTTCTACAGATTCTCCCCTGGGAGTCTCTGTTTTGCATCAGATAGAGTGTAATTGATGACTGATTCCGGGCCAGTTTTTTCAGTGCCTGGAGTCATGTTTTCTGGTGTTTTTACACTGTTTGTTTTCATTGGCAACAGCCTTTTTTGAGGGGGGCTGTTTGCCTTTGCTGTAGTTTATCTCACTATAAGATACATTTATATTATCCGAAAGTCTCTCATTAATTATTTAATATAAATTTAAAATTTTTGACCACACTTTGCCATCGGATCCATCGGGGCTCAACGTTACTTTTCAGCAACTTGGGCTTCGCTGAAAAAATATTTTTTCAAAATTATTTTGTTTTGCAATTGTTTTTTTCATTTATTAATGGATCATGTTATTATGTATCTTTGTGTCAGGGGTTTTTGCGAGTAACTAGGACTTATTGTTGGTCTTTCACAATGAAGGGACATTGTTCAAATTGTAATAGGAAGAAATCTTCCTCTGACTTTCATGATCATTGTATTAATTGTAGTTAGTGTTCTCGCATTAATCCCTGTCATATATGTGAATATTGGGATTAGAAACATTTGAAACGTGTGTCACGATATGTTGTTTCTGGAGAAAGAGCGATTCCAGCTCTTTCTCCGCAAGGTCACTCTACTCTCTCAGTTTCTATTTCAGAGGAACCAGAACAGGGTGATGTTTCCATGTTATCTTCGTCAAGTGTGCGTCCGTCGTCACAAATGAATTCAGAGCTAGCGGCAAAAGTGCTCATGGAGATTAGACAAATGTCGTCCGCTAGCTCGCCCGGTGTAGCGTCCATTCACCGAATGGTTCGGCAGCCGGGTTCGTCCGATGCGGTCCAAGAGGAAATTTTGGGTGATGCGAGCACTATAAACATAATAGATGCACACCCAGTGACGGCGGATAGTAAGCGAGAACAGAGGAAGCCTTTGAGTCCGGTTCCTAGCTCGTCCAGGTCCAGCCGGGCCGCGAGCGAGAGAGGCCCCTCTCTCGTACAACAACATCTGGGACCAGATGTTGTGGTACAAAATGTGTCTTTAGCGGAGCATACGTCCGTCGCTCGGGACGCTCCGTTGTATAAGCAGTCCGCAGAGACTGTTAAGGCTTCCTCTTCTCATCAGCGCACACGACCGCACCTTGGCTGCGTGACCGCCGATATATTACCAGCTTCTCCGATGAAGGATTCTTCGTCGACCAGGTCACACCATCCGGCAGCCAGGGATTCGAGACCGATGGACTCTGGACGTTCGCATAGGAAAAGTATGCGGGAGCCATCTGATGCGGAGCTGCCCTCGGCGAAGCAGCGAAAGACTGCGCCTCCGCAGGTCTCGACGCCGGACATTCTTGTGCAGATAGCACAGCTTATCGCAGCATCCCAGCAGCCGACAGAAACGGTGTCGGATCGTGAATTATCCGACGGCGCTGGGTCGGTACGCTCCGCCGAAGCATCGGGGGCGGACGACCGGGAACATCATGAGGTCCGACCGGATGGTGAAAGGGATACGGATGACTTGGAGCTATCCCTTTCGGAACAACATAAAGCTGCCGTCGACTTCATCCGGCACTTTCTCCCTCAAGTTGTTCCGTCGGGCCAGACTGCTGCGCTTCCGGACAAGAGAATTATAGCGTCATTGGACTCTGAATTTTTTGAGCGGTTCAGGGACATCGCTCCCGAGTTTCCGTCGCAGTCCAATAATGTTGCAAGAACATTTGAATTATTGAACGACGCTATATTTAAACTTGCTTCCAGGACGGGGAAAGCAGGTTTCTTGTCCGCTAATACTCTCAACCTGCCTTTCATTAATGCAAGGAATAAATTCGATACGGCAGGACAGGGTATACCGAGAGTTCCTCTGCGTATGGACGACGAGGCGGAAGACTTAGAGCTATCATTACCGTCGTCAGCTTCTATTCCAACCGCTGTGTTGGAAACAGCTATTGCGTCTAACAGAGCCAATTTAGATGCCTTATCTTACGCAGATCACCTTACTAAGGCGTTATCACTGCGCCTTCAGGGGAAAGAGTTTCAGGATATTCAATCCTCTTTAAGACTTCTTTCAAGGGCAGTAGCTTATTCCACGTGTAACTCCGCCCTTTCAGTGGCAAATCTGGAGTTGGTTAGACGTGACGCAGCCCTAGCTACATCCACACTAGTGGATTCTAAGGTGAAGAACTCTCTTAGAGTCGCTTCGGTCTCAGGAGAACTTCTCTTTGACGGCAAGCTTTCCGCTATTTATGATAAAATTAAAAAGAAAGCTAATGATTCTCTGTTGTTCAGATCTGCTCCTAAGAAGTCGGATACAGCAGACACGAATAAGACAGGCACTTCTGGGTCTAATGCGCCCAAGAGAGGTTCCTATAGAGGTTCCGGTGCGTCCTCTTGGTCTTATTCGAGAGACCGTCAGGATAGCGACTCTCGTTCGGGACGTCCTTCAGGCCGGGACAATCGGTCGGACGCCCCGAGGTCGACGAGGCGAGGTGCGGGTCGTGGAAGACGTGGTTTCTCCTACCGCAGGCCTCGCAGGTCCAGGAGGTGATGGCTTAAACCTCTATCGCGTTCCGGTTGGCGGAAGGTTGTCGAGCTTTTCACAAGAATGGGCATCGATTACGGACGACCCTTGGGTGAGAGGAGTGACTTCGGAAGGTCTGAAGATATCCTTCAAACGAAAGCCTCCATTAACTCGAAGTCCAAAGTGGACTCATCTTCCATCAAATCCACAGAAAAGAGACGCTCTGTTATCAGAGGTGCAGTCTCTTTTAATGAAGAACGCGGTAGAGGTCGTAGAAAACCAGGAATCTCCGGGATTCTACAGCCATCTGTTTCTGGTTCCGAAACCAGACGGCTCGTTCCGTCCAGTCATAGATTTGAGCTGGATAAACAAGCTGATCGTCGCTCCGAAGTTTTATATGGAGACGATTCGATCGGTCAGAGCGAGTATTCGGGTGAACGATTATGCAACGAGCATAGATCTCAAAGATGCGTACTTTCACGTCATGGTACATCCGACATTCCGAAAGTATCTACGCTTCGCAGTCCTAGGAGTGGTGTATCAATTCCGGGTGATGTGCTTCGGATTGAATCTAGCACCCTGGGCTTTCACTCGGGTAATGAACTCGGTAATGATCTACTTCCGAGCTCATTCGTCTGCGGTAACGTCGGCCTATCTGGACGACATTCTTCAGAGGTACGGCAACGAGTTAACGCTTCAGAACGATGTTCAGAATCTTCTTCTATTGCTCCGACGTCTCGGTTTTATAGTAAACGAGGAGAAGTCGGATCTGGTGCCGTCCAAGTCATTCACTCATCTGGGAATGAGCTTCGAGACGCACAACAATCTCGTTCGTCTGCCGTTAACCAGAGCGAAATTAGTCAGTTGTTACGCTCGCTATTGTCTGCACACAGACAAAGTCACGGCGAGAGAATTTATGAGACTGATAGGTCTGTGCGGAGCCGCCGTGGATCTCATTCCAATGGGGCGGTTACGCACACGTCCTCTTCAAATTTTCCTGACTCAGAATTGGAGTGTGAAAATTCATTCGCTCGATGTAGACGTTCTCTTGTCAGATCAAGTGAAACAAGAGATACAGACTTGGGCAAACATTCAGTGGTTAACTCAAGGAGTTCCGCTGCAGTTGCCGGATCCGAGTTTTACCGTTATGACGGATGCCAGTCAAACAGGTTGGGGTGCATCATTAATCCCAACGGATTCGAGATGCCAGGGTCTTTGGGATCCGCAATTCCTGTGCAAGCACATAAACATCAAGGAAATGATGTCAGTTTGGCTTGCGTTACGTCACTGGATGGACATTATTCACGATGCTCATGTCCAAATCCTATCCGACAATACGACAGTAGTGGCGTATATACGGAATCATGGAGGCACTCATTCAGTTCCGTTGTTCAATCTAACGGAAAGAATCCTTCTGTTTGCGTTAGAACATCACGTTCTTCTTTCGGTCCGTCACATACCGGGTCGTCTGAATGTGCTAGCAGACTCCCTTTCACGAAAGGGTCGCTTGTTGCCGTCGGAGTGGACTCTCAACAAACAAGTATTCAATCAGATTTGCTACCAATGGGAACGGCCAATGATAGACTTATTTGCGACACATCTCAACAATCAGTTGCAGACGTATGTGTCTCCGTGTCCGGATCCAAGAGCTTTTGCAGTGACGCTCTGTCGATCCCTTGGGACGGAATGCTAGGATATGCGTATCCTCCAGCGCCATTAATTCAACAAGTATTGCTAAAGATAAAACAATCTCAATGCAAGATTCTGTTGGTAGCATCTCTGTCGCCACAGAGACCGTGGATAAATCTACTCAGGTGTCTGTTGTGGGACCTACCGCGGAAGCTTCCTCCACGGGAGGATCTTCTTTCGCAGGGGAAATCGCGCCAACTCCATCACAACCCGCAAGGTCTCAACCTTCACGTTTTTCCGTTGTGCGGTCCTTCTTGCATGGCAAGCACTTTACAGGACGAGCAGTGGACGCGATTTCTAACTGTAGGAGGACCTCCTCTTCGCTAAACTATGCGGCTAAGTGGAAGGTTTTTCGTCGTTGGTGTAGGGATCATTCTGTAGATATATTCGATCCCTCTATACCAGACATTGCAAACTTTCTAGTATACTTGTTTGACGAAATCAAACTGCAGCCTGTTACTATAAAGGGTTATAGATCTATGTTATCTGATACCTATGCACATCATGATAGTTTACAAATTGGATCTAATGTCTCTTTATCGAAGTTGGTTAGAAACTTTTCGATAAATAGACCCAGAACTCTTAGATTAATTCCTAAGTGGAATTTAGCTTGGGTTCTCCTTAAATTGAAGGAAAAGCCATTTGAACCTCTTGGGACAGTAGATTTCAAATTCTTATCTTATAAGACAGCTTTTCTCTTAGCTTTCTCTTCTGCCAGAAGAGTCAGTGAGCTTCATGCACTATCGGTGGATGATTCTCATTATCGTAGTGTTGGGAACACTATCACCTTCACTACTAATGTGGGTTTTTTAGCTAAGAATCAGGCTCCTAATAAATATCCGGAACCTATTGTTATTAAGGCTCTTCCGTCTTCAGACGGGCGTAGGCCTTTACTCTGTCCTGTTAGAGCACTACGTATCTATAAACAGAGATCTCAGTTTATCAGAAAGGGACGGAAACGTTTCTTTCTGTCTTTGATGCCTAATAGAAAGGACATTTCAGTCCATTCTATTGCTAGATGGATTCAGTTAACTATCCGTACTGCTTATGAAGATTTATCTTCTTAGCAGTCTGTGCTTAAGATTTCTGCTCATGAAGTAAGAGCTCTTTCTACTTCCTGGGCTTATGCTAATAGTGTTGCTATTACAGATTTAATGAAGGCTGCTTATTGGTCTCAGCCATCCACATTTACGAATTTTTATCTCAGAAATATTGAGTCCATTTCTGGAGACCTGCATTGTTTAGGTCCGTTATCTGTTGCTCAGAATGTCGTCCACTAAACAGTTGCAACTATAGTTATGCAGGCTTTCTGTTCCGGCAGTGACTCCGTCCGGCTGCCCTCTTCGCTCTGGGCTATTTGACCCAGGGCAAGGGGAAGGGGGGGGGGGGGGGCGGGTGTTCCCTTAGGTCACCTGCTTTATAGTGAAAAGCAAGGGAATGCCTCCTCCAAGTCAGTATTTCTGAGTCGCTTCCGGGATGGTTTTAAAGTGTAATATTAATGTTTAAATTCATTCATGTCTTATTTTTAAAGTGTAGCTCGGTGTGAAGCATTTGTATATGTCAAGTGTCAAACGGCCTTTAATATACAATACTCGGACACTTTTAAATGACTATAAAGAGTCTCAATTCTCTGGACTACTTTATTTATTGGCTTGCTTTAAAAATAATTAGTATAAGGGTTATACTGGATGTTAATAGAGAACATGAATGTTATTGTGCTCAATTATTAAGGGTAGTGTATCTTTCTAATTTAATATTAAATAAGAAAGATACATGTAAAGCCTAATACTCCTTTTCTCCTTAAGGGGTTACCTCTTTACTATATAGTTGAGCTTATTGGATTTTCCTCTATGTCCTAGGCCCTCCAGCCTGTTTACTATTCAGCTAAGTCTGGGTCATTGGTACAGTATAAAAATGTTAAAAAATTTATAGTAATTTATATATTTTTTATACTTACCAATGACCCAGACGGGGATGGCCCTCCCTGGAGTTGGGAACTCTTGCCTCCCCGCTGAGTACATAGCGCTGACCAGGCACTGCCAGTAAGAATGATAATTGGCGCCAATTTCGGGACGTCTGCGTCACTGCGCATGCGCAGTAGAGGCGTAGTATGGAGGTCCTTTAGGACATGATTTCTTTTTGTTTTGGATACAAATTTTGGGGATTGGGGGGCAAAATTTGTGTTTGGCCCTGGTTTTGTTAGAGTTAGCACCAGCTAAGTCTAAGTCTGGGTCATTGGTAAGTATAAAAAATATATAAATTACTATAAATTTTTTAACTTTCGTGGCATGACTGTATTGTGGTCATTCTTGCTATGAATTTTCCATTGTTTAATCAGTGTTTCCTCTCTCCATTTCCTTTATTTCCCCCTAGCTATTCTCCTATGCTTTTGTCTTATTTTTTGCAATGTTTATTATTAAAAAATTTTGGGAGTTTGGCTTGGAAACAGAATTATTTTCTGTTTTTTCCCCATGTTTACGTCCTCACCCTAGGGGTGTTTAGGCGTTTTGGTCTGCATCTACCATCTGATGTTCTACAGTTTCTTCTCTGGAAGCCTCTGTTTTGCATCAGATAGTGTTTAAATTGGTAACTGATTTCGGGCCATGTTTGTTTTTGTGCCTGGAGTCATGTTTCCGGGTTGTTGACACTTTTGCTTATGTTGACAACTGTTACTTCTGACAATGTTTACTTGTCTTCTGCTTAATTTAGTTCATAGCTAGATACATTAATATTGTCCGTAAGTGTTACATTAATTTTTTCAAAATGATTTAAAATTTTTGTCCACACTTAGGCCTTTTTGGGCTCAGGGTTCCCATTGGGAACTTGATTGGGAACTTGGGCTCTTCTGAAAATTTTTTCAAAAAAGAAAAAAAAAAATTTTTTAAATTTTTTTTTTTAAATTATTTTCTTTTAATGTTATAATGAATTATAATATATTATGTATATTCATTTCAAGAGTTAGTGCGAATAATATGACGGTGTATAATTTTTTCTTGTTGAAAAAATATTCTTCAATCGTAATTCGAGGATATCTTCCTCTAATTCACAAGTTCATTGTCTTTCTTATAGTCAATGTAGTCACAATAATTCTTGCTCTGTGTGTGTTGATTGATATGACAACATTGGAGACGTGTGTCACGGTATTTTGTTGCGGTGAGAGGTCCATTACGGTCCTCTCTCCGTACTGTCACTATATATTATCAGTTTCTTTTTCAGAACTCAGAGTGATGTTTCCGTGATGTCTTCAATAACTGTTCTCCGTCGTTGCAATATTAGGGCTAGCGGGAAGTGCTCAAGGTATTACGACAATTGCTGGGAGTTAGCTAGTTCTATCGAAGGCATTGTCGCCTGCTAGTCCGCCCGGTGTCGCATCCATTCACCAGGAAATAAGAATGGCACAGCACCCGGGTTAGTCCGTTGCGGTCCAGGGATGGGGTGATGCGAGCACTATAAAACTTCAGATGTGCACACCCAGCATCGACGGATCCGAGGATAGTACGGAGGAAGCCTGTCACCTCTTCGAGACGCTCCGTCGCATGACAGTCCGACGCGGCTGTAATATTGGCGTCATCATCCTCGTCAACACACACGACCGCACCTTGGGTATGTGACCACAGCTTTCCAGGAGACGTTCGCATATTATATAAATGCAGGATTGAACGTCCCTGGTGCTCTTCTTCGCCGACCAAGGAATACACTTCGACCAGGTCACTCCATCTGCTAGCCAAGGATACGAGACCTTTCCAGTGGGGACGTTTGCATATTATATAAATGCAGGAATGAACGTCCCGGGAGCTTCCAGCGGATAATTCACATAGGACCGCGGCTCCACAGGTCTCATTGAGTAACAAGGTGATGTTACCATGATGTCTTCGTTAAGTGTGCTTCCATTGTCAC
This sequence comes from Pictodentalium vernedei, assembly GCA_031216915.1. Taxonomy (NCBI): domain Eukaryota; kingdom Metazoa; phylum Mollusca; class Scaphopoda; order Dentaliida; family Dentaliidae; genus Pictodentalium; species Pictodentalium vernedei. The sequence continues at coordinate 152,134,385 of CM062292.1, forward strand.
AGTCAAATGAAGAGTTAGCGGCAAAAGTGCTCATGCAGATATGTCAATTGCCTGGAGTTCCTTAGTACTATCGATGGCATTGGCGTCCGCTAGCTCGCCTGTTGTCTCGACCATTCACCAAATGGCTCATTACCCGGGTTCGTCCGTTGTGGTCCAGGAAGAAGATTTGGGTGTTGCGAGCACTATAAAATATAATGTGCACACCCAGTAACGAGGGATTCGAGGATGGTACGGAGGAAGCCTATTAGTCCAGTTCCTAGCTCGTCCAGGTCCATCTGGGCTGCGAGCGAGAGAGGTCCCCCTCTCGTATTACAACATCTGGGCTCAGATGTTGTGGTAAAAACGTTCCTCAGTCGGAGTATACGTCTACCGCTTGGGACGCTCCGTTACATAGACAGTCCAGAGAGACTGCTCTTTCGGCTTCCTCATCTTCATGGCAGCACACGCGACTGCACCTTGGCTATGTGACTGGTGATATTCACCTAACATCGCCGATCAGGGATTCTACGGTGACCAGGTCACGCCATCCAGTAGCCAAGGATACGAGGCCTTCATTCTCCGGACGTTCGCATATTAGAGGTATGCAGGAGTGAATGTCCAAGGAGCTTCCTGCGGCTAAATCTACAAGACTGCAGCTCCACAGGCCTCTGTTGCGGATATGCTATCACAGATAGCACAAATTATCGCAGCGTCCCAGCAACTGACAGTAACTCTGTCAGATCAGGAATTATCCGACGAAGCTGGGTTGGTACGTTCCGCTGCAGGTTCAGGCACGGACAACCAAGAATTTTAAGTGGTCCGACAGGATGTTGAAAGGGATACGGATGAGTTGTATTTTCCCTTTTCGGAACAACATAATTGTCGTAGAGTGCATCTGGCATTATCATCTGACGTTGTTCCTCCAGACCAAAATGCTGTGTTGCCGGATAAGAAACGGATAGCGCCACTGGATATAGAATTCTTAATCGGTTTAGGGACATCATCCCTCAGTTCCGACATAGTCCAGATATGTTTCACGGACATTTGATCTGTTGAATGACGCTATATTTATGTAACTTGCTACTTAAATGGGCAGGTCAGGTTTCTTATTGGCAATATGCTCTACATCTGCCTTTCGTCATTTCATTGAATATTTTGAAATGGCAGGACAGAGCATTCTGAGAGTTCTCTGCGTCCAGACGACCAGTTCAGGAACTAGTATTGTTTTACTGTCGTCTTTTCCAACCACGATGTTGGAAATAACAATATCGTCTAGCAGGAACAGCTTAGACGCATCATCGTATGCAGATCACCTTACCGGAACGTTATCATTACGTCTCAAGGAAAAAGAATTCTAGGATGTGCAACCTCCTTAAGAGTTCTTTCAAGGACCTCACGTAAAACTCCGTCCTTTAGTGGCAATATGGAGTTGTTTAGACATGACGCGGCCCTGGCTACATCCACGCATGTAGATAGTAAGGTGAAAAACTCTCTCAGAGTCACTCCGGTCTCCGGAGAGTTTTTTTCGACGGCAAGCTTTCCACAGTTTATGATCATTTAACTAAGAAAGCTTTAGACTCTCTGCTATTAAAATCGCTTCCATATAGTCGGATTCAGCAGAGAAGAATAGGACAGGCACTTCTGGGACGAATACGTCCAAGGGAAGTTCCTATAGAGGTTCCTATGCATCCTCTAGGTCTTATTCTAGAGACCGTCAGGGTAGCGACTCAGATAGGGGCCGTAATTCTGACCGAGACAGCCAGTCAGATGCCCCTAGGTCGATGAGGCGAGGTGCGGGCTGTGAAGGACATGGCTTCTACTTCCGCAAGCCTCACAGGACCAGGAGGTAATGGTTTTAACCTCTATCGTGTATTAGTGAGCGGAAGACTGTCGAGTTTCTCAATGATTTGGGATTAGATTACGGATGTCCCTTGGATTCAAGGGGTGATTTTGGAAGGATTAATTGTTCCTCAAATGAAATCCTCTGTTAACTCGGAGTCCAAGTTGGACTCAGCTTCTGTCAGTCAGTAGAATAGATGCTCACTTCCATCAGAAGTCCAGTCTCTTCTGGAATGATCGCGATAGAGATCGTAGAAATCCAGGAATTTCCAGGCTTCTAAAACCATCCTTTTCTGGTTCCAAACCAGACGGCTCGTTCCATCCACTCATATTCTGAGCTGGATAACAAGCTGATCGTGACTCCAAGTTTCTATATGGAGTCCATCTGATCGGTCAGAGCGAGTATTCGGGTGTACGACTATGCTACATGCATAGATTTCTAGTTGCATACTTTCACGTCATGGTACATCAGGTGTTAAGAAAGTATCGTTGCTTCTTTATCATAGGAATTGTGTTTCAGCACCGACCAATGTGTTTCGGTCTGAATCTAGTTCCTGGGCTTTCACTCGAATAACGAACTTGGTAATGACTCATTTCCGAGCTCATTCGTCTGCGGTAACGTCGGCCTACCTGGACGACATTCTTCGGAGGTGTGGCAACGAGTTAACGCTTCAGAATGATGTGCAGATTCTGCTTCTATTGATCCGACATCTCGGTTTCATACGTAAACGAGGAGAAGTCAGATCTGGTTTCGTCCAAGTCATTCACCCACCGGGGGATGAGCTTCGAGACGCATAACGTTCTCGTTCGTGTTCGTCTGCCGTTAACCAGAGCGAAATTAATCAGTTGTTATACTCGCTATTGTCTTTGCTCACACAAGGTCTCAGCGAGAGATTTCATGTGACTGATACGTTGTGCGGAACTGCCGTGATTTTATTCCAATGGAGCAGTTGCACACTTGTCTCCAAATTTCATTTAATTCAGAATTGGAGGGTGAAGATTATTTCGCTCGATACGGACATCTTCTTGTCTAATTAAGTGAATAAGAGATTCAGACTTGGGCAAGTTTTCAGTGCTTATCTCAAGTAGTTCCACTGCAATTGCCGGATCCGAGTTTTACAGTTTTGACGGATGTCAGTCAAACACTTTGAGTAGTTTCATTAAACCCAACGGATTTGAAGTGCCAGGGTCTTTTGTTTCCATAGTTCCTTATCAAGCACACAAACATCAAGAATGATGTCATTTTGGCTTGCACTACATTATTGATGAACGTTATTCAGAATGCTCATATGCTATTTCTGTCCGTCAACTCGACGATATTAGCGTATTTTCGGAATTATGGAAACTCTCATTCCATCCTGTTATTCATGTTAACGGAAAGAATCTTTCGGTTGGTACTAGAACATCAAGTTCTTCTATTCGTCCATTATATTCTGGGTAGTCTGAATGTATTAGCGGACTCCCTTCACGGAGGGGCCGTTTGTTGCCACTAGAAAGGACTTTCAACAAACCAGTATTCAATCAGATTGCTACCAAGGAGAGCGGCCAATGATCGACTTTTTCGCGATGCATCTCTACAATCATTTGCAGATGTAGATGTCACAATGTTTGGTTTTTCGAGCGTTTGCAGTAAACGCTCTTTCGATCTTGTGAAACGGAATAATAAGATATACGTATCTTCCAATGCCGCTGATTTAGCAGATATTGCTCAATGTAATTATTTCAATGCAAATTCTGTTGGTAGCTTCTCTATATCCACAAAGACTGAGGATTAATTTACTCAGGTGCCTGTTGTGGGACATGCCGTGGAAGCTTCCTCCACATTGCAGTCCATTCTATGGTCAGAGGGATTCAGTCTACTATCAGTTCTGCTAATGATTATATCTTCATTCAGCAGTCTGTGCTACCCTCTTTGCTCTGGAGTATTTGATCCAGGGCAAGGGGAAGGGGGGGGGGGGGGGCGGGTGTTCCCTTGGGTCACCTGCTTTATAGTGTAAAGCAAGGGAATACCTCCCTTGGAGTCAGTTATTCCAAGTCGGTTCCGAGATGTTTTTAAGGGTAAAGCTTATGTTTACTCATCTGTGTAATATTTTTTAAGTGTTGATTGGTGTGAAGTATCTGTATATATCACGTGATTAATTGGGCGTTAATGTACATTCTTCTAACACTTTTAAATGAGTATACAGCGTCTCATTTCGCTAGACTCCCGTATTTATTGGCTTTCCTTTAAAAAAAATATTAGTATAAGGGTTATACTAGATGTTATTGTGCTCAATTACAGATTGGTGTTGTGTCCTTCTTTTTTGATACAAATAAGAAAGATACATTTAGCCTATCTCTCCTTTTCTCATTGAGGGGATAGGTTTGTTATAGGTAATTGAGTCTATTGGATTTTCCTTATGTCCTAGGCCCTCCAACCTTTTTACTATTCAGCTAAGTCTGGGTCATTGGTACAGTATAAAAATCTTAAAAAATTTATAGTAATTTATATATTTTTTATACTTACCAATGACCCAGACGGAGATGGCCCTCCCAGGAGTTGGGAACTCTTGCCTCCCCGCTGCGTACATAATGCTTACAAGGTGCTGGTTGTAAGAATGATAATTACGCCAATTTCGAGACCTCCTTGACACTGCGCATGCGCAGTGGAATAAAAGTATGGAGGACCTTATAGGACATGTAATTTTCGGTTTTAGATGCAAATTTGGGGGATGGGGGGGTAAAATTTGCGTTTTGCCCTAGATATTTTAGAGTTAGCACCAGCTAAGTCTGGGTCATTGGTAAGTATGAAAAATATATAAATTACTATAAAGTTTTGCTCCCTTCACTCAGTTTTTCATGCAGTTACATAGTCGTTGCTCTTGAACTTGGAAATTTTATAGTTATAACAGGTTTTTCACATTTTTTTCAGTCATGAATGAAAATATTGAAATAATTTTTTTTATTAGCTCACCTGACTTTCAGTCAGGAGAGCTATAGTGATCACTCACCGTCCGTCGTCGTCCGTCAGCATGGTGTTTGCATCTTCTCCTCCCAAACTGCTGAACCAATTTAATTGATATTTGAGATAATAGTTTGTTATGACATCGCAATTTGATTTTGTTCAAATCAAGTTGCCTCGCCCGTGGGTAGGCATCTTAAAAAATCTTCTTCTCATGAACCAGCAGTAGCAGAGACTTGATATTTGGTGTGCAGCTTCCTTTTGAGGTGTAGACTCAGATTTGTTCGAGAAGTTTTTGGGGCTATACTTGGCGTCGTTATGGGAGGGGCAAAATTTTTGGCCCCGCTCTAAATTTCTATATTTTTATACTGTACCAATGACCCAGACATAGCTGGTGCTAACTCTTAAAAATGTAGGGCCAAACACAAATGTTGCCCCCCAATCCCCAAAATTTGCATCTAAAACCAAAGAAAACATGTCCTGAATGGCCCTCCATACTTCACCTCTACTGTGCATGCGCAGTGTCAAGGACATCCCAAAATTGGCGCCATTAATCATTCTTTGTTTGGCCCTTCATCAGTTACCATCTGACTGATCTTTGTGCTTGTAAATCTCAGTTTAAATGATGCCAGACACATAAATATTAGAGAAATGGCGATTCTAAGGAGGATATAGAAGGAGGAGAGGAAAAATGAGTGACAGAAAATATTCAGGGCTGTAACTTAAAATTTTTTAATGAAATTATGTTAAGTTACCTATTTTCGAGGCAAAAGTCTGTTGTGGTCATTCTTGTTATCAAGTTACACTGCTTGTTCAGTGTTTTCCTCTCTCCCTTTCCTTTAAGTCCCCTCTTGCTATTCCCCCATGCTTTTGGCATATTTTCTGTAATATTATTACTAAAATTTCTTGGTAGTTTTAGCTGGATAAAACTACCATGTTTACGTCTTCACCTATGGGTGGTTAGGCGTAGTGTTCTGCATCTACCATCTGATGTTCAGCAGTTTCTTCCCTGGAAGTCTCTGTTTTGCATCAGATAGTGTATTATTGGTAACTGATTTCGGGCCTGGGTGCCTGGAGTTTTGTTCTGGTGTTTTTACACTTATTGTTTACATTTACAACAGCCCTCTGTGTGAGGGGGGATTTCTTGAAAATAATATCTTGATGTTAATTTAATCATAACTAGATACATTATTATTGTTCGTAAGTGTTGCATAAATTTTTTTAAATATTTTTAGAATTTTTGTCCACACTTAGGCTTGGGATCCATTGGGGCTCAACGTTACTTTTCAGAAACTGTTGTTCTGAAAAAATATTTTTTCAAAATTTTTTGATTTCAATTATTTTTTCTATGTTAATGGATCATGTTATTATGTATTTTGATTGTCAGGGGTTGGTGCGAGTACTAGGACTTTGTTTTCTTTTCACAATGAAAGGATATTGTTCAATTGTAATAAGAGGAAATCTTCCTCTGACTTTCATAATCATTGTATAATGTAGTCAGTGTGCTCGCACTAACTCCTGTTCTGTATGTGTTAATTTCGATGACAACATGGGAAGCGTGTGTCACGGTATGTTAGTGGGGAAATGGCCATTCCGGTCCTTTCCCCGCAGGGTCACTCTACTTTATCAATCTCTATTTCAGACGATCAAGAACAGGGTGATGTATCCGTGATGTCTTCCAAAAGTGTGCCTCCGTCGTCACAATTAATGAAGAGCTAGCAGAAAAGTGCTCATGTAAATACGTCAGTTGCCTAAGAGGACCCTAGTAGGTTCGACGGCCTTTGACGTCCACTAGCTCGCCCAGTGTAGCGTCCATTCATCGAATGGTTCGGCAGCCGGGTTCGTCCGTTGCGGTCTAGAAGGAGTTTTGGGTGATGCGAGCACTATAAATCAACCAAATGTACACCCAGAGACGGCGGATTAGAGGAGAGAACGGAGGAAGCCTTTTAGTCCGGTTCCTAGCTCGTCCAGGTCCATCCGGACTGCAAGTGAGAGAGGCCCCTCTCTCGTACAACAACATCTGGCCCCAGATGTTGTGGTACAAAATGTTTCGCATTCGGAGCATACGTCCACCGCTCGGGACGCTCCGATATATAGTCAGTCCGGAGAGACTGTCAATAAGGCTTCCTCATCCTCATGGTAGCGCACACGATCGCTCTTGGCTACGTGACCTCGGATATCCAGTCAGCTTCGCCAATCAGAGAATCATCGGCGACCAGGTCACACCTTCCGGTAGCCAGGGACACGAGGCCTGCAGACTCCGGACGTTCGCATAAGAAAGTATGCGGGAGTCAACGTACATGGAGCTTCTAGCGGCAAAGCATCGTAAGACCGCTACTGCACAGGCCTCGGTGACGGACGTGCTATCCCAAATAGCACAGCTTATCGCAGCATCCCAGCATCGACAGAATCTCTGTCGCATCATGTATTATCTGACGACGCTGGGTCGGGACGCTCCGCGGAAGCGTGTACGGACATCCGAAAATTTCATCCGGTCCGACGGGATGCCGAAAGAGGATTTCGAGCTTTCCCTTTCGGAACAACATCAGCTGCTGTGTATGTCATCTGACTTATCTTCTAGAGGTTTTTTCGTCGGACCAGAATGATGCGATGCCGGATAAGAAACTGATAGCGTCGGTGGACACAGAAATTTTTGGTTCGGTTCAGGGACATCGTCCCTCAGTTCCGACACAGTCCAATAATGTCACACAACTTTCGAATTATTGAACGACGCTAGATATATATTATTATATGCTTGCTATTACCAAGCATGTCTGGTTTCTTGTTCGCAAAGTTACTGAGATGTCTTTCAAAAGTGTGCCTCTGTCGTCATAGATAATGAAGAGCTAGCGGCAATAAGTGCTCATGGAATACGTCAATCGCCTAAGAGGTCCCTAGTAGGATCGACGGAGTTGACATTCGCTAGCTCACCCAGTGTAGCGTCCATTCATCGAATGGTTCGGCCGTTGGGTTCGTCCGTTGCGGTTTAGGAAGGAGATTTGGGTGATGCAAGCACTATATTAGACTTTAGTACACACCCAGTGATGACGGATTAGAGGACAGATCGGAGGAAGCCTGTTAGTCCGGTTCCTAGCTCGTCCAGGTCCGTCCGGGCTGCGAGCGAGAGGGGTCCCTCTCTCGTACAACAACATATGGGACCGGATGTTGTGGTACAGTCATTTTGCATTCGGAGCATATGTCCGCCGCTCGGGATGCTCTGTTATATTGACAGTCCGAGAGACTGTCGATAATGCTTCCTCATCCTCACAGCAGCGCACACGACCGCACATTGGCTACGTGACCTCGAGTATCTGGCCAGCTTCGTCATTCAGTGATTCCACGGCGAACAGGTCACTCTATCCGGTAGCCAAGGGACACGAGGCCTATACACTCCGTTCGCTTGCATAATAGAAGTATGCACAGGGTAACGAACACTGAGCTTCCATCGGCAAAGCATCGTAAGACCGCTTCTCCACAGGCCTCAGTGACGGACGTGCTATCCAAAATAGCACAGCTTATTGCAGCATCCCAGCAAACGACAGATTCTCGGTCGGATCACGAATAATCCGACGGCGCTAGGTCGGTGCGCTCCGCTGTTGCATCAGGTACGGACGACTGAACACTTATAGGTTTCGACAGGATGGCGAAAGGGATTCGGACGATTTCGAGCTTTCCCTTTCGGAACAACAGAAGCTGCCATACATTTCTTCCGGCATTATCTTCCAGAGGTTGTTCCGTCGGACTACATTGCTGCGATGCTGGATAAGAGACTAATAGCGTCATTGGACACGGAGTTTTGGATCGGTTCAGGGACATTGTCCCTGACTTGCCGACACAGTCCAATAATGTCATTAGAACATTCGAATTATTTAACGACGCTATATATAAGCTTGCTACCAAGCATGATAATCTAGTTTCTTGTCCGCAATGCTCTATTCTGCCTTTCATCAATTCTAGGAAATAATTATACCCCCGCTTCGAAGAGGGGCTATATAGGAATCGCCCTGTACGTCCATACGTCCGTCCATCCGTACGTCTTTCCGTCCGGACAAATTCTTGTGTGCGTAACTCCTCCTACATTAATGAACCGATTTCGATGAAACCTTTCAAACATCATCTCTACTAAGTGAACATGTGCATATTCCAAACTTTTTGATCTGCGACAATTTTAACCAGGTTATCTCTCCTGAACTTTGATTTAATATGGGTTTCTATATGAAATTCTTGTGTGCACATCTCCTCCTACATTTATCTATCAATTTGGACAAAACTTTTCAGACATCATCACTGCTAAGTGAACATGCGCATATTCCAAGATTTTTGATCTGCGACAATTTTAACCAGATTATCTCCCTTTGACTTAGATTTATTCAAATTCTTGTGTGCGCAACTCCTCCTACATTAATGAACCGATTTTAATGAAACCTTTCAAACATCATCACTACTAAGTGAACATGTGCATATTCCAAACTTTTTGATCTGTGACAATTTTAACCAGGTTATCTCTCTTGAAATTTGATTTAATATGGGTTTCTATATGAAATTCTTGTGTGCGCAACTCCTCCTACATTTATCAATCAATTTGGACAAAACTTTTCAGACATCATCACTACTAAGTGAACATGCGCATATTCCAAGATTTTTGATCTGCGACAATTTTAACCAGATTATCTCCCTTTGACTTAGATTTATTATGTCTTTCCGTCCGAACAAATTCTTGTGTGCGCAACTCCTCCTACATTAATGAACCGATTTTGATGAAACCTTTCAAACATCATCTCTACTAAGTGAACATGTGCATATTCCAAACTTTTTGATCTGCGACAATTTTAACCAGGTTATCTCTCTTGAACTTTGATTTAATATGGGTTTGTATATGAAATTCTTGTGTGCGCAACTCCTCCTACATTTATCAATCAATTTGGACAAAACTTTTCAGACATCATCACTACTAAGTGAACATGCGCATATTCCAAGATTTTTGATCTGCGACAATTTTAACCAGGTTATCTCCCTTTGACTTAGATTTATTATGTCTTTCCATCCGAACAAATTCTTGTGTGCGCAACTCCTCCTACATTAATGAACCGATTTTGATGAAACCTTCATCTCTACTAAGTGAACATGTGCATATTCCAAACTTTTTGATCTGCGACAATTTTAACCAGGTTATCTCTCTTGAACTTTGATTTAATATGGGTTTGTATATGAAATTCTTGTGTGCGCAACTCTTCCTACATTTATCAATCAATTTGGACAAAACTTTTCAGACATCATCACTACTAAGTGAACATGCGCATATTCCAAAATTTTTGAGCTGTGGCAATTTTAACTAGGTTATCTCCCTTTAACTTAGATTTATTATGGGTTTCTACATGAAATTCTTGTGCATGCAACTCCTCCTACATTTATCAATCAATTTTGACGAAACCTTTCAAACATTATCACAACTAAGTGAACATACGCATATTCCCAAATTTTTGATCTGCGACAATTTTAACCAGGTTATCTCCCTTTAACTTGGATTTATTATGGGTTTTCAAATGGGATTCTTGTGTGCGCAACTCTTCCTACATTAATGAACCGATTTTGATGAAACTTCTCAAACATGACCACTAATGAGTGAAATGCACATATTTCCAAACTTTTCATCTGCGGAGATTTTTACCAGGTTATCTTCTCAAACATGCTTATGTGATAACATTAAAACAAATTTCGCGTGTTGCATTTTAGAAGATTTCATGTTTGATCCTGCGTGGAAGAAGTATTGGAAAATTGCTTATAGGGTAAGTAATATCATGGCTTCAGACAGCATGTGAAATCATATACTCACAGATTTGGAAATAGTTTGGACCATATTTATGTCAATCGAGACATATCAAACACAGTCATCCTTTCCTACAACCCTGTTCACTATACAGACCATATACATGTTCAGCTTGCAGTTGCTTTACCTGAATTATTCAATAGAGATTTGGTTCTGTAGTTCCAGAAAAGCAGAGAATGAAACATTCATAAATAATGTAAGGATTTTTTTTTATTTTAGATGATTACTTTCAGGGGTTACCATTGAAACTTCATGGTCCAAACTCCAAGAAAAATTTTATTTTAAGGAGTGTTTGCCCATTAATAGTGTTTTACTGTACATAATAATTTGAGGGTCTATTGCAGAAAGATACCAACCAACTCCATACTGCTAGAGAATTGAGATGGCAGCACTTTTCTCCATCAGCCCCTCAAATTATATTTTAACCTTTCCTGTGTGATTTACTTATTATGGTTTTGTGTCATTATCAAAGCTCATCTTTCTCACTAAAAATCGTTTAGTTAGAAATCATGAAATTTTATTTAATAACATTTTTCTATCAATTATCTAAAGAATCAAAGAATTTTATTTTCAAACTTGCTTTTTCATATCTTGCTCTCTTGCATTCATGTCATTACAAAAATGATTGGGTTCTTTTTGAAAACATTAGCATTACATGTAATATACATGTTGCACATTGTAAATGTGTTTTTCCAAATGTAAACCATATATGTGTGGCCTCTTTAAGTATTCAGTGCTGTTCTGTGGAAGGCCACATGCAAATACAAATTTCAACAACAAAAAATGATCTTTATGTATACATTTCCTTATGGCCTTCGCCTACATGATCAGAAGTGCATTCCTCTAAAAACCCAAAACGGGGGTATTAATCACCTTCAGTGATAGTTCTAGTTTATATTGGCAGAACAGGGCATACCGAGAGTTCCTATGCGTCTTCACGGCGGGACTGAAGACTGGGAATTATCTTTTTCGCCGTCTATGTCAATTCCAACCACAATGTTGGAAACGACAATGATGTCTTTTAGACTTAACTTAGACGCTTTATCATACGTAGACCACCTTACTGAGGCGTTATCATTACGTCTTCAAGAGAAAGAATTCCAGGATATGATCCTCAATGTGATTTCTTTCAAGGGCAGTAGTTTTTCCACGTATAACTCCGCCCTTCAGTGGCAACCTGGAGTTGGTTAGATGTGACGCAGCCCTAGCTACATCCACGCGCGTGGATAGTAAGGTGAAGAACTCTCTCAGAGTCGCTTCGGTCTCGGAGAAGCTTCTCTTCGACGGCAACCTTTCAGCAATCTATGAATTGCTCGATATACACGTTCTCTTGTCTATCAAGTGTAACAAGAGATTCAGACTGGGGCAAACATTCGGTGGTTGACTCAGAGAGTGCCACTGCAGTTGCCGGATCCGAGTTTTATGATTATGACGGATGCCAGTCAAACAGGTTGGGGTACAATATTGATCCCAACGGATTCGAAGTGCCAGGGTCTTTGGGTTCCGCAGTTTCTAGACAAGCACTTAACTTCCAGGAAATGATGTTATTTTGGCTTGCACTATGTCATTGGATGAACATTATTCAGAAACGCATGTCCAAATCCTGTCCGATAATACGTCAGTAGTTGCGTATCTCCGGAACCAGGGAGGCACTCATTTGTTTCTGTTATTCAATTTAACGGAAAGAATCCTTCTGTTTGTTATAGCACACCAAGTTCTGCTTCGGTCCGTCATATTCCGGGTCGTCTGATTGTATTAGCAGACTCCCTTTCACGTAAGGGTCGCTTGTTGCCGTCAGAATGGACTCTCAACAAACAAGTATTCAATCAGATTTGCTATCAATGGGAGCGCCCAATGATAATTTATTTGCGACACAACTCACTAATCAATTGCAGACGTATGTGTTTCCATGTCCGGATCCCTGAGCTTATGTTGTTAACGCTCTATTGATCTAATAGGACGGAATGATGGGATATGCGTATCCTCAGCGCTGTTGATTCAGCAAGTATTGCTAAGATAACATCCACATTACAATTCTGTTGATAGCATCTTTGTCTTCACAGAGACCATGGGTAAATTTACTCAGGTGTCTACTGTGGGACTTACCGCGAAAACTTCCTCCATGAGAGGATCTTCTTTCGCTGGGGAAATCGTATCAACTTCATCACAACCCGCAAGGTCTCAACCTTCACGTATTCCGTTGTGTGGTCCTTCTTGCATGGCAAGCATTGTACAGGACGAGCTATGGATGCGATTTCTTACTGTAGGAGAACCTCCTCTTCGCTATACTATGTGGCTAAAGTGGAGGCTCTTCCGTTGTTGGTGTAGGGATCATTATGTTGATATTTTTGATCCCTCCATACTAGACATTGCAACTTTCTAGTATACTTGTTTGACAAGATCAACTGCAGCCTGTTACTATTAAGGTTATAGGTCTATGTTATCTCATACCTATGCACTCCATGATAGTTTACTATTGAGTCTTATGTCTCTTTATCTAAGTTAGTTAGAAACTTTTCGATAAATAGACCTAGAATCCTTAGATTAATTCCTATACGGAATTTAGCTTCGGTTCTTATTTAGCTAAGTAATCATTTGAGCCTCTGGAAACAGTAGTTTTAAAATTCTGACCTTTTAAGACGGTAATTCTCTTAGTCTTCTCTTTTACTGAGGAGTCAGTGAGCTTCATGCACTATCGGTGGACAATTCTCACTTTCGTAGTTTTGGAAACACTATTTCCTTTACTACTTAGGTTGGATTTTTGGTTAAGAATCAGGCTCCTAATAATATCCAGAACCTATTGTTATTAAGGTCCTTCCGTCTTCGTACGGGCATAGGTCTTTACTCTGTCCCGTTAGAGTTTACGTATTTATAAACAGATCTCAGTTTATTAGTAAGGACGTAAGCTTCTTCTGTCTTTGATGCCTAATAGAAGGACATTACGCTCCATTCTATTGCTAATGGATTCAATTAACTATCGGTACTGCTTATGGTATATCATTAACTCAGCAGTTTGTGCTTGAGATTTCGGCTCATGAAGTTAGAGCTCTTTCTACATCTTGGGCTTACATTATTAGTGTCGCTATTATAGATTTTATGAAGGCTGCACATTGGGCTCAGCCATCCACATTCATGAATTTTTATCTCAGAAATATTGAGTCCATTTCTGGAGGCCTGCATTGTTAGGTCTATTATCTACTGCTCAGAATGTCATTCACTTAACAGTTGCTACTATAGCTAGGTAGGCGTTCTGTTCCGGCAGTGACTCCGTCCTGCTGCCCTCTTCGCTCTGGGCTATTTGACCCAGGGCAAGGAGAAGGGGGGGGGGGGGGGCGGGAGGGTGTTCCCTTGGGTCACCTGTTTTATTATGAAAACAAGGGGATACCTCCTCCGGAGTTAGTAATTCTGAGCTGTTACTGGGATGGTTTTTAAGTGATAAGTTTATGTTTTAAAAATTCATTCAGGTCATAGTTTTTAAAGTATAGCTTTTGAATATATCATGTGTCAAACGGGCGTTATTATACAATCCTCAGACACTTTTAAGGAGTATAAAGAGTCTCTATTCTCGAGACTAACTTTATTTTTTGGCTTACTTTAAAAATTATTAGTATAAGGATTATACTGGATATTAATAGAGTACATGGATGTTATGGTGCTCAATTATGGAAGGTGTTGTGTCTTTCTAATTTATCATAAATAAGAAAGATACATGTAAGGCCTAATACTCCTTTTCCCCTCGAGGGGATGGCTCTATTTTATATAATTGAGCTTATTGGATTTTCCTCTATGTCCTAGGCCCTCCAGTCTTTTTACTATTCAGCTATGTCTGGGTCATTGGTACAGTATAAAAATGTTAAAAAATTTATAGTAATTTATATATTTTTTATACTTACCAATGACCCAGACGGGGATGGCCCTCCCAGGAGTTGGGAACTCATACCTCCCCACTGAGTACATAGCGCTTACCAGGCACTGGTTATAAGAATGATTAATGGCGCCAATTTCGGGACATCCTTGACACTGCGCATGCGCAGTAGAGGTGAAGTATGGAGGGCCATTCAGAACATGTTTTCTTTGGTTTTAGATGCAAATTTTGGAGATTGGGGGGCAAAATTTGTGTTTGGCCCTACATTTTTAAGAGTTAGCACCTGCTATGTCTGGGTCATTGGTAAGTATGAAAAATATATAAATTACTATAAATTTTTTAACTTTCCGAACCGAGAGGCTGATTTGAACCAAATTTTATGTGAGGGCTTATTGGGTCATAAGTACGTAATTTATGCCGATTTTTTTTTCCCGTAGCCCCGTGGGAACCGCAGGAGCTAAAAATAGAAAAAAATTAAAACACCCATATCTCCAAAACTGCACGGCACCGAGAATTTTTATTTGGTATGAAGCTCCCTTAGGACCAACAGAAAGAATTGGTAAAAAAAAATTGCATCGGTTTTATCATAGGGTACAGTTTCGGGACTTTTGAAAAAGTCCTGAGTCAGCACTTTTTAACACTGTAGGCAATGGGAAAAACATTAAAAAATCTTCTTCTCCAGATCCAGCAGGCAGAATCTTTTGATATTTGGTATGCAACATTGTAGGGTGGATCTGATTCAAGTGTGTTCAAATTGACCCCCTGGGTTTATATTTGGGCTCAGTATAGGAGCCCAAATTTGAACTTAGTGCATTTCAGGCAAATTTCTTTGAAAATCTTCTTCTCCAGATCCAGCAGGCAGAATCTTTTGATATTTGGTATGCAATATTGTGGGGTGGATCTAATTCAAGTTTGTTCAAATCGGCCCCTTGGGTTTATATTTGGGCTCAGTATAGGAGCCCAAATTTGAACTTAGTGCATTTCAGGCAAATTTCTTTGAAAATCTTCTTCTCAAGATTCAGCAGGCAGAATCTTTTGATATTGGGTATGCAACATTGTGGGGTGGATCTGATTCAAGTTTGTTCAAATCGGCCCCCTGGATTTATATTTGGGCTCAGTATAGGAGCCCACATTTGAACTTAGTACATTTCAGGCAAGTTTCTTAAAAAATCTTCTTCTCCAGATCCAGCAGGCAGAATCTTTTGATATTTGGTATGCAACATTGTGGGGTGGATCTGATTCAGTTTTGTTCAAATCAGCTCCCTAGATTCATATTTGGGCTCACTATAGAAGCTCGAATTCGAACTTAGTGCATTTCAGGCAAATTTCTTCAAAAATCTTCTTCTCCAGATCCTGCAGGCAGAATCTTTTGAAATTTGGTATGCAACATTGTGGGGTGGATCTGATTCAATTTTGTTCAAATCGGCTCCCTAGATTCATATTTGGGCTCACTATAGAAGCCCAAATTCGAACTTGGTGCATTTCAGGCAAATTTCTTCAAAAATCTTCTCCAGATCCAGCAGGCAGAATCTTTTGATGTTTGGTATGCAACATTGTGGGGTGGATCTGATTCAAGTTTGTTCAAATCGGCCCCCTGGGTTTATATTTGGGCTCAGTATAGGAGCCCAAATTTGAACTTAGTGCATTTCAGGCAAATTTCTTTGAAAATCTTCTTCTCAAGGTCCAGCAGGCAGAATCTTTTGATATTGGGTATGCACCATGCTTAAGGGGGGTTAGATTCAATTTTGTTAAAGCCAAGTCCATGGGTCCATATTTGGGCTCCCTGTGGGAGCCCAAATTATAACTTAGTCAATATGAGGAATTTTTCTTTAAAAATCTTCTTCTTCAGATTCAGCAGTTGGAATGTTTTGATATTTGGCATGGAGCAACCTGAGGGGGCTGAGATTCGAGTTTGTTCAAGCCAAGTCCCTTGGTTCATATTTGGGCTCACTATGGGAGCCCGAATGACAACTTAGTTCAAAATGAGGAATTTTCTTTAAAAATCTTCTTCAGATCCAGCAAATGAATGCTTTTGATATTTTTTATGCAGCATCCTTGGGGGGGGGTAAGATTCAAGTTTGTTCAAGCCATGTCCCTAGGTCCATATTTGGGCTGATTGTGGGAGCTCGAATTGTAACTTGGTTCAAAATGAGGAATTTTCTTTAAAAATCTCCTTCTTCAGATCCAGCAGTCGGAATGTTTTGATATTTGGTGTGCAGCATCCTTAGGGGTGTGAGATTCTGGTTTGTTAAAGCCAAGTCCCTGGGTTCATATATGGGCTCCCTGTGGGAGCCCGAATTATGACTTAGTTCAATATGAGGAATATTCTTTAAAAATCTTTTTTTAGATCCACTGGTCAGAATCTTTGGATATTTTGTATAAGCTTTTCTTAGGAGGAGCAGATGCAACTTGTTGAAATCAATTCTCTGGGTTGATATTTAGGCTACCATGTCAGGTGAGCGCCCTCAGGCCCCCTGGGGCCTCTTGTATAGCTTCCTGATGGGTACCTCCATATCAAGTTTTAATTATACCATCCGCAACGAGTTGCGGAGGGTATACTGGAATCACCTTGTCCATCCATCCGTCCGTAGACATAATTTTATCTGGAGATTTTCTCAGACTTTTATGGACCATTGTCATCGAAATTAGGCGTGAATGTTCTCCACCTTAGGAACCTGTGCACCTGCAATTATAGTTCCGGTCGGATTATTTTTGCCACAGTTGTGCCCCTTTTTCACATGTCTTAGTGTTCTAGAATTTTGTCCACAGATTTTCTCAGATGTTTATGGCTCGATTTCTTTGAAACTTGGTATGGGTATTCACTACCATGGAAACCTGTGCATCAGCGATTATAGTTTTGATTAGACTTTTTTTGTCAAGAGTTATGCCCCTTCTCGCCTTAGAATAATTAATTTTGTCCGGAGATTTTCTCGGATGTTTATGGGTTGATTCCTTTGAAACTTGGTATGGATGTTCACTATCATGGGAACCTGCACACCAGTGATCATAGTTTTGATCTGAAATTTTTTGCCAGAGTTTTGACCCTTTTTATCTTAGAATGCCTGAATTTTGTCCGGAGATTTTCTCGGATGTTTATGGTTTGATTCCGTTGACACTTGGCATGGATGTTCACTACCGTGGGAACCTGTGCACCAGCGATTCTAGTTTTGATCAGACTTTTTTGGCCAGAGTTATGCCCTTTTCGTCTTAGAATAATTAATTTTGTCTGGAGATTTTCTCGGTTGTTTATGGTTTGATTCCGTTGACACTTGGTATGGATTTTCAGTCCCGTGGGAACCTGTGCACCAGCAATTCTAGTTTTGTTCAGACTTTTTTGGCCCGAGTTATGTCCTTTTCGTCTTAGAATAATTAATTTTGTCTGGAGATTTTCTCGGTTGTTTATGGGTCAATTCTTTTGACACTTGGTATAGAGGTTAACTACCATGGGAACTTGTGCTCCAGCGATTATAGTTTTGATCAGACGTTTTTTTTCCAGAGTTATGCCTCTTTTTGTTATAAAATAATTAATTTTGTACGGAGATTTTCTCGGTTGTTTATGGGTCAATTCTTTTGAAACTTGGTATGGATGCTCACTATCATGGAAACCTGTGCACCAGCAATTATAATTTTGATCAGACTTTTATTTGCCAGAGTTATGCCCCTTTTTGTCTTACAATGCCTGAATTTTGTCTGGAAGTTTTCTCTGTTTTTTATGGATCATTTCTTTTGAAACTTGGTATGGATGTTCACTAGCATGAGGACCTGTACACCTGCGATTATAGTTTTGATCAGACTTTTTTTTTACCAGAGTTGTGCCCCTCTTCGTCTTAGAATAATCATAGCAGTGGGGCCTGCGGGGGGTATGGACAGGCCAGAGAATTTCTCCACCTCACTTAATGCCACTTTCAGCAGCCAGGATCACCTCATGTTGGATTTTCTTTACCTCATAAGCCTTTGCATCTCAATGTCAGATTTAATTCTGCTGAACAGACTTCTGCTTCATCCACTTCAGTTCTATCTCTTCAGCGATGGAGATTGAATGTCAACTCTATAGACCAGCTTCTTCCATTGAATGAGTTGATCATTCTACAAGCCTCTTGGATAGATGTCCAATGGCTGACTCAAGGAATTCCATTAGATTCCCCCAACCTGGATCACATATTTTCCACAGATGCCAGTGATTCGAGATAGGGAGCAACTCTCATTCCTCAAAATCTATAGACTCAAGGACTCTGGACAGAATATCAGGCTGATCTACATATCAGTCAGAAGGAGTTGTTAGCGATCCTTCTGTCTGTGAAGAAATAGTTATCCTATTAAATCACCATATTAATATTATCAGACCACTCGGAGTGATTGTAGATCTATAAGAATCAAGGTGGAACACATTCCCTCCCGATGTATGAACTAACAAGAGATCTACTCTTTCTTATCAACCTACCTTACAATTGTTTACTACAGGCTTGCACTGCAGTGGAAGACCCTAACTCGGATAAAATACTCTCAATTTAAATTTTTCCCCAGAGATTTGGGAAAGAAAAGTGGTGTAAAAACACCACGAAAAAATAAGCCAAAACTGGGTCAAGCGCCATCGGCACACACCCAGTAGGGGATGCTCTTCTCTTAGTACAATTCCATGACTTCCGTTAACCAGTGCGCAAGCAGTCATCAAACCATTCTTTTTTGTCCGCGAAACGTGGAGGACGTGTCGCCATTTTGCATTACGAAACAGTGATAATTCAACTCGTCAATAATGGTTTTCTTGTGACTGGAATTATGGATCTGAAGAACGTATAATAACAGGGCTGTGTTTTACATATTCTCGTTAATATTTTCAACCACATTCTCATTGAATTTTATTTATATATTCCGTTTTCGCAAATGTTTTTTTTGGGGGGGGCGGGGTTGGGGGGGGACGCTGTCATTTCGGGGCCTCGTCTGGTGAGAGTTATACCCCCTCCATAGGGGATGTGCAGTTTTTTACTGTGGTGGATACTGCAGGAGCTGTTGGATGTCTGGTGAAGAGATGCCTGGTTCCGGGACTATGCACCCTCTCCAGTCGACATCTGAGGCTGTCACTAGGGTTGTGATTCCTCCTTTGGAGGCCGAGCTAGGTTGCTCTCTTCCCTTTTTCGCCAGTTTCAACAGCTTCCGTCATATCGGCTGCTACTGCTGTTCCGTCTACATTGTCATCGGTCACTGTTTTAGCTGGCCTCAGCTTATCCCTGCAAGGGTCTGCAGTGATGTCTGTAGTGTGGTTGTGGGGTATCGGGCTCAGCCTTCCCTGACTTCAACTCCGCAAAATCGGAAGTGGCTGCTGACCGAACCCCCTGCTGTGTCCTCTCAGGCGTTGAGCACAGCCATTTTTATCCCTACAGGGGTCTGCAGAGGTGTCTGGTAGTGTAGACATGGGGTATTGGCCTCAGCCTTCCCTGACTTCAACTCGGCGAAGTCGGAAGTGACTGCCGACCGAACCCCCTGTTGTGTCCTCTCCGCCGTTGAGCACAGCAGTTTTATCCCTGCAGGGGTCTGCAGAGATGTCTGGTAGTGTAGACGTGGGATATTGGCCTCTGCCTTCCCTGACTTCAACTTGGCGAAGTTGGAAGGGGCTGCCGGCCGAACCCTCTACTGTGGTCTCGCAGCCGTCGAGTACCTCAGTTTTTCTCTTTGGATTCAGATGTTCATGGTGGAGTCACCATGAGCTCCGTGGCGTTTCCGTCCACACACTCTGGTCCCATGGCCAGTTTTGCGGGACCAATGCTTTTTGTGCAGCCTGGACCTTCTGTCCCGCAGCGACTCTCCTGAGTTTCCGCTCTGTAGATCCTCGGGGTATGTCATACCCCAATACACATCTGCCTTCAAATGTTTTGGCTGCAGCCCGTCGCCCCGCGTCGGGTGTATTTGAGGATCATGACCCTTCGCTGGTAAAATGGGTCAGAAGTGAAGCCACTTTGTCGGTTCGTTCCCATGTCGAACCGTTCTGACACAGTCAGTGAGCTTAGGGAGGCCCTCTCCTTGCTCACTTAGGTTCTGTCCAAGAGCCTTTTCCGTTTCTTCCAGCGAGGCTACGAGTGGTTTCTGGGCACCCCCTGTGCCGCCACCTCCCGGGATTGGAAACAGGCTGCTTTCTGATCCCCCTGGGGTGACTACACCATGGGAGGCGTCAGCTGGTTTGACCATGATGGGCTATGTGTCTTCCGACTCATGGGATTAGTCCGACATACCTGACATCGAGAGCCAACAGTCTTCTGACTTGGGGGCAGCTCTTGACTTTGTGTTTGGGTTCCTTCAAGATCTCAAACCGTCAAACCAGCCGACAGTGTTAGCCCGGCCGTGATCATCGGTCGTGTGCCTACAGCCTGTTGAGCAACCTGTTTCTGGGTGCCTTTGACCGTGCCTGTCGGTACAGGTGGTTGAAGCTTTTACAGCTTTGGACTCTAAGCTGAGTTCCAAGGCTATGAAGACGTCGTTCTTCATCAGGGTTGACACTTTTTTTTGCCTCCAGTGCGTTATCGTTCCTACGATTCCGCAAATCCATCATTTTGCCAGACTTTGACTGTCTTGGATCGGGACTCCAACTTCCAAGCTGGCCATTTTTCATATGGAAACTCTGAAGTCCATGTTGGGTGTATCGGGAGAGATGCTGGAATGCTTTCTCACTTCGATCACGTCATCTCTGCTTTGCTGCTTATCTGCTCCCAGATAAGTTTGACGACGAACAGGTTTTTTGTGTGTGCTGTCCAAGGCGCTCATGCATCTTGTCACACACATGCCTGTAACCCGGCTAACTTGGAATTAGTTCGCAGGGATGCTGTGCTGGACACATGCCGTTCCCTTCTTGAGGGGCAGTGCGCTGCTCTTCGATCTGCCTCTATTAGCGGCTCCACTACTATTCCATGGTTCCGTGGCGACGGTCCGGGATGACTCCCTATGTCATTCCATAGATCAGCTGCTGCTTCGTCAGCTTGATCAGCCTTCTGTTGGAGGGAGGGGCCGTCCAATGCCTAACAAGTACCCTTCTGCTTCCTCTGCGAAGCTAAGGGCTGATCCTCCTGCCGCCATGTCTACTCACTCACAGGGTAAGAGTAGGCGTCGGCAGTTGTCACCTCGAATTTGTCCCAGGTTGAGGCATTCCACTCAGTCGAGAGTGCCTCTTCCCACACAAGTCCCTTTCAACGTTACACATTGGAAACTTTTGATCACGAAGATAGGTTATCCAGAACATTCTTTCGGTGGGATTTTATTCCCGCCTGTTCTTGGTGCCAAAGAAGGATGGCTGACTCAGACAGGTTGTCGATCTGAGTCTCCTGACCCAGTCTATCATTGCTCCTCAGTTCAGCATGGAGGCTTTCAGGTCGGTTTGCCACTCCATTCCTGTTCAAGGCCATGTCCTTTGGCCTCGACCTGGATCCTTGGGCCTTCACCCGTCTGATGTCGCATGTATTAGTCTTACATCGCACACAGTCCAGGGTGTCTTCTTCGGCATATCTAGTCGATATCCTAAATACGCGTTCCAATGCTGCCTTTCTGGAATCGGATGTCGTCACACTGTTGAGCCTGCTCACTTCACTAGGGTTCAGAGTCAACGGGGAGAAGTCGGACATGGTCCCTTCTCCGTCGTTTTGTCATCTGGGATGGGCTTCCATACTCAGCTGGATACGGTGGCAGTTTCCCAGGCAAGGGCTGTGATTTTCTCAGCCTTTTTCCCTGACTCTGTCCCAGTCCACGTGCGCAACAGCTCGGAGTCTTCCCCGGCTGCTCGGTCTCTGCGGTTTGGTGACGGATCTCATTCCTCTAGGTCGGCTGCATGTCTGACCTCTCCAACACTTTCTTCTCAGTCATTGGAGGCTGAATGTCGATCCTCTGGATCTGGTGCTTCAGTTACCGGAGTCTCTTCCTCGTCACCGTCTCCCCTGACAGATGTTCAGTGGATTATGCAGGGAGTTCCGTTGGACTTCCCCACGTCCAATCATGTTCTGATGGCAGTCGCCAGCGATCTTTGATGGGGTGTGATGTTGGATCCTCTAGGTCTTTTCCTTCATGGGTCATGGGACCAGGATCTAGCAGCTCTTCACGTCATCCAGAAGGAGCTTCTTGCCTTTCTGAGTTTCCGGCAGTGGATCCCCTGCCTTTTGAATTGTCAGGTCCTTCTATTGTCCGACAATTCGACAGTGGTTGTTTACATTCGGAACCAGGACGGCATGCACTATGTTCCCATGTACGAATTGGTTCGGGATCTTCTACTGCTCGCTCAGGATGTCAATGCCCGGGTGGTGGTTCGTCACTTTCCAGGTCTTCTGAACGTCCTAGCCGACTCCCTGTCCTGACGGGGCAGGTTCTGTTCCACTGAGTGGATGCTCCACATGGCGGTGTTCCAGTCTCTTTGCGATCTCTGGGGTCTTCCCCACATTGATCTCTTTGCGACTCGTTGCAGATCAGGTGGACACTTTCACGTCCCCGTGTCCAGATGCTCTGGCTTTCGCCGTGGATGCTCTGTCCCCCCTTTGGAACGGTCTTGTCGGCTACGCCTTCCTGCCAGTTCTGATTCTGCCTCAGGTTCTAGCCCAGATACGAACCTGCAATTGTCGAATCATTTTGATTGCACCCCTGTCGCCCCAGTGGGTGTGGATCAATCTGCTCCGCTCTCTGTTAGCGGCAGTTCCAGCACATCTCCCTCTACATCGTGACCTTCTTTACCAAGGTCACCTGAGGAGGTTTCACGTCAACCCGATTTCATTGTGCCTTCGTGCATGTCTTTTGTCAGATCCTGTCTCCTCCGTAGTAGGTTTTTCGAGACGTGCAGTGGAGTTGCTTTTATTCTTCAAGGAGGCACTCCACTGGTTTAGCCTCTGCGGCTAAGTGGAAGGTCTTCTGTCGATGGTGTGCGGATCACTCTGTTGCTTGTGTCACTCCTTTGATCACACAGATTGCGGAGTTTCTGGTATATGTTTGATTCTGGGGGGTCTCCAGCCTGTTTCCATCAATGGGTACAGGTCCATGCTTCGGAGACCTTTTCATATGTGGGACAGCATCGTATCGGCACTGCTCCATGCCTCTCCAAGCTTGTTCGGCACTTTTCCTTGAAAGGCCTAGGACTTTGCAGCTTACCCCAAGATGGAATCTTTCTTGAGTGCTCTTTTGCTTGTGGGGGGGGGGGGGAGGAGGCATCGTTTGAGCCTTTATTCCAGGTGGATATGCGTTTTCTCACATACATGACGGCTTGTCTGATGGCTTTTGCCTCAGCCAGACGGGTTAGTGAGCTTCACGCCCTCTCGGTTGCCCCGGGCCTTTTTCTGGAGCTCTCCCACCAGTGTTATGTTTACCAGTGATTGCTCCTTTCCGGCCAAGAATCAGATACCGGAAACTACTCTGCCTCCTATCTGTATCGGGACTGTTCCTTCTGTTGAGGTAAACACCCTTTGCTCTGTTCATTTGGAAGGGTAGGATCGATTTTCTGTCTCATATTCCTGGTCGACAGAAGATCTCTCCTGAATCCATTTCTTGATGGATTTGTCTTGCTATTCGTGCAGCTTCCGCTCGTCTAGCAACTGGCGATTGTATTACCAATCGTTTTTCTGCCATGAGGTGCGTGCATTTGTCTACCTCTTGGGGCTTATACTAACTCCGACATGTTATCGGATGTTATGCTGGCTGCCTACTGGAGAAATACTACTTTCTCCACTTATCTGCAACAGTTGCAGGCGCAGGCAGAGGACCTTTGTTCTATGGCCCTCTTTCGTCTGCTCAGGCTGTGGTCTATCCCAGCCATTTGGCTGCTTACAAGGTCAGTTCCAGCTCTGTGCTGTTACTGCCCTTTCTGTCTGTGTGCCGCACAGAACCATACGCCTCATCTCTCATTGTCTTTTACTAATGTTTGTGATGCTATGGTTTGATAGGCCTAGGGACCTCTTCCTCTGTCCACGGTTTCAGTACAGTTGGGTTATGTGTGGGTTGGTTATGTGATTCCCTCCATCCCGAAATTGGCGCCAATTATCATTCTCTGTTTGGCCCTTCATCAGTCAACATCTCACTGATCTTTGTGCTTGTAAATCTCAGTTTAAAGGATGCCAGACACGTAATTTTTGGAGAAATGGTGATTCTAAGGAGGATATAGAAGGAGGAGAGGAAAAAGAAGTGACAAAAAATAATCAGGGCTGTACTTAAAATTTTTTGATGAAATTATGTTAAGTTGCCTATTTTCGAGGCATGGGCCTCTTGTTGTCATTCTTGCTAAATGTTGCACTGCTTATTCAGTGTTTCCTCTCCCCTAGCCTTCTAAAGTCCCCCCTTGCAATTCTCCCATGCTTTTGGCATATTTTTGAGAAAGTTCATTTCTAAAATTTTCCTGGGAGAGTTGCTTGGATACAGAATGTTTTCTGTTATTTTCCCCATAGTTACGTTTTCACCCATGGGTGTATAAACGTTGTGTTCTGCATCTTCCATCTGATGTTCTGCAGATTCTCCCCTGGGAGTCTCTGTCTTGCATCAGATAGAGTGTAATTTTGATGACTGATTTCAGGCCAGTTTTTTCAGTGCCTGGAGTCATGTTTTCTGGTATTTTACACTGTTTGTTTACATTGGCAACAACCTTTTTTGAGGGGGGCTGTTTGCCTTTGGTGTAGTTTATCTCACTATAAGATACATTTATATTATCCGTAAGTGTCTCATTAATTATTTAATATAAATTTAAAATTTTTGACCACACTTTGCCATCGGATCCATCGGGGCTCAACGTTACTTTTCAGCAACTTGGGCTTCGCTGAAAAAATATTTTTTCAAAATTATTTTGATTTGCAATTGTTTTTTCATTTATTAATGGATCATGTTATTATGTATCTTTGTGTCAGGGGTTTGTGCGAGTAACTAGGACTTGTTGTTGACTTTTCACAATGAAAGGATATTGTTCAAATTGTAATGGGAAGAAATCTTCCTCTGACTTTCATGATCATTGTATTAATTGTAGTCAGTGTTCTCGCACTAATCCCTGTCCTATATGTCAATATTGGGATGAGAAACATTGGAAACGTGTGTCACGTGTGTTGTTTCTGGAGAAAGGGCTATGCCGGCTCTTTCTCCGCAAGGTCACTCTACTCTCTCAGTTTCTATTTCAGAGGAACAAGAACAGGGTGATGTTTCCATGTTATCTTCTACTAGTGTGCGTCCGTCGTCACAAATGAATTCAGAGCTAGCGGCAAAAGTGCTCATGGAGATTAGACAAATGTCGTCCGCTAGCTCGCCCAGTGTAGCGTCCATTCACCGAATGGTTCGGCAGCCGGGTTCGTCCGATGCGGTCCAGGAGGAAATTTTGGGTGATGCGAGCACTATAAACATACAAGGTGCACACCCAGTGACGGCGGTTAGTAAGCGAGAACGGAGGAAGCCTTTGAGTCCGGTTCCTAGCTCGTCCAGGTCCAGCCGGGCCGCGAGCGAGAGAGGCCCCTCTCTCGTACAACAACATCTGGGACCAGATGTTGTGGTACAAAATGTGTCGCAAGCGGAGCATACGTCCGTCGCTCGGGACGCTCCGTTGTATAGGCAGTCCGCGGAGACTGCTAAGGCTTCTTCTTCTCGTCAGCGCACACGACCGCACCTTGGCTGCGTGACCGCCGATATCTTACCAGCTTCGCCGATCAAGGATTCTTCGGCAACCAGGTCACACCATCCGGCAGCCAGGGATTTGAGACCGATGGACTCCGAACGTTCGCATAGAAAAAGTATGCGGGAGCCATCTGATGCGGAGCTGCCCTCGGCGAAGCAGCGAAAGACTGCGCCTCCGCAGGTCTCGACGCCGGACATTCTTGTGCAGATAGCACAGCTTATCGCAGCATCCCAGCAGCCGACAGAAACGGTGTCGGATCGAGAATTATCCGACGGCGCTGGGTCGGTACGCTCCGCCGAAGCATCGGGGGCGGATGACCGGGAACATCATGAGGTCCGACCGGATGGTGAAAGGGATACGGATGATTTGGAGCTATCCCTTTTGGAACAACATAAAGCTGCCGTGGACTTCATCCGGCACTTTCTCCCTCAGGTTGTTCCATCGGGCCAGACTGCTGCAGTTCCGGACAAGAGGATTATAGCGTCATTGGACTCTGAATTTTTTGAGCGGTTCAGGGACATCGCTCCCGAGTTTCCGTCGCAGTCCAATAATGTTGCAAGAACATTTGAATTATTGAACAACGCTATATTTAAACTTGCTTCCAAAATGGGGAAAGCAGGTTTCTTGTCCGCTAATACTCTCAACCTGCCTTTCATTAATGCAAGGAATAAATTCGACACGGCAGGACAGGGTATTCCGAGAGTTCCTCTGCGTATGGACGACAAGGCGGAAGACTTAGAGCTATCATTACCGTTGTCGGCTTCTATTCCAACCGCGGTGTTGGAAACAGCTATTGCATCTAACAGAGCCAATTTAGATGCCTTATCTTACGCAGATCACCTTACTAAGGCGTTATCACTGCGCCTTCAAGGGAAAGAGTTTCAGGATATACAATCCTCTTTAAGACTTCTTTCAAGGGCAGTAGCTTATTCCACGTGTAACTCCGCCCTTTCAGTGGCAAACCTGGAGTTGGTTAGACGTGACGCAGCCCTAGCTACATCCACACTCATGGATACTAAGGTGAAGAACTCTCTTAGAGTCGCTTCGGTCTCCGGAGAACTTCTCTTTGACGGCAAGCTTTCTGCTATTTATGATAAAATTACAAAGAAAGCTTCGGATTCTCTGTTGTTCAAATCTGCTTCTAAGAAGTCGGATACAGCAGACAAGAATAAGACAGGCACTTCTGGGCCTAATGCACCCAAGAGAGGTTCCTATAGAGGTTCCGGTGCGTCCTCTTGGTCTTATTCGAGAGACCGTCAGGGTAGCGACTCTCGTTCGGGACGGCCTTCGGGCCGGGACAACCGGTCGGACGCCCCGAGGTCGACGGGGCGAGGTGCGGGTCGTGGAGGACGTGGTTTCTCCTACCGCAGGCCTCGCAGGTCCAGGAGGTGATGGCTTAAACCTCTATCGCGTACCGGTTGGCGGAAGGTTGTCAAGCTTTTCACAAGAATGGGCGTCGATTACGGACGACCCTTGGGTGAGAGGAGTGACTTCGGAAGGTCTAAAGATATCCTTCAAACGAAAGCCTCCATTAACTCGAAGTCCAAAGTGGACTCAACTTCCGTCAAATCCGCAGAAAAGAGACGCTCTGTTATCAGAGGTGCAGTCTCTTTTAATGAAGAACGCGGTAGAGGTCGTAGAAAACCAGGAAACTCCGGGATTCTACAGCCATCTGTTTCTGGTTCCGAAACCAGACGGCTCGTTCCGTCCAGTCATAGATTTGAGCTGGATAAACAAGCTGATCGTCACTCCGAAATTTTATATGGAGACGATTCGGTCGGTCAGAGCGAGTATTCGGGTGAACGATTATGCAACAAGCATAGATGTCAAAGATGCGTACTTTCACGTCATGGTACATCCGACATTCCGAAAGTATCTACGCTTCGCAGTCCTAGGAGTGGTGTATCAATTCCGGGCGATGTGCTTCGGATTGAATCTAGCACCCTGGGCTTTCACTCGGGTAATGAACTCGGTAATGATCTATTTCCGAGCTCATTCGTCTGCGGTAACGTCGGCCTACCTGGACGACATTCTTCAGAGGTACGGCAACGAGTTAACGCTTCAGAACGATGTTCAGAATCTACTTCTATTGCTCCGACGTCTCGGTTTTATAGTAAACGAGGAGAAGTCGGATCTGGTGCCGTCCAAGTCATTCACTATTCTGGGAATGAGCTTCGAGACGCACAACAATCTCGTTCGTCTGCCGTTAACCAGAGCGAAATTAGTCAGTTGTTACGCTCGCTATTGTCTGCACGCAGACAAAGTCACAGCGAGAGAATTTATGAGACTGATAGGTTTGTGCGGAGCCGCTGCGGATCTCATTCCGATGGGGCGGTTACGCACACGTCCTCTCCAAATTTTCTTGACTCAGAATTGGAGTGTGAAAATTCATTCGCTCGACGTAGACGTTCTCTTGTCAGATCAAGTGAAACAAGAGATTCAGACTTGGGCAAACATTCAGTGGTTAACTCAGGGAGTTCCGCTGCAGTTGCCGGATCCGAGTTTTACCATTATGACGGATGCCAGTCAAACAGGTTGGGGTGCATCATTAATCCCAACGGATTCGAGATGCCAGGGTCTTTGGGATCCGCAATTCCTGTGCAAGCACATAAACATCAAGGAAATGATGTCAATTTGGCTTGCGTTACGTCATTGGATGGACATTATTCACAATGCTCATGTCCAAATCCTATCCGACAATACGACAGTAGTGGCGTATATACGGAATCAGGGAGGCACTCATTCAGTTCCGTTGTTCAATCTAACGGAAAGAATCCTTCTGTTTGCGCTAGAACATCACGTTCTTCTTTCGGTCCGTCACATACCGGGTCGTCTGAATGTGCTAGCAGACTCCCTTTCACGAAAGGGTCGCTTGTTGCCGTCGGAGTGGACTCTCAACAAACAAGTATTCAATCAGATTTGCTACCAATGGGAACGGCCAATGATAGACTTATTTGCGACACATCTCAACAATCAGTTGCAGACGTATGTGTCTCCGTGTCCGGATCCAAGAGCATTTGCAGTAGACGCTCTGTCGATCCCTTGGGACGGAATGATAGGATATGCGTATCCTCCAGCGCCGTTAATTCAACAAGTATTGCTAAAGATAAAACAATCTCAATGCAAGATTCTGTTGGTAGCATCTCTGTCGCCACAGAGACCGTGGATAAATCTACTCAGGTGTCTGTTGTGGGACCTACCGCGAAAGCTTCCTCCACGGGAGGATCTTCTTTCGCAGGGGAAATCGCGCCAACTCCATCACAACCCGCAAGGTCTCAACCTTCACGTTTTTCCGTTGTGCGGTCCTTCTTGCATGGCAAGCACTTTACAGGACGAGCAGTGGACGCGATTTCTAACTGTAGGAGGACCTCCTCTTCGCTAAACTATGCGGCTAAGTGGAAGGTTTTTCGTCGTTGGTGTAGGGATCATTCTGTAGATATATTCGATCCCTCTATACCAGACATTGCAAACTTTCTAGTATACTTGTTTGACGAAATCAAACTGCAGTCTGTTACTATTAAGGGTTATAGGTCTATGTTATCTGATACCTATGCACATCATGATAGTTTACAAATTGGATCTAATGTCTCTTTATCTAAGTTGGTTAGAAACTTCTCGATAAATAGACCCAGAACTCTTAGATTAATTCCTAAATGGAATTTAGCTTGGGTTCTTCTTAAATTGAAGGAAAAGCCATTTGAACCTCTTGGGACAGTAGATTTCAAATTCTTATCTTATAAGACAGCTTTTCTCTTAGCTTTCTCTTCTGCTAGAAGAGTCAGTGAGCTTCATGCACTGTCGGTGGATGATTCTCACTATCGTAGTGTCGGGAACACTATCACCTTCACTACTAATGTGGGTTTTTTAGCTAAGAATCAGGCTCCTAATAAATATCCGGAACCTATTGTTATTAAGGCTCTTCCGTCTTCAGACGGGCGTAGGCCTTTACTCTGTCCTGTTAGAGCGTTACGTATCTATAAACAGAGATCTCAGTTTATCAGAAAGGGACGGAAACGTTTCTTTCTGTCTTTGATGCCTAATAGAAAGGACATTTCGGTCCATTCTATTGCTAGATGGATTCAATTAACTATCCGTACTGCTTATGAGAGTTTATCTTCTTCTCAGCAGTCTGTGCTTAAGATTTCCGCTCATGAAGTAAGAGCTCTTGCTACTTCTTGGGCTTATGCTAATAGTGTTGCTATTACAGATTTAATGAAGGCTGCTTATTGGTCTCAGCCATCCACATTCACAAATTTTTATCTCAGAAATATTGAGTCCATTTCTGGAGACCTGCATTGTTTAGGTCCGTTATCTGTTGCTCAGAATGTCGTCCACTAAACAGTTGCAACTATAGTTATGCAGGCTTTCTGTTCCGGCAGTGACTCTGTCCGGCTGCCCTCTTCGCTCTGGGCTGTTTGACCCAGGGCAAGGGGAAGGGGGGGGGGGGGGGGGGGGGGGGGGGGGGGGCGGTGTTCCCTTAGGTCACCTGCTTTATAGTGAAAAGCAAGGGAATGCCTCCTCCAAGTCAGTATTTCTGAGTCGCTTCCGGGATGGTTTCAAAGTGTAATATTAATGTTAAAATTCATTCATGTCTTATTTTTAAAGTGTAGCTCGGTGTGAAGCATTTGTATATGTCAAGTGTCAAACGGGCTTTAATATACAATACTCGGACACTTTTAAAATGACTATAAAGAGTCTCAATTCTCTGGACTACTTTATTTATTGGCTTACTTTAAAAATAATTAGTATAAGGGATATACTGGATGTTAATAGAGAACATGAATATTATTGTGCTCAATTATTAAGGGTATTGTATCTTTCTAATTTAATATTAAATAAGAAAGATACATGTAAAGCCTAATACTCCTTTTCTCCTTAAGGGGTTACCTCTTTATTATATAGTTGAGCTTATTGGATTTTCCTCTATGTCCTAGGCCCTCCAGCCTGTTTACTATTCAGCTAAGTCTGGGTCATTGGTACAGTATAAAAATGTTAAAAAATTTATAGTAATTTATATATTTTTTATACTTACCAATGACCCAGACGGGGATGGCCCTCCCAGGAGTTGGGAACTCTTGCCTCCCCGCTGAGTACATAGCGCTGACCAGGCACTGCCAGTAAGAATGATAATTGGCGCCAATTTCGGGACGTCCGTGACACTGCGCATGCGCAGTGGGGGCGTAGTATGGAGGTCCTTTAGGACATGATTTCTTTTTGTTTTGGATGCAAATTTTGGGGATTGGGGGGCAAAATTTGTGTTTGGCCCTGGTTTTGTTGGAGTTAGCACCAGCTAAGTCTGGGTCATTGGTAAGTATAAAAAATATATAAATTACTATAAATTTTTTAACTTTCCAAAATATTTCTACAAAACCGTATCATGTGACCTCTGTTTGGAATGAGCTTGTTGAGCTCATTCCAATGAGGGGTCATATGATCTGCTTTTGTTGACATTTTTTTAAAAATTTAAAAAAATGATATTTAAAATAATAAATTTTGATAACGTCTGCATTGGGAAAAGGGTTAAGTATTTTAGGATGAGAAAGTGATGGCTTTCTTAACAAGATTTTTCTGTAGTTGGTTGTTTTTTATTTGTAGTTTATACCGCCTGGGCCATATGATATTCTTGTTTGTACAATTGGACATAAACCTATGATGAAGGAGAGAATGACGATAGTTAAAGATCTGTGGACGGCTGGTCTCAAAGCAGAAATCCTGTATGATACTTTACAGGTGATTATTTACTTTATTACATGATCTTACCCTTCTTCTAGTTATTAACCCTTTACCCAATGAATCGGCCACATCTGCCCTCGTAATATGCAAATTCAGCTGCTGAAAAAATATTATTTTTCAAAATATTTCAACAAAACCATATCATGTGACCCCCTCTTTATGCTCATTCCAATGAGGGGTCACATGATATGTTTTTGTTGAATTTTTTTTAAAATTTTTAGCTTAACTTGACAAAGTCAAGATAAGCTATTGCCATCACACGTGCGGAAGTCTGTTAGTCTGTGAGTCTGTTCACATTTTCCTTTAGCACAGAGTACACACCGCAGTTCTTGTTTGATCATCACAAAATTTCATATGCAGGTTTGGGGTCATGTCTTGATGAGAATGTCCCCTTTTGGTCGCGATCGGTCAACCGGTATGGCTGCCCGAGCCCAAAACCCGAAAACCATTAGCACAGTCTACAGGTCGTATTTATGAAGAGATTTCATTGTAACTTGGTAGGATGCCTCTGTATAATGCCTAGATGAGAATGTCGCCTTTTGGGCATGATCTGTGAACCGTGATGACTGTCCAAGCCCGAAACCCAAAACCTTTTAGCACAGTCTGCAGGTCATGTTTAATATGGAGCGATTTCATTGTAACTTGGTAGGATGACTCCGTATGATGTCTAGATGAGAAGTTCCCCATTTGGGCATGATCTGCCAACCGTGACGACTGCCCGAGCCCAAAACCCGAAAACCTTTAGCACAGTCTGCAGGTCATATTTATTGAGGAATTTCATTGTAACATGGTGGATTGACTTCATATAATGTCTAGATGAGAAAGTCCCCTTTTGGACATGATTGGGCAACTGTGACGGCTACAGGGGCCCAAAGCTCGAAAACCTTTAGCACAGTCTACAGGTCATATTTATGAAGGGATTTCATTGTAACTTGGTAGGATGACTCCAAATAATGTCCCATTTTGATCGCGATCATTCAGCCTTGATGGGTGCCCGAGCCCAAAAACCTTTAGCATAGGCAAAAGGTCATATTTATGGAAGGATTTCATTGTAACCTGTTAGGTTGACTCCATATAATGCCTAGATGATGAATTCCCCTTTTGGTCGTGATTGGTCAACTGTGATGGCTACAGGTGCCCAAAGCCAGAAAATCTTGAGCACAGTCTACAGGTCATATTTATGAAGGGTTTTCATTGTAACTTCGTAGGATCACTCCAGATGATGCCCAGATGAGAATGTCCCCTTTTGGTCGCGATCATTCAACCATGATGGCTGCCTGAATCCAAAGCCTGAAAACCTTTAGCACAGTCTTCAGTTCATATTTATGAAGGGATTTCATTGTAACTTGGTAGGTTGACTTCATATAATGTCTAGATGAGAACAGCCCCTTTTGGACACCATTAGGCAACTGTGACGGCTACAGGGGCCTGAAGCCCAAAAACCTTTAGCACAGTCTACAGGTGATATTTATGAAGGGATTTCATTGTACCTTGGTAGGATGACTCCAAATAATGTCTAGATGAGAACGTCCCCTTTTGGTCATGATCATTCAGCCTTGATGGCTGCCCGAGCCCAAAACCTTTAGCATAGTGTATAGGTCGTATTTATGGAAGGATTTCATTGTAACTTGTTAGGTTGACTCCATATAATGCCTAGATGATGACATCCCCTTTTGGTCGTGATTGGTCAACTGTGACGGCTTCAGGGGCCCGAAGCCCGAAAACCTTGAGCACAGTTTACAGGTCATATTTATGAAGGGATTTCATTGCAACTTCGTAGGATCACTCCAGATGATGCACAGATGAGAATGTCCCCTTTTGGTTGCGATCATTCAACCAAGATGGCTGCCTGAGCCCAAAGCCCCAAAACCTTTAGCACAGTCTACAGGTAATATTTATGAAGGGATTTTATTGTAACTTGGTAGGTTGACTTCATATAATGTCTAGATGAGAACGTCCCCTTTGGACGCTATTGGGAAACTGATGGCTTCAGGGGCCCGAAACACGAAAAACTTTAGCACAGTCTACAGGCCATATTTATGAAGGGATTTCAATGTAACTTGATAGGATGACTAGTTTTGGAATAATTTCACAGTAAGTTGGTAACTTTCGTTGATTTACGTTAACTGTGAGGGCCACATACATTAACTGTGAGGTCATATAAACCCACCCCTCAGCTCTTTAGTACAGTGTACACCTCATATTATTTTTATCAAAAATATAGCATACAGGGAACAGACATGAACATATTCCTAATTATCACAATTCTTGTCTTATTTCATAATCCTTTCATAAACATTGAACATTATCCTTTTCATCAAACACAACAATCAAGTTAAGCTACAATGTCATCAACACTTTCATTAAAAATTATATTTAAAATAATAAATTTTGACATCGTCTGCATTGGGTAAAGGGTTAAACCCATTCATTAAAAATGGTAATGCATGGGTATGCATTAACAAAAATAGTGCCAGGAGTGTAGTACAGCCAGCATGGATTGGTCACTTTCCACGGACACAATAATATAAAACTCCAAACATTAATTACAAGAATAATCATCAAAAATTTAATTAATGAAGCACTGGGTACAACGCGGTGCTTCATTAATTAAAATTTTGATGATGATGATTTTTAGCTCAACTTTGGCAAAGCCAAATTTGAGCTTATGCCATGGCCAGTTGTCCGTCGTCCATCTGTCCGTCTGTCCGTCTGTCCATCAACAATTCAATACGGCTCGGGCTAGAGGGCGTATTTACGAACCGATCTTTACGAAACTTCTTGGGTACCTTTGTTATGACTGTGAGACGAGAACGATCTGAAATTCAAGTTGGCCGCAAGCCACCATTTTGTACCGATGATGCAGAAATCTGTTTTTTGTACAGAACTTCCATATGAAAGCGATGATTTGAATAATTTTTTGTATGAATGTTTAGTACCATGGGATACATCACATATAATACGGGTTTTTTTCTCGTACGTAAATTATGCAAATTAGACTAACTTTGATGTATTTAGTGTTACTTTCAGCACTGTAAGTGCAAATGCCAATACGGCTCGGGCTAGAGGCTGTATTTATGAACTGATCTTTACGAAACTTCTTGGATACCTTTGGTATCACTGTGGGACAAGAATGAGTGTTTTTGGGTGCGGTCCGAAATTCACGATGGCCGATGGCAGCCATTTTGTTCAAAATTAGGTGCAATCAGATTTTTGCACAGAACTTCCATACGAAAGTGCCGACTTGAATAATTTTTTGTATGAATGTTTAGTACCATGGGATACATCACATATAATACGGGTTTTTTTCTCGTGCAGAAATTATGCAAATTGGATGAACTTTGATTTTTTCAGTGCTACTTACACACAGTAAGTGCACATGTCAATACGGCTCGGGCTAGAGGCTGTATTTATCAACCAATCTTCACGAAACTTCTTGGTTACCTCTGTTATCACCTTGGGATGAGAACCAGAGTTTCTGAGTGCAGTCCAAAATTCAAGATGGCTGCCATTGGCCATTTCGTTTCGAAATTAGGTCTAATCAGTTTTTTGTACACAACTTCTATACGGCTCAGGCTAGAGGCTGTATTTATGAACCGATCTTTACGAAACTTCTTGGGTACCTTTGTTATGTGTACCAAAATTAGTGCAATCAGTCTTTTGTACAGAACTTCTGTATGAAAGTTCTGAGTTGAATAAATTTTTGTATGAATGTTTATTAAAATGGAATACATCACATATAGTACGGGTTTTTTTCTCGTGCAGAAATTATGCAAATTAGATGAATTTTGATTTATTTAGTGCTACTTATACACTGTAAGTGCACATGTCAATACGGCTCGGGCAAGAGGCTATATTTATCAACCGATCTTCACGAAACTTCTTGGGTACCTTAGTTATCACCTTGGGACGAGAACGAGTGTTTCTGAGTGCAGTCCCAAATTCAAGATGGCTGCCAGTGGCCATTTTGTATCGAAATTAGGTCCAATCAGTTTTTTGTCACAACTTCTATACAGCTCGTATTTATGAACTGATCTTCACGAAACTTCTTGGGTACCTTTGTTTTCACCTAGGGACAGGAATGAGTGTGTTTTGGGGTGCCTTTGTTATCACTGTGCTATGAGAACAAATATTTTGGGGTTCAGTCAGACCCACTCTGGGACTAAAAGATTTCTTTTCTATTTAGCATCTGACTGTCACCCACCTTTACAATACTTTACCTATGCATTTGTTACAGGCTACGACCAGTATTTATGTACAGACCATTACAATACTTTATATGTACATTTGTTACCAGGTCATTACCTAGATGTTTGTCATTGTTGTGTCACATACATGTACATGTCTTGACAAGTTGAGCTACAGTGTCATTGACACTTTCATTATTACCTGGCAAACGCATACCTGAACATCACTACCCATGTGTGGTTTATGACCAATCCATGGCGACTGTTCTGTACGTTAATGTATTTATATAGAAGCTTGTTTTTCATTTCATTTATGTGTCTTTTGTGGGGTTTTGGGGTCATACAATAAATATTATTTTGTACTCGTCTGCAGTTTATATCGAAATTTACAAAACGAGTTCAGTAACTAAGATCTGGTTCAAGCTTTACTGATCCCAAGTTTATATAAACTTTATAAAAACTTGTCCAGTAAGCCGGTCCACACCCAGGCCTGAAAATAAGCTGTCTGACATTTGCAGAATGAGGTCCCGAGAGGGTGAATTTGATCATGCTATCCCATACAGTGGGCCAGTTTATCCTCTGGGTACCTCGTTCCGTTTAGGTTTTAGGTTCACAGAGGGTGAATTTAGTGATGCTACCCTGTGCAGGGTAGCATCACTAAATTCACCCTCTGGGGACCTCATTTTGCAGATGTCAGTCTGCTTATTTTCTGGCTTGTCCACACCTAATTTATTGAACTTGTTTTGTTAATTTTGATATAAATTGGAGACTTGTTGGAGATCCTCTTTTATAATGGTTTTTTTAACCTTTACAGAACTTATTGTATCAATCATCTGAAAGAGATTTCCACTGCTGTACATTATTTTATGAATGCTAGACATTTTTTTTAGCTCACCTGACTGAAAGTCAGGGTGAGCTTTTCTGATCACTTTTCGTCCGTCGTCCGTCGTCCGGCGTCCGTCGTCCGTCGTCCGGCGTGAAGGTGGTGTTTGGGTCTTTTTCTTCCAAACCACTGGCCGCATGTTAATGAAATTTCATGTGAGTAGGGGTTATATAGCGGCATTTTGATTTTTGGGCAAATTAGGTTTCGGCTCATATTGAGCAGAGGGGTGGGGCAAAAATGCTCCAATTCTTAAAAAATCTTCTTCTCAAGAACCAGCAATAGCAGAGACTTGATATTTGGTATGCAGCTTCCTTTTGAGGTGTAGACTCAAGTTTGTTCAAGAGAAGTTTGTAGGTCTATACTTGGCGATGTTATGGGAGGAGCAAAAATTTTGGCCCCACCCCAAATTTCTATTTTTTAAACCGAGAGGCCAATTTGAACCAAATTTTATGTGAGGGCTTATTGGGTCATAAGTACCTAATTTATGCAGAAATTTTTTTTCCTGTAGCCCCGTGGGAACCACAGGAGCTAAAAATAGAAAAAAGTTAAAACGCCTATATCTCAAAAACTGCACGGCAGTGAGAATTTTTATTTGGTGTGAAGCTTTCTTGGGACCAACAGAAAGGATTGGTAAAAAAAAATTGCTATCGGTTTTATCATAGGGTACTTTTTCGGGACTCTGAAAAAGTGCTGAGTCAGTATTTTTTAACACAGTAGGCAATGGGAAAAAAATAAAGAATTGTTTTCTTCCAAACCACTGCTCTAAAAGCTTTCATATTTTACATATAACATCTTTGGAACATTGATTCACATATTTGTAGAAATCAAATTCCTCGGTCCATATTTGGGTTCCCTATGGGAACCCAAATGTTCAAATTAGTGCAATATGAGGGATATATTTTAAAAATCTTCTTCTTCGGATCCACAAATCAGAATCTTTTGATATTTGCTATGCATCATCCTTAGGGGGGTGAGATTGATGTTTGTTCAAGCCAAGTCCCTGAGTTCATATTTGGACTCCCTTTGGGAACCCAAATTGTAACTTAGTGCAATACGAGGTATATTCTTTTAAAATCTTCTTCTTCGCATCCACCGGTCAGAATCTTTTGATATTTGGTATACAGTATGCTTAGGGAGGTGAGATTCAAGTTTGTTCAAGTCAAGTCCTTCGGCTCATATTTGGTCTCCCTGTGGGAGCCCAAATTATAACTTAGTTCAATATGAGGAATATTCTTTAAAAAAAATTTTTTTTTCAGATCCACCAGTCAAAATGTTTTGATATTTGATGTACAGCATTCTTAGGGGCTGAGAGTGAAGTTTGGTAAAGCCAAGTACCTGGGTTCATATTTGGGCTCACTGTGGGAGCCCAAATTATACCAAAATTTTTATTTTCCAAACCAAAAAGTCGATTTGAACCAAATTTGATATGAGGGCTTATTGGGTCATAAGTACCTAATTTATGCCGAAAATTGTTTTCCTGTCCCCCACGGGAACTGCAGGAGCTAAAAAAATTTTTTCTTTTTAAATGCCCATATCTCCAGAACTACATGGCACTGAGAATTTTTATATGGTGTGAAGCTTCCTTAGGACCGGAAGAAAAAAATGGTAAAAATTTTATCATAAGGTTCTTTTCTAGGACTAAAAGTGCCGAGTCATCATTTTTTAACAGTGTAGCTAATGGGAATAACGTTGAAGAATCTTCTTCTCCCAAAACACTGCTTCAGAAGCTTTTATTTTTGGGCTCCCTATGGGAGCCCATGTATAACTTAGTTCAGTATGAGAAATATTCTTAAAAAATCTTTTTTTTCTGTTACTCCTGTCAGAATCTTTTGATATTTGATTTTTGATTTTCTTAGAAGTGGCAAATTGAAGTTTGTTCAAGTTCTGCTTTATTGATAAAATTGGGCCCAGTAGTAACCAATTCCTGCATTGAAAGCCCTGTAAAGTGGGCAGTGATAGGCATAAACGATTGACCAAACCTGATATTATAATTATGCCTCTGTAATGATGTAGCCTTAGAAAGTGACCTTAAATTCCAATAAATAAATAGATAAATTATTGAGTACCCAATATGGGGATCTAACATATGAACACTCTGGGTTACTAAGTAGAGAAAACACTTTTATGTTGAAAAACTGATAATAACCACAAGGCAGAATCCCTTGCTATTTTGGTGATATGACTCGGCCAGTATCAGGTGAGCGCCCTCAGGCCCCGTGGGGCCTCTTGTTTTAAAAACACAAATACTGGAAATTCATTTTGATGGGGTCATCGATGATACACAAACTTGGTTTTAAAATTACTACCCCCCTCCCCCCCCACCCCACCCCCCCCCCCACCCCCAAACGACTTGACACACACCACTTTACTTTTGCCACACAATCATTCCCCTATTAAAGGAGGCTTTTTGGTTCATCACTAATGTATTGTTGTTCTGATGAGTTGTATATACAATTTGTCAATACATAAAACTTTTTGAGATAAATTTTTGTTTGTTAAATTCCTTATGGTCCTTGAATTTAATGACATATCAGGGCCTTGCTTTTCACAGAAATTCCCATTTAAATTTTCATACTTTTTCTCACTTTTTGCCACCAAAACATAGGTTATGACTGCTTAATGGAATGGGCCAATTTCATTGAGTGGTCAAAAGGTATGTTTTTAGGCAAGTGTCATCTTCTAGTTAAGTTAGGTCAAAGGTTAGGGATATTTCATCTTTAATTCATTATAATCTTCCACTTTTTTTTGTTCTTTGTAATAACTTAACTCACCTCTTCAATTTTCACCTTCCTTGCTGACTTGGGATTTTTTATTACACTTTTCCCATTCCATCATCACTGTCTTTAGCTCAGTTTTGAAGACGAGGGATAACGTATCGCTCAGAAATGTAGTGAAAGGAAAAATAAAAAAATCACAGGTCAACAAAAAGTAAATACTTCTGAAAGTATCTTAATATTGTTTGTTCAGTCACTTTTTATCTCAATTTTTAGTTTAAATAATTGATAGGTTTGAAATTTAGGGGGATATTATAGGAAAATTCTGAATTATTTCCAATAGTATGTTTAAGTCCAGTTTCATATTTTTTTTTTTAAATTTTATTATATAGGATTTAGAAGAAATACAGGATTATTGCCGAAAAGCTAGAATTGCACATATAGTGATTCTTAAAGACACAGAGAGCATCAGTGTTAAGGTAGATAACTTATCAATCCATTTTTTCCTTCCAACAAGACTCAGGATTGTTAATTCTTTACCCAGGGCACAATATCAAAATTTAATTATTATACCCCCACTCTTGAATGGGGGGGTGGGGGGGGGGTGGGGGTATACTGGATTACATGTGTCTGTCCAGGCATCCATCCATGCAATTAGCTGTGCATCCATTCTTTCATACATCCATGCATCTGTCTGTCTATCCCAGCAATGAGTGGATGGATTTCAATGAAATTTGGTATGAGGGATTCTCGTGACAAGCCACTCCTGCCATGTTATAAAAACATGGCCTGCACATTTTTGCCCAGAGTTACTGTACTTACTTTGTCAATTTTTTCTGATTTTTTCCATCTGCAGCAATATTTCAGCTGGAAGTGGATGGATTTCAATGAAATTTGTTATGAGGGGTCCTTGTGACAAGCCACTTCAATGCATGTTATAAAAAGTTACGGTCCTTACTTTGTAAAATTTTAAGCCTCCGATATTTTCAAAATCTTACCAGAACTATTCTTCTATTATCAGATCTGATGATAGAAGAAGAGTTCATAGAGGGTTCCGCATTCAACATGACTACTTCAATTCCTCTCTGGAGAATTCCATGTTTTTGATTGACTTTCTTCAACAAAGATTTGTCCTTGAAATTCTGACTCTCACACTCATGACTACCTAGCCTAAACTGCTGTCACCATTAATCCTGAACAACAGAATTACACACCAGACTACCATAGAGACTTCTACCCACCTGAATCCGATTTGTAACATAACCACTGAAATACAGCAGATTTCTGTATTTGTTTGTTTGTTAAAAAACGAACGGGCTGAAACCTTTGTTACACTTTGGAGAAGCTAATTCCGGCAAATAGGAATAGAGGTCAACTCCACCTCTCCTACCTAACCTTGCCATCTCATCTTCACCATGGAAACGTTACAGCCTGAAACACACTGCAAGCTCCCACTACAACTCAGTCTGATGCACACCATAAACACTGCATTTAACAACAATGCAAATCACAAAACATCATGCCTGCAGATCTCCCCTGTACCATACAAACAGATCTTCCCCACATTATTAGTGGCATTCTGGAATTTGAGAATGATATGTCGTCGGACTTCGACACTCTAGCTCTCCAAACCACCCAGCGTTTGACAAGACACTCCTATTGCCGCTGCATAACCAGCATGTGAGCGGACCTACATGTCAAATGCACATGGAAGTGACACACACAACAACAAATGGAATAACAATCCTATCTTACCACACTGGCTGACAAGGCTAGCAAGAATATTACCATCCTATCGACCTACACCCTCAGTACATATGGGAAAATTGTACTTGGCAAG
The DNA here is from genome assembly GCA_031216915.1 of Pictodentalium vernedei. NCBI lineage: Eukaryota > Metazoa > Mollusca > Scaphopoda > Dentaliida > Dentaliidae > Pictodentalium > Pictodentalium vernedei. The sequence goes on from CM062292.1 coordinate 152,175,792, forward strand.
GGACTGAAATTTAAACTCCACATCCTACCAGGTACTTCTTCAATGAAGACAATATGGGCCCTCACCATGTGGAGCCCACACACCACTACAACTGCAGAAGGCGCCATTGCTAACTCTGAGCCCTGAACCTTTGACCTACTAAGGGCTGACCTGAGGTCTATGGTGACCATTCATTAAAAACCTACCACAGTTACCTCCTTTCAATACCATGACAATAATACCCTACAGGCCCCACCATCTGGGGCCACATCCACACAAGTAGGGCCACCATGGCACCTCTACACTCAGGTAGGGCACCATGACTCCTCCTGTCTCACACCACCAATAGATGTCCACACATGAAGCGTGGGGACGAATCTGGTTGCTGCTGTCCCTTTATCATCATTTCCTTCCCAAAAACTAGTCAAGACACCATAAAAGATTGTATACAGACACAGCAAGCACATAGCACTTTTATCTACCTTTCAGCCAATGAAACCCCTAACTATGATTTCTCAAAAATAGTCATTAACAAACAAAAAGCCAATCAAACTAATGGGACTCCATTTTCAATTTTCTCAACCCAATGACACTTGAGGACATTCCTTTTAAATTAATGAAATTGTACATGGTGATAAAAATATAATAAGCTCATCCCAAGTTTAATTTTTCCATCGGGCAATGATATTTCTAACCAAATTCAATTCAATTCATGAGATCACCCAAGGGATAGGTGGGGTGGTTTGTGAAACAAATTCAATTCAATTCATGAGGTTACCCAAGGGATAGGAGGAGTGGTTTATGAAAATAATTAGAGAACTTTTGAAGTGCGCAAGAATCTCTTTAAAGGCATAACGTCATTTCATTTATAATTTTTAGGAGCGGTGAATCCAGAATGAGATTGAATTACATTTCAAAACTTTTGCGCTGTGACTTTCAATTATATTGCAATTTGACTTCATTTTTTTTTCTCTTGCTTCGAAGTTTCACATGTTGGATTGTTTATGGACATTGGATTGTACAATTCCCTGGCAATAGAATGTATGTTGAGGGAAACCTGATGCAACATTATTTCCCACACTATCCGTTTTGGAATGGAGTGACTTGTGATTACCAGTACTACTGAAATAGTCTGTCATGTAACTTGTGTTGTTACTACTATAATGATACAATGATACAAGATCTAGATTGCCAAAGTTTTATCACTGCTGATATTGCTGTTTGTGATTATGTTTTTTTCCTAAATGGAAATAAAAACATGTATGTATTGTATTAAAATAAAAATCATTTTGATTTGTTGTAACTCTGATATTGCACAACACAGTCAGAGCACTGAACTGGAACTTATTAAATTCATTGTAATAAATACATTAATTTATTATGCACCCGACCTCCGAAGGAGGATTCGGGGGTATCTAGTGAAGTCCTCTGTCCGTCCGTCCGTCCGTCCAAAGATATTGCACTATAAATTCAATGCCATCGATCGGATTTGGATCTCCTTTGATATGCTGATTGACCAGCATTGAAGAATGGATATGCACAAGGAACGGGTTCCATCCAATAATTTTTCCCAGAGTTATGGCCCTTTTTCACTCTTTTGACTTAGAAAATTTTTATCGACCTCTATATTGCATTCACTGCATGTTGGATTTGATTTATTGGTATGCTCATGGACCCACATTGCAAAAGAATATCCACAAGTAACGGGGTCTGTCTCGTTATTTTTCTAGAGTTATGAGCCTTTTTCGACTTAACATATTTACTCTATGTTTTGAGACACTCTATGTTTTGAGACACCCAAATTTTCTAAAAAAAAAAAATTTTTTTTCAACTGTAATATTGGGACACCCTACCAGTTGGACATCTCTGAATTCAATAGAACTCATGGCGTGAACAAATGGTTGTCCAACAGGAAAGTTTCAACTGGGTTTGATATATAAATTAAAAAAGAATTAAACAGCAATAATATTGATTTGTGTTGGTTTTCATTCAAATCCACCCTGGAGTTACTGAATTTACAGCTATTTATAACAAGAAGAGGACTTCTCACTGGCAGGTAAGACAGGAAAGATACATCAACGCATGTGAAAAGCATGTGTCAGCAAAGAGAAAAGCATACAACAAGATGAATAAGCAGGAACTACTAGAATAACAAACCATATGCCCCCCCCCCCCCCCCCCCCCCATCTCAGCCTATCACAAGATATTTGGACTGACAGTCTTAACACTTCATTCATCAGTTTATTATGACTAGCACTGTATGAGTCGCTTTGTACACTAGCACTATAGCTATAATGCCCATTCTGCCTATAATAACGAACTATATGCCCCCTGCCCATCACAAGATATTTTGACTGACAGTCCAACACTTCATTCTTGTCTCTTTGTGACTAGCACTGTATGAGTCACGATGTACACTAGCACTATAGCTATAATGTCCATTCTGCCTATAATAACCACTTCTATTTACTGATGGAAAGCCCTCTGTGAAAGCCTTCTGACAATAAATAACAAAGTTGGTAATGTAATGCAGGAAATATTGACAAACATTATTCAACTCATTTTGACATGAACTGTATTTATCACTCTGTATACTAGCACTCTAGATAAAATAAAAAATGTCATACACACAGACACATTCCAACAATTTTTGTGTCACAGTAACAAAGTTACATGGGGCGTGGTGGCATTGCGGTAACCAGTTCTCATCAGATCACCTAAGTTAAGCAACGTCGAGCACGATTCGTCCTTGGATGGGTGACTGTCTGAGCGATTGATTCGGACTCCCGCATTGTGTCCTTGGGCAAGGCACTTCACCCCAATTGTCCACATGGGGGCACGATGATGCCATGTTCTAAGGCTCACTGCACGTCGATTCAATGGTGTGCATGTCTTCAACCAATCCAACCCTGCCTGTGCTGCAGTGCGGAGTTACGATGTTGGGGAGCTGGCAGCTGGTCGTTGTTGCTCGATGGTTCTCTCCGGGTACTCCAGCTTCCTCCACCCGTAAAACTGTCACCGACATGATATGACCTTGGCTGTTAATGTGTCATTAAACCCTAATAAATAAATAAATAAATAACAAAGTTACAAACATTTCTATCAACTTCTCGTAATTATTGATGAAGTAGAGTTGTCTCCCTTGCATCTTAAAATCTTAGAAACATTAAATTTTTAAAAGAAAGTGATTCCCAATGTGCACAAATGTGAAGATGGTGCCCCAAAAGCATGTTAGAAAATCCGAATACTGATGATAGAGTGAAATACACATTAGATACCCCACAGTCATCATTATTTTTATTATTGTTAGATATCTGTTACTGAACACAACATTTGTGGACACCTCAAATATCTGCCTAATATATTTCCATACAAACAATAAACAGGTGATATGCTCTGTTCCAAAGTTGAGACATCTACAAAATTAATTATTTTTACCTGTCTCAATACGTAGATAAAATACGGTAGAAAGTTTAAATTTTTCTGGTTTCAGTATGTTCTGGATTGTAATTTCAAAGCCATCATGAGATGGGGGCCTCCTTTGGTATGCTAATAGACCTGAATGGGGGAATGGATATGCACAAGGAATGGGTTCCGTCCAATAATTTTTCCCAGAGTTATTCCCCTTTTTCACTCTTTTGACTTAGAAACTTTTTCTGTCCCATAATACCTTTAAGGCTGCTTTGAACATGCCTATGGGTCGGGGACAGTGGCCCACGCTTTGTATTGACCTTGTTATAAGATAGCTCAGTGATAGTACTTCACTAAATTTTTATCATTGTGATGTAAATAAATGCTATCAGTTCAATATTGGCTTTTGTTACTCATTTTCCTTGAATAGAATTGTACACTTCTTTATTACATATGATTTTAAGGGAAAATAAGCTGCAATTTTGACAAAAAATAAGTTGCCATTTAACAAAACCACTATATTTTTATACTGTACCAATGACCCAGACATAGCTGGTGCTAACTCTTAAAATATAGGGCCAAACACAAATTTTGCCCCCCAATCCCCAAAATTTGCATCTAAAACTAAAGAAAACATGTCCTGAAAGGCCCTCCACACTTCGCCCCTACTGCGCATGCGCAGTGTCAAGGACGTTCCGAAATTGGCGCCATTAATCATTCTAAGTTTGGCCCTTCATCAGTTAACATCTGACTGATCTTTGTGCTTATAAATCTCAGTTTAAATGATGCCAGACACATAAATATTAGTGAAATGGTGATTCTAAGGAGGATAGAGAAGGAGGAGAGGAAAAGAATGTGTGACAGAATATTATCAGGGCTGTAACTTAAAATTTTTTAATGAAATTATGTTAAGTTACCTATTTTCAAGGCAGCAGCCATTTTGTTGTCATTCTGATTATTTAGTTACACTGTTTTTTAAGTGTTTTCCTCTCTCCCTGTCCTTTAAGTTCCCCCTTGCTATTCTCCCATGCTTTTGGCATAGTTTTTGTAATTATTATTACTAAATTTTCTTGGGAGTTTTAGCTGAATAACAGAATGAATTCTGTTCTTTTCCCCATGTTTACGTCTTCACCTACGGGTGGTTAGGCGTTGTGTTCTGCATCTACCATCTGATGTTCTGCAGTTTCTTCCCTGGAAGTCTCTGTTTTGCATCAGATAGTGTATTTTTGGTAACTGATTTCGGGCCTGGGTGCCTGGAGTCTTATTTTAGTGTTTTTACACTCATTGTTTACATTTACAACAGCCCTCTGTGTGAGGGGGGGATTTCTAAAAAATAATATCTTGATGTTATTTTAATCATATCTAGATACATTATTATTGTTCGTAAGTGTTGAATAAATTGTTTAAAATATTTTTAAAATTTTTGTCCACACTTAGGCTTGGGATCCATTGGGGCTCAACGTTACTTTTCAGAAACTTGGGCTGTTCTGAAAAAATATTTTTTCAAAATATTTTGATTTCAATTATTTTTTCTATATTAATGGATCATATTATTATTATGTATTTTGATTGCCAGGGGTTAGTGCGAGTACCAGGACTTGTTTTCTTTTCACATTAAAAGGATATTGATCAATTGTTTTAAGAGGAAGTCTTCCTCTGACTTTATTATCATTCTATAGGTGGTCAGTGTACTCGCATTAATTCCTGTTCTGTATCGTATGATTTCGATGACAATATGGGAAGCGTATGTCACGGTATGTTATTGGGGATTTGGACACTCCGGTCCTTTCCCCGCAGGGTCACTCTACTTTATCAATTTCTATTTCAGACGATCAAGATTAGGGTGATGTATCTGTGATGTCTTCCATAGTGTGCCTCCGTCGTCACAATTAATGAAGGGCTAGCGGAAAAGTGCTCATGTAAATACGCCAATTGCCTAAGAGGACCCTAGTAGGTTCGACGGCCTTTGACGTCCGCTAGCTCGCCCGGTGTAGCGTCCATTCACCGAATGGTTCGGCAGCCGGGTTCGTCCGTTGCGGTCTAGAAGGAATTTTGGGGTGATGCGAGCACTATAAATTAACCTAATGCACACCCAGTGACGGCGGATCGGAGGGAGAACGCAGGAAGCCTTTTAGTCCGGTTCATAGCTCGTTCCGGTCCATCCGGACGGCAAGCGAGAGAGGCCCCTCTCTCGTTCAACAACATCTGGCCCCAGATGTTGTGGTACAAAATGTGTCGCAAGCGGAGCATACGTCCGTCGCTCGGGACGCTCCGTTGTATAGGCAGTCCGCGGAGACTGCTAAGGCTTCCTCTTCTCGTCAGCGCACACGACCGCACCTTGGCTGCGTGACCGCCGATATATTACCAGCTTCGCCGATCAAGGATTCTTCGGCGACCAGGTCACACCATCCGGTAGCCAGGGACACGAGGCCTGCAGACTCCGGACGTTCGCATAGGAAGTGTGCGGGAGTCAACGTACACGGAGCTTCCGGCGGCAATGCACCGTAAGACCGCTACTGCACAGGCCTCGGGAACGGACGTGCTTTCCTTAATAGCACAGTTTATCGCAGCATCCCAGCATCAACTGAATCTGTCGCATATATTTTATCCGACGATGCTGGGTCGGGACGCTCCGCGGAAGCGGGTACGGACGTCCGAAAGTTTCATCCGGTCCGACGGGATACCGAAAGGGATTCGGAGGATTTCGAGCTTTCCCTTTCGGAACAACATATGCTGTTGTGTATGTCATCTGACTTGGTCTTCTACAGCTTCTTTCGTCGGACCAGAATGCTGCGATGCCGGATAAGAAACTGATAGCGTCGGTGGACTCAGTTCCGACATAGTCCAATAATGTCACACAAACTTTCGAATTATTGAACGACGCTATATATATTATTATTTTATGCTTGCTAACCAAGCATTTCTGGTTTCTTGTTCGAAGAGTTATGGAGATGTCTTTCAAAAGTGTGCCTCTGTCGTCATAGTTAATGAAGAGTTAGCGGCAATAAGTGCTCATGGAATATGTCTATCGCCTACGGAGTGACATTCGCTAGCTCACCCGGTGTAGCGTACATTCATCGAATGGTTCGGCTGCCGGGTTCGTCCGTTGCGGTCTAGGAAGGAGATTTGGGTGATGCGAGCACTTTAATTACTTTAGTACTCACCCAGTGACGGCAGATTGAGGACAGATCGGAGGAAGCCTGTTAGTCCTGGCTTGTCCAGGTCCGTCCGGGCTGTGAGCGAGAGAGGTCCCTCTCTCGCCCAACAACATAGGGGACCGCATGTTGTGGTTCAGATATTTTACATTCGGAGCATATGTCCGTTGGTTGGGACGCTCCGTTATATTGACAGTCCGAGAGACTGTCCTTAATGCTTCCTCATCCTCACAGCAGGGCACACGACCGCACATTGGCTACGTGACCTCGAGTATCCGATCAGTTTCGGCATTCAGTGATTCCACGGCGAATAGGTCGCGCCATCCGGTAGCCAACACTCCGTTCGCTCGCATATTGGTAGTATGCACGGGGTAACGATCACGGAGCTTCCAGCGGCAATGCATCGTAAGACCGCTTCTCCTCAGGCCTCAGTGACGGACGTGCTATCCGAGTTAGCACAGTTGTTTCGCAGCATCCCAGCAATTGACAGTTTCTCGGTCGAATCGGGAATTATCCGACGGCGCTGGGTCGGTGCGGTCCGCGGTTGCATCAGGTACGGACGACCGAATGCTTTATAGGGTCCGACAGGATGGCGAAAGGGATTCGAAAGATTTCGAGTTTTCCCTTTAGTAGTATCGGAAGATGCCTTTCATATCTTCTGGCATTATCTTCCAGTGATTATTATTTCGGACTTCATTGCTGCGATCTTGGATAAGAGACTTATAGCGTCATTGGACTCGGATTTTTCGATCGGTTCAGGGACATTGTCCCTGACTAACCGACGCAGTCCAATATTGTCATTACAACATGTGTTTTATTTTTCGACGCTATATATATATATACAAGCCTGCTACTAAGCATGATAGTTTAGTTTCTTGTCCGCGTTGCTCATTTCTGCCATTTTATCATTTATACAAATAGTTTATTTTGGCAGAGCAGGGCATACCGAGAGTTCATATGCGTCTAGACGGTGTGATTAAAGACTGCATATATTCTTTTTCGCCGTTTATGTCTTTTCCAATTTCAATGTTGGGAACGACATTATGTATAGTAGACTTAACTTAGACGCTTTATCATACGTAATCCGCCTTACTGAGGCGTTATCATTACGTCTTCAAGAAAAGATTTACGGGATATTATTCTCAATGTAATTTCTTTTGAGGGCAGTAGTTTGTTCACGTATAACTCCGCCCTTCAGTGGCTGATTGGAGTTAGTTAGACGTGACGCAGCCCTAGCTACATCCACACGCGTGGATAGTAAGGTTAAGAACTCTCTCAGAGTCGCTTCATTCTCGGAGGAGCTTCTCTTCGACGGCAACTTTTCGGCAATCCATGAATTGCTTGATTTACACGTTCTCTTGTCTATCTAGTGTTACAAGAGATTCAGACTGGGGCAAACATTCGGTGGTTGACTCAGAGAGTGCCGCCGCAGTTGCCGGACCCGAGTGTGGCTGTTATGACGGTTGCCAGTCAAACAGATTGGGATATAATACTGATCCCTACGGATTCGAAGTGCCAGGGTCTTTGGGTTCCGCAGTCTCTTAGCAATCAGTTTTCTTCCGCGGAATAATGTTTTTTAGGCTTGCTTTATGTCATTGCATGAACATTATTCAGAAACGCATGCCCAAATTCCTGTCCTTTAATTCGACAGTAGTGGCGTATCTCCGGAACCAGGGAGGCACTCTTTCGTTTCCGTTATTCAATTTAATGGAAAGAATCCGTCTGTTGGTTATAGTACACCAAGTTCAGTTTTGGTCCGTCATATTCCGGGTCGTCTGATTGTTTTATCGGACTCCCGTTCTCTTACGGGTCGCTTGTTGCTGTCAGAATGGACTCTCAACAAACAAGTATTCAATCAGATTTGCTATCTATGGGAGCGCCCAATGATGATTTATTTATGACACAGCTTGCTAATCAATTGCAGACGTATGTGTTGGCTTGTCCAGATCTCTGAGCTAATATTGTTAACGCTCTATTGATCTATAGGACGGAATGATAGGATACGCGTATCCTCCGGCGCTGTTGTTTTAGCAGGTATTGCTAAGATAAACAACCACAATACATTTCTGTTGATAGCATCTCTATCTTCACAGAGATCATGAGTAATTTACTCTCTTGTCTACTGTGGGTCTTAACGTGAAATCTTCCTCTATGTGAGGATCTTTTTCACTGGGTAAATCGTGTCATCTTTATCACAACCAGCAAGGTCGCAACCTTCATGTATTCCGTTGTGTGGTCCGTATTGCATTGTAAGCACTGTACTGGACGAGCTTTGGACGCGATTTCTTACTATAGGAGATCCTCTTCTTCGCTATTCTATGCGGCTAAAGTGGAGGCTCTTCCGTCGTGGTGTAGGGATCATTATGTTCATATTGTTGATCCCTCCATACTACTCATTGCTATTTTTTAGTATACTTGTTTCACAAGATCTACTGCAGCCTGTTGTTATTTAGGTTATAGGTTTATGTTACCTCATACCTATGCACTCTACGATAGTTTACAATTGAGTCTTTTGTCTCTTTATCTAAGTCAGTTAGTAACTTTTTGATAAATAGACTTAGAATCTTTAGATTAAATTCCTATACGGATTTTAACTTCGGTTCTTATTTAGCTAAGTAATCATTTGAGCCTCTGGAAACAGTAGTTTTCAAATTCTGACCTTTTAGACAGTAATTCTGTTGGTTTCTCTTTTACTGTAGAGTCAGTGAGTTTCATGCACTATCGATGGATGATTTTCACTTTCGTAGTTTCGGAATCACTACTTCCGTTACTATTTAGGTTGGATTGTTGCATAAGAGTTAGGCTCCTATTATCCGGAACCTATTATTTTAAGGTCCTTCCGTCTTCGTATGGGCATAGGCCTTTACTCTTTCCGGGTACAGTTTATGTATTTATAAACAGATATCTGTTTATTACTATGGGCGTAAGCTTCTTCTGTCTTTGATGTCTAGTAGAAGGACGTTACGCTCCATTTTATTGTTAATGGATTCTATTAACTATCGGTACTGCTTATGGTATATCATTGACTTAGCAGTTGTGCTTAAGATTTCGGCTCATGAAGTAAGAGTTCTTCTACTTCTTGGGCTTACATTAATAGTGTCGCTATTATAGATTTTTGAAGGCCGCTCATTGCGCTCAGCCATCCACATTCATGAATTTTATCTCAGAAATATCGAGTCCATTTCTGGAGGCCTCTATTGTTAGGTCTATTATCTACTGCTCAGAATGTCATTCACTTAACAGTTGCTACTATAGCTAGGTAGGCTGTCTGTTTCGGCAGTGTCTCCGTTCGGCTGCCCTCTTCGCTCTGGGCTATTTGACCCAGGGCAAGAAAAGGGGGGGGGGGGAGGGTGTTCCCTTGGGTCACCTGTTTTACTATGAAAACAAGGGGATACCTCTTCCGGAGTTAGTAATTCTGAGCTGTTATTGGGATGGTTGTTTAGTGAGAAGTTTAGGTTTTTAAAATTCATTCAAGTCTTAGTTTTTAAAGTATAGCTTTTGAATATTGCATATGTCAACGGACATGATTATGCAATCCTCAGACACTTTTAGGAGTATAAGAGTCTCTATTCTCTAGACTTACTTTATTTATTGGCTTACTTTAAAAATTATTAGTATAAGGATTATATTGGATATTAATAGAGTACATGGATGTATGAAGCTCAATTTTGGAAGGTGTTGTATCTTTCTAATTTATCATAAATAAGAAAGATACATGTAAGGCCTATTACTTCTTTTTCCCTACAGGGGAGGACTCTATTTTATTTTATTGAGCGTATTCCATTTTGCTCTATGTCCTTGGCCCTCCAGCCTTTTTACTATTCAGCTATGTCTGGGTCATTGGTACAGTATAAAAATGTTAAAAAATTTATAGTAATTTATATATTTTTTATACTTACCAATGACCCAGACGGGGATGGCCCTCCCAGGAGTTGGGAACTCTTGCCTCCCCGCTGAGTACATAGCGCTTACCAGGCACTGGTTATTAGAATGATTAATGGCGCCAATTTCGGAACGTCCTTGACACTGCGCATGCGCAGTAGGGGCAAAGTGTGGAGGGCCTTTCAGGACATGTTTTCTTTAGTTTTAGATGCAAATTTTGGGGATTGGGGGGCAAAATTTGTGTTTGGCCCTATATTTTAAGAGTTAGCACCAGCTATGTCTGGGTCATTGGTAAGTATAAAAAATATATAAATTACTATAAATTTTTTAACTTTTGGTATGCAAAAATACCCTCTTGTTTTATATATAATATATGAAAGCATCCGATTCGATTAAATAAATTTACTTCTGGGTGAAAAATTTATCGGATATTTGAAAAAAAGCTGCCAAAGTTTGTCAATCCAAACTGGTTAGTCAATCACTTACAGAAAATTATGAGGCAATGTCATTTTCCATATTCATCAAAATCAGCTTTCTCAAAAGGTTAAATGTAAAGTTTGTGTTTACAAATGGGTCTATTTATAGCATATGCATCAGTAGAATCTATTTCAGATTGCTGATTTTGATAAACATGCTGTGGGTTTTATTGGATACACAACTGCAGTTTATTTGAAATAATACAAAGTTTTTAGCTTAACTTGTCAAGTCAAGATAAGCTATTGCCATCATGCGTGCGGATGTCTGTTAGGCTCTGAGTCTGTAAGTCTGTCAGTCTGTTCACATTTTTCTTTAGCACAGGCTACCCCACCGTAGTTCTTGTCCAATCGTCACAAATTTTCATATGCAGGTTTGAGGTCATGTCTAGATGAGAATGCCAACCATGATGGCTGCCCAAGCCCAAAACCCGAAAACCTTTAGCACAGTATACAGGTCATATTTATGAAGGGATTTCATTGTAACTTGGTGACTCAGTATAATGTCTAGATGAGAACGTCCCCTTTTAGTTTAAACAATATTTATTGAAATAAGAAAAGTTAACTGTATACATGCAAACAAGTGTAAATGGATTGAATGTTTTGTACATAAATTTCAGTGAATACAATTAACACATAACATATCAAACTAACATGTTGTAGTAGGGGATTTGGAAGAAAGCTGAACGCTTATGTGAACTGTCTCCCAAGTCTGTAAGATTACACAATTTCAGTTAGACAGATAGAACGGGTGGGTTGGGTGGATATTGTTTAAACACCAGAAAAAAAATGAAGAAAGTAGAATGAGAGGACGAGTGAAGGAGAAGGATGACATTTGAAAAGGGCCAATTTGAATGCACTAGACATCAACATTAATCGACAATAGTTTGGGAACTGACTCACTTGGAGATCGCAGCCTAATGCTAGTACAAGAGGAGGATATTCTAATGGACAGCAGGGGGGGGGGGGGGGAGCACTGTTAACATTTTTCATTCTAGGATGAAACACAGCTCCGGAGGGCCACCGCCAGCTCCATGCACTGCCGGGAAATGAACAATGTCTCGTAAGTGGAAGACGCATTATTCATTAGCATGCAATGTAGTATTGTTCAATAATATACGAAACATTGTTCACTCCCGTGGCACACAGCACGGCAACAATATCCTGGACTCCTCCTCTCCCCCAACCCTGCTCTCCCCTACGAAAAACCCCAACAGTGTGAGAAACTAATAGTGAACCAGGCCCTCACCCCGTAGATATTTCATTTGATGTAGGTTTTAACTAAAAACTCACGTAGGACAGCCAAGCAAATCCTCCGCCATCGATCATCAGGTTAGCTTGATGGTCCATTAACAGAAGAGATACATCTAGTTGGATAACACAATAGGTGCTCACTTGAAAGAGATGTTGTATTGAGAGATCACCCAGTGGGCGACTTGGCCCAGGTTCCACCCATTGTAAACTATAAGGTGAGCAGCGGTAGGGTCACAGTTATTGGAAGCGTTTACTAAGTGGAATAAAGTCCTGCACCATTTCAAATACAGACAAATTTACATTACTGGTAAGCAATTCAGAGCCAAATAAGAGTGTTGTCACATCTGGTGCGAATGGAAGTGATTTTATTGTTGACCTGTGTGCCTCTTGAAAGACACAGGACAGAACAAAAGGAAGTGTTCGCTTGTCTCGAGAACACCACACTGACATAGGGGTGATGGCGACTGGTGGTTATTGAATAAATGGGTGCTAAGATTACTGCAACTCAACCACAATCTGCAGTGATAGATTTGTCCTATTCGTGATTTTGCATGGCCATAAAAAGATGGGGGTTGCAGATTGCTCCTGTTAAGATAACTTGCGAAATTACTCACTTATGAATTTTCTCTGATTGATAACGTTATGACATTCCATAGGCTTGTAGTTTTCGGTATAAATGAAGACTGGTACAGTTGGGTGTTTCAGAAGGGAACTCGGAGATCATTACCTGCTCAGAGATCGTGGCAGAGACAGTTGGAGGTACTTTATTAGCAATATATGGGGGTGCCGTATAGTGAAACTTTCAGAAGAATTGTTTCAGTTTGTGTTTGTGACGTATTTCCACAAGGGAGCCTCAGTGGGTTTCATTTTACAATGTGGAAGTCCTAGCACTCAGAGTTGCGCCAGTCACTATCCTTGCTGAGGCCAACTGTACTTTTTCCAGGTCAATTGTATTACTCGCCATGCAATTATCCCAAATGGTTCTACCATATTCAAGAAGAGGTCTAATAAAGGCAAAGTAAATCTTTTCAAGGACACTGCGGTCAAGAGTAAACTTTTGCCTCCTCAGTAAATCTATGCGAGACCATGCTTTACACAGATATGTTCAATGTGGTCATTCCACATACATGCACCATTTAAGATTACTCCCAGGTGCTTGTGAGTTTTAACTTCCAATATCTCGGTATTACCAAGAAATAGTGGTGGGTGCAGAGCAGGGTTAACCCTGTGGGATATGAGCATACTCTCAGATTTTTTATGATTGAACTCAACCAACCACGTCTTGGCCCAATGCTCTATTGTAGTCATATCCTGATTGATCACAGTTGCTGCTTGGCTTGGATTCTTATCTACAAGATACAATTATGTATCATCAGTGAAGAGCTGAATGCTACTTAAGAAGTTATCTGTTATGTCATTGATATATATGAGAAATAATAAGGGGCCAAGTATCGACCCCTGAGAAACTCCAGAGTTTATCGGTCTCCAGAATGAGGTCTCTGAGGCAATTGCGACCCTCTGGACCTTGTCGGAGAGGTACAATTTTAAAGATGCAAGTAAATCACCTGACATTCCTATTTTTCCAGTTTGCGAATGAGACCCACATGCCACACCTTATCGAATGCTTTACTGACGTCATAGAAGACCACTCGAATCACTTTTCCGTCATCAAGGGCTTGGCAGAATTCGTCATAGAGGTCAGTTAGTTGAAGTATAGTCGAATCATCACGGATGAATCCTGACTGAAATTGACTTAGGATGTTGTTGTCGCTCAAGTACTTCCACAACTGTTTGCAGATACATTTTTCAAAAACCTTGCCAGCACAACTAAGGAGGGAAATCGGACGATAGTTCATTACTAAATTGCAAGGATGCTTTTTTTAAAATGGGTGTTACATTAGCTTTTTTCCACATAAATGGAAAGTAATTATTATTCAAGAGAATATTCAAGATTACTGAGAGAGGTTCACATAAGGATAATTTACATTCCTTCAGCAACCAGGGACTTATAAGATCAGGTCCTGCAGCCTTTGTTGCATTAAGGGATTTTAGCGCTTTGTATACTTTGTTGCTCTGTATGGTTATCCTGTCTATTAAGTAAGGGGCAGGTGTGGTCAGTATAGGTAGAGAGTCCTGAGAGTCATTCACTGATGAGATAGAGCTAAAGTATTCATTAAACACGTCAGCTTTTTCTCTGTTTGTGGCGTACGTTTTTTCCAAATGACTGATGGCCGGAATATCTGAATTGGTGTTGCCAATGAACATCTTAAGGGTTTTCCACCATTGGGCTGGTGTAGTTGCACGACTAGTGAGTACTTACTGTACGTTTGCAACATAAGCTGCCTTCGTCTTCCTGATGGCGGAGACCACTTCGTTTCTCTTCTGTTTATATTTTTCAAAGGACTGTGAGAGACCATTGTGTTTGGCAACACGATATAACCTTTTTCTATGTCTTATTAGTAATCTTATTTCATTATGCATCCATTTTGGTTACTCCTTTCTAATAGTGATCCATTTGTTGGGTATATGACTGGATGCAGTGTTAAGTAGCTCTTTAGTGAACTCAGACAATTATATCCAGGCTCGATGCATTGAAAATAATATTCCAGTTTACACTATCCAGTGCGGCATTCAGTTCGCAATAGTGGCCCTGTGAATACAACCAAATTTGTCTCCTGAAGGAGATGCGCGATGGTTTGATAAAGTCGATCTCCAGGACAGCAGGATAGTGATAGCAGATCATATCAAGAATGAATGGATCTAAGATCTCACAAGTCTTCACATTGACTGTCTTGCTTACAGCGAAAATGTCAATCAGTGAAGTAGAGGATTCTGTGAAACGTGTTGGCCCATCCACAAGCTGTCTAAAATTAAAATATCGAATAATATCTGAAAGATGCCCTCTGAGACCTGCAATTTGATTGTCGTTGAAATCACCGGTAATGACAAGGTCAGTAACAGATGTATTCATTGCTTTGTCAATCGAAGTGGATATAGTATCCCATGTATCAACAGGACTATTGGGTGGGCGATAAAATACTCCTAAAAGTAGTGACTTGCCCCTTTCTCTTATTATTTCCAACCATAGGCATTCAACAGGTGTCAATTCTAGGTCAGGTCGGTGCCTAAATGCAATACTATCCTTAATGCAGACTGCAACCCTGCCTCCTCTTGACGAGCGATTGAAGCACAGTGGTTCCTGGAATCCACGTATAATGATTTCATTAACTGGGTCATCATTATGTAACCACGTCTCAGTGAATGCCATAATGTCATTTGACGGGGACTCACACTGTATAATGCCAAGGTTGGGATTTAGGCTTTGTATGTTAAGATGGAGGATTTTAAGCGTGTTATCGATGTTGTGAAAGTCCTCGTCAATTGGTCCTAGGTTGGGATGAATGTCTCTGCAAGTTAACAACAGGATGGCCAGGAAACACGGAAGTAAGCACAAGATAAAATATATCAAGTTTGTATCCAGAAAATCGTTAGGAACCATTTTAGCAAGGTCGTTGGGTACGATGGGTTTCTTTGGACTCTTCGGCATGTTAGATATATTTGCCTGAATGCTCTTTTGTGCTGCAATGTGAGAAAGAATAGAACAGCCATCGCAACAAGACATTCATGGTGTTCCAGGCCATGAAGGCGCATGAGTAGATACATCAATAAGCAAATGGATTCTGATTGTTCTAACCTGCTTTTGATGCGACGGATGTAGGCTGCCATGTTGAAGGTACCTATCTGAGCTCGATACATTGAGAGGTTACACATTATTTAATATCTGAGTGGTACCACAAACTGAGTGCTCGGATAATGGTACTCTTCATGATAGAAGACAGTGCGGTCTGTTGTGCGTAAAATACATTCAAGCCTAGACCTTGTGATCTAACTACTTAAGGTGCAGTACGTGGAGTGCGGGTCATCAACAAACCATGCCTCTGGGTTTTCACTGACCAAAGAATCCTTGGCTTGGATGAGTCATTGGCACGACAAGCAAAGTTGAGCCAACAGACCTCTGAGTTGAAGCCAGAGCTACAGTGGCTAAGAGCTGCTTGACCCTAACTGTATTACGATGACATAATATGTCAACTGCAATTGTTTGGTGGAAGTCCATACCACCGGCACTAACTGACAATCCTCATTCCAAGTCACACGTACTGCGACGATGCCCAAGATGACCTCAAGCTGGACAATACCCCCATAATCCCCAAAACTTACACCTTCTAATATAACAAATGGAAAACACCTGAGGTTCTTCAAATGATAGGTAGGTCCTGTCCACCTGGTACTGATCATTCTGTCCTGCATGTGTATTCGGTGCCTGATATGGGAGGTTGAGATAGCTCGTTCACGGAGATTCTATGCTCGACAGTAGAGAACTGCAAGGAGTACACCTATAGAGCATTGAGGATCAGTGTTCATTATTTGTGCAAAGGGCCTGTTTCCAATCAGTTACATGCTGACATAAAGTTTAGAAGGCAATCACATGAAACGTGTCAAAAGTGCTGCCGTCCTTTGATGCAGATATCCATGCCCTGAAAATGACCTACAAGTCATGGAGGACACTTAAGCGCTAAAACTATGGGCTAATAATAATCTGATGACCAGCAGCTCGACTGGATCACATCTGCACAATCCATTGGAGCTCAATGGATTGCGCGGGATTCATTCAGCCGAGCATCAGAGTTGAGTATTCAATGATGGTGCACAACCATTATTGCAATCTACTAAAGGCGAGAACAAGGTTTAAAAAGTTGGTCATAGGAAAAGGGAAAATATGGAGACAGAGAGAGAGAGAGAAAAAAAAAAAATAATACCACAGATCCTAAGGGGCAGACAGTTCTACCCTTGCTCCGATGTAATTCAAATCACGTGATATAACTTACTGAACGCCAACACTATGATGGATCACAATGGAAGAATTCATCCCAAATCCCTGATATGTCACAGCATCATGTAAGATAATATGTGATAAATGCTTCCAATCTCGAAAGGTTAAGCAAAAGATGATTGGAAGCATTGGTGTGTTTGTGTGTGTTGGGGGGGGGGGGGGGGGGCAGGGGGGGGGATTAGACACGTAACTTGCTACAAGCAACGATATAAGCAACAATGACTCTCAAATGCGAGCAACCCCTATTTGAAAAGATCCACCTTCTACCCTGGAAGTACCATTGGATACACTTAGCACCTCAGTTCTATAAATGGAAGGAGGAACTCTAGGGGAGATACAGTTGAGGCTAGATGATGAAATCTGTGCAGTATTGGTTGGAGTGGGGCAGACACGTATAATCAGGAGAGAAAAGTATCTGATTCGAGTTGACCCTAATAGGATATTAGATCACTGAGTAGGGGCTCAACAACATTGGTGCATTGACGGGAGAGGGGGACTTTAGGTAAGATATTCACTAGTGATGCGATGCCAATCGGGTTGGGCACCATATAAGTCTGTTTAAAGTATAGACTTGGAAACCTGATACAGCACTCTCCCCCCCGAATAAGTATCAGAGGCGCGAAATCCATCTCCAGAAGGATACACCATACAGAAAGGCCACTACAATGGAGAAGTACCTCACAAGAATTATTTGATGAAGCGCGAAAATATATGACACGCATATGATAGCACGCAAAGCTCTCGATGGGCTGGAAACCTGATGCAGCACCCCCAATCCCTATTCCATAATGAATAGGCATCAGGGGGCGCTCAGTCAGCCTTACAAGGGATGCATGCCAATACCCTCAGCGCTAACCTAATCCGCAGCAGGAGCTCGCACTGGTAGCAACCAATTACACTTTTTTTGGCATGTGGTATCTGAATCTGTCAGTCTTAAACATGTTCTGCTTCCATGTCGCTGCTGTTACAGCACGCATGTGCGTGAAGTTGAGAACAATACAATCTCAAGCCCGATGTTCATTTACAACATGTAGCAAGACAGATATGCTGCAAAAGCTCTCGCTGATATTAATGGTTTTTCAATGGGACAGATCTTACTTCGGTGAAGTTAGCGCAGCAGTCCTTAGAGGCAAATATCCAAGCCCTGAGAAGGTTCTACAAGTCGTGGAGGATACTTAGTCACTAAAAATATGGGCTAATAATAAACTGATCACCAGCAGCTTGACTGAATGACACCCGCATAATCCCTTGGAGCTCAATTGATTCCGTGGGATTCATTCAGCCGGGCATTGGAGCTAAGTATTCGATGACTGTGTCCAACCATTATTATAATTTACTAAAGGCGAAAATTAGGTTTGAAAAGTTGAAAGAGGGAAATATGGAGAAAAAAAAAGAATACCACTGAATTAAAGGGCAGACAGATCCACCCTAACTCCGATGGAATACAAATCACCTGATGTAATTGAGTGAACACATGCACTATGATTGAACGCAATGGATAATAACAGACTGCGCAGAATTCATCACAAATCGCTGAGATGCTACAGATAATGGGTGTTTTCAATCTCAAAGGATAAGCGAACGATGATTGGAAGCATTGGGTGGGGGGCGGTGGGGGTGGGGGAGTGGTAGACACATAATTCACTACAAGCAGCGATAACCCTCAAGTGTGAGCAACCCCTATTCAAAGGATACACCTTCCACCCTGAAAGTAACATGGAATACACTTAGAACCTTCTGTTTAATGAATGAAAGGAGGAACTCAAAGGGAGACACAGATGGGGCTGGGTGATGGAATCTGCACAGGATTGGTAGGAGTGGGACAGGCCTGTTTATTCTGGAGTGAAACGTATCAAATCGAAATGACCCTAATAGGATATTAGATCACTGAGTAGGGGCTCAGTAACATTGCAGCATTGACGGAAGAGCTTCAGTAAAGATATTCACCAGTAATACGATGTCTATCATGTTGGGTGCCACATACGTCTCTGTAAAATTTAGACTTGAAAACCTGATCCAGCATCCCGTGACACTTTTTCCGTAATGAATAAGTATAAGGGGGCGCTCGATCTGCCTTTCAACATTGTGCCACAAGACCTCGATATTGGAGAAGTACCTCACAAGAATTATTTACTGAACATCAGAATATGTGGCACGCCTGTGTGGGATAGCATGCAATGCTCTAGGTAAGATAAGCACTAGTCATGGAATACCAATGAGGTTGAGTGTATATAGGTCATTTCATAGTATCGGTTGGAAAGCTGGTACAATGCCCCTCAGTACCTATCCCCTAATGAATAGGCATCAGAGGGTGCCCAACCAGTCATTCAAGGGATGTGTGCCAATACCCTTGGCGCGAATCTAGACTGCAACGGGAGCTTTCACTGATAGCAACCAATGGGACTTTATCCGGCATGTGGCATTGAATCCGGCAATATTAACCCTTCGACCTAAGAGGAACACGATACGTCCCAGAGACATGATACGTCATACTTCAGTAGGATGGCTACTGTGTTAAAGTGTGGGTTAGACCAATCAATGTTTTAACATGCAGCCGCAAGTATTCCCATTGGAAACATTATCTGGTCTACCCTCAAATAATAAATATGGACTCTTCCAATTACTTCATTGAACTGATACAGATGATACCACAAACGCTCCAAGGGTTATGCATTTTCTTTTGTTATGCCACATGTGTGCGAAGTGGCGAACAATACAATCGCGAGCCCAATGTTTATTTACAACATGTAGCAAGACATATATGCTGCAATAGCTCGTGCTGGTAGCAAGGGGTATGCCCCAGAGTCAACCTCATTGGCCCCTACATATATATATACCAATGCCAAGCAGCAACCCCACCAGGCTCAGCCCCAGACGTCCCCTTTTGGTCATGATCTGTCGACCATGACAGCTACCCAAGCCCAAAACCCCAAAACATTTAGCACAATTTACAGGTCGTATTTAATATGGAGGGATTTCATTGTAACTCGGAAGGATGACTCTGTATGATATCTAGATGAGAATTTCCCCATTTGGTCGTGATCTGTCAACTGTGATGGCTGCCCAAGCCCAAAACAGGAAAACTTTTAGCACAGTCCACAAGTCGTATTTATGGAGTGATTTCATTGTAACTTGGTAGGATGACTCCATATAATGTCTAGATGAGAACATCCCCTTTTGACCGTGATCAGTCAACTCTGACGGCTGCCTAAGCCCAAAACCCGAAAACTTTTAGCACAGACTACATGTCGTATTTATAAAGGGATTATTTCATTGTAAATGACTCAGTATAATGTCTCGATGAGGATGTCCCCTTTTTGTAGTGATCAGTCAACCGTGATGGCTATACAGGCCTGAAGCCCAAAAACCTTTACCTCCGTCTACAGGCTGTATTTATGAAGGGATTTCATTGTAACTTGATAGGATGACTCATTTTGGAATAATTTCACTGTAACTTGGTAAGTTTGGTTGACATACATTAACTGTGTGGGCCACATTAACCCACCCTTCAATTCTTTAGTACAGTCTACACCTCAAATTATTTTTATTGAAAACTTAGCATACAGGGAACAGAAATTAACATATTCTCAATTATCACAATTCTTGTCTTATTTCATAATCCTTTCATAAACATTGAACACTATCCTTTTCATCAACACAACACAAGTCAAGTTAAGCTACAGTGTCATTGACACTTTCATTTATTTAATTATGCCCAATTAGTTCTAAAATAATATATAGTTGTTGTTCATGGCTGTCATTTATTCGAACAGCAGAAAAGTAAAGATTAAAAATGATATGTTTACTTCCAATGACATTTGGGTAACTTCATTTATATCTTTGCAAAGTCGTGTTTTCTGAAATTTTGTCAGCATTGAAACGCTTTAATTACAGATTTAAATAACTCTGCATTGCTTCTGATGTCTTAAACTTTGAATGCAGTGGGTTTTTTATGGTCTTTCACATACAAGCAAGTCTGAGAGTCAATATTTTTTCAAAACAGCGGCTTATTGTTCCTTTAAAGGTAAATGAGAAACTTTTTTTGCCGTTTGATGGCCTTTCTCACTTACAAAAGGACTGACAAACATACATTTCAGATTAAAACACTCGAGAAAGACAGAATTACAGAAAAGAAGTTGATGGTTACAGAAATTGTTGAGTATCTGCAACAAAGGCTTCAGATGACCAGACAGTAGGTTTTTGAAATATGTTAAGCATTTGGGGCCAGACACATTTTACAAAATGTATAAAACTGCAACTTATTCTGGCAGTTCTATCATAAGCGGAGATTCAGTTGGAATCCTATCAATGGTGTAGCCAGATTGACAAATTAATTCAAATATAACAAAACATTCTTTTAATTAATATTTTTATGTGTACAAACTAATGTAATGAATTGTTAGTCTATATGCTATTGCCATACTGACCCGGATATAAGCCCATAATCAAAAATAAGCCCAGCTATCAACTTTTCAAATTTAAGTTCCAGAGTCCCCTGTTTGTAAATAAGCCCAGTCCTTAACTTTATAATGACAACATCAATGACAGCTATGCTGGTACATGTTGTTACAATGAAAAAGAACCTCTTACCCAATGCACATGATATCAAAATTTGTTATTTTAATAGTTTCTCTTTCAAATGTTTAAAAAAATTTCAACAAAGCCATATGTGACCTCTCATTGGAATGAGCTTGATGAGGTCACATGCAGTTTGTTGTCAAATATCATTGTTTTCAGAAGATTTTATTTAAAAATTAAGGCAGTCATATTTTGTTTGACAGAGCACAGTAAGCTGTAATGCTGCAACTATATTCTTATGAATAATGACAAATATTTCTTAACTGATTCCCCCGTAGGAACCCAGTGCAGTGAAGCAGTGCTTGTTTACTGTGGAAAGCTCAGTTTTGCAGGTAAACTAGGACCCAGTCACCAATGCTTGAGGTGGCCTTTCTCTAAAATGGGCAATATTGGTATAAACGGTTGACTAAACTTGACTTTATCTCTTTGTTGGAGTCATGATCAGCCATTGTGCAGAAATATGTGACCTTAAACACTAATAAATAAATCTCAACTGAATAAAATTCTTTTCTTTCTCACAGGGATAGTTCGGACATTTCAGCAAGTGGAACATCTAAGCTGTCTGGTGGACTGAGTCAAAGTCACACTGAGAGTACATCTAGTTCTACCAGTGGGTGGAGCTCTGTTACTTCAGTCAGCTTCAACTTCTTCATTCAGGACAAGAATAAACTTCCTCCAAGTACAAGAAGGAAAATAGAGATGCAGGTGAGCTCTGAACCTGAACAAAGTATTTACCTAAAGAAAAATATAATACAGTGGAACCCTGTAATTTCAATACCTAGCCGATAATTATTCATTTTACATGAGCATGCAATTAAGAGAGATTTAGTGACTTTCCTGTTACATGTACATGAATATCTGATGGATGGATGGATGGACGGACATACATACAGGGCAACTACAATATAGCCCCCACTTCTTTGAAGTGGTATAGTTAACAGAGTTATTCGATTAAGAGATATCCAGTTAAGTGGGCACCACTATAGTGGATAACAAGGTTCTTCCCTGTTCTTGAATTTCTGGAAAGTCCTATAATTTCAAAATCATATTTCAAGACCCTAGAAAGTGCTTGAATTTCATCACTTTTCTTGAAGATCCTGAAAATTGAGCTTTGGCGGAATTTGCTATTTGCATGACACAGGTTTAGAGTTTACCTGTGTCTGTCTGTGATGACACTGTACATCACATAATGTTATTGTTTAAGCTAATGAGAATGAACCAAAGGGAACTAATTGCTTGCAGGAAGTTCAAGGTTGTTGTTTTATTCCAAATGAAAAAAAACTTACTAAGTACTTACAAATTACTATTTGCAAATAACAAAAAATCTGTAAATTTGTGGAAGAGAAAATCCAAAGTTAAGTGGTTGCAATCTTTCGGGTACAACTGGTTAAATTCTTCCTGATGTGAATTTTGTTGTAAAAATTATATCATTGTAAATTTGGAGGAATGTGTGCTACTGTCCCATTTACTTTTGTCAAAACACCCCAAAAGACAAAACACATATTCTTCCATGCAAAGTTTTATGAAGAAAGTCAAATGATAAATGTACTGATTCCTAAATGATGGTACATTTCTGCAATCTTGTGATCACATCTATCCCAATGAAATCCAAGTCTTATCAGCTGGGCACTAAAATATGCCTCATTGTACGTTTCCATGTAACAGTATGCCGTCTTCAAAATATAGTCGAAAAATGATGATAGATCAGATTTTGAAAGTTATTGAGCTTAGGTTTGGTCGGTCCTTGAAATATTTTGAAAATGGATGTGTAAGGTCCTTGATAGTTCTGGAATTTGAAAGTTATTTAGGTTTGGTGGGTCTTTGAAAATTTTTGTAAATGGATGTACAAAGTCCTTGAAAGTCGTGGAATTTCGGAAAGTTTGCATGTACCCTGGATAAGCAAAAATCGAACAAAAAAATTATCTAAAGGATCAGTAATAATTTAATCCATATATTCCTTAATGGTTGTATTATTACATTATTACAAAATATTTTTACAGATCAAAAGCCCACTCCTCATTTGAGCAGGAAGCAAATATATAAAGGAACATATTTATAATATATAATAGTATATGTAGGAAAATACTATTCGGAAACAAAAGGAAGGATTTAAGACAAAAGCGCCATGTTTTATTTGATGCC
The DNA here is from genome assembly GCA_031216915.1 of Pictodentalium vernedei. NCBI lineage: Eukaryota > Metazoa > Mollusca > Scaphopoda > Dentaliida > Dentaliidae > Pictodentalium > Pictodentalium vernedei. The sequence continues at coordinate 152,199,557 of CM062292.1, forward strand.
ACATCTTCTGAGTTAGGACATTCCTAATACCTATCTTCAACTTCTATTGACTTTGTAACTGGGTAAATCAAATATAAATTTTTGCAGGGTTCCCACGGGGCCTTGAATTAAAGAAACAGTCTTGAATTTGACTAAGGGTCATTCAAGGCCCTGAAATCCTAGAAAATGTGCCAGGAGGTCTTGAAAAGCCTTGGAATATTCATGAAATAAAAATGGTGATGAAGCACGTACCCATAACTATATAGTTTTATATTCCAGAGTTTGTGAAGGCATAATCCTAACTAGGCCCCTTTGGTCATTACACCCTCCTCCAACTTCCCTACAAGGGAAGTGGGATGAGGGGGGTACTGAGCAGAGGTCCTAGTCAGGACTAGTGAATGCATGACCTTGAAAGTCCTTGAATTTTGTTATTATAAAGCCATAAAAATGCTGAAATATATCAAGAAATGGCCTTGAATAGCCAAGAACTCTATCAGTCCTTGCCTGCAGGAACCCTGCTTTTATATTTCATGTCATTTTCTTTAGAAAATGTATGTCTTAGCCATAAGTTACATCGCATGGTTATAATTTTACTATTTTAAATTGTATTGTTGAGTAGATGGAATGTAAACTGTTATTGTAAGTTTTTTATTTAAATAACGAGACAGAGAATACAACAAACTAAATAATCTACTTTTTGTGTTGTTTATTGCCTAAGATAATATACTGGGAACCCAGTGGTGCAGTTGTGCTACGGCATACTGCACGTTGAAGATACACATGCACTCAACTGATACTATTCCTGCATGTACGGCATTAGTTTGTTGCAGAGCTTAACGCTTACCTGTCACTGTTTGATGTGCTAACTCTGGTTTCCTCCACCTCTAAAACTGTCTGAGACTATATGACTCTGGCTGTTTAGAGTGTCATTAAACCCACTAAATAAATTAATATACTAACTGCTGTGCCCACTTAATTGGATATCTGTTGAATGAATAGTCTGTTAATTGAATTTAACTAACAAACACAAAACCACTTACCATACCTTCATTATAAATTATACCTGTTAATTTCCTATTGGTCATAGAGTAAACTCCTTAATTGAATAATAATCTTGTAATATGTCGAGAAATTACCTTGGTGATCCTGGATGATCATCAAATCCCCCTTGTTTATAGACCTATTTGGCCTCAGTACATCCAAGAGAGGTATTTGATCTATTATATCTTATTTGACATAGTGCCATGGGCTCCATCAAATAAGATATAATAGACTGAATGCTTAGTTTATCTCTAGAATACAGGAAAGTGATCACTATCCCTGTTTATTGAATATTCCTGTTAATTGAATAATTTTTATTAGCAAAATGGCAATTCAGTTAATTCTAAAGGGCCTAGAGAGTTTTACATATTTTTGCTACACTTTGACAGTCTACCTCCTGTAACATTGCTGCTGTTTTTGGCAAGTCTTGGCTGCCTTGTATAAGCAGCCAAGACTTGCCTAAAACTACCGAGGTGCTTAGAGCTTAGAATGTAACTTGTGAGTTAACCCAAAGACTGCATGAAGGGGCACCTGTTTTGTTTCCAAAAAATGTGATCAAGTCGCAATTAGGCCCTTAAGGGTTAACAGGGTTCCATTGTGTTTCTATCATTAAAAATGCCGATAAGATCACCGATCCAATGTCGAGTTGTGACAGCACAAAAAGTGGGTTTAATCATTATCAACTTAACGTCCGGAAACCAATTGTTTATAATTTACTATGTGAAGGGTCATTGTGACCTTGACCTTTGAACTAGTTATGCCAATATAAATAGGACTTTTTCTTGCACCAATGCCAACCTACCTATGAAGTTTCATGAATGTGGGTGGAACCATTGTCAAATTATCATCTGGAAACCCATTGTTTTCGATTTATTATGTTTAAGGTCACTGTGACCTTGACCTTTGACCTAGTGAGTCCAAAATAAACAGGGGTCTTCCACCTAGGCCAACCTACCTATGAAGTTTCATGAATGTGGGTCAAATCATTATCGAGTTATCATCTGAAAACCAATTGTTTACGATTTACTATGTTGAAAGTCACTGTGACCTTGACATTTCACCTAGCAAATCCAAAATAAATAGGGTTCTTCCTCTCACTGATGCCAACCTACCTATGAAGTTTCATGAACGTGGGTCAGACCATTGTCAAGTTATCATCCGGAAACCAGTTGTCTTTATTCACTATGTTCAGACTCACTGTGATCTTGACCTTTGACCTAGTGAGTCCAAAATAGGTAGGGTTCTTCCTCTCACGAAGGCCAACCTACATATGAAGTTTCATGAATGTGGGTTGAACCATAGTCAAGTTATCATCCGGAAACCCAATTGTTTATGATTTACTATGTTCAAGATCACTGTGACGTGTGACCTGACCTAGCAAGTCCAAAATAAATAGGGTTCTTCCTCTCACCCATGCCAACCTACTTATGAAGTTTCATGAATGTGGGTCGAACCATTATCAAGTTATTGCCCAGAAACCAATTGTTTATGCCCACCCGCGTCGAGTTTGACTTCGTCACAAGTGAACTGAGGAACTCGATGTGGGGGGGGGGGGGGGGGGGCTGGGTGGGTGGGAGCAGATTCAAGTTTGTTCAAATCGGGTCCCTGAGTTAGTATTTGGGCTTTCTATTGGAGCCCAAAAATTTTAACTTGGTGCAATTTGAGGAAATTTCTTTAAAAATCTTATTCTTCAGATCAGCCAGTCAGAATCCTTTCATGTTTGGTATACAACATCTGTAGGTGGGAGGAGGGATCCAGGTTTGTTCAAATTGAGTCCCTGTGTTAATAATTGGGCTTCCTGTAGGTGAAATATGAGAAAATTTTATTAAAATTCTTCAGATCCACCAGTCAGAATGCTTTCATAATTGGTATACAACACCTCTAGGGTCTAGGGGGCCGGTGGGGGGGGGGGGGGGGGGGGGGGGTTGTTTGTTCAAATCGGGTCCCTGAGTTAGTATTTAGGCTCTCTGTTGGAGCCCAAAGTTTAAGGGAATTTCTTAAAAATCTTCTTCAGATACACCCGTCAGAATCCTCTCATGTTTGGTATACAACATCTCTAGATTCAAGTTTTTCACATCGAGTTCCTCAGTTAATTATGAGAGGTTTTATGCAAAAATGTTTTACCCTTTGTCCTCCCCTCCCTTCCTTGTGGGGGTGGGGGTGGGGAGGGCAGTTAGATGTAACAAATTGTTTGGCTGCAAAATATATTTTGAAAGATTTAGAGTGATTTTATGCACCCCCCCCCCCCCCCCCCAAAGAAAAATGCCCCTATGACCACCAGCCCCACTCCCTACCCCTGGGGGTCAGTTGAACGGAGGAAAAAATGCAATATGAAGGAATTTCTTTAAAAATCTTCTTCTCTAGAACCATCAGTTTGAATCTTTTGATATTTGCTATACAATATCTCTAGGGGGGGTCAGATTCAAGTTTGTTTGAATTGCATCCATGGGTTAATATTTGGGCTCCCTTTAAAAATCTTCTTCTTCAGACCCACCATCCAAATGCTTTCATATTTGGTATACAGCGTAATATAAAATAAACATGTAATATAAATGTTCTTAGAGAACAGCTGCCACTACGGTGGGAATGACTCTTCAATGAAGTGTTCATAGCGGCCCTGACTTAATTATCTTTGGAAAAAACAACATATTTGTGAATAATTTTAATTTTTTTTTCAGATTTATGGGAAAGTTTCCTCACTTTTCAGTTGGTTAACAGCAAAACTAGTGGAAATTGTAGTTTTTGAGTTTAACGTACATTTACTAAAATACCTGGTTGCTTACCTTGAGGTATGTTGATTAACTTATACAGAGTTCAATTGTCAAAATAAATTGCAAGTTAGCATACATAGAAGTGTGAAGGGGACCGGTGTATGATGGATTTTTTCAAAAGCAGTCATCTTCACTAAATGCTTTTATATACAGTGAACAGTTTCTGAGATCTTCTTCAATTATTATGACCTTTCTGTGTTGTTGTTTTTTAAAATGCATATCTGATAACTCACCAATTCCAATTTAACCTTAAGGGCCTGGAGATTTTTATACATTTTCACTATTCTTCTGTAAGTCTTCTTCCAGTGGCTTTGCAGTTGTTTCTAGTCAAGTCTTGAATGCCTACAGAGACAGCCAAGACTTGCCCAGAAACAACTGACAAGATACTTAGAGAACAAGTTTTGAGTTTACCCAAACAATGCATGTTGTGGCTCGTGTTCCTTTGCATTAAAAAGTTATCCAAGTCGGAATTAGGCTCTTAAGATTTATTTGGCCTCATAAAATACATTAATCGATGCTCAAGCAAAGTTTTTTCAAATGAATGAAGAAGGGAGGGAGGGTTTTATTTATTTATTTTTTTTCTTCTTGCATATAATGAGCAAGGAATGAGAGTCTTTCTGCGGACTATTTACACCCAGAAAATTGAGAAAGAAGAGCATAATTATACAATAAGTTGTTCAATTCATGGGCGACAAAATAAACAAAGCAAATCATAAGTGTCCTTGCAAACTAATTAATATATTAATATATAAAATATTATTAAAATTAGTTTAAATCATTTCCGTTGAGGTTGGAATAAGCCCATATCGAAAACATGCCCACCTACTCTTCAGATTTCATTTTCAGAGTCCCTTGTAGGTATTTTAAAAAACCCTGTATTTGACTAGGTTGGCACTGGAGGTGGTGAAGCCTCCACCCCTGTTTTGGATGTTTGCCTCCCCCCCCCCCCAACACCACTGAGAAAACTGCCTCTTTTTATTGTGACCGCTTGAAAATAAATTAACCCATATACTTTTCCCATCTTTTGCTATGCAGAGGCTTTTTCCCCTCACTGTGAAAAATTCCTGGATCAGAAAACTTTTTATTTGTTCATGTTCAGTCTTTAAAACAATGCTTTTTATTTCAATGGCTGAGAATCAATTAATATATATTTTTTGCCTTAGGAATTCATTGAGAAGTCAACTTGGGTCTGGAAAATATTCTGGTGGCCCTTTGTAAGTGTATACATTCTTGTGTCTATAATTTTATTATTATCCCCCCCGCAAGGGAGGGATATAGCGTGGAGCTCCGTCCATCTGTCTGGCTGTCCAACCATCCGAACTTTATTTATGGCATAACTTGAACAATAATTAACGGATTTCAATATTTTTATACTGTACCAATGACCCAGACATAGCTGGTGCTAACTCTTAAAATATAGGGCCAAACACAAATTTTGCCCCCCAATCCCCAAAATTTGCATCTAAAACTAAAGAAAACATGTCCCGAAAGGCCCTCCACACTTCGCCCCTACTGCGCATGCGCAGTGTCAAGGACGTTCCGAAATTGGCGCCATTTATCATTCTAAGTTTGGCCCTTCATCAGTTAACATCTGACTGATCTTTGTGCTTTTAAATCTCAGTTTAAATGATGCCAGACACATAAATATTAGTGATATGGTGATTCTAAGGAGGATAGAAAAGGAGGAGAGGAAAAGAATGTGTGACAGAATATTATCAGGGCTGTAACTTAAATTTTTTTAATGAAATTATGTTAAGTTACCTATTTTCAAGGCAGCAGCCATTTTGTTGTCATTCTGATTATTTAGTTACACTGTTTTTTCAAGTGTTTTTCCTCTCTCCCTGTCCTTTAAGTTCCCCCTTGCTATTCTCCCATGCTTTTGGCATAGTTTCTGTAATTATTATTACTAAAATTTCTTGGGAGTTTTAGCTGTATAACAGAATGAATTCTGTTCTTTCCCCATGTTTACGTCTTCACCTACGGGTGGTTAGGCGTTGTGTTCTGCATCTACCATCTGATGTTCTGCAGTTTCTTCCCTGGAAGTCTCTGTTTTGCATCAGATGGTGTATTTTTGGTAACTGATTTCGGGCCTGGGTGCCTGGAGTCTTATTTTAGTGTTTTTACACTCATTGTTGACATTTACAACAGCCCTCTGTGTGAGGGGGGGATTTCTAAATAATAATATCTTTATGTTATTTTAATCATAACTAGATACATTATTATTGTTCGTAAGTGTTGAAAAAATTGTTTAAAATATTTTTAAAATTTTTGTCCACACTTAGGCTTGGGATCCATTGGGGCTCAACGTTACTTTTCAGAAACTTGGGCTGTTCTGAAAAAATATTTTTTCAAAATATTTTGATTTCAATTATTTTTTCTATATTAATGGATCATATTATTATTATGTATTTTGATTGCCAGGGGTTAGTGCGAGTACCAGGACTTGTTTTCTTTTCACATTGAAAGGATATTGATCAATTGCTTTAAGAGGAAGTCTTCCTCTGACCTTATTATCATTCTATATGTGGTCAGTGTACTCGCATTAACTCCTGTTCTGTATCGTATGATTTCGATGACAATATGGGAAGCGTATGTCACGGTATGTTGTTGGGGATTTGGACACTCCGGTCCTTTCCCCGCAGGGTCACTCTACTTTATCAATTTCTATTTCAGACGATCAAGATTAGGGTGATGTATCTGTGATGTCTTCCAACAGTGTGCCTCCGTCGTCACAATTAATGAAGGGCTAGCGGAAAAGTGCTCATGTAATACGCCAATTGCCTAAGAGGACCCTAGTAGGTTCGACGGCCTTTGACGTACGCTAGCTCGCCCGGTGTAGCGTCCATTCACCGAATGGTTCGGCAGCCGGGTTTGTCCGTTGCGGTCTAGAAGGAATTTTGGGGTGATGCGAGCACTATAAAATTAACTTAATGCACACCCAGTGACGGCGGATCGGAGGGAGAACGGAGGAAGCCTTTTAGTCCGGTTCATAGCTCGTTCCGGTCCATCCGGACGGCAAGCGAGAGAGGCCCCTCTCTCGTTCAACAACATCTGGCCCCAGATGTTGTGGTACAAATGTGTAGTTAGCGGAGCATACGTCCGTCGCTCGGGACGCTCCGTTGTATAGGCAGTCCGCTGAGACTGCTAAGGCTTCCTCTTCTCGTCAGCGCACACGACCGCACCTTGGCTGCGTGACCGCCGATATATTACCAGCTTCGCCGATCAAGGATTCTTCGGCGACCAGGTCACACCATCCGGCAGCCAGGGATTCGAGACCGATGGACTCCGGACGTTCGCATAGGAAAAGTATGCGGGAGCCATCTGATGCGGAGCTGCCCTCGGCGAAGCAGCGATAGACTGCGCCTCCGCAGGTCTCGACGCCGGACATTCTTGTGCACATAGCACAGCTTATCGCAGCATCCCAGCAGCCGACAGAAACGGTATCGGATCGAGAATTATCCGACAGCGCTGGGTTGGTAGCCGGGGACTCGAGGCCTGCAGACTCCGGACGTTCGCATAGAAAGTGTGCGGGAGTCAACGTACACGGAGCTTCCAGCGGCAATGCATCGTAAGTCCGCTACTGCACAGGCCTCGGGAACGGATGTGCTTTCCTTAATAGCACAGTTTATCGCAGCATCCCAGCATCAACTGAATCTGTCGCATTTATTTTATCCGACGATGCTGGGTCGGGACGCTCCGCGGAAGCGGGTACGGACGTCCGAAAGTTTCATCCGGTCCGATGGGATACCGAAAGGGATTCGGTGGATTTCAAGCTTTCCCTTTCGGAACAACATATGCTGCGATGCCGGATAAGAAACTGATAGCGTCGGTGGACTTAGAAATTTTTGGTTCGGTTCAGGGACATCGTCCCTCAGTTCCGACATAGTCCAATAATGTCACACAAACTTTCGAATTATTGAACGACGCTATATATATTATTATTTTATGCTTGCTATCCAAGCATTTCTGGTTTCTTGTTCGAAGAGTTATGGAGATGTCTTTCAAAAGTGTGCCTCTGTCGTCATAGTTAATGAAGAGTTAGCGGCAATAAGTGCTCATGGATTATGTCTATCGCTTACGGAGTGACATTCGCTAGCTCACCCGGTGTAGCGTACATTCATCGAATGGTTCGGCTGCCGGGTTCGTCCGTTGCGGTCTAGGAAGGAGATTTGGGTGATGCGAGCACTTTAATTACTTTAGTACTCACCCAGTGACGGCAAATTGAGGACAGATCAGAGGAAGCCAACAACATAGGGGACCGCATGTTGTGGTTCAGATATTTTACATTCGGAGCATATGTCCGTTGCTCGGGACGCTCCGTTATATTGACAGTCCGAGAGACTGTCTTTAATGCTTCCTCATCCTCACAGCAGGGCACACGACCGCACATTGGCTACGTGACCTCGAGTATCCGATCAGTTTCGGCATTCAGTGATTCCACAGCGAATAGGTCGCGCCATCCGGTAGCCAAGGGACACGAGGCTTATACACTCCGTTCGCTCGCATATTGGAAGTATGCACGGGGTAACGATCTCGGAGCTTCTTGCGGCAATGCATCGTAAGACCGCTGCTCATCAGGCCTCAGTGACGGACGTGCTATCCGAGTTAGCACAGTTGTTTCGCAGCATCCCAGCAATTGACGGTTTCTCGGTCGAATCAGGAATTATCCGACGGCGCTGGGTCGGTGCGGTCCGCGGTTGCATCAAGCTACGGACGACCGAACACTTTATAGGGTCCGACAGGATGGCGAAAGGGATTCGAAAGATTTCGAGTTTTCCCTTTAGTAGTATCGGAAGATGCCTTTCATATCTTCTGGCATTTCTTCCAGTGATTATTTTTCGGACTTCATTGCTGCGATCTTGGATAAGAGACTTATAGCATCATTGGACTCGGATTTTTCGATCGGTACAGGGACTTTGTCCCTGACTTACCGACGCAGTCCAATATTGTCATTACAACATGTGTTTTATTTTTCGACGCTATATATTTATATATATATATACAAGCCTGCTACTAAGCATGATAGTTTAGTTTCTTGTCCGCGTGGCTCATTTCTGCCATTTTATCTTTTTTACATATAGTTTATTTTGGCAGAGCAGGGCATACCGAGAGTTCATATGCGTCTAGACGGTGTGATTAAAGACTGCATATATTCTTTTCGCCGTTATGTCTTTTCCAATTTCAATGTTGGGAATGACATTATGTATAGTAGACTTAACTTAGACGCTTTATTATACGTAATCCGCCTTACTGAGGCGTTATCATTACGTCTTCAAGAAAAGATTTACGGGATATTATTCTCAATGTAATTTCTTTTGAGGGCAGTAGTTTGTTCACGTATAACTCCGCCCTTCAGTGGCTGATTGGAGTTGGTTAGACGTGATGCAGCCCTAGCTACATCCACGCGTGGATAGTAGGTTAAGAACTCTCTCAGAGTCGCTTCGTTCTCGGAGGAGCTTCTCTTCGATGGCAACTTTCCGGCAATCCATGAATTGCTTGATTTATACATTCTCTTGTCTATCTAGTGTTACAAGAGATTCAGACTGGGGCAAACATTCGGTGGTTGACTCAGAGAGTGCCGCCGCAGTTGCCGGACCCGAGTGTGGCTGTTATGACGGTTGCCAGTCAAACAGATTGGGATATATACTGATCCCTACGGATTCGAAGTGCCAGGGTCTTTGGGTTCCGCAGTCTTTAACTATCAGTTTAACTTCCGCGGAATAATGTTTTTTAGGCTTGCTTTATGTCATTGCATGAACATTATTCAGAAACGCATGCCCAAATTCCTGTCCTTTAATTCGACAGTAGTGGCGTATCTCCGGAACCAGGGAGGCACTCTTTCGTTTCCGTTATTCAATTTAATGGAAAGAATCCGTCTGTTGGTTATACTACACCAAGTTCAGTTTTGGTCCGTCATATTCTGGGTCGTCTGATTGTTTTATCGCACTCCCGTTCTCTTACGGGTCGCTTGTTGCTGTCAGAATGGACTCTCAACAAACAAGTATTTAATCAGATTTGCTATCTATGGGAGCGCCCAATGATGTTTTATTTATGACACAGCTTGCTAATCAATTGCAGACGTATGTGTTGGCTTGTCCAGATCTCTGAGCTAATACTGTTAACGCTCTATTGATCTATAGGACGGAATGATAGGATACGCGTATCCTCCGGCGCTGTTGTTTTAGCAGGTATTGCTAAGATAAACAACCACAATACATTTCTGTTGATAGCATCTCTATCTTCACAGAGATCATGAGTAATTTACTCTCTTGTCTACTGTGGATCTTAACGTGAAATCTTCCTCTATGTGAGGATCTTTTTTCACTGGGTAAATCGTGTCATCTTTATCACAACCAGCAAGGTCGCAACCTTCATGTATTCCGTTGTGTGGTCCATATTGCATTGTAAGCACTGTACTGGACGAGCTTTGGACGCGATTTCTTACTATAGGAGATCCTCTTCTTCGCTATTCTATGCGACTAAAGTGGAGGCTCTTCCGTCGTGGTGTAGGGATCATTATGTTCATATGGTTGATCCCTCCATTCTACTCATTGCTATTTTTTAGTATACTTGTTTCACAAGATCTACTGCAGCCTGTTGTTATTTAGGTTATAGGTTTATGTTACCTCATACCTATGCACTCTACGATAGTTTACATTTGAGTCTTTTGTCTCTTTATCTAAGTCAGTTAGTAACTTTTTGATAAATAGACTTAGAATCTTTAGATTAAATTCCTATACGGATTTTAACTTCGGTTCTTATTTAGCTAAGTAATCATTTGAGCCTCTGGAAACAGTAGTTTTCAAATTCTGACCTTTTAGACAGTAATTCTGTTGGTTTCTCTTTTACTGTAGAGTCAGTGAGTTTCATGCACTATCGATGGATGATTTTCACTTTCATAGTTTCGGAATCAATACTTCCGTTACTATTTAGGTTGGATTGTTGCATAAGAGTTAGGCTCCTATTATCCGGAACCTATTATTTTAAGGTCCTTCCGTCTTCGTATGGGCATAGGCCTTTACTCTTTCCGGGTACAGTTTATGTATTTATAAACAGATATCTGTTTATTACAAGGGCGTAAGCTTCTTCTGTCTTTGATGTCTAGTAGAAGGACGTTACGCTCCATTTTATTGTTAATGGATTCTATTAACTAGCGTACTGCTTATGGTATATCATTGGCTTAGCAGTTGTGCTTAAGATTTCGGCTCATGAAGTAAGAGTTCTTCTACTTCTTGGGCTTACATTAATAGTGTTGCAATTATAGATTTTTGAAGGCTGCTCATTGCGCTCAGCCATCCATTCATGAATTTTATCTCAGAAATATCGAGTCCATTTCTGGAGGCCTCTATTGTTAGGTCTATTCTCTACTGCTCAGAATGTCATTCACTTAACAGTTGCTACTATAGCTAGGTAGGCTGTCTGTTTCGGCAGTGTCTCCGTTCGGCTGCCCTCTTCGCTCTGGGCTATTTGACCCAGGGCAAGAAAAAGGGGGGGGAGGGTGTTCCCTTGGGTCACTTGTTTTTTACTATGAAAACAAGGGGATACCTCCTCCGGAGTTAGTAATTCTGAGCTGTTATTGGGATGGTTGTTTAGTGAGAAGTTTAAGTTTATAAAATTCATTCAAGTCTTAGTTTTTAAAGTATAGCTTTTGAATATTGCATATGTCAACGGACATGATTATGCAATTCTCACACACTTTTAGGAGTATAAGAGTCTCTATTCTCTAGACTTACTTTATTATTGGCTTACTTTAAAAATTATTAGTATAAGGATTTTTGGATATTAATAGAGTACATGGATGTATGAAGCTCAATTTTTGGAAGGTGTTGTATCTTTCTAATTTATCATAAATAAGAAAGATACATGTAAGGCCTATTACTTCTTTCCCCTACAGGGGATGACTCTATTTTATTTTATTGAGCGTATTCCATTTTGCTCTATGTCCTTGGCCCTCCAGCCTTTTTACTATTCAGCTATGTCTGGGTCATTGGTACAGTATAAAAATGTTAAAAAATTTATAGTAATTTATATATTTTTTATACTTACCAATGACCCAGACGGGGATGGCCCTCCCAGGAGTTGGGAACTCTTGCCTCCCCGCTGAGTACATAGCGCTTACCAGGCACTGGTTATTAGAATGATAAATGGCGCCAATTTCGGAACGTCCTTGACACTGCGCATGCGCAGTAGGGGCGAAGTGTGGAGGGCCTTTCGGGACATGTTTTCTTTAGTTTTAGATGCAAATTTTGGGGATTGGGGGGCAAAATTTGTGTTTGGCCCTATATTTTAAGAGTTAGCACCAGCTATGTCTGGGTCATTGGTAAGTATAAAAAATATATAAATTACTATAAATTTTTTAACTTTTTTTGGTATATTTCTCTATAACAACAAAGTCTACATCAAGTTCAATGATTACCGATATCTCTTGAAAATTAAGGGAGTTATTGCTCTTTGTTATAAAAATATTCTGTAAATCTTGTTTACAGTATAACTTGAACAATAGTTAACGGATTTCAATTCTTTTTGGTGGATGTCTCTATAGCAACAATGTCTATGTCAAGTTCGATGACCAGCGATATCTGATGAAATTATTTTTGAGTTATTGCCCTTTGTTTACTAAAAATATCGTGTTATGCTTGTTTAAGCAGTAAACAACACAGTAGTATGAATTCTATTATTTTTATACTGTACCAATGACCCAGACATAGCTGGTGGTAACTCTTAAAAATCTAGGGCCAAACACAAATTTTGCCCCCCAATCCCCAAAATTTGCATCTAAAACCAAAAGAAATCATGTCCTGAAGGACCTCCATACTTTGCCCTTACTGCGCATGCGCAGTGTCAAGGACGTTCCGAAATTGGCGCCAATTATTATTCTTTGTTTGGCCCTTCATCAGTTAACATCTCACTGATCTTTGTGCTTGTAAATCTCAGTTTAAATGATGCCAGACACATAAATATTGGGGAAATGGTGATTCTAAGGAGGATAGAGAAGGAGGAGAGGAAAAAGGAGTGACAGAAAATATTCAGGGCTGTAACTTAAAATTTTGTAATGAAATTATGTTAAGTTGCCTATTTTCGAGGCATGGGCCTGTTGTTGTCATTCTTGCTATGAAGTTGCACTGCTTATTCAGTGTTTCCTCTCTCCTTATCCTGTAAGTCCTCCCTTGCTATTCTCCCATGCTTTTGGCATATTTTTGAGTAAGATTACTACTAAGGCCAAAAAAAAAAAAGGAATTGATTCTCAGGCACGTTGAAAAAAATGGCCCGCGTTGGGCCTTTTTATTTGGACCGTCATTGCACGAAAATAGGAAACAGGGAAATTGAAAAGGGACTATTGGTTTTAAGGCCCAAAACCAACGAATAAACAGGTAAATATACATAGGCGTGTGTTAAGTGTGAGAGCCTCTGGCCTTGGCTTACATTGGGGGCGAAATTCAAGTCGCCCTCCCAAACTTCCTTGGGAGACATGGCAATCTACTTCTTCTTCTTCTTCTTTATGAATTCCCAGCGTTAATTTTTCGCTGCACCTCCTTTAGGAGTAGTTGAATTTGAAATTTACATTGATTCTGTACATAAAATGAAACAAGTGAAATTAATGTTAGAAAGATTCATTTAAGATAAGGAACTTTTCAATTAAGATTTACTGTATTTTCTTATGTTTTATTTTTTAAAAACACACGCTTCCTCAAAAAACAGTAAACACGGTTGCTGTTAAAGTCCGTCACACGGCTATGAAAATAGCCTAAACTAGCCCAATTTTATATTTCTGAAAAGAATTGCAATGGCGTAGTCGTTCGAACAATTTGCCCCAACTGATAGCAACCAGCACAAATTGGCTATTTAAAAACAAAGTACCAGACAAAATAACGAATCACACAAGACACGCATCGAGTTAATTAGAATTTATTAAAAGTTAACCACCGTTTCAAAACAAAAAAAATGTATTGGAGACAGTTCGTCCATATCGAAATTGCTTGCGGTTATGCTCTGTTCCACTGAAAAATTGGCTGCATTGAAATTCGCCCCGCAATTTGCATTGAATGTTTTTCTTTGAAAACTTGTGAAGTTTGTTGGAAGGGGGTTAAATGTAATAAGGCTACAATAGAAATCACAGGTATTTGGATGGATAAGAATGGCAGACCTTTAAAGCACCAATCGCACGTGTCAGTGAAAGATGGTTGGCAGAAATTGTCAGTTTTCTGAACAGTGTATTATTACCCAGTGCAGCCGGGAAGGGAGACAACTGAAATGTTTTGTCATTTACCAAAGAAATTAATTAACTCAAATTGTTAATAACGCTTAATTTACGAAGGATATCGAAAACTTTTTTGACTACGCTTTTCAACTCAGTTAGGGTATTCAGAAACCATGAATGACCCAGCTTCTTATATGAACTTGAAATTTATTTTAAACACTTTAAATATTTTTTTAAAAAGAATATACCTTCTTGTTACAGAGAAGAACACTCTCACCATGGGTCATACTAAAAATCAAAATAACTCACAATGATACCAAAATAATACGAGGGTGGTCAATAATATCTAGTATTCATAAAATAGTTCTGCTTTGTAAAAGTTTAAAAGTGAAGCCAGAGTTCTGTTTCTAAATACAAAAAGTGGTGATATCAGAAAATAAAGAAAAACAGTTTTAGTTTTCAATAAAATGAGTTTTATTTGTATATCATTTTACAATATGCACTTTCCATGCTTTTCAGGTAAAAACAGACATCAGAAAGTGACTTTTGCCTCTCAATCCTTTCTCACCATCTGGAAGAAATAAAAATAAAAAATAAAAATAAAATCCTCCCTCCCTCATTGATTTCAAAAAAAAATTGCCTGAGAATCAATTGATTTTTTTTTTTTTGGCCTAAAATTTCTTGGGAAAATTAGCTTGGTTACAGAATGAATTCTGTTATTTTCCCCATGTTTACGTTCTCACCCATGGGTGTTTAGACGTTGTGTTCTGCATCTACCATCTGATGTTCTGCAGATTCTTCTCTGGAAGTCTCTGTTTTGCATCAGATAGTGTGTATTGTTGATAACTGATTTCGGGCCAGTATTGTCAGTGCCTGGAGTCATGTTTTCTGGTGTTTATACACTTCTTGTTTACATTGGCAACAGTCTCTTTTGAGGGGGGCTTTTTGCCTTTGGAGTAGTTTACTCATTACAAGATACATTATTATTATCCGTAAGTGTTGCATTAATTATTTAAAATAATTTTAAAATTTTTGACCACACTTACCCTTGGGATCCATTGGGGCTCAACATTACTTTTCAGAAACTTGGGCTATGCTGAAAAAATATATTTTTATACTGTACCAATGACCCAGACATAGCTGGTGCTAACTCTTAAAATATAGGGCCAAACACAAATTTTGCCCCCCCAATCCCCAAAATTTGCATCTAAAACCAAAGAAAACATGTCCTGAATGGCCCTCCACACTTCACCTCTACTGCGCATGTGCAATGTCAAGGATGTTCCAAAATTGGCGCCATTAATCATTCTTAGTTTGGCCCTTCATCAGTTAACATCTGACTGATCTTTGTGCTTGTAAATCTCAGTTTAAATGATGCCAGACACATAAATATTAGTGAAATGGTGATTCTAAGGAGGATATAGAAAGAGGAGAGGAAAAATGTGTGACAGAAAATTATCAGGGCTGTAACTTAAAATTTTTTAATGAAATTATGTTAAGTTGCCTATTTTCGAGGCAGCAGCCATTTTGTTGTCATTCTTGTTATCAAGTTACACTGATTGTTCAGTGTTTTCCTCTCTCCCTTTCCTTTAAGTCCCTTTTTGCTATTCTCCCATGCTTTTGGCATATTTTCTGTAATTATTATTACTAAAAATTCTTGGGAGTTTTAGCTGAATAACAGAATGAATTCTGTTCTTTTCCCCATGTTTACGTCTTCACCTATGGGTGGTTAGGCATTGTGTTCTGCATCTACCATCTGATGTTCTGCAGTTTCTTCCCTGGAAGTCTCTGTTTTGCATCAGATAGTGTATTATTGGTAACTGATTTCGGGCCTGGGTGCCTGGAGTCTTATTTTAGTGTTTTTATACTTATTGATTACATTTACAGCAGCCCTCTGTGTGAGGGGGGATTTCTTGAAAATAATATCTTGATATTAATTTAATCATAACTAGATATATTATTATTGTTCGTAAGTGTTGCATAAATTGTTTAAAATATTTTTAAAATTTTTGTCCACACTTAGGCTTGGGATCCATTGGGGCTCAACGTTACTTTTCAGAAACTTGGGCTGTTCTGAAAAAATATTTTTTCAAAATATTTTGATTTCAATAATTTTTTCTATGTTAATGGATCATATTATTATGTATTTTGATTGTCAGGGGTTGGTGCGAGTACTAGGACTTTGTTTTCTTTTCACATTGAAAACGGTCATGATTAGCCATTGTGCATAAATATGTGACCTTAACATCAATAAATAATAATAATAATAATAAATAATAATTTCACATTGAAAGGATTTTGATCAATTGTAATAAGAGGAAATCTTCCTCTGACTTTTATAATCATTCTATTTGTAGTCAGTGTACTCGCACTAACTCCTGTTCTGTATGTGATGATTTCGATGACAACATGGGAAGCGTATGTCATGGTATGTTAGTGGGGAATTGGACATTCCGGTCCTTTCCCCGCAGGGTCACTCTACTTTATCAATTTCTATTTCAGACGATCAAGATTAGGGTGATGTATCCGTGATGTCTTCCAACAGTGTGCCTCCGTCGTCACAATTAATGAAGGGCTAGCGGAAAAGTGCTCATGTAAATATGCCAATTGCCTAAGAGGACCCTAGTAGGTTCGATGGCCTTTGACGTCCGCTAGCTCGCCCGGTGTAGTGTCCATCCATCGAATGGTTCGGCAGCCGGGTTCGTCCGTTGCGGTCTAGAAGGAGTTTTGGGGTGATGCGAGCACTATAAATCAACCAAATGCACACCCAGTGACGGCGGATTAGAGGGAGAACGGAGGAAGCCTTTTAGTCCGGTTCCTAGCTCGTTCAGGTCCATCCGGACGGCGAGCGAGAGAGGACCCTCTCTCGTACAACAACATCTGGCCCCAGATGTTGTGGTACAAAATGTTTCGCATTTGGAGCATACGTCCGCCGCTCGGGACGCTCCGACATATAGTCAGTCCGGAGAGACTGTCAATAAGGCTTCCTCATTTCTTATGGTAGCGCACACGACCGCTCTTGGCTACGTGACCTCGGATATCCAGTCAGCTTCGCCAGTCAGAGAATCATCGGCGACCAGGTCACACCATCTGGTAGCCAGGGACATGAGGCCTGCAGACTCCGGACGTTCGCATAAGAAAGTGTGCGGGAGTCAATGTGCTCGGAGCTTCCGGCGTCAATGCATCGTAAGACCGCTACTGCACAGGCCTCGGGGACGGACGTGCTATCCCAAATAGCACAGCTTATCGCAGCATCCCAGCAACAACTGAATCTGTCGCATAATGTATTATCCGACGATGCTGGGTCGGGACGCTCCACGGTAGTGGGTACGGACGTCCGAAAATTTCATCCGGTCCAACGGGATTTTGGATCGGTTCAGGGACATTGTCCCTGACTTACCGACACAGTCCAATAATGTCATTAGAACATGTGTATTATTTATCAACGCTATATATATATATAAGCCTGCTACCAAGCATGATAGTTTAGTTTCTTGTCCGCAATGCTCAATTCTGCCTTTTATCATTTATAGGGATAATTTATTTTGGCAGAACAGGGCATACCGAGAGTTCATATGCGTCTTGACGGCATGGTTAAGACTGGTAATAATCTTTTTCGCCGTCTATGTCTTTTCCAACCACAATGTTGGAAACGACAATGATGTCCAATAGACTTAACTTAGATGCTTTATCATACGTAATCCACCTTACTGAGGCGTTATCATTACGTCTTCAAGAGAAAGAATTCCGGGATATGATCCTCATTGTGATTTCTTTTGAGGGCAGTAGTTTGTTCACGTATAACTCCGCCCTTCAGTGGCAACCTGGAGTTGGTTAGACGTGACGCAGCCCTAGTTACATCCACGCGCGTGGATAGTAAGGTGAAGAACTCTCTCAGAGTCGCTTCGTTCTCGGAGAAGCTTCTCTTCGACGGCAACTTTTCAGCAATCCATGAATTGCTCGATTTACACGTTCTCTTGTCTATCTAGTGTAGCAAGAGATTCAGACTGGGGCAAACATTCGGTGGTTGACTCAGAGAGCGCCACTGCAGTTGCCGGATCCAAGTTTTATAATTATGACGGTTGCCAGTCAAACAGGTTGGGATACAATATTGATCCCAACGGATTCGAAGTGCCAGGGTCTTTGGGTTCCGCAGTCTCTAGGCAAGCACTTATCTTCCACGGAATAATGTTTTTTAGGCTTGCTTTATGTCATTGGATGAACATTATTCAGAAACGCATGTCCAATTCCTGTCCGATAATACGACAGTAGTGGCATATCTCCGGAACCAGGGAGGCACTCATTCGTTTCCGTTATTCAATTTAATGGAAAGAATCCTTCTGTTTGTTATAGTACACCAAGTTCTGCTTCGGTCCGTCATATTCCAGGTCGTCTGATTGTATTACCGGACTCCTTTCACTTATGGGTCGCTTGTTGCCGTCAGAATGGACTCTCAACAAACAAGTATTCAATCAGATTTGCTATCAATGGGAGCGCACAATGATAATTTATTTACGACACAACTTGCTAATCAATTGGCAGACATATGTGTTTTCATGTCCGGATCTCTGAGCTTATGTTGTTAATGCTCTATTGACCTAATACAACGGAATGATAGGATATGCGTATCCTCCTGCGCTGTTGTTTCAGCAAGTCTTGCTAAGATAAACAACCACAATACATTTCTGTTGATAGCATCTCTGTCTTCACAGAGTCTGTGGGTAAATTTATTCTGAGGTCTACTGTGGGACTTAACGCGAAAACTTCCTCCATGAGAGGATCTTTTTTCGTTGGGTAAAATTGTGTCATCTTCATCACAACCCGCAAGGTCTCAACCTTCACGTATCCCGTTGTGTGGTCCTTATTGCTTTGTAAGCATTGTACTGGACGAGCTTTGGACGCGATTTCTTACTGTAGGAGAACCTCTTCTTCGCTGTACTATGCGGCTAAAGTGGAGGCTCTTCCGTCGTTGGTGTAGGGATCACTATGTTGATATTGTTGATCCCTCCATACTAGTCATTGCAACTTTCTAGTATACTTGTTTGACAAGATCTACTGCAGCCTGTTACTATTAAGGTTATAGGTTTATGTTATCTCATACCTATGCACTCTATGATAGTTTACAATTGAGTCTTATGTCTCTTTATCTAAGTCAGTTAGTAACTTTTCGATAAATAGACTTAGAATCATTAGATTAAATTTCTATACGGAATTTAACTTCGGTTCTTATTTAGCTAAGTAATCATTTGAGCCTCTGGAAACAGTAGTTTTCAAATTCTGACCTTTTAGACAGTAATTCTGTTGGCTTCTCTTTTACTGAAGAGTCAGTGAGCTTCATGCACTATCGGTGGATGATTCTCACTTTCGTAGTTTCGGAATCACTACTTCCTTTACTATTTAGGTTGGATTTTTGCATAAGAGTCAGGCTCCTAATAAATATCCGGAACCTATTGTTATTAAGGTCCTTCTGTCTTCGTACGGGCACAGGCCTTTATTCTGTCCGGTTAGAGTTTACGTATTTATAAACAGATATCTGTTTATTACTACGGGCGTAAGCTTCTTCTGTCTTTGATGCCTAATAGAAGGACGTTACGCTCCATTCTATTGCTAATGGATTCAATTAACTATCGATACTGCTTATGGTATATCATTAACTCAGCAGTTTGTGCTTGAGATTTCGGCTCATGAAGTAAGAGTTCTTCTACATCTTGGGCTTACATTAATAGTGTCGCTATTATAGATTTTTGAAGGCTGCTCATTGCGCTCAGCCATCCACATTCATGAATTTTTATCTCAGAAATATCGAGTCCATTTCTGGAGGCCTCTATTGTTAGGTCTGTTATCTACTGCTCGGAATGTCATTCACTTAACAGTTGCTACTATAGCTAGGTAGGCTGTCTGTTTCGGCAGTGACTCCGTTCTGCTGCCCTCTTTGCTCTGGTCTATTTGACCCAGGGCAAGAAAAAGGGGGGGGGGGAGGGTGTTCCCTTGGGTCACCTGTTTTACTATGAAAACAAGGGGATACCTCCTCCGGAGTTAGTAATTCTGAGTTGTTATTGGGATGGTTGTTTAGTGAGAAGTTTAGGTTTTTAAAATTCATTCAGATCTTAGTTTTTAAAGTATAGCTTTTGAATATAGCACGTGTCAACGGACGTTATTATACAATCCTCAGACACTTTTAAGGAATATAAGAGTCTCTATTCTCTAGACTTACTTTATTTATTGGCTTACTTTAAAAATTATTAGTATAAGGATCATACTAGATATTAATAGAGTACATGGATGTATGATGCTCAATTTTGGAAGGTGTTGTATCTTTCTAATTTATTATAAATAAGAAAGATACATGTAAGGCCTAATACTTCTTTTTCCCTAGAGGGGATGACTCTATTTTATATAATTGAGCGTATTCCAACTTGCTCTATGTCCTTGGCCCTCCAGCCTTTTTACTATTCAGCTATGTCTGGGTCATTGGTACAGTATAAAAATGTTAAAAAATTTATAGTAATTTAGGCCAAAAAAAAAAAATCAATTGATTCTCAGGCAATTTTTTTTTTAAATCAATGAGGGAGGGAGGATTTTATTTTTATTTTTTATTTTTATTTCTTCCAGATGGTGAGAAAGGATTAAGAGGCAAAAGTCACTTTCTGATGTCTGTTTTTACCTGAAAAGCATGGAAAGTGCATATTGTAAAATGATATACAAATAAAACTCATTTTATTGAAAACTAAAACTGTTTTTCTTTATTTTCTGATATCACCACTTTTTGTATTTAGAAACAGAACTCTGACTTCACTTTTAAACTTTTACAAAGCAGAACTATTTTATGAATACTAGATATTATTGACCACCCTCGTATTATTTTGGTATCATTGTGAGTTATTTTGATTTTTAGTATGACCCATGGTGAGAGTGTTCTTCTCTGTAACAGAAGGTATATTCTTTTTAAAAAAATATTTAAAGTGTTTAAAATAAATTTCAAGTTCATATAAGAAGCTGGGTCATTCATGGTTTCTGAATACCCTAACTGAGTTGAAAAGCGTAGTTAAAAAAGTTTTCGATATCCTTCGTAAATTAAGCGTTATTAACAATTTGAGTTAATTAATTTCTTTGGTAAATGACAAAACATTTCAGTTGTCTCCCTTCCCGGCTGCGCTGGGTAATAATACACTGTTCAGAAAACTGACAATTTCTGCCAACCATCTTTCACTGACACGTGCGATTGGTGCTTTGAAGGTCTGCCATTCTTATCCATCCAAATACCTGTGATTTCTATTGTAGCCTTAGTACATTTAACCCCCTTCCAACAAACTTCACAAGTTTTCAAAGAAAAACATTCAATGCAAGTTGCGGGGCGAATTTCAATGCAGCCAATTTTTCAGTGGAACAGAGCGTAACCGCAAGCAATTTCGATATGGACGAACTGTCTCCAATACATTTTTTTTGTTTTGAAACGGTGGTTAACTTTTAATAAATTCTAATTAACTCGATGCGTGTCTTGTGTGATTCGTTATTTTGTCTGGTACTTTGTTTTTAAATAGCCATTTTGTGCTGGTTGCTATCAGTTGGGGCGAATTGTTCGAATGACTACGCCATTGCAATTCTTTTCAGAAATATAAAATTGGGCTAGTTTAGGCTATTTTCATAGCCGTGTGACGGACTTTAACAGCAACCGTGTTTACTGTTTTTTGCGGAAGCGTGTGTTTTTAAAAAATAAAACATAAGAAAATACAGTAAATCTTAATTGAAAAGTTCCTTATCTTAATTGAATCTTTCTAACATTAATTTCACTTGTTTCATTTTATGTACAGAATCAATGTAAATTTCAAATTCAACTACTCCTAAAGGAGGTGCAGCGAAAAATTAACGCTGGGAATTCATAAAGAAGAAGAAGAAGAAGTAGACTGCCATGTCTCCCAAGGAAGTTTGGGAGGGCGACTTGAATTTCGCCCCCAATGTAAGCCAAGGCCAGAGGCTCTCACACTTTACACACGCCTGTGTATATTTACCTGTTTATTCGTTGGTTTTGGGCCTTAAAACCAATAGTCCCTTTTCAATTTCCCTGTTTCCTATTTTCGTGCAATGACGGTCCAAATAAAAAGGCCCAACGCGGGCCATTTTTTTCAATGCGGCGGTGCCTGAGAATCAATTCCTTTTTTTTTTTTGGCCTTATATATTTTTTATACTTACCAATGACCCAGACGGGGATGGCCCTCCCAGGAGTTGGGAACTCATACCTCCCCACTGAGTACATAGCGCTTACCAGGCACTGGTTATAAGAATGATTAATGGCGCCAATTTCGGAACGTCCTTGACACTGCGCATGCGCAGTAGAGGTGAAGTGTGGAGGGCCATTCAGGACATGTTTTCTTTGGTTTTAGATGCAAATTTTGGGGATTGGGGGGCAAAATTTGTGTTTGGCCATATATTTTAAGAGTTAGCACCAGCTATGTCTGGGTCATTGGTAAGTATAAAAAATATATAAATTACTATAAATTTTTTAACTTTTCAAAAATTATTTTGAATTTCAATTGCTTTTTTCAATGTTAATGGATCATGTTATTATGTATCTTTGTTTTTAGGGGTTTGTGCGAGTACTAGGACTTGTTGTTGTCTTTTCACAATGAAAGGACTTTGTTCAAATTGTAATAGGAAGAAATCTTCCTCTGACTTTCATGATCATTGTTTTAATTGTAGTCAGTGTACTCGCACTAACTCCTGTTCAATATGTCAATATTGGGATGACAAACATTGGAAACGTGTGTCACGGTATGTTGTTAGTGGAGAAAGGGCTATGCCGGTCCTTTCTCCGCAGGGTCACTCTAGTCTATCAGTTTCTATTTCAGAGGAACAAGAACAGGGTGATGTTTCCATGTTATCTTCCAAGAGTGCGCTTCCGTCGTCACAATTGAATGCAGAGCTAGCGGCAAAAGTGCTCATGGAGATACGACAGTTGCCTAAGAGGTCCCGAGTAGGATCGACGGCGCTGTCGTCCGCTAGCTCGCCCGGTGTAGCGTCCATTCACCGAATGGTTCGGCAGCCGGGTTCGTCCGTTGCGGTCCAGGAGGAAATGTTGGGTGATGCGAGCACTATAAACATACAAGGTGCACACCCAGTGACGGCGGATAATAGGAGAGCTCGGAGGAAGCCTTCTAGTCCAGTTCCTAGCTCGTCCAGGTCCAGCCGGGCCGCGAGCGAGAGAGGCCCCTCTCTCGTACAACAACATCAGGGACCTGATGTTGTGGTACAAAATGTGTCGCAAGCGGAGCACACGTCCATCGCTCGGGACGCTCCGTTGTATAGGCAGTCCGCGGAGACTGCTCAGGCTTCCTCATCCTCTCACCAGCGCACACGACCGCACCTTGGCTACGTGACCACGGATATTCTACCAGCTTCGCCGATCAGGGATTCTTCGGCGACCAGGTCACGCCATCCGGTAGCCAGGGACACGAGGCCGGTAGACTCTGGACGTTCGCATAGGAAGAGTATGCGGGAGTCAGTTGATGCGGAGCTTCCCGCGGCTAAGCAGCAAAAGACTGCTACTCCGCAGGCCTCGATGAGGGACGTGCTAGCTCAGATAGCACAAATTTTCGCAGCATCCCAGCAATCGACAGAATCGGTGTCGGATCGGGAATTATCCGACGGCGCTGGGTCGGTACACTCCGCCGAAGCATCGGGTGCGGACGACCGGGAGCATCATGAGGTCCGACCGGATGGCGAAAGGGATACGGATGACTTGGAGCTATCCCTTTCGGAACAACATAAAGCTGCCTTGGATTTCATCCGGCACTTCCTTCCTCAGGTTGTTCCGTCGGGCCAGACTGCTGCGGTACCGGACAAGAGACTGATAGCGTCATTGGACACTGAATTCTTCGAGCGGTTCAGAGACATCGTCCCTGAGTTTCCGTCTCAGTCCAATAATGTCACAAGAACATTTGAATTATTGAACGACGCTATATTCAAGCTTGCTTCCAAAACAGGCAAAGCTGGTTTCTTGTCCTCCAATGCTCTTAACCTGCCTTTCATTAATGCAAGGAATAAATTCGATACGGCAGGACAGGATATTCCGAGAGTTCCTCTGCGTCTTGACGACGAGGCGGAAGACTTGGAATTGTCATTACCGTCGTCTACGTCCATTCCAACTGCGGTGTTGGATACGACAATTACGTCTAATAGAGCCAGTTTAGACGCTTTATCTTACGCAGATCACCTTACAAAGGCGTTATCACTGCGTCTTCAAGGGAAAGAATTCCAGGATATACAATCTTCTTTAAGACTTCTTTCAAGGGCAGTAGCTTATTCCACGTATAACTCCGCCCTCTCAGTGGCAAACCTGGAGTTGGTTAGACGTGACGCAGCCCTAGCTACATCCACACGCGTGGATAGTAAGATGAAGAACTCTCTCAGAGTCGCTTCGGTCTCTGGAGAACTTCTCTTCGAAGGAAAGCTTTCTGCAATCTACGATAAAATTACTAAGAAAGCTTCGGATTCTCTGC
Organism: Pictodentalium vernedei; assembly: GCA_031216915.1. NCBI lineage: Eukaryota > Metazoa > Mollusca > Scaphopoda > Dentaliida > Dentaliidae > Pictodentalium > Pictodentalium vernedei. The sequence goes on from CM062292.1 coordinate 152,224,042, forward strand.
TGTTTAAATCTGCTTCCAAAAAGTCGGATACGGCAGATAAGAGTAAGACAGGCACTTCTGGGACTAATGCGCCCAAGAGAGCTTCCTATAGAGGTTCCGGTGCGTCCTCTTGGTCTTATTCAAGAGACCGTCAAGGCAGCTACTCATGTGCGAGACGTCCTTCGGGCCGGGACAATCGGTCGGATGCCCCGAGGTCGACGGGACGAGGTGTGGGTTGTGGAGGACGTGGTTTCTCCTCCCGCAGGCCTCGCAGGTCCAGGAGGTGATGGCTTCAACCTCTATCGTGTTCCGGTTGGCGGAAGGTTGTCGAGTTTTTCAGAAGAGTGGGCGTCGATTACGGACGACCCTTGGGTGAGAGGGGTGATTTCGGAAGGTCTAAGAATATCCTTCAAACGAAAGCCTCCATTAACTCGGAAGTCCAAAATGGACTCAACTTCCGTCAAATCCGCAGAAAAGAGACGCTCTGTTATCGAAGGTGCAGTCTCTTTTAATGAAGAACGCGGTAGAGGTCGTAGAAGACCAGGAAACACCGGGATTCTACAGCCATCTGTTTCTGGTTCCGAAACCAGACGGCTCGTTCCGTCCAGTCATAGATTTGAGCTGGATAAACAAGCTGATCGTCGCTACGAAGTTCTATATGGAGACGATTCGATCGGTCAGAGTGAGTATTCGGGTGAATGATTATGCTACAAGCATAGATCTCAAGGATGCGTACTTTCATGTCATGGTACATCCGACATTCAGAAAGTATCTACGCTTCGCAGTCCTAGGAGTGGTGTATCAATTCCGGGCGGTGTTCTTCGGATTGAACCTAGCACCCTGGGCTTTCACTCGGGTAATGAACTCGGTAATGATGTATTTCCGAGCTCATTCGTCTGCGGTAACGTCGGCCTACCTGGACGACATTCTTCAGAGGTACGGCAATGAGTTAACGCTTCAGAACGATGTGCAGAATCTGCTTCTATTGCTCCGACGTCTCGGTTTTGTTATAAACGAGGAGAAATCGGATCTGGTGCCGTCCAAGTCATTCACTCATCTGGGAATGAGCTTCGAGACGCACAACAATCTCGTTCGTCTTCCGTTAACCTGAGCGAAATTAGTCAGTTGTTACGCTCGCTATTGTCTTCATGCAGACAAAGTCACAGCGGGGGAGTTCATGAGACTGATAGGTCTGTGCGGAGCCGCTGCGGATCTCATTCTGATGGGGCAGTTACGCACTCGTCCTCTCCAAATTTTCTTGACTCAGAATTGGAGTGTGAAGATTCATTCTCTCGACATAGACGTTCTCTTGTCAGATCAAGTGAAACAAGAGATTCAGACTTGGGCAAACATTCAGTGGTTAACTCAGGGAGTTCCGCTGCAGTTGCCGGATCCGAGTTTTACGATTATGACGGATGCCAGTCAAACAGGTTGGGGTGCATCATTGATCCCAACAGATTCGAGATGCCAGGGTCTTTGGGATCCACAGTTCCTAAGCAAGCACATAAACATCAAGGAACTGATGTCAATTTGGCTTGCGTTACGTCATTGGATGGACATTATTCACAAAGCTCATGTCCAAATCCTGTCCGACAATACGACAGTAGTGGTGTATATACGGAACCAGGGAGGTACTCATTCAGTTCCGTTATTCAATTTAACGGAAAGAATCCTTCTGTTTGCTCTAGAACATCAAGTTCTACTTTCGGTCCGTCATATACCGGGTCGTCTGAATGTACTAGCAGACTCCCTTTCACGGAAGGGTCGCTTGTTGCCGTCGGAGTGGACTCTCATCAAACAAGTATTCAATCAGATTTGCTACCAATGGGAACGGCCAATGATAGACTTATTTGCGACACATCTCAACAATCAGTTGCAGACGTATGTGTCACCGTGCCCGGATCCAAGAGCATTTGCAGTAGATGCTCTATCGATCTCATGGGACGTAATGATAGGATATGCGTATCCTCCAGCGCCGTTGATTCAGCAAGTATTGCTAAAAATAAAACAATCTTAATGCAAGATTCTGTTGGTAGCATCTCTGTCTCCACAGAGACCGTGGATAAATCTACTCAGGTGTCTGTTGTGGGACCTACCGCGAAAGCTTCCTCCACGGGAGGATCTTCTTTCGCAGGGGAAACTGCGTCAACTTCATCACAACCCGCAAGGTCTCAACCTTCACGTTTTTCCGTTGTGTGGTCCTTCTTGCATGGCAAGCACTTTACAGGTCGAGCAGTGGACGCGATTTCTAACTGTAGGAGGACCTCCTCTTCGCTAAATTATGCGGCTAAGTGGAAGGTTTTTCGTCGTTGGTGTAGGGATCATTCTGTTGATATTTTTGATCCCTCCATACCAGACATTGCAAATTTTCTAGTATACTTGTTTGACGAGATCAAACTGCAGAGTGTTACTATTAAGGGTTATAGGTCTATGTTATCTGATACCTATGCACACCACGATAGTTTACAAATTGGATCTAATGTCTCTTTTTCTAAGTTAGTTAGAAACTTCTTGATAAATAGACCCAGAACTCTTAGATTAATTCCTAAGTGGAATTTAGCTTGGGTTCTTTTTAAACTAAAGGAAAAGCCATTTGAGCCCCTTGGGACAGTAGATTTCAAAGTCTTGTCTTATAAGACAGCTTTTCTCTTAGCTTTCTCTTCTGCTAGAAGAATCAGTGAGCTTCATGCACTATCGGTGGATGATTCTCACTATCGTAGTGTTGGGAACACTATCACCTTCACTACTAATGTTGGATTTTTAGCTAATAATCAGGCTCCTAATAAATATCCGGAACCTATTGTTATTAAGGCGCTGCCGTCTTCAGACGGGCATAGGCCTTTACTCTGTCCTGTTAGAGCTTTACGTATTTATAAACAGAGATCTCAGTTTATCAGAAAGGGATGAAAACGTTTCTTTCTGTCTCTGATGCCTAATAGAAAGGACATTTCGGTTCATTCTATTGCTAGATGGATTCAATTAACTATCCGTACTGCTTATGAAAATTTATCTTCTTCTCAGCAGTCTGTGCTTAAGATTTCGGCTCATGAAGTAAGAGCTCTTTCTACATCTTGGGCTTACGCAAATAGTGTGGCTATTACAGATTTAATGAAGGCTGCTTATTGGTCTCAGCCATCCACATTCACAAATTTTTATCTCAGAAATACTGAGTCCATTTCTGGAGACCTGCATTGTTTAGGTCCGTTATCTGTTGCTCAGAATGTCGTCCACTAAACAGTTGCAACTATAGTTATGCAGGCTTTCTGTTCCGGCAGTGACTCCGTCCTGCTGCCCTCTTCACTCTGGGCTATTTGACCCAGGGCAAGGGGAAGGGGTGTTTCCTTAGGTCACCTGCTTTATAGTGAAAAGCAAGGGAATTCCTCCTCCGGAGACAGTAATTCTGAGTCATTTCCGGGATGGTTTTAAAGTGTAATATTAATGTTAAATTCATTCATGTCATATTTTTAAAGTGTAGCTCGGTGTGAAGCATTTGTATATGTCAAGTGTCAAACGGGCGTTAATATACAATCCTCGGACACTTTTAAAGAATATAAAGAGTCTCATTTCTCTGGACTAACTTTATTTATTGGCTTACTTTAAAAATAATTAGTATAAAGGGTTATACTGGCTGTTAATAGAGAACATGAATGTTATTGTGCTCAATTATGAAGGGTATTGTATCTTTCTAATTTATCATAAAATAAGAAAGATACATGTAAAGCCTAATACTCCTTTTCTCCTTGAGGGGTTGACTCTATATTATATAGTTGAGCTTATTGGATTTTCCTCTATGTCCTAGGCCCTCCAGCCTTTTTACTATTCAGCTATGTCTGGGTCATTGGTACAGTATAAAAATGTTAAAAAATGTATAGTAATTTATATATTTTTTATACTTACCAATGACCCAGACGGGGATGGCCCTCCCAGGAGTTGGGAACTCATACCTCCCCGCTGAGTACATAGCGCTGACCAGGCACTGCCTGTAAGAATGATAATTGGCGCCAATTTCGGAACGTCCTTGACACTGCGCATGCGCAGTAAGAGCAAAGTATGGAGGTCCTTCAGGACATGATTTCTTTTGGTTTTAGATGCAAATTTTGGGGATTGGGGGGCAAAATTTGTGTTTGGCCCTAGATTTTTAAGAGTTAGCACCAGCTATGTCTGGGTCATTGGTAAGTATAAAAAATATATAAATTACTATAAATTTTTTAACTTTTCTTCTGTTTATTTAAATGAACTGTACATATATACACATTCAAACATTTTGACCCTTTGAGGTGATTCAGTCTGCTTCACAATACAGTGTAGAATTAGGAGAGCACTACGATGTGGTGGTATCATCAGGTGTGACCGAGGTATGAATACTGCAGTGTCACACAAAGACATGTTATTGAACTAGTACCTAGTTGCAAAGTCCACCATGGATGAAGATTAGTATTGCAGCCTAGGTGACTAAAATGAATTGGGGAGACGATGCTGAGAACACAAAGTATTTTCAGCATCGCAACCGCCAGCCAGTTCATGCAGCAAACCAAGCCCCAGCGAGGCATGTCAAAAACAATACACAAAATACCCAAGAGAAACAGAAAACATGGACAAGGCAGAAAGGGCAAGGAGGAAGGGTATTGGCGGGGCTGGTGGGTGGTTACTGAACAAACTGAACAGAATGTCTCGGCATTTCAAAGAAACGAGAGAGACTGATTTAGTCTAGCTGGGACTTGGTATATACAAGCAAGTTTTGCAATTCCCATTTCCATATTTGGTCATACCCTCCTTGTAGTTTTCCTGGAAATGTTTAGCTGGAATACCCATGTCACAACTCTGGAATGTCACCAGTAACACATGACAATGGATGGATTGTTCAGGTCTGCAGAAAAATACCATTCTGCAGCCTGCAAGACTGAGTCATCCTGGAGGCAACAAATGGTAAATTTCAACAACCAAGGAAAGCCCAGTATTAACATTAAAATATCTGCACAGAACTTAGTTAAACTTATAGAAATAGCTCTTGAGGCTATACATGGTATCAAGCAACTCAGCTACTTGTACCTCGCCTGGTATATGGTATACATGGAAACCATACGAGATCAGTTTAATTAGTGAAAGATATTCTTGTTTCAGCTTAAACTTCCATTACTACAAATTGTATTAATTCTTAATTTAAGCAGTAAACAACACAGTAGTATGAATTCTATTTATTTTTACACAGTATACCAATGGCCCAGATATAGCTGGTGCTTACTCTAAAATATTTAGGGCCAAACAGAAATTTTGCCCCCCAATCCCCAAAATTTGCATGCAAAACCAAAAATTAGAAGTCCTAACTGGTCCTCCATATATTTACCCTCTGCGCTTGCGCAGACGTCAGGAAGTAACCGGAATTGGCACCAACATCATTCTTTGTTTGGCCCTTGTCAGATAACAACAAACTGACTTTTGTGCTTTTTAAATCTCAATTAATAATGATGCCAGACACAAATCAATGGTTAAATTGGTAGATCCAAGGACATAATTGGATAAAGGAAGGAAGAAATGGTGGTTTGAAAACGTTCAAGGCTGTAATTTTATAATATTTATAAAAATTATTTCATGTTCCCTAATTTCGGGACATGAGCCTGACATCATCATTGATGATAATGATTTCTTATCAACCTACCTCAATTGTTTACAACAGGCTTGCACTACAGTGGAAGAACCTAACTCAGATAAAATACTCTCTATTTTAATCTTTCCCAAGATTTGGGAAAGAAAAGTTGTGTAAAAACACCATGAAAAAAATAAGCCAAAACTGGGTCGAGCGCCATCGGCGCACACGCAGTATGGGACGCTCTTCCATAGTACAAATCCACAACTTCCGTAACACAGTGTGCAATGCGTCAATTTGGCATTCTTTTGATTATCTGCACATGTGGTGGATGTGTGTGTGCCATCTTTGCTAAAGTAACAGTGATATTTTAACTCGTCGATAATGGTTTTCCTGTGACTGGATTTATGGATCTGAAGATCGTATAATAACAGGACTGTGTTTTATATATTCTCGTTTATATTTTCAACCACATTCTCATTGTATATTATTTACTATTCCGTTTTCGCGAATGTTTTGTTTGCGACTTCGTGTCATCGCGATTCGACAATGAATTTTTCGGTTGATAAAAATTTAATTGTTATTGGAGTTAGGTGTCAGCCGTCTGGGTTCTGCCACCTTCTCTCGTAGTTGAGGGTGTTCTTCTACTTTCTGTTTCTGTTGAGTTCACCTTTTTCTTCTACTGCTCTCACCTCTGTTCTTTCCAGTTCGGTTCCTTTAGGGCAATTCCTTTTGCCCTCGCCATTGGTGCGTTCTCGTGTCCGTTTCGTCCGCACCCGCGGGTGGTGTGGAACGCTGTTGTTTCGAGAGCCTCCCGACTCGACCACGTCTGATGTGAGTTTACCCCCTCCGTGTCGTTTTGCCCCCCCCCCCCCCCCCCCCCCCCCCGACTCGACCACGTCTAGTGTGAGTTTGACCCCCTCCATAGGGGGATGTGCAGCTCCTCCTGCTCCCACGGGGGGGGGGGGGGGGTGGAACGCTATCGTTTTGGGATCGCCCGATTCGACCACGTCTGGTGAGAATTGCTTCCCCTCCGTGGGGGATATGCAGCTCCTCCCGCACCAGCGGGGTGTGGGGACTGCTGTCGTTTCGGGGCTTCCCGTTTCGACCATGTCTGGTGAGAGTTATTCCCCTTCCGTGGGGAATGTGCAGTGTTTTACCGTGGTGGATACTGTGGGAGCTGTTGGATTTCTGGTGTAGAGATGCCTGGTTCCGGGACTATGCGCCCTCTCCAGTCGACATCTGAGGCTGTCACTAGGGTTGCGACTCCTCATTTGGAGGCCGAGCTTGGTGCCTCTCTCCGCTTTTCCGCCAGTTCCTACAGCTCCCGTCATATTTGCTGCTACTGCTGTTCCGTCTACAACGTCATTGGGCACCGTTTTTAGTCGGCATCCCTGCAGACCCTGTCGTGTGGTTAACCCCACAACCACACTACAGGGTCTGCAGGGATGTCTGTAGTGTGGTTGTGGGGTTTTGGCCTAGCCTTCCCAGACTTCCACTCGGCAAAGTCAGATGGGGCTGCCGACTGAACCCCCTACTGTGTCCTCTCAGCCATTAAGCACAGTAGTTTTATACCTGCAGTGGTCTGCTGCGGTGTCTGGTTGTGTAGACGTGGGGGTATCGGCCTCAGCCTTCCCTGACTTCAACTCGGCGAAGTTGGAAGTGGCTGCCGGCCGGACCCTCTCCTGTGGTCTCTGCGCCATCGAGCACCACAGTTGTCATTGGATTCGATTGTTCTTAGTGGGACTCCGTGGCGTTTCCGTCCACTCATTCTGGCCACACGACCAGTTTTGGGGGACCAACGTCTTTTATGCAGCCTGGACCTTCTGCCCTGCAGAGGTCCACGGTGACTCTCATGAGTTCCCGCTATGTTGATCCTCGGGGTGTGTCACACCCCTATACACGTCTGCCTTCAGACGTTTCGGCTGTCGCCCGTCGTCCCACGTCGGGTGTTTTGGAGGATCGTGGCCCTTCGCTGGTTAAGAGGGTCAGTGGTGAAGCCACTTTGCCGGTTCGTTCCCCTGTCGAACCGGCCAGTACGGGCAGTGAGCTTAGGGAGGCCCTCTCCTTACTCACTCAGGTTCTGTCAAAGAGCCTTCCCGTTGCTTCCAGCGAGTGGCTTCCAGGCGCCCCCTATGGCGCCGCCTCCCGGGATTGGAAACAGGCCGCTTTCTGATCCCCCTGATGTTCCCTGATGACACCATGGGAGGCGTCGGCTGGTTTGCCCACGATGGGCTATGTGTCTTCCGACTCAGGGGAAGAGTCAGACATGCTTGATGTCGAGAGCCAGCAGTCTTCGGACTTGGGGGCAGCTCTTGATTTCGTGTTTGGGTTGCTTCCAGATCTCAAACCATCTAACCAGTCGACAGTGTCAGCCAGGCCGTGATTATCGGTCGCGCGCCAACAGCCTATGGAGCAACCTGCTTCTGGGCGTCTTCGACCGTGCCCGTCGGTACAGTTGGTTGAAGCTTTTTCAGCCTTGGACTCTAAGCTAAGTTCCAAGGCTATGAAGGCTCCATCCTTCACCAGGGTTGACACCTTTTTGCCTCCGGCGCATTATCGCTCCTACGATTCCGCCAATCCGTCGGTCTACCAGACTTTGACGGTTTTGGATCAGGACTCCAATTCCCTCGGGCTTTCCAAGTCCAAGTCTGCCGTCATTCCGATGACGACTCTGGAGTCCACATTGGGCTTATCGAGAGAGATGCTTGGTATGCTTTCTCTCTCCGATCACGTCGTCTCAGCTTTAGCTGCTTATCTGCCTCCAGATAAGTTTGACGAGGTACAGGCTCCTTTGCGTGTGCTGTCCAAGGTGCTCATGCATCTTACTCACACGCATGCCTGTAACACGGCTAATCTGGAATTAGTTTGAAGGGACTCTGGACTGTGCTGGACACAGGCCGATCCCTTCCTGAGGAGTAGTGCGCTACTCTTCGATCTGCTTTTTTGGCAGGTCCGCAACTTTTCCATGGTTCTGTGTTGACGGTCCGGAATGATGTCCTACATCATTCCAACGATCAGCTGCTGTTTCTTCAGCTTGATCAGCCTTCTAGGGTAGGCACAGGCCGTTCCAAGCCTAACAAGTACCCTCTGCTTCCTCTGCGAAGCAAAGGGGCTGATCCTTCTGCCACCACTTCTACTTCTTACGGTAAGCGTCGGCAGTCTTGAGGAAAGTCCCAGGATTCTTCATTCAGTAGAGGAGGTGTTTTCTCCTCTCGCGAGCCTCGTCGGGGTTCGAAATGAAGGTCCTCACCTCGACCCGTCCCAGGTTGGAGGAAGGATAGCAGAGTTCGCAGACCGTTGGGCCACCATCACATCCGATCCTTGGATGTTAGATGTTGTTTGGTCCGGGCTGCGAATATCCTTCCGACAGCACCCCACTCTGTCCAGGGTGCCTCTTCCAACCACAGTTCCTTCAGACATTTTACGTCGGAAACTTTTGTCCACGGAGATAGACAATCTCCTGACAAAGGGGGCGATTGAGGTCATCAAGAACATTAGGTCAGTGGGTTTCTATTCCCGCCTGTTCTTGGTGCCGAAGAAGGACGGCCGACTCCGACCGGTTATCGATCTGAGTTTCCTGAACCAGTCTATCATTGCTCCCAAGTTCAGCGTGGAGACTTTCAGGTCGGTCCTCCGTTCAATTTACCAGGGAGATTTCCCTTCCAGCTTCGACCTGCGAGACGCTTACTTTCACGTTCCGATTCATTGGGCGTCAGGTTCGTTTTTCTGGGGCGAGTTTACCAGTTCAAGGCCATGCCTTTCGGCCTCAACCTGGTTCCTTGGGCCTTCACCAGACTGATGTCGCATGTGATAGCTTTCCATCGCACACAGTCCAGGGTGACTACTTCGGCATATCTGGACGATATCCTCCAGAGGCATTCCAATGCTGCCTTACTGGAGTCGAATGTCGCCACTCTGTTGAGCTTGCTCATGTCGCTAGGTTTCAGAGTCAACGAGGAGAAGTCGGACCTGGTCCCTTCTCAGTCGTTTTATCATCTGGGGATGGCTTTCCGCACACAATTCAATTTGGTGGCGGTTCCCCAGGCCAAGGCTGTGATTCTCTCAGCTTTTGCTCCGACTCTGTCCCAGTCCACATCCGCGACGGCTTGGAGTATTCTCTGGCTGATCGGTCTCTGCTGTTCGGATCTCATTCCTCTAGGTCGGCTGCGTGTCAGACCTCTCCAGCGCTTTCTGCTCAGTCGTTGGAGGCCGAATGTAGATTTTCTGGATCTGGTGCTTCAGTTTCCAGAATATCTTTATCCTCACCTTCTCCTCTGGGCGGATGTCCAGTGGCTTTCGCAGGGTGTTCCGTTGGACTTACCCACGTCCGGTCGCATTCTGATGGCAGATGCCAGCGTTCTCGGATGGGGTGCGACGTTGGATCCTCTAGGTCTTTCCATTCACGGGATGTGGGACCAGGATCATGCAGCTCTACACATCAACCAGAAGGAGTTTCTTGCTATTCTTCTGCGTTTCAGGCAGTGGATCCCTCACCTGTTGAATCACAAGGTCCTTCTGTTGTCCGACCATTCGACGGTGGTTGCTTACATTCGGAACCAGGGCAGCACGCACTCTGTTACAATGTACGAATTGGCTTGGGATCTTATACTGCTCGCTCAGGATGTCTGTTCGTCACATTCCCGGCCGCCTGAACGTCCTAGCCGACTCCCTGTCTCGTTGGGGCAGGCTCATTTCCACCAGGTGGATGCTCCACATGGTGGGTTCCATCGATCTCTTGTGACTCGTTGGAACCATCCGGTGGACACTTTCGTGTCCCCGTGTCCAGATGCTCTGGCTTTCGCCGTGGACGCACTGGCCCTCCTTTAGGATGGTCTTGTCGGCTACGCCTTCCTACCGGTTCTGATTCCGCCTCAGGTTCTCACCCAGATATGAACCTGCAGTCGTCGAATCCTTTAGATCACACCTGTCGCCTCGGTGGGTGTGGATCATTCTGCTCCACTCTCTGTTAGCGGCGGTTCCGGCATGTCTCCCTCTACCTCGCGACTTTCTTTGCCAAAGTCACCCGAGGAGGTTTTCAAGTTGACCCGACTTCATTGTGCCTTCGCACATGTCTTTTATCGGGTTCTGTCTCCTCCGTAGTGGTTTTTTCGAGACACGCAGTGGAGTTGCTTTTCTTCTTCAAGGAGGCACTCACTCCACTGGTTTAGCCTCTGTGGCTAAGTGGAAGGTTCTTCTGTCGATGGTGTGCGATCACTCTGTTGCTTCTGTCACTCCTTCGATCACACCGCTTGCGGAGTTTCTGGTATATGTTTGTTTCTGGGGGTCTCCAGCAATGGGTACATGTCCATGCTTCGGAGACATTTTTTCCTATGTGATACTGCATTGTTTCGACACTCATCCTTGCCTCTCCAAGCTTGTTCAGCTCTTTTCCTTGAAAAGGCCTAGGACTTTGCAGTTTACTCCAAGATGGTCACTTTCTTAGGCGCTGCTCTGCTTGGGGGTGTGGGGCGTTCACGCCTTTATCCTGGATGAATATGCGTTTTCCCACATGCCAGATCTCTCCTGCATCCATTTCTTGATGGACTTGTCTTGCTATTCCTGCAGCTTCCGCTCGTCTAGCTACTGGTGATTGTATTACCAATTGTTTTTTCTGGCACGAGGTGCGTGCATTGTCTTCCTCTTTTAATAACTCTGTCATGTTGTCGGATGACTGATGTTATACTGGCAGCCTTCTGAAGAAATGCTACATTCTCCTTTTATATGCGACAGTTGCAGGAGCCGACAGAGAACCTTGGGACCCTCTTTCTTTGGCTCAGGCTGTTGTCTATCCCAGCCTTTCAGCTTTTCAGGGTCAGTTCCAGCTTTGTGCTGTTACTGCCCTTCTCTGTCTGTGCGTCGCACTTCACCATATGCCTCATCTTTCATTGTCTTTTCTAATGTTTGTGATGCTATGGTTTGATAGGCCTAGGGATCTCTTCCTCTGTCCACGGTCCCAGTGCTATTGAGTTATGTGTGGGTTGGTTATGTGATTCCCTCCAGCCTTTTGTCTATTCAGCCTGTTGTAAACAATTGAGGTAGGTTGATAAGAAGTATAAATTTTATAGTAAATTTCCTTTCTTATTATACCTACCGAAATTGTTTACATGGAGGCCCTCCCGTCTTCTTATTCGGGTAAGAATCCTTCCTCCCCGCTGATCACATAACTCCTGTGTTGTTCGGAATCAAAAGAATGACGAATTGACGCATTGTGCACTGTGTTACGGAAGTTGTGGATTTGTACTATGGAAGAGCATCCCATACTGGGTGTGCGCTGATAGCGCTCGACCCAGTTTTGGCTTATTTTTTTCGTGGTGTTTTTACACCACTTTTCTTTCCCAAATCTTGGGAAAGATTAAAATAGAGAGTATTTTATCCGAGTTAGGTTCTTCCACTGTAGTGCAAGCCTGTTGTAAACAATTTCGGTAGGTATAATAAGAAAGGAAAATTTACTATAAAAGTTATACTTTTCCACTGTTGGGTAAGTATTCCTTCCCTAACCTCCCTTGATCCCCCCTGTTAAATTCCCAAGCTTTTTTGCTTGTTTTTTTTTATTTTTTATATAAAATTTCTTGAGTTTAACGTGTTATACAGAAAGTTTTTTTCTGTATTTCCCCAGGGTTACGTCCTCACCATTAGGGTGTTTAGGCGTTTTTAGTCATGCATCATACTTCCAATGTATCGGTTTTTCTTCTGATGAAGATCTTGCCTCACATTGGATAGTTCAAAAATCTGTTACTGACTTCGGGCCGTGTTGCCTGGGGTCTCGTTTCCGGTTTTCAGTTTGACGTTGTTTACATTAGCAACGTTTGTTATTCATGTGTAGGTTACTATTTCTGATATGGTAGGTCTGTTGTAAGATACATTATACAGTCCCGTAGTGTGGCAGTTAATTTTTGGGAGGAAAAATTAATTTTGTCCACACTTGGGCTCTTTTGGGATACATTTGGGCATTTTGTTCCCTTTGGGAACTTGGGCTCTTGTCAAAATTTTTCGAAAAATATTTTGGTGTAAACTATTTTTCGATTAATATTTTGAATGTTTTTGTTATGTATCTTTTTAGTTGTATTTAATGTGGAATTGGTGGGAGTACAATCGACTTAGTCTGCTTCATTATGTAAGCATATTGCTCTTTAAGCAAGACGAGGAAGTCGTTCCTCTTATTTTCTTGTAGGTTGCCTTGCTTGTAGTCAATGTACTTCTACTAATTCTCACTCATAGGTGTCGCATGGGATGACAAACGTTGCTGACGGGTGTCACGGTACGTTGTTAGTGAGGGACCCCTGCCGATCCTCTCGTAATGAGAGGCTGCCACTGGTCCTCTCACCTAGGTTGCTCTAGTTTATTAGTTTATATTTACAGAGGAACAAGAACATGGTGATGTTTACGTGACGCCGTCAGATAGTGTGCTTCCGTCGTCCCATTAATTAGTCAATCAGAGCTAGCGGCAAAAGTGCTCATGAATATTAGACGGCAATAAACCACAGTGTGGTTTCAAATTTCTGTTGCCAGATAGCTCGACTGGTGAAGCAATACACCGCTCACCCTGCGACGACAGAAAGAAAGAACCCGGCAAGTTCAGCAAGAAGCTCGGAAAGGTCTGAAGGACCGCGAGCGAGAGAGGGCCCCCACCCCTGTCTTTCTTTTATTATAATATCTGGGGCCAGATGTTGTGGATCGGAACTTGCGTCAGTCAGAGCATACGTCCACGCCTCCCGTCTGGGACGCTCCATTCAGTTTACAGCCGGGGTGGCTATAATTACGGCTTCTTTAACGTCTACCAAGCACACATGACCACACCTTGGCTACCTGACTTCTGATATCTAGCCTGCATCGCCGAGAAAGTCACTCTTCGTCAGTGAAGTCACACCATACAGTAGCCAAGGAGATGAGGTAGCCGGCGTCCATGCAACAGAAGACCACTGCTCCTTAGGCCTCCGTAACGGACTTGCTGTCGCAGATTGCGCAGCTCATCGCAGCATCTGAGCAAATGCAGAAGCAGACGATGGCAGTCTCAGAACTTGAGCTGTCGGAAGGTGCTGGGTCGGACCAGTCATCTGCGCGTTCAGATGCTGATGACCATGAGTATAATCTGATTCAGTTGGAGTATGAAAGGGTTTTGGAGGAGAATTACCCTTCCCTTTCTGAACAACAGGGTGGCGATAGCACTTATGCATCTATACTTCTCTGAGTTTGTTCCTGAGAATCAGAATGCTGCGACAGCTCGAAAGTAGCACTGTGCAATAGCTTAAACAAGGCCTCATATATCGGGACGTCCAGAGAAAGTGCCGTCTCGGACATACTGTCCCGAAAGCAGCCGGCGGCCAGAAGACCGCTGCTCCTTAGGCCTCCATTACGGTTTTGCTGATGCAGATGCGCAGTTCCTCGCAGCATCCCAGCAAGTGCAGTAGCAATCGATGGCAGTCTCAGAATCTGAGCTGTCGCATGGTGCTGGGTCGGTCCAGTTATCTGCGCGTTCAGATGCCGTTGACCATGATTTTAACTGATTCAGATGAATGATGAAGGGATATGGAGGGGATTTACCCTCCACATTCGGAACAATACAGGGTTGAGAGGATTTATTCCATCAACACTACCCTGAATGTGTTCCAACGAATCAGAATACTGCATCTATTACAAGAAACCGCTAGCGTTGTTGCACACTAAATATCCGGAAAAAGAGAAGGAATGTCTTTTCTTTTGGCCTTTTAGATGACTCTACATTCAACTTTCCAGTGGAAAGAAGTAAGGCGGTTTCTTGTCATCTTCTTCTGTAGTTACGCTGGTCAGAAAACAGTGAAGATGTATTGAGAGAGTTCCTCTACGTTTGAATGAGTAGGCTAAGGACCTAGCTATGGCCTTACCTTCGTCATTCATTTTTCGCTTGGTCACAATTGAGACGACATTTATTCATTCAGAGCGAATTTAGACTCACTGTATTATGCAGATCACCTTTAAGAACTGTGATGCTACGTCTCTACAGAAAGGAATTGGAGGACGTTTGTACCTCATTTAGAGTCCTTTCCAGGGCTATATATTTATCACGTATAACTCTGTCTTATAAGACAAGTTGCTAATTCGGAGTTAAATAGACGTGACAGAGCCCTTTGCGTTGTCATCCTTAATAGATGACAAGGTGAAAAACTCCCTTATAAGAGAGTCGCTCCGGTTTCCGGACACTAAGATTTTGACGATAAGCTTTCATAGGTTTATGAACAAGCTACAAAGAAAGCATCAATACTCTGCTCCTTATGCCGACGTATATTCGACACGCATTAGCAGAAAGGAGTAAGGGAGGACGTCCTAGATATTCGACACGCATTAGCAGAAAGGAGTAAGGGAGGACATCCTAGACAGAAGGTCGCCTATAAGGACTCCTCGTGAGGGTATAGTTTACTCTCCTATAATTACTCTAGCGATCGTCATATAGTGACTCGAATACGGGGTTTGCATCTGATCGAGACTTCTGGTCAGATACTCCTAAACTGCTGGGTCGAGGCTCTTCGCGAATGAGACGCAGTTCCTCCTTCCGTAGGCCTTGCAGGTACTACAGGTGTGAGTTAGGACCTCTGTTGTTTTGCGGTTGACGGATGGTTATCAAGATGAGCATCAATCTGGATAACTGTTATGGAGACTAGTAGTCCAGAAGTGTGGTTTCGGAAGGCCCGGATATCTTTCCGAGAGAACCACAACTAATTAATGTTTGATAGACAATGCTTCCGTCTAATCCTTGCATAAGAGTCTCTCCAATCGGAGGTAAAGGTTCTCTTGACAATGATGTTAATAGAGGTCATCGAGAATCAAGATTCTCTGGAATTCTGTAGTCCAGTAACCTGTTACTCGAACTGAAGCCTAAGAGCTCGTTCCGTCAGATAATAGACTGGAGCTTGTTAACAAGTATATCAGAGCTCTAAAAGTTTATTTATGGTTATCATTTAGTCAGTTAAAATGAGTGTTTGAGTGATTGACTATGCTATAAGCATAGATCTAAGGATAGCTTTGGTCTTTTGATAGCGCCCTGCACTGTCACTTGAATGTTAACTTGATAATGTCTCATAACAATCTGGTTCGTCTGCCATTATCCAGAACGAATTAGTTTTATGCGACTGATGGAGATATGCTGAGCGGCTACGCATCTTGTTTAGACGGGTCGCTTACGCACACGCCCCCTCCAGTTATTCTTACACAGAACGAGAGTGTGACAATGCATTTCTTCAGGACCAGTATTGTTTTTATGGATATAGTCAACAAAAAGGTCCATATTGAGGCAGATTTTCAGTGGTTAACTCATTAGTTCTGCTGCAACTGCCAGATCCGGCTTTCCTGATTATGACGGGTATGAGTCAATAGTTTGGGGCAGGGCCCTGAGTCCTACAGACTATAATTGCAGGGATCTGAGACCCTCGGCTCCTGTAGAAACACATAATCATCAAGAATGATGTCAATATTGTTTACGCAATATCAATGCATTCACGCTTGTTCAGAGTTTGTTGAACAACTCAATATGGTAGGTTACATCAGGAACCATGGCAGCACCCATTCACTTTTGTTATAATACCTAACGGAGAATCATTTTCATGTCTCTCTATCTGTCATATACCGGGTCGTCTGAATGTACTAGCAGACTCGCTCCTTGGAAAGGTCGCCTGTTTCATATGTATGGATGCTCAACATGCGTTTATTTGTACTGTTTTTCTACCAGTGGGATCTCACCCCATGTTTCTTTAGTTTGCGATGCACCGGAACAATTGTTACCGTCATTTGTGTCGCCATGCCCAGATTATTGAGTGCAGACAGTAGATACTCTGCAAATTCATGGGGAGGAATAATAGGATATGCGTATCCTCCTATTCATTTGATTCAATAGCTTATGTTTAAGTTTAAACAGTGAATCCTACTGGTAGCGCCTCTCTTGTCACAAGAATCTTGGATCAATATTCTCAAGTGTTGGTTATGTGACGCTCCCCAGAAGCTTTCTTCCAGAGAGGGTCTTCTTTCAGGGGATGTTTTATTCTTCACGTTCCTCTCCATCCATAGTGGCATATGGAGTCGGTTAGACATGAGGGAACCATTTCGGTTCCTATATTTTTTATCCTAACTGACACAGGTACGATTAAATAATATGGGTGAGGGGATTTTGTTATGACTTCGAATTCCCCCCCACCGTGAGAGAACCATTGCGGTTCCTATATTTTTCTGTTAACTGACACAAGTACGATTGAATAATGCGGGTGAGGGGATTTCGTTATGACTTCGAATTCCCCCCCCCACCCCCCCCCCCCCCACCCCCCCCCCCACCGTGAGAGAACCATTGCGGTTCCTATATTTTTCTGTTAACTGACACAAGTACGATTGAATAATGCGGGTGAGGAGATTTCCTTATGACTTCGATTTCCCCCCCCCCACACACCAGACACTTCTTTACGTGTTATAAGCAATTACCGGGCAAGACGTAGTTCTCTTCCCGCAAGCTTTATTATTGTAATACATGCATTTTATGCATTTAAGTAGTGTTCTGTGGTGATCTCGTGGGCTTATCCGCTTTTTAGCTGAATTAATGCCCTATTATTTTGGTTGATTTGTTATATACAAGCGTTTATTAAAAATCATCACAATTAAATTGCTACTCTTGAGTACCTTGCAGGCTGCATAACCATTTAACTGGTATTCAGATGATTACATGCTAATATATATGCGATCGTGCATTATTATTATTAGGCTAACGCTTTATTGTATTCGGTGGACCTTGAAATAATAATTTATTTTGGGGGCGGTCTGTGTAGGAGCCTGTTAATCATACCTTTGCACATCTCTAGATCCAAGTTTCTATTTTGTTTGGTACTCATATTACATGTGCTTTTATGATCCTAGATATCGGATTATTCACGTTGGAGAGTGTTGTTACGAGAATTTATTGTACAGTGGCCGCCTATGGATCATGTAGGAAGTGTGCTTTCTCTTCAGGAATCGTTCAGTGTGGTTTGATTAGATATGTGTATGTTATATTTTATATCACCGATTTTTGACATATCTGTGTACGTTGTCTGCGGTGTATGCTATTTACTGTGCAATATTAATTTCCAGGTCGTCACTATAGCCATAACTTCTGAAGTAAGTTAAGCACCATTTATTAATCTTGAATTAATACCTGAGTGCATGTTCGATGATTAATTATATTGTTGGGTACCGCTCTCATTGTTTCCAGAGCTCTTCCCCTTTTTTATTTTGAAGGTTTCTTCAAAAAATGTGGGGGTGTGTGTTTTTTACCCATAATCTGACTTAAAATGTATGTATCTTTGAAGGATGCTGTTTTTATCCGTATTTATATCCTGCATACAGCTGAAATGTTATTGTAAGTCATATGTTTGTGGGAGATTTTCTCTTATTCTCAGATACGCCATCCTAATTTTTGGGGCTTAGTCTGTGCTAGCCTGGGGAGCAACAGGAAGACAGCCAATCTGGCTCTGTTTTTCTCCCTGCAGTATACAAAAGTGTGGTATGTTGAAATTAGTACTTAGGTACAATCTATTACTCTCTTGTCAAAACTACTATTGTTATCTACTATGGTACTTTATATTATTATATGTATTTGTATACTGCTAAATAAAAATCTATCTATCTGTATCTTTCTATCTTGTTTACATTGACGTTGTTTACATTGACAACATCCTCATATATAGGTATTTTTTTTTATATTCTATTACTGTAGAATTACTGTAGGATACATGGATTATTATTCCAGTAGTGTAGCTCCAAAAATTTGAATTTTGTCCACATGTAGGCTCTTTCGGGATGCCTTTTGGCTCTTAATGTTCCCTTTGGGAACTTAGGTGTTTTTTAAAAAAAAAAAAAAAATTTTCCAAAAGATATTTAGAATTGATTTTTGCTTGCTATTATTCATGTATCTTAATTATATATATTTCGTTGGAGAGTTTGGAGGTATGATATCGACTTTAGTCGATCCACTCCTGCGAACTCTTGTCATTCTTGTGTTCACTGGAATGACTAAAGTTGGAGACGGGTGACGTGGTACGTTGTTGGCGGTGAGGCTCTGAGGGCAGGCCTCTCACTGCTTTATAATTCATTTTCTACTTCAGAGGAACATGAACATGATGATGATATTCTGACACCCATCCAAGTGTGCTACCGTCGCCGCGCTCTGTGGAGCATATAGAGCTAGCTGCAGTGCTCATGATTGCAACAGTTTGGACCTTTTGTTACAGGTTTTAATCTCTTGCAAGCAGCTAGCTCGACCTGTGAAGCGGTACTCTGTCCGTGGGTGTCATAACGCCGGGTAAGTTTGTTGCGGTCTAAGAAGAGGATGTGGGTAGAGTGAGCATTTTAATATAAACAGCTCACCAAGCGACGACAGAAATAGGGAGGACATAGGGAGAAAGTCAACAAGTTTCTTGTACTCAGCGAGTTCTATAGACCGTGAGCGTGAGAGGCCCCCCTCTCTAACCTCACAGACATTTGGGGCCAAACGTTGTTATGAGAAACTTGCACGAGCAGGAGCATATGTCCGCCCTCCACTCGGGATGCTCTGCTTAGTCAGCAGCTGGGGTTGGCTTCAGTCACAGCATTCCTCCACTATGTTTCACACACCGAAATGAAGTTTTCATGTTGGAAACTTGCACGAGATGGAGCATCTGTCCGCCCACTGCTCGAGATGCTTCATCTAGTCTGCAGCCGGGGTCGGCTTCAGTCTTGGCTTCCTCTGCTACGTTATTAAAGCACACACGACCGCATCCTAGCTACCCGACTTCAGATATCCAGCCTGCTGCACGAAGAAGGAACTACTCTTCGCCAGTGAAGTCAGATCATCCGGTAGCTAGGGTGACACAGGCTCGATCATTGGGATGTTTGGAGAAGAGATCCATCTCCAGCAAGCGGCTAGGAAACAGAAGACCGCTGCTCCTCAGGCCTCGATGACGGACTTGTGCACAGCTGATCGCAGCATCCCAGCAAATGCAGATGCAGCCTCCCTCAGTCTCAGAACCTGAGCTGTCGGACGGTTCTGGGTCAGTCCAGTTGTCTGTTCACGCAGATGCAACGGACTGAGATTCACAACTGATTCTCTCGGATGGTGAAAGGAATAAGGAAGAAGTTTACCCTTCCCTTTTGGAACAGCACAGGGTTGCGATGGATTTCATCCATCAATACTACCCTGAATACTACCCTGAATTTGTTCAGAATCAGAATGCCGCGACAAGGAAGAAACCGCTGACGTTGTTAGATGCAGATTTTATCTCTACAAAGGAGGAAGTCCTTTCATTTTCGGTCCAGTCTAGGCAGGTGTTGCAGGCCTTCGGCCATATAGAAAACGCCGTATTTAACCTCTCAAGTGCAAGAAGAAAAGGCGATTTCTTAGCTACATCTTCCATAAACATACTGTTTCATGGACTACGTTCATTTAAAAACGGTTGGAGAAGATGATCAGAGAGCTCCTCTGCATTTGAATGAGCAGCCCGGGGATCTTGATGTATCCTTGCCTGCATCATTCACTATTCGTTCAGACACAATTACAACAGCATTTTCATCAAGTAGAGCGAATTTGGAAGCAATGTCTTATGAAGATCACCTTACCAGAGCTATGGCGCACCGTCTCAACGGGAAGGAATTTGAGGACATTTGTACCTCTTCTTTCCAGGGCATTTTGTATACCACGTATAACTCCGCCCTTACAGTGGCTAATCTGGAGTTAATTCAGACATGATGCTGCCCTTGCGTCGTCATCACTTATAGATGACAAGGTGAAAAGCTCTCTCCGAGTCGCTCCGATCTCCGGACAAACTATTTTGGAGGACAAGCTTTCGTCAGCCCATGATCAGGCTATTTAGAAAGCATCAAGTGATCTGCTATTGAAGTCAGCGTTTCATCAACCCTCTTCAGCAGATAAGAGTAAAGGAGGACGTTCCAGATCTAAACGTCAAAAGGGAACTCCTCACGAGGGTACAAGAAGCCCTCTTAAAATTACGCTGGAGGTCGTCAATATAGCGACTTGGGAAAGGGGCGTAGATCTGATCGGGACTATCGGTCAGACCCCTCCAGGCCGTCGGGACAAGGTTCTTCGTGGGGAGGGTGTAGTTTCTCTTCCCATAAGCCTTGCAGGTCATACAGGTGATGTTCAAGACCTCTATTGCTTGCCATTTGGCAGAAGGGTATCATCTTCGCGAGAAACTGGACAGCAGTCACGGAAGATCGGTGGGTGAGAAGTGTAGTCTCGGACGGCCTATGGCTATCATTCCGAGCGGCACCCCCACTAACCACTAACAAGATGTCAGCGTTGGTTAGATCTTCCGTCGGATCCTTTCAAAAGAGAGTCTCTCCTAGAGGAGGTACCGGCTCTATATTAAAGGAAACAATAGAGGTCACAGAGAATCAGAATTCTCAGGGTTTTTAGTCACCTGTTCCTCGAGCCGAAGCCAGACAGCTCGTTCCGACCAGTAATAGACTTGAGCTGGATAAACAAGCTTATCTTGGCTCCAAATTTCTATATTGGGACAATTCGGTTGGTAAGAGCGAGCATTCGAGTGAACGACTGTGCGGCAACCATAGATCTAAGGATGCGTACTTTCATATGTTGGTACATGTGGCATTCAGAAAATACCTGTGGTTCACTGTACAAGGGAAGATGTATCAGTTCAGAGCAATGTGCTTTGGTCTGAACCTGGTTCCCTGGGCATTCACTCGTATAATGAACTCGGTAATGTCATACTTCTGAGCTCATTCATCTGCAGTAACGTCAGCTTACTTGCACGACATTCTACAGAGATATGGCAACAGAATTGTTCTTCAGAACGATGTTCAGAGTCTGCTTCTTTTGTTCCGACATCTTGGTTTCATCGTGAATGAGAAAAAGTCGGATATAGCTCCGTGCAAGTCGTTCACTCACTTGGGAATGAGCTTCAAGACTCACAACAATCTGGTTCGTCAGCTGTTACCCAGAGCGAAATTTGTCAGTTGTTATGCTCGCTTTTGTCTACACTCAGACGCATTAACAGTGAAGGAATTCATGCGACTGATGGGGCTGTGTGGAGCGGCTTCAGATCTTATTCCGCATATATTCTTTATTCAAAAGTGGAGTGTATTTATGCATTCGCTCGAAACCAGTATTGTTTTAACGGACCTAGTAAAACAGGGGTTCAGATTTGGGCAGATATTCAGTGGTTAACTCGGGGAGTTCCGCTGCAACTGCCGGATCCGGCTTTCATGATTATGACGGATGCGAGTCAGGCGGGTTGACGTGACCCTAAGTCCTGCAGACTTGAGGTGTCAGGGTCTTTGGGACCCTCGGTTCCTAGAGTAGCGCATAACATCAATGAGATGATGTTAATTTGGTTAGCGCTACAACATTGGATTCACATAATAGTGGATGTTCAAATTTTGTCGGACAATTCGACAGTAGTAGCTTACATCAGGATCCAAGGCGACACTCATTCAATGCCATTATGCGAATTAACGGAGAAGATTCTCCTATATGCCATGAATCGTCGTGTTTCATCTTTCTGTCTGTCATGTACCGGGTCGTCTGAATGTACTAGCAGACTCGCTCTCTCGAAAAGGTCACCTGTGGCCATTGGGCCGGACTCTCAACAAGCGAATATTCAGGTAGATTTGCTACCAGTGGGATTGTTCCATGATAGATCTGTTTGCGACACACCGGAACAATCAGTTACCGATGTTCGTGTCATGCCAAGATTATCGAGTGTACACAGTAGATGCTCTGTTGATCCTATGGGATGGAATGATAAGATAGGCATATCCTCCAACTCCGTTGATTTAGCATATTCTGTTCAGTTCAAACAGTCTCGTTGCAAAATCCTGATAGTAGCACCTCTGTAGTCAAAGAAACCTTGGATCAATCTTCTCAGGTGTCTGTTATAGGACGTTCCCCGGGAGCTTCCTCCACGAGAGGACCTTCTTTATCAGGGGAAGTATTTGTTCTTCACGTCCTTCTCCGCCCTTAGTGGCATTATGGAGTCGGTCAGACGTGAGGGAGCCTTGCAGTTCCTATACTATTTGATGACGAACACAAGAACGATTCAAATAATGCGGGTGAAGGGGGTTTGTTATGATTTTGAATTCCCCCCCCCCCCCCCCACACACCACCTATTTAAGTACATACATGCATTTCATGACTACTCGATTGGTGGCTGGGTCATGTTCTATGGCAACCTCATGGGCACATCCACTTTCTAGTTGGTTCTTTTCCTGTGGTTGTTCGTCTATATGTCATATACAAGCATATGATTCATCGTCAATAAATTGCTAGCCTTGGGGTACCTGGGAGGCTGTCTAGTCAGTTAACTGGTATTCAGATGATTACATGCAGGATTTCAATGCTCACGTGTATAATACTCACATTATTAGGCAGACGTATTATTGTATGTTATGGACTTTAGAAACTATGAATTATTTCAGGGGCAGTCCATGGCGAGTCTGTTAATCATAGCTCGAACCATTTCTAGATCCAGGTTTCTATTAATGGTGGTACCCAATCGAATACATTTTGTCTTCACTCTCGTATATTCGCACGTTTTCCAGGAACATAGATATCGGATAGAACACGTCTAGGAGTGTTATTTACTGGAATTTATTGTACATCTGAATGGGGTCGCCTGTGGGTTACCTTGGAAGTGTGTTTACTCCTCAGAGATTGTCCATTGTGATTCTATTGGACATGTGTTTGTTATATATTATATAACCGGTTTTCGACCTATCTGCGTATGCCGACTCTAGTATACATTACGAGCAGGCGATATTAATTACCAGGATCGCTGCTATAGTCTTAGCTTCTGAGTGGCGTTAAGCACCAATTTATTAATAATAATTAATACCTGGGTGTCTATTCGACGAATATTTACATTGTTATTTGGTATCGCCTTTACTGATTCCAGAGCGCTCCCCTCTTCTTTTTGAAGATTCTGGCAAAAAGGTGGGGGGGGGGGATTTTTACCTCTCCTCCGGCTTGATAAGTATGTAACTATGAGTGAAGCTGTTTTGTCTGTAGATTATATCCTGGATACAGCTTGTGTTTATTGTATAATATGGCGTATGGTTGTGGGGGATAACCTCTCATTCTCAAATACGCCATCCTAATTTTTGGTGCTTAGTCCAGACTAGCCTTGAAAAATTGGGAACTCGTTACATCCAATTAGCAGCATAGTCTTCATGCAAAGAATATGGAATTACTTGAATGTGGCTCCTTATTAATGATATGTCTTCTCTATTACTGTATATAGAGACATACATGACATGTAATTCCTTTTAAATTTAATTTCCTTTCACCTTGGATTACAGGCTATGGAACTATGTTGGTCTACTAATTCTGAAGTTCCAGGCCCTCCACCTTTTTATGATTCATCTAAGTCTGGGCCATTCGGTTATAGTATAAAAATATTATAAATTTAAAGTAATTTGTATATTTTTTATACTAACCAATAGCCCAGATGGGTATGGCCCTCCCATGAGTGGGCACTCATACCTCCCCGCTGAGTTATTATGTAGTACTCTTTTCTACAAAGAATGATGTTGGCGCTAATTTCGGTCACTTCCTGGCGACTGCACATGCGCGGAGAGTAAAAGTATGGAGGACCAGATAGGACTTTTAATTTTTGGTTTTGCAAGCAAATTTGGGGGATTGGAGGGTTCAAAATTTGTGTTTGGCCCTTGATAATTTTGTGTTAGCACCAGCTAATCTGGGCCATTGGTAAGTATAAAAAATATACAAATCACAACCGCCAAAGAAGGATTCCAAAACAAGCCGAATCTCCCCAAAGAATGAAGAAGAGGGTGAGGGAAAGGCACAGGGAAGGAGAGAGGAACCGGTCGGGCACACTGTGCAGGAAAGAAAACAAGGAAAGAATGTCCGAAGCACATCCATAGAATGGGGGAATGTGCACACCCCCACACCAGGAAGAGTCAGCAGGCGCTGAAATAAAGGAACAGTACTGAGTCTAGAAACTGCATGAGAGCAGCATCCAGGAGACAATGAGCTCGCCGGCACAAGGTCTCCATCCACTGGAAAACAGGATCCGCGAAATATGTGAGTACACAGACAAACACACACATAATCCTGGAAACCACAAATGGCATTATTATGACCATTTGACACAAATGCGCGTCCACAAATTCCACAGTAGAAGTCACACAGCTGGGACACAGGCAGTATTGCGGCCTGTGTGTACGAGCACATGGGCAGAAGACTATGAGACACACACAAACATATACATACAGTCAGAATGAGAAAGAGAAAGGCAACAAAAATAGCATGCACCCAGACAGAAACATGAAATATACTTAACAAGGCTGGGGTGGGATGGGCAGAGTTGGGAAATGGAAAGGGACGGTGGAGGAAAAAACAGAGAAAAAGTTGAGTATGGTGCTCATGTCGGCGCAGAACACCACATGGACATGACAACAACCCATGTCCATATGGCCCTCTGCGCAGTGCGTGACACCATGGCGATGAAAATAGGAGCAAGAGCAATCAGACAACCGCCAACGGAGCGACCCAAGCCTGGGTACATCATGCATACAGGCGCAACGCGATGTGCAGGTGTGCACAGGTGACCACATGTAAACGACAACAGTGACATACACAGGTGGCCGCTGTGCAAGCCCGACAGTGCCATCTGGAACAGCAGAGGGTCGATGTCAGGGCATCTTAAAAGTGTTGACCGAGGGATCCTGAACACAGGTGGCTGCAAAGCCTGTGATGAAGATGACATGCATGTCCGCACAGGACACCACCTGTACATGACAGCAGCCATGCCCTCCGTGCACGCATGACACAGTGTCCTGGAACATGCAGGGCTGAGACTAACAATATATACTCCCAACCGAAACGCGAGCAAGTGGTCGTAAACATGGGCTGCTGCGACAAAGCGGGTGCTCATGCCTGCCCATAACACCACATGTACAGGACAACGGTCACGTACACATGGCCCTCTGTGCCTGCATGACACTGACACCCTGAACATGGAATATTTTGGGAGTAACAATCCGATGACCATTGCCCAAGTGGCTTGTTCAAGTGGTCTTCAACATGAGCGGCTGCTGCAGAAGTGGCTGTGCCTATTCTAAGTGAGTGGCCATTGTAGTAGGAATCAGGGAAGCCAATAAGGGAGAGGAACACTTTCAACGTCTGGTTAAAAAGAGTGCGAGTGAGGGGAGACCCATTGGAAAGACAAAAAAGAGGTGCGTCGGAGTGGAAGGAAATTGATGGTTTGAGCGCAAAATAAGCCAGGAGACTGCGGACGGGACAAACATCGTGCCCAGTCTGATAGAGCTGATTGGTAACACCTTTACAGAAGGGGTCACACTTTGAGGCCTTCAAGTGAAGTAAAAGGACTTGATCCGTCAAACGGTATTGGATGTAACCCACACACAGACTACAGGCTGGGTTGAAACGCAGACTATGGGAAGTAAATTCGCCACATCTAAGAAAACAGAAAAATGCGATACAGCAAGCAGCTTCCATTAAAGAGTCAAAGTAGGGATCGCAAAAACCCCTGCGGAGGGCATGACATATCTGTCGCAAAAAGCTAAAAGTAATAGGCAAACGACGAGTGGTAGAGGGTTTCTGTAAACGCTTAACACCGTGCAGAAACATCTGCAATCGCGCAAGCTGTGAATCATCAGTGCATGTACATGGAGCAGGGATGCAAAAACAGAGGCAGAAATAGCAAATGCCAGAAATGTACAATTGTATAGTATGACAAGAAAGAGACTTAACACCATGACAATAGGCTGCATATGTCTGAAGGACGTCTTCGGAAACTTCTGAAGGAAATCTGCTGGGCGAAAGGGGTATCTTGTACGAGGTACAGAAGTCTTGAAAATGATGTAAAGCAGATGTATAAGTGTATAGAGTGTTGTCGCTGACAGAAGCCTGCCACTCCGCCGTCCTTATCAGGTTCAATTGAGGATCACTGCTGAAAATTCTGGAAGTGC
Organism: Pictodentalium vernedei; assembly: GCA_031216915.1. Taxonomy (NCBI): domain Eukaryota; kingdom Metazoa; phylum Mollusca; class Scaphopoda; order Dentaliida; family Dentaliidae; genus Pictodentalium; species Pictodentalium vernedei. The sequence goes on from CM062292.1 coordinate 152,250,563, forward strand.
GATGGGTCTCTGTGCAGCTTCTGGAGCCAGATGGTGGAATGCCTGGAAATGAGAAATAAGATCAGCAATAACATTCTGCTTTCCGGGGACATGTTCTTCATAAAACATGAAATTGTTAGTTGCTGCACACCACGTTAACCGATGCATTAATTTCCTAATAAAAGTATGGTGGTAAGAGCTTCGACCCTTTCGTAAAATGTGTACCATGGCCATATTGTCACAGTGAAAAACCATATGTTTTCTACTCCACGACTGTCCACACAGAACGGCGGCCACCACAATGGGATATAATTCTAGTAAGGTCATAGAAAACTTGTCCTGACAGTGGTGGAGCTCGGAAAGAAACTCGGATGACCACTTCCCCTGAAACCAAGTGCCCTGGAAATAGCCACCATAGCCCACCAAGGAGGCCACATCTGTATACAGATGAAAGTTCGGTGCATGGGTGAAAGCATTCTCAAGAAATAAAGAAACTCCATTCCATCCAGTCAGAAATTCTCTCCACGTATTCAGCTCACATCCACAGCTATGATTGAGGTATACAAAATGGTGCAGTTTCTTGGCTTTAACAGACAGTGTTAACAAATGCGATATGAACGACCTACCTGGAATAATGACTCTACAAGCATAATTCAACTGACCAGGAAGAATCAGCAATTGAACCTTCTTGCACTTGGACTGTGCAATAAAGTCAGAGATGATCTTTTGAATGTGTTGTATTTTCTCGAAAGGAAGGCGGGCCTCCATGTTGTCAGAGTCAAGAATAATGCCAAGAAATTCCAGAGAGGTGGCTGGGCCAAGTGTTTTGTGGCCAGCAATTGGAATATTGAGTTTACGAAAAATCATAGTCAACAAGGCCATAGTCCTGAGAGTCTCACCATCCGGGGGATCTATGGTCAGAAAATCATCAAGTAAATGCAGAATATGTTAAATATTGTAATTGTGTTGCGCAATCCAACATATAGCAGTAGATAGTTGGTCAAAGATTTTGGGACTTGAACGACTTCCAGAAACTAGGCAAACAAAAAAATAATGCTGGTCCTCCCAGTGTATCCCATAGAGATTCCACAGGGATGGGAGTATAGGCAACAATTTAAAAGCATCAGTGATGTCGGTTTTGCGCATCCAAGCCCCGGGACCCAATTTGCAGATTAATTTAATGGCATCATCAACCCGAACATAGGAGAGGGAAAAAGACTGCTTGTCAATAAGGTCATTCATGCTTGGTGTGGTCACATTATCATGAGGAGCCGAAAGGTCAACAATTAATCGTTTTTTGTGAGAATATTTCCTTTGAGCTATGCTGATGGGGCTAACGTGGTATGTAGGAAAGGGAGGGGAGCTGTACGGGTCTAAGAGGTAACCCTTTTCTAGTTCTGTCTGAATAAGAGAATTGACAATGGAAGGTTGTTTGAGGGCAGATCTGAGATTCTTACATTTGAAGGAAGTGGAAGGGATACTGCTAAGTCCAGTGTGGAAACCACTGGAGAATCCATCTAGGAGATAGTGTACAAACCTTTGATCTCGATGCATACATAATTCATGGGAAAGTTGTGCAATATTGATAGGAGTAGTTGCTGAACTGAAATCTGTTCATAACAGTTGCTGGATGCCAGATTTTCTCGAGTGAAATCCACAGGTGACAAAGCTGGAGTGTCGCTAGGACATTGATGTGAAGGGGAAACATCGGTTAGCACATGAAAACTGTCATGCGGAGAAGCCAATGGTTGTGAAGTCCCCAACACCGGAATAGCAGCCGAACTGTGGGAAAGAGTTTGAGAAGATGTTACACCAGCACTGGACCCTGGCACCCCATCTGTAGACATCCTGTCAATAAATGTATTGCAAGATAGAGAACAGTTGAGGGTCAAGTCATCCTGTGAGAGTGGTACATGTAGTCATTTCTGATTACCAGTCCCTTTGCAGTTTACAGAAGAATGTCCCCCTTTACATTGTACATATATGTACCAAATTGCACGATGGCCGGCTACATCCTTTTGATGCATTGTAATTATTACAAATTTCCTTTCCATTGTGTGTCACCTGCTGTCGACCCTGGGCATCAAAAGTGTTTTTGGAAAGCCTTTTAGTATTCAACCCGGAGGGTCTCCAAATTAAGATGTATCAACCCAGAGACAAAACAGTGGTATGGTCTTCCAAGTTGCAAATCCGACAGCATAACATTTGATGGCCAGCAAATATAGTACTAAAGAGCTTGGTATCCTGCTTACTCCAATCTACTTTCTTTTATTGTATAGCAATTGATTGGCTGCCTGAGCTGCGAAAGCTTTGTTATAGAAGTAAAAAAGTGTATCCCCAAATTGTTGAGCCATTTCGACAATTTCATATTTTTATACTGTATACCAATGGCCCAGCAGAGCTGGTGCTAACACAAAAATATCTAGGACCAAACACAAATTTTGCCCCCCATTCCCCCAAATTTGCATGCAAAACCGAAAATTATAAGCCCTATCTGGCCCTCCATACATTTACCCTCAGCGTATGCACAGACACCAGGAAGTCACCGAATCTGCGATAGCATCATTCTTTGTTTGGCCCTTGTCAGATAACAACAAACTGATATTTGTGTTTTTTAAATCTCAATTAATAATGATGCCAGACACAAATCAATGGTTAAATTAGTGGATCCAAGGACACAACTGGATGAAGGAAGGAAGAAACGGTGGTTTGAAACATTCAGGGCTGTAATTTTATAATATTTATAAAAATTAGTTCATGTTCCCCAATTTTAGGACATGGGCCTGACGTCATCATTCATTGATAATGATTTGTCCACTGTTTGTTTAGTATTCCTTCCTTTCCTTCCCTTGATCCCCCTGTTAAACTCCCAATCATTTTGGCTTGTTTTATTGAAATTTTTGTTATAAAATTTTTTGGGAGTTTAACATATTATACAGAAGATTATTCTGTACATCCCCAGGGTTACTTCCTCACCCTTGGGGTGTTTGGGCATTTTGGTCATGCATCATACATCTGATGTATCGTTTTTTCTTCTGATGAAGATCTTGCTTTACATCAGATAGTCTTGTTTCTGTTACTGACTTCCTGCCGTGTTGCCTGGGGTCTTGTTTCCGGTTTTTGTTTACATTGACAATGCTCTAGGTTGTTTCCTATTATTTTTAGGAACGACAGTTGTAAGTAACATTGAATATTCTGATAGTGTGGTAGTTAATTTTATAGCATATTTTTATATTTTGTCCACACTTAGGCTTTTTTGGGCTCATCGTTCCCTTTGGGAACTTGGGCTCTTATTTTAGAAAAAAAAATTTCAAAAAATTTTTTGAAGGAATTTTTCTTTTGGATGTATTTATTTCATCGATTGTATTTCAATGTTATCTTATATTTATGTAGATTTGGTGGTGGTACAATGACATATATTAGATTTTAGGTAATAATGTTTATGTAATAGTAGGGCAAATAGAGGAAGCCTTTCCTCTATTTACATGGTCGTTGTCTTGAGTATTGTAGATGTACTACCACTATCGGTCCTATCGCGGCGAGGGGACACTGCTGGTCCTCTCACCAAAATGTCACTATAGTTTTTCAGTTTCTATTTACAGAGGAACAAGAACATGGCGTGGTTTCGTGATGCCGTCAGGGAGTGTGCTTCCGTCGGCGCATTATACTATTAGAGCTAGCGGAAAAGTGCTCAATGATATTAGACAAGGGCTAGGCTTTTGAACTAAGGTTTATGCTCCTTGTCTCCAGCTAGCTCAACCGGCAGATCTATCACGTAGACTAGTGGTGTTACACTGGGTATGTCCGTAGCGGTCGAGAAGAGGAATAAGGGTGTAGCGAGCACTATAAAAATAGGAACATGCTCACCATGCGACGACGGAAAGGAGGGAGCATGAGAAGGAGGAAGCAGACAAGTTCTGAGGTATGCTCGTCCAGGTCTACCATATCGCGAGCAAGAGAGAGGCCCTCTCTCTTATAACAACATCTGGGGTTAGAGGTTGTTGGTAGGAACTTGTGTCAGTTGGAGCTTACGTCTATGCCTTCCTGTCCGGGACGCTCCTTCTAATAGGCTGCCGGGGTTGGCTAGTCTTATAGCTTCCTCTACGTTCGAAATGCACACACGACCACACAAAGTCCATTGTCGCCAGCTAGCTCGACCGGTGAAGTGGTTACTCAGGCCTCGGAGAACTGTGACGCCGGGTTTATCCGCTCCGGGCTAGGAGATGATATAGGGTGGAGCGAGCACTATAATATGCAACCAGGCTCACCCAGCGACGACGGAAGGAGGAAGCTGGCAATTTCTGAGATACCCTCGTCCAGGTCACCCAGGACCACGAGCAAGAGAGAGGCCTCTCTCTCTTACTGCATCATCTGGGGACAGATATTGTTGGTAGGAACTTACGTCAGTCGGAGTTTATGTCCATGCCCCCTGTCTGGGATGTCCCGTCTAATAGGCAGGCGGGGTCGGCTAGTCTTACGGGTTCCTGTACATAACGGACAAAGTGCTCTTATATTGCACAAGGCTATAAACCACGATGAGTGGTTTCAGTTCCCTGACGCCGGTGAAGCAGTTAAGATTGAATATTAGGACCGGGATACCTGATGTATCGCATGTGCATTGTATTCAGAGCTAGCGGAAAAGTGCTCTACGATATTAGACAAGAGCTAGGCTTTTGAACTAAAGTTTACGTCCCTTGTCTCCAGCTAGCTCAACCAGCAAATCTATCACGTAGAATAGTTGTGTGACACCCTGTATGTCCGTAGCGGTCGTGAGAGAATAAGGGTGTAGCGAGTATTGTTTAATCCAATTCATGCTCACCCTGTGTTGATGGAAGGAAGAAGCCGGCAAGTTCTGAGGTATGCTCGGTTAGGTCTCCCCAGACCCCGAGCAAGAGGGAGACCCCTCTCTCTCTTTTAACAACATCTGGTCCGGGTGTTGTTGGTAGGAACTTGCGTCAGTCAGAGCTTACGTACATAGCTATTGTCCGGTTCACTTAGTTCAATTCTTAGCTGTGGACGGCTGCAGTTTGGCTTCTTTAGCGTCTACTCCCGACTGCACCTTGGCTAAGTGACTTAGGATATCTAGTCTGCATCGTCAAAAGGTCCATCTTTTGTGAAGAAAGTTGCACCATCTAGTAGCCAAGGAGATGAGTCTTCATTCATCGAGATGTCCGCAGTAATAGCCATCTCAGACACACTGTCCCAGGAGCAGCCGGCGGACAAGCAATTCATGACCGCTGCTCCTCAGGCCTCCGTAACGGACTTGCTGTCGCAAATTGCGCAGCGAATCGCAGTATTCCTGCTAAGGCAGAAGCACTCTCTGTCAGTCTCAAAACTTGAGCTGTTGAATGGTACTTGATCGGTCCAGTCATCTGCCTGTTCAGATGAAAGTAATATGGTTTCTTATCATCTTCTGTATTTTTAACCATTTGTGTTTGTTCACATACTTTTAATAAAACGACAGGGGAAGATGTGTTGAGAGTTTCTCTGTGTTGAATGAGCAGGCTAAGATCTTAGTTGTAGCCTTACCTTCATCATTTAGCTGTTCGCTCGGACACAGTTGAGAAGATAATTTCTTATTCAGAGCGAATTTAGACTCAAGGTCTTATGTACTTCAATTTTAAGTACTGTGACGCTTTGTCTATATGGAAAGGAATTTTGTGGTCGTTGTAACTTTTAAAAATTCTTTCCAGACCTATTATATATATATATATATATATCTCTGTCTTAACAAATGTTAAGTGGGAGTTCTTCAGATGTGACGAAGCCTTGCGTCTTCATATTTAACATTTGACCAGGTGGAAAACTTGCTACAGGTCGCTTTAGTTTTCCAGACTCTAATCTTTGATGGTAAGATTTCATTAATGTAGGATTAAGCTACAAGAAAGCATCAATACTCGACTCTTTAAGTTGGGGTCTAATCAACCACACCAACAGAAAGAGTAGGAGAGGTTGCCCTAGACTCAGATCGTCTATAAGGACTCATAGCAAAGGTATAGGTGTCTCTCCTATATATTTCTTTAGGGATTGTCTATACAGCCACATGGATAGGGGGTTTGCATGTTGGAATACCCGTATCCCACAATTCATTTTCAACAGGTTGGTTTGTCTGTTGTTTCACAGAGCGAATTAGCCAGCTGTTTGACTTGCTTTTATCTGTTATCTGCCGCATTAACAGCGGAAAATTTTATGCGCCGGATGGGGTTGTATGGAGCGGCTATGAATGTTATTTCGATGGGTTGCTTACGTACACGCCCCCTCCAGCTATTCTTAACTGGAGTGGTAGACATTTTTCACTCTAGACCTGTTTTGTTTTAGAGAATCTTTTAACATAAGGTCAAGTTTGGGCATATATTTAACGGTTTTCTCAATTATGACAGACATGAGTTCATATATTGGGTTACAATCCTGAGCCCGATGGTCTCGCTATGCAGGGATCTTGGGACCCTCGGTTCTTGGAAACCACATATTCAGAAATGATGTCTCATTGTTTACGCTACATTATTGAATTATATTATTACCGATCATGTATTTATAGACGCAGATCAGAGTTTATCAGAAGAGAAGAAAGGCTTCTTTTGTCATTAATTTCCAATAGAAGGGACATTTAGGTTCATTCTTTTGTTAAATGAAGTCAGTTAGCTATTCGTACTGCTTAGGTAAATTTATCTTCCAATCAGCAGTCAGTGCTTAAGATTTCAGTGCATGAAGTAAAGCGCTGGCTACATCGTGGGCTTATTCTAACTGTATGGCTATTACATGATCTTATATAGGATCACTTTAGGATAGTTAAGTTTGCAGCGCACGGGAATAATAGTTTCCATTATTTGTGTCGCCAGTATTAGGCATTTGAGCGCATACTTTTGACGCTCAGCCGTTTTCATGGGAATGAATGATAGGATATGTGTATCCTTCAATTCATTTGTTTCTATTGATTACATTGAGGTTATGGTGTGTGTTATTGAACATTCACCAGAAGCTTCCTCTTCTAGAGGGTTTTCTTCTTCAAGGGAAGTTTTGTTCTTCACATCATTCTCCACTCTCAGTGGCATTACGGAGTATGTCAGACATGAGAGAGCTTTGTGGTCACTATATTATTGCTGTCTGGACCAGCAATGATTAATAATGTGGGTGAGGAGGTTTTGACATATATTCGAATTCCCCCCTCCCCCCCACACTCACACACTGTCGCGTATATATATCTTAATACATACATACTATGCGTTTGAATCGTGTTGCATGGTGCCCTCATAGGCATACACGCAGTTCTGTTGCATTAGTTTCCGGCATTTATTTTCTGATTTCTAATATACAAGAACTTATTTAATCATCATATTTGCTGCTATTTGAGTTCATAGGTGACTGCATAACCATTTAGTGGTTTTTAGATGATTACAGGCTGGATTTTTATGCACTCGTGCAAAATTTTATTATGCTATCACTTTGATGGACCTAGAAATTATTATATATTTCGGAGGCGGTCTGTGTTGGAGCCGGATAATCATACCTACCTCCATTTCTAGATCCTAGTCTCTATTTTGTCAGTTCTCAAATCGCATATTCTCACGTGTTTATAATTGTAGATACCAAATAGTACATGTTTTAGAGTGTGCTTACAGGATTTGATTGTACAGAGGCCTCCTGTGAATGATCTTTGAAGCGTGTTTTCTCTGCAGAGATTGTTCATCGTATCTTGCTTTTGTATGTGTATGCTATATTATTATTTCACTTTTTTTTGTCGTACCTGTATACGCCGTCTGCAGTGCATTTTTTGTAGCGAATAATGTTATTCACCAAATTGTCGCTATAGCCTTGGCTTTTGAAGTGGCATTAAGCACCATTTATTATTGTGTCGCCACCCCATGAAGTGGGGAGCGACATATAGGGATTACTTTTGTCGTCTTGCGTCGTCCACGTCGTCCGCGTCAAACTTTCTCTTATCTGCCACTCCTCTTTAACCTATGAATGGATTTTGATGAAACCTTCAGTGATTCTTTATCACATAATGGCATTGTGCACCTCCTATTTTATTTTTTGATCTGCTGTATTTTTTCCAGAGTTATGCCCCTTTTCCACTTAGAATTCTGTCTGAAATGCCAGGCGACACACGTCTTCCATGGAAGACTCACATCTAAGTTCATGAATTAATTTTTGAGTGCCTGATCGATAATTATTATTTATATCGTTTCCGGGTACGGCTTATTGATTCCACAGCTCTCCCCTCTTCCTTTTGATGATATGTTCAAAAAAAGGTCGGGGGGGGGGGGGGGGGGGGTGTCATTTTGTCCACTTATCTGGCTTATTGGATATGTAACTATGAAGGAAGCTGTTTTTGTCCGTACTATATTCAGCGTTCAGCTGTAGTATTATTGTATGGCGTAGGTTTATGGGCAATTTTCTCTCATTCTCAAATATGCCATCCTAATTTTTAGGGCTTAGTCCAGACTAGCCTTAAAAATTTGTGAACTCGTTACATCCTATTTAGCATGATTTCATGCTCAGATTTAGGATTTACATAATTGGGATCCATATTAGAATATGTCTCTTCTATTATGGTATAAAGAGACATACATGTAAATTCTAATTATTCTAATTTTCTTCATCATGGATGGAAGGATTTGATCTATGTTGATCTACTATTTCGGAAGTTCTAGGCCCTCCACCTTTTTACGATTCAGCTATTCTGGGCCATTGGTATACAGTATAAAAATATGAAAAAATTTAAAGTAATTTATATATTTGTTATACTTACCAATGGCTCAGAAGGGAATGGCCCTCCCATCAGTGGGCAGTACTGGGTACTCATACCTCCCCGCTGAGTTATTATATAATAATCTTGTTACAAAGAATGATGTTGGCGCCATGTTCGGTGACTTCCTGGCGCCTGCACATGTGCGGAGGATAAATTATGGAGGGCCAGATAGGACTTCTAATTTTCGGTTTTGCATACAAATTTTGGGGATTGGGGGCAAAATTTGTGTTTGGCTCTAGATATTTTTGGGTTAGCACCAGCTAGTCTGGGCCATTGGTAATTATAAAAAATATATAAATTACTTTAAATTTTTTCATTTTCGTATGCATCAAGCTCCACGCACCGTGTCGGGTAATGTTCACACATGACAGATTTATATGTCGTAAATGCTGTTATAAATTCGCAAAGTGAGAGTTGTCTGGACAACCTAGGGTCAGGACGTAAATTAAATTGTCCGAAACCTGTGTTGACCAGATGCTGTTCAATACCGTAATGTGGTATCAGCAAACAAGCTAAATCAACATTTTTTCCGGATAAAATTTGACTACGTAAAGATGGGGACACAGTGTCTATTTTTTGTAAAGAATTTGGGTCCGCACCTTGAGAAGCCAGAAGTGAAGAAACTGGCATCGATGTTTCTGTTGATGTTGAACTTGAAACAGGAAATTCCAAATCCACAAGGAAAGTGTCACGAAAAGCAGTCACAGATAACAATGGAGGTGGTTGAGAGGCCGGTTTTGTTGAGGCACACGCTTCCGGAATAATAGTGGAGACTTCCACCACTTTTTCCAAATTCAAGGCTTGTTGGAAAGAAGAAACCGATTCCTGTAATTTCGACAAAGATTCCTGAAGGTGTGTAATGGAAGTTTGTTGTGGTAATTCTCTGCTTGACCTTGACATGTCGGTGGAAACAGCACTTCCAGATGCCGTAACGGAAGGAATTAACTGCTCAACAGCAGACTGTTCATCAACATGTGTGGGAGTTATCAACTTACCAGATACGTTATCAAAATATAACTGGACAAGAAGCGATTTCTTCAGCCCTGCCAGTACCACAAAGCCATGGTTTAACAATTTTGTTCATAATTCGGTTGTTGTCAAATTTTCCGGAATTGCATTATCCCAACTTTGTGAGGTAGTTCGTCTTTTTATAGATTCTGACACACTCCTGTTTGTATTTTTTGTACTGTCTGATACTTTTCTTTGTGACTGTGTCACAAGCTCCGTATATGGAAGCTGATGTTTCCTAGTCTTGGGCCGTTTTATCGGGCCCATAATGTGACTGTAACTTGAAAGTCCAGCAAAACTTGAATGAAAAAACGTCTCCTACACGTAATATCCACAGAACGAACAGTGGCTTAAACAGTCAACAGGCGATGTTACAGACACCGCACAATCATAAACAGAGTGAAACCGAAAGTACATGTGTGTAGACTTGTTTAATCGTGAAACGATTGACAATGCAATCTACTGAACTGAACAAACTGAACAGAATGTCTCTGCATTTCAAAGAAACGAGAGAGACTGATTTGGTCCAGCTGGGACTTGGTATATACAAGCAAGTTTTGCAATTCCGATTTCCATATTTGGTCATACCTCCTTGTAGTTTTCCTGGAAACGTTTAGCTAGAATACCCATGTCACAACTCTGGAATGTCGCCAGTAACACATGACAATGGATGGATTGTTCAGGTCTGCAGAAAAATTCCATTCTGCATCCTGCAAGACTGAGTCAGCTTGGAGGAAACAAATGGTAAATTTCAACAACCAAGGAAAGCCCAGTATTAACATTAAAATATCTGCACAGAACTTAGTTAAATTTATAGAAATAGCTCAAGCAACTCAGCTACTTGTACCTAGCCTGATATACATGGAAACCATACAAGATCAGTTTAATTAGTGAAAGTTATTCTTGTTTCAGCTTAAACTTCCATTAATACAAATTGTATTAATTCTTAAATTATGGTTTAACTTGAACAATGGTTAACAAATTTCATTTCTTTTCAGAATATGTCTCTATAGCAACAATGTCTATGTCAAGTTCGATGACCAGCGATATTCTATGAAAATTATGAGAGTTATTGCCCTTTGTTAAAAAATATAATGTAATGCTTGTTTATGGAATAACAGTAGTAACGGTTACAATACAGTGTTTTTTTCCATTGACGACAGTACTAATCTTTTCTTTTCTCCTCTCCCCATCTTATCAAGCTGATTTGGGAAAAAACAACCATCTATCCATTTAGTTTATCATCTCATGAAAACAATATACTGAAAAAAAATATAGGTCGCCATATGAATTTTGCCTTTAAATTTGGAGCTTCCTGTACTCCCGTCAAGTTTCGCACTATATGAAATAGACATATTATTACCTACCCCCACCCAATTTTAATCTCTCACACATTTCAGAAGACAATAGTCGCCAATATTTTATATCTTTTCCAAAACATGCACTTTAAAAATTTTATTCACACTTACAAGCTCGGTTCATTTTCCACCAATCGGATAATTCCAGGAACTTTTATCCTCCATTAAAGGTTGGGTGCAAACCACTAGAGGTGCTGTTTGCATGAAAACACTGTATTGTAACCTAACCAAATATAAATTTTGGGGGGTACAGTAGAACCTGCCTGAGCGACCACCTGACATAAGCGACCACCTGCTATTTACGACCACATTTGCAATGCACGGATTGGTTTCACGTTATATTGTCACTGTCGTCAGCGACCACCTGCCAGACGCGACCACCGACCGCTTTTTTGTGTCCAGTTTGTCGATTTTTACCTGTATTTTGTGACCATTTTCAGCTTGAAGATCGTCACCAAACGTTGTGTTATCAAATACGTTTCAAATCTGTCCCATCTGACTGTTTTGTATTTATGCTATGATATTTATACATATACTGGTATAAAGAATAAAAATTAAAGAATTGTTTAATTATGTTGTGTTTGTTTATTTTTTGTCATTTCCCAGTTCCCGGTTTCATCCTAATTCCCTTTGCATGTGGCGAAATTTACTGTCAAATTTATTTATTTATAAATGCCCTCAATAAAACATGCTTTCCTTACCTATAAGCTAAACGTTTAATCCACATTTCGATGTGCTCGGGGCAGAGCACAGTGAATAAATCACAATTTCACTGGACGAATTGGGTCGATGTGTTTAGAAAAAAAACAGCAGTAAACATTGATTCGCCGGTAGGTGTCGATCGTACTTTTAGAATAACAGCTGTTTTTGACAAGTAATCTGTGTGCAGGGTAAAATTCACCCAACAATGACAGCGCTGCCACAACAGGGCACTAACAAGCTGACCGCAATTGAAAAAACTGAGTCATCTTGATTTTGTTTTTTCAATACTAAAGGGAAACTCTCCTCCCCGCCAAGTTAGGCCACAATTTTTTTTTTTTGGCTCCATGTTGGGTTTGGCCGGATTTAGAGTGATTTTATGTGGGGAAAAAAAAAACACTTATGCTCCCCTCTCCAATTGGGGAGATTAGCAGCACTTGGCATTGCAGGCCTCTTGTTTAGTAAATCTTGTGGTGGGAAAGCATTGTAGTGTGGGAAGAGCACAGGGGTCAGCCAAGTGGGCAACTAGGGCGAAGAAGTCGCCTTGTCATTCCTAAAGTCGCCATGGCTTACATTGGGGGCAAACAAATTTTGCCCTCCTAAACTTCCTTGGGAGACATGGCAGTTTTGTGCATTTTCTTAGGTTTTATTACCTGCGTCGCCAGCGGCAGAGCAGGTCTAGTAACCGCTCGACTCTGTCCATCAGTCCGTCCGTCCATCCATCAGTCCCTCCGAAACACTTTTTCCGTCAAAGTTTTCTTGGCTTCTATGAAAGGGAAAGATTTTATATTTGGTCTGCTGCTTCATAATGATGAGTTGTATCGTGTAAGCAATTTTCAGATCTGCCGTGCAGCCACTTCCTGTTTGCCGATACTTTGAAATTTAACTGTACCCACTGAACATTGAAATTTTCCGTCAAGGTTTTCTCGCCTTCTATGCAAGGGATTGATTTTATATTTGGTCTGCTGCTTCATAATCATGAGTTGTATCGTGTAAGCAATTTTCAGATCTGCCGTGCAGCCACTTCCTGTTTGCTGATACTTTGAAATTTTACTGTACCCACTGAACATTGAAATTTTTCGTCAAACTTTTCTCAGCTTCTATGCAAGGGATTGATTTTATATTTCATCTGGAGCCTGATAATGATCAGTTGTATCGTGTATGCAATTTTTAGATCTGCCATGCAGCCACTTCCTGTTTGCCGATTCAATTGCATGCAGCGACGCAGGTCCAGACCCGGTATTGGTCTTGGCTTGTTTCCATATAGAAACGCTTCTGCATTCTGGTGTTCATAACAAAGTAAACACATTTGCGATTACTGTTAAAATCTATCATACAGCTCTGAAAATAACCTAAACTAGCCCAATTTTATATTTTACAACGTTCAAACAATTTGCCCTAACTCGTAGCAACCAGTACAAAATGGCTTTTTAAAAATAGGATGTCCATTTTGACTCGCCAGGCTGTGATTATAAATCACAAATATTAGGGTGGTTGAGAATGGCAGGTTTTCATAGCTCCAATTGCTCATATCAGTGTAGGATGGTCGTCAGAAATTGTCATTTTTCTATACAGTCTATCGGTCTTATTACCCAGAGCAGAAGGGAAGGGTGACAACTGAAATATTTCATCAATTACCTCAAAAATAACTCAAATTGTTAGTAACACTTAATTAACGAAGGATATTGAAAACCGTTTTAGTATGCTTTTCAGTTTAATTAAGACATTCAGAAATCATGAAATACCCAGATTCTTATATGAATTTGAAATTTATTTTAAATAGTTTAAATATTTTTTTCTAGGAATATACATTGTGTGATGAAGAACACTGTCACAATATGCACTGATAAATTTCCTCATTACTGCTTTGAGGCAAATTTAAAATCAAATTTAGTGCTTTTGAAGACCTAATGCACAGCTTTGTTTTTAATTAATAAAACTTACTTTTAAGTGATCGGCTTATTTTCACCATGACCACATCCTACCACCTGGCCATAATACATTACGTGTACAGTCCCTGTGAAAGAAGTCTTCCAAATTACCCCAGTTGTTACATATGATTACAAAATGCAGTCACTGTTAATCCGGTTCAATTAAGATCTCTGTGTCTATTTATAGAGGAACTTTTTATGAGTGGACGGAGCTAATTAATGGAGTTTTTCCGCACTGGTCTGATAAAGCATAACACTTTTGAGATGTTGTTTTTTAACTTTCTGACAACTTTTATTTATCAAATGTTATTAAATATCTTTTTAAAATTTATTCTGTATTTTGTTATAATTTATTGGGAATGCATATATATCAATATATTCAATTAATTGTAATTTGTAACAAATACAAAAAATCACATTAAAATAATCTTGGCAAATAAAGTTCAAATTGAGAAATATCCAGGTCTAATTACTGTGTAATATTCATTTTTGCATTTAACACTTTGTGTGACATAACTGTAAAAATCGGTCAGCGCTATACACAAAATTCATTATTCCCATTTTTTAGGTTTTTATCTTAATTTTTGGCTTCCAAAGCATATCTTATGACTTCTGATTGAAACGATCGCGTAGCGTCCGTTTCAATTGGGGTCATAAGCTGTGTTTTGGAAGCAAAAAATATTTTAACAACTGTTGTCTTCTACTTTAACTAAGGTTAGATAAACGGTTTATCGGTCAACCCTTTACCCAACAGTTCAGCAGTACTGTCCATATTCTTGCACAAAAAGCCTACTTCTTTGCTTCTAAAATATAGCTTATGCTGCCTCCTTTGCAACTTGTCTGGGGGACTGGGCTAGTTTCAGTTAGGGATCATAAACTATATTTTGAAACAGAATCATGTAAAAAGTACTGTCCGGATCGACACTTTTTGGCCGATTTGGCCCGCGCTTTAAGTTTTGCGCTTTTCATTCCACGCTTTTCGGCCTCGCCGGGTGTGGCACCCTTCGGCCTCAGGATGTTCAGATGGGTTAATGTAATAATATATAAAGAAAAAAAATTCATTTTTATGATTTATTTCAAGTTATCGTCTAAAACTATTCAACACATATTTGCATCGTCAACACAAACAAGACTGACAACGAATCGAGATGCAATTGATCGCCTTCTACTTCAGTTATGACCACTTATGATCTGCCCATATTAATACTGTTGAAAATAATTTTATTTGCAATGTGAGGTGTCCGTTTTTGAATGCTCTCAAATTAAATTGCGTTCCGGCAACAACATAATTATGCCGAAAAATAACTTTTAACTTTCTGTGGAACTAGAGGTGGTGTCAGTAGGCCTATCTCTGCGATAGGCGACCATGTGTTCCCCGACATGTGTGTGTGTGTGTGGGGGGGGGGGGGGGGGGGGCATAATGGGAGGGGGGGGGACTTTAAACTATAAGGGTGTCGAAGCCTGCTCTTACTGGACGTCGACTCGGCACATGAACATACGGCGATCTTAGGTGGAAAAGAGAGCTATCCAGTATTAAGAAAACAGTCAAACACATGGTCTCTCAGTGTGCTGCAAGACACGGGGCTGTAGAAATTGTTTTTTTTCTCATTTTTTGCAACTATCTATTCAAAACACCGCTGGATGTTTTCCAATAAATTGTCGCAAAAAGAAAATGTCAAGCTTTGTTGTTGTGGTATAAAGTCTACGAAGAGTTAAATGGTAGGAAGTCGCCCATGGGAGAAGTCGGCCAAAAATAAAGTCAGCAACTGAGGTATGCCCCTAAGTCGGTCCATGGATTAAATCGGCCCAGGACTTTTTCGTAGTGCTAATATACATGTGCACAGTTAACTTAAGTGACAGGCCGAATATTAGAAATTGAATTTTTTCTCATTGTGTTGCAACTATTTGTTGGAAAACACCACACGAGCGCTGTCTTTTCCTTTAAATAGATTTAAAATAATTTCAGTATTTGTCGTAGTGCTAATAAAATTGTTAATTGGTAGGTCGAATGTTAGAAACAAAATTTTCTTAGATATACATAATTGTAATTCAATTTAAACAGTTTCTGGTGTTGGAAATCTCAAAAGAATAAACTTCATAGGAGTAATTTATGCTTTATCTGTTGTCACCAGTCAATGTTTTCATTACGATCAGAGGCTGTGTCAGAAACAATCAGTAGCTATTGTCGGCTCTTGTTTTTCGTCTCTGGAAGGGTAATTAAAGGATTAGTTCAGATTAGGAAAGGTTATTGCTACCAAGTTTTATTGCTGCCGCTAGAACTCAATAATTGATCATGTTAAGCGTTGTGTTATATTCAGTTATATTACAACAGCCTGGGTCTACTTTTCTTAGTGGTCCAAAGCAACAAACTTCAAGCTATACGCATCGCTTTTTAATGAAATATAAAATATATGTATATGTTTCTTCTAATTTTGCTGAGTTCAGACGGGAAACTGAAAACTCTCCCAAATTCTGCCAATTTTTAACTGATCTCAAATACATTCAGACACATCGCGTCCCATCTCACCACATAAAGAAGGGTCTCTGCTAAAACACTCGAGAAGTGAGGTTTCCACTCACAAAATATGCTCTCAGCTTCAGTGGAAAAGGTACACCGAACACAACATATTTCTGTAGATGGACCATAGGTTGTCATTCAAAGTACCCTCAGTTCAATGAAATGCTTCTTACACATGGGTGAAGACGATATATGTGTGAAAATTTCACTCTGTTAGTGTTTTTGTTTAGAATTTCTTTCCATGTATCGTTGATGGGTTCCAGGATATCCACAATTACAGTCTTGGTCATCCACAGTGTTTCAAAGGCCCTGCATGGTTCAATGTAAAAGATCTGTGTATTATATATTTCGGGGGGAGGGGGGGGGGGGGGGGGGTGAATATAGGAATGAAGTGTTTTGAGGTAGGGGTGATTTAGATCAGGTTTCCAGACGTCTGTGGTCTAATAACTCTGCAATTTGGCCCATTTAGTGGGTAATGAAACTATGTTGTCCTCAACCTGTTAAGTCGACGTCAGCTGTCCTTCATGCGAATACCTGGAAATGCAACCAAATTGTGTAAAGTTCATTTTCATTGCTCAGAATATGTCTACCACTGCAGAATAAAAAAGTTGTGTATTTGAATGACTCTTTTCGAAAGGTTCTTCAACATGTTACAAATGAGATTTTTTTTATTATTTTCATTTTTGGCGTAACTTCGCTAATAATAGTCGGATTGTAAAAATTCAAGGACGAAATCGCTCTGATTTTTACTCAATATTTTTTAAACGAAATGCGTTTTTAAAATTTCCCTATGATATTAAAAATAGTATTTGCCCAACTGGTTGGAAAAATGTGCTAATTGGTATCCCAAAATTACGGGATTAAAGAAACACCGACATCGACAAAAAGTAACGAGAAGGTCTTCACAAATATTCATGCGAGATCGAAACTGCCCTCAAAAGTCATTTTGTACGATATTTCGAAATAAATTTTAACGATTTTATTTTTATTTGTGTAGTTTGGGAGGGATGTGCTTTTTCCCCAAATTATTAACGGCCGTTTTGTAGAGAAATGATGTTTAGTGGTCCTAATTTTGGTCGGAAGCATAACCTTGTCACAACACTGGGAAACACATCATGCTAATTGTAACCGACATTGTGTCTGATTGAAGTCACGTGGTTGGGTTTTGATACCCCACCTCACAGTGCAATTAGTGGGGAGTCGATTGGCAGTGTTTTACAGGGAGCGTACACGTAATGATATGTCCGGTTGAACACGACATGAATGAATGAGGATTCCCCTTAACTCTTTCCCTATCATTGATGACTATAGTTACCGTGCTTCGAATTCCACATGGTATCAAATAACTAATGTCAAGGGGTGAGGACCTTAAAATATGAAATGTACTACCTAGAGGCAACAGATTTCAAATTTTAGGTTGCTCATGTGACAGTCAATCTACTAACCCACTTCATAGTGACGTTAAAAGTAATGGCGAACATTTTTATTTTTTTCTGATATCTCCCTCATGTTCACTGACTTCTCCCTCATGGCCATTGATTTCTCCCTGAAGTCTCTGGAGGGAGAAGTCACTTCTTCCTAAAATCAGCTGCCAGGCCGACCCCTAGAAAAGCATACGTAATTATTTAGCTTGATCTTCAGTTCATTTGCCTATCATTTTTCCTTCCACTCAACAAAACTTTTTAACCCTGACATTTACAGAATATTTTCTTCAAAAACTAAAAAATAAATATTTTTATACTGTACCAATGACCCAGACTTAGCTGGTGCTAAGTCTAAAATATTTAGGGCCAAACGCAAATTTTACCCCCCCCCCCCCCCCCAATCCCCAAAATTTGCATCTAAAACTGAAAATTACATGTTCTATATGGTCCTCCATACTTTTACTCCACTGCGCATGCGCAGTGTCAAGGAGGTCTCGAAACTGCCGTCAAAAGTCATTCTTTGTTTGGCCCTCAATACAGATACACTTCACTGTTATTTGTGCTAGTAAATCTCAGTTTTAAAGATGCCAGACGCATATTTATGAGAGAAATGGTGGATATATGGTGGAAATAGAAGGTGGAGAGGAGAAAACAGTGGAAACAAATGTTCAGGGCTGTAATTTATAATTATTTTATGAAATTGTTACATGTTACCTATTTTCGTGGCATGACCTTATTATGGTCATTCTTGCTATGAATGTTCCATTGTTTAATCAGTGTTTCCTCTCTCCCTTTCCTTTATTCCCCCCTAGCTATTCTCCCATTCTTTTGGCTTATTTTTTGTAATGTTTATTACTAAAATTTCTTGTGAGTTTTGGCTTGGAAACAGAATTATTTTCTTTTTTTTCCCCATGTTTACGTCCTCACCCTAGGGGTGTTTAGGCATTTGGTCTGCATCTACCATCTGATGTTCTACAGTTTCTTCTCTGGAAGCCTCTGTTTTGCATCAGATAGTGTTTAAATTGGTAACTGATTTCGGGCCATGTTTGTTTCAGTGCCTGGAGTCATGTTTCCGGGTTGTTGACACTTTTGCTTATGTTGACAACTGTTACTTCTGACAATGATTACTTGTCTTCTGCTTAATGGTTTTAACCTCTATCGTGTACTAGTGAGCGGAAGACTGTCGAGTTTCTCAATGATTTGGGATTAGATTACGGACGTACCTTGGATTCAAGGGGTGATTTCGGAAGGATTATATTGTTCCTCAAACGAAATCCTCTGTTAACTCGGAGTCCAAGTTGGATTCAGCTTCCGTCAGTCAGTACGATAGATGCTCGCTTCCATCAGAAGTCCAGTCTCTTCTGGAATGATCGCGATAGAGATCGTAGAAATATAGGAATTTCCAGGCTTCTACAACCATCCTTTTCTGGTTCCAAAACCAGATGGCTCGTTCCGTCCACTCATATTCTGAGCTGGTTTCTGTATGGAGTCCATCCGATCGGTCAGAGCGAGTATTTGGGTGTACGACTATGCTACATGCATAGATTTCTAGTTGCATACTTTCACGTCAGGGTACATCAGGCGTTCAGAAAGTATCTTTGCTTCTTTATCATAGGAATTGTGTTTCAGCACCGACCAATGTGTTTCGGTCTGAATCCAGTTCCTGGGCATTCACTCGAATAACGAAGTCGGTAATGACTCATTTCCGAGCTCATTCTTCTGCGGTAACGTCTGCCTACCTGGATGACATTCTTCACAACGAGTTAACGCTTCAGAACATTGTGCAGATTCTGCTTCTATTGATCCGACGTCTCAGTTTCATAAGTAAACGAGAAGTCGGATCTGGTTTCATCCAAGTCACTTACCCACCGGGGGATGAGCTTCGAGATGCATAACATTCTCGTTTGTCTGCCGTTAACCAACCAGAGCATAGAATGATGTGCAGATTCTGCTTCTATTGATCCGACGTCTCAGTTTCATAAGTAAGTGAGGAGAAGTCGGACCTGGTTTCGTCCAAGTCATTTACCCACCGGGGGATGAGCTTCGAGACGCATAACATTCTCGTTCGTCTGCCGTTAACCAGAGCAAAATTAATCAGTTGTTATACTCGCTATTGTCTTCGCTCAGACAAGGTCTCAGCGGGAGATCTCATGTGACTGATACGTTGTGCAGAACTGCCGTGATTTTATTCCAATGGGGCGGTTACGCATTTATCATCTCCAAATTTCTTTTATTTCAGAATTGGAGGGTGAAGATTATTTCGCTTGATACGGACACCTTGTCAAATCAAGTGAATAAGAGATTCAGACTTGGGCAAGTTTTCAGTGCTTAACTCAAGTAGTTCCACTGCAAATTGCCAGATCCGAGTTTTACAGTTTTGACGGATGTCAGTCAAACAATTTGGGTAGTTTCATTAAACCCAACGGATTTGAAGTGCCAGGGTCTTCTGTTGGTACTGTAGTTCCTTATCAAACACACAAACATCAAGAATGATGTCATTTTGGCTTGCACTACGTTATTGATGAACGTTATTCAGAATGCTCATATGCTGATTCTGTCCGACAACTCGACGGTATTAGCGTATTTTCAGAATTATGGAGGCACTCATTCCATCCTGTTATTCATGCTAACGGAAGGAATCTTTCGGTTGGTACTAGAACATCAAGTTCTTCTATTGGTCCGTCATATTCCGGGTAGTCTGAATGTATTAGCGGACTCCCTTCACGGAGGGGCCGTTTGTTGCCACCAGAAAGGACTTTCAACAAACCAGTATTCAATCAGATTGCTACCAAGAAGAGCGGCCAATGATCGACTTTTTCGCGACGCATCTCAACAATTAGTTGCAGACGTATGTGTCACAATGTTTGGATCTTCAAGTGTTTGAGTAAATGCTCTATCGATCTTGTGAACGGATAATAAGATATACGTATCTTCCAGTGCCGTTGATTTAACAGATATTGCTCAATGTAATTATTTCAATGCAATTCTGTTGGTAGCTTCTCTAGATCCACAAAGCTTGAGGATTAATTTACTCAGGCGTCTGTTGTGGGACATGCCGTGGAAGCTTCCTCCACATTTCGGTCCATTCTATGGTCAGATGGATTCAATCTACTATCAGTTCTGCTAATGATTATATCTTCATTCAGCAGTCTGTGCGTTAGTTTTAAGCTCATGAAGTAAGAGTTCTTCTACATCATAGGCTTAAGCTAATTATGATGATATTACAGATCTAATGAGGGCTGCATATTGGTCTTAGCCTTCCATTTTCACGATTTTGTATCTGAGAATATTGAGTCCTTTCTGCAGATCTACATTGTTTAGGTCCGTTATTTTTTACTCAGAATGTCGTCTACTAAACTGTGGCAACTATATGTGTATAGGCTTTCGGTTCCGGCAGTGACTCTGTCCTGCTGCCCTCTTTGCTCTGGAGTATTTGATCCAGGGCAAGGGGAAGGGGGGGGGGGGTGTGTTCCCTTGGGTCACCTGCTTTATTGTGTAAAGCAAGGGAATACCTCCCTTGGAGTCAGTAATTCCGAGTCGGTTCCGAGATGTTTTTAAAGGGTAAAGCCTATGTTTACTCATCTGTGTAATATTTTTTAAGTGTTGATTGGTGTGAAGTATCTATATATATCACATGATTCATTGGACGTTAATATACATTCTTCGAACACTTTTAAATGAGTATATAGAGTCTCATTTCGCTAGACTCCCGTATTTATTGGCTTTCCTTTAAAAAATATTGGATTTTCCTTATGTCCTAGGCTCTCCAACCTTTTTACTATTTAGCTAAGTCTGGGTCATTGGTACAGTATAAAAATGTTAAAAAATTTATAGTAATTTATATATTTTTTATACTTACCAATGATCCAGACAGGGATGGCCCTCCCAGGAGTTGGGAACTCTTGCCTCCCCGCTGTGTACATAACGCTTACCAGGCACTGGTTGTAAGAATGACTTTTGGTGGCAGTTTCGAGACCTCCTTGACACTGCGCATGCGCAGTGGAATAAAAGTATGGAGGACCATATAGGACATGTAATTTTCGGTTTTAAATGCAAATTTTGGGGATTGGGGGGTAAAATTTGTGTTTGACCCTAAATATTTTAGAGTTAGCACCATCTAAGTCTGGGTCATTGGTAAGTATAAAAAATATATAAATTACTATAAATTTTTTAACTTTTTTTTTCACTTTTTAAATAAAAAACATTGCTTATATTCCTTATTCCAATGAGGTCATAAGCTGTCTTTAGACAAAAAATTAATAATAATAAATTGTAAATTGCAATTTCTGTGAACAGTGCTGGCCTGTTTCAGTCGTTACATTCGGTAAAGAGTTAAGATTTGTAGGTTGGTTCATAATACTTTTTTTTATATGGACACCACGAATATCACCTTTGTACTGCAGTAGTTTTCCCATGAATTTTGGCTCAATAAAAAACAAGAGTCTCAACTTTTCCAAATACATATCATGCCTGTCTCAGATGAGCCTCTCATGATGTCACTGATGTTTGGAGAATTCAATGCAACAGTTTTACGATGTGTAAAATAAAAATTTAACCTTGGTGGACAAACAGCAATACTTACTTTTTTTTAAGTCCCCTACGGGAACCGTAAGGGGACTATAGGATTGCACTCCGTCCGTCCATCTGTCCGTCTGTCTGTCTGTCCATCTGTCCATCTGTCTGTCTGTCTGTCTGTCTGTTTTTTATGTTACCACCTCTCCCCCAACATGCTTTAAGCTACACCTTTCATATTTGGTACATGGATAAATGGTTCTGAGGGGATGATGCATGCTCAAAATTTTTTGTTCAAAATCCAGGATGGCGGAATGGCGGCCATTTTTGTTGTGTTTTTTAAGCTTTTTTTTCTCTATTTTCATGTTACCACCCCTCCCACCAACATGGTTCAAGCTACACCTTTCATATTTGGTACATGGATAAATGGTTCTGAGGGGATGATGCACACTCATTATTTTTTTTTCAAAATCCAAGATGGCGGAATGGCGGCCATTTTTGTTGTTTTTTAAGCTTTTTTTCTCTATTTTGATGTTACCACCCCTCCCACCAACATGGTTCAAGCTACACCTTTCATATTTGGTACATGGATAAATGGTTCTAAGGGGATGATGCACGCTCAAAATTTTTTTTCCAAAATCCAAGATGTCGGAATGGCGGCCATTTTTGTTGTGTTTTTTAAGCTTTTTTTCTCTATTTTCATGTTACCACACCTCCCACCAACATGGTTCAAGCTACACTTTGCATATTTGGCACATGGATAGAGGGTTGGGAGGGGATGATGCACGTTCAATATTTTTTCTTCAAAATCCAAGATGGCGGCATGGCGTCCATTTTTGTTGTGTTTTTTAAGCTTTTTTTCACTATTTTATGTCACCACCCCTCACTCCAACATGGTTCAAGCTACACTTTTTATATCTGGCACATGGATAGAGGGTTGTAATGGGATGTTGCACGTTCAATATTTTTTTTTCAAAATTCAAGATGGCGCCATGGCAACCATTTCTGTTGTGTTTTTTAAGCTTTTTTCTCTATTTTATGTTACCACTACTCCCTCCAACATGGTTCAAGCTGCACTTTTCATATATGGTACATGGAATAAGGATGTTGTGAGGGGATTATGCATGCTCAATATTTTTTTTTCAAAATCTAACATCTGTCTGTCTGTCTGTCTGTCTGTCTGTCTGTCTGTCTGTCTGTCTGTCTGTCTGTCTGTGTCTGTCTGTCTGTCTGTCTGTCTGTCTGTCTGTCTGTCTGTCTGTCTGTCTGTCTGTCTGTCTGTCTCTGTTTTTACCTTTGGTACATGGATAAATGGTTCTGAGGGGATGATGCACAGTCAATATTTATTTTTCAAAATCTAAGATGGCAGAATGGCGGCCATTTTTGCTGTGTTTTTTAAAGCTTTTTTCTCTATTTTATGTTACCACCCCTCCCTCCAACATGGTTCAAGCTACGCCTTTCATATATGGTACATGGATAAAGGGTTGTGAGGGGATTATGCAAGCTCAATATTTTTTTTTAAAAATCCAAGATCCTTATATACTCTAGTGTCTTCTGTGACAAAAACACCTTATGTCACAAAAGTGCCGTAGGGGACTAATACCACCTCGGTGGTCAAACACTTGTTTGATTATATTTTAGGTGTCATATTCAATTTTTAAAGGGACTGTGATTGCTCAGTGGTTATGGCATTGGACTTAAAACCAAAAGGTCCACAGTTTGATCATTACCAGGGGTAACTGCATCATGTCCTTGGACAAGGCACTTAATCCCGATTACCGACATGGAGGCATGGTGCACTGAGGCATACTACACGTCGATGGTGCACTTGTCTTCAACCAGTGCTAACCCTGGTTGTGTGGAGTTAGTATGTTGGGGAGTCTCACAGTTTCTCGATGTTGCTCGTTGGTTCTCTCTGGATACTCCAGCTTCCTCCACCCATAAAACTCTCCGACCCAGGATGTTGAAAGTGTCATTAAACCCCAATACATAAATATATAAATAAATAAAATTTTAAAGATCCGCTATCACACAATAAGCAAATTATTACAAATCAATTATAGTACAGCTGCCATGGAATCAGCAAAATCTATGTGTGGGCACTGATGTCCACAGGTGCTTTTCTCGATCAATAATCTGTAGTTTCCATCAAATATTCAATGAAAAAAACACCGTGCAGTACCTGGTGCTTCACCCATTGAAAATTTGATGGTGATTTCATTGTTTGATGTTGGAGATTCACTGTTAACACATGCATGAAAATATTTCCCACGTATGGATTTTTACCTTTCCATGATGACCGTACTGTAATCTGTGTTGACATATTTCATGTCATTGGCAAGACCTATTCAGCCAGGCCGAATAGGATACCTGTGGCCTGGTCTTGTCAACTCCACAGAATCTTGTGACCCAGATCGGCTGACTGTGTACTGATCTTTATGTATCATGTTCTATATGTCAAAACAGGCTTTGTTTGAGATTTAATGGTTTTGTTAGTGATGGGCACTATTGTGCTTGCACTTGCAAGCAAATGACAATGTTGACAGATGAGAATATAAATCATGCCATAAACAAAGGGACTGTGACTTGTACAGCATCCATGTATATCACTGACTTTATAATTTAAGGTCTATACACTTATTTAATTTGCAAAAATTCAATGACTGATAATTAATGTTAAGCCATTTTTACTGCAATAAATGTTAATCTGTTAATCCAAGAACTTGGTTAACTGGTAGAGTGTTATATTATTTTTCAAAGGTGATTTGAAATGTGTATTTTTTTCAAAGATACTACACTACCAGCATGAGTAGTCTTAGTTTAGCAAGATTTTGTTCATAAATAATTGTTTTGTTTCAATTTATTAGAGATTGCCTTTAGGCACTCTCCTATAAATTGCAACCAAACAATTTTATACAAAATTTTTTCTTTTACTGCTGAGCAAACATCAAGCTAATGCATTCAGTGTAAAGCCACTAAAGTGGCTACCAGCACTTTTCAATAGGGCTCTGATAGTGGCTTCTAACACCCAACCAGTTAAGAAATTTATCTTTAAGAGAAACATTGGATTTTTGTCCTTTGAACTGTACATGTTGAATTGAATCAAACTAAAGAATTTTATATTTTTACCTCAAAAACATAGCTGGTGACCACTCATTGGAATAAGATGACCTCTGGTGGTTGTATGGGATTGGCAAAAGGGTGAAAAGGGATGAAAAAGCATAATTTTATTCTAAAAATCTACTTTTGTGTTCTCAGAAGGATGGCGTAGCTAGTAGAATGAATGCTCAAATAATCACTAGAATTCTCCACATTGGGAAGTGATGCATTGCTTCTTTACTGTGGTAAACAGGCTCTGTTTACTGTAAAATGGGACCCAGTAACCGATGCCAGGTGTGGTGGGGAACGATTGGACAGACTAGACTTTATATCCATGTTGCAGTCACGCTCAGCCATTGTGCAGAAATATGTGTCCTTAAATACCAATAAATAAATAAATAAATCACTAGAATACAAAAAAATGACCATATTCCTCTTAATTCTTTATCTAATGCACCCAATATCAAAATTTGTTATGCTCCTCGAAAAAAGTTAGTTTGCTTTGATGTACGACCTTATAATTTTGCAACATTACTATAAAATGAAATGCAGGACAAGTTCGATTGTCATTGTTATGGTACTTGCCATTCCAATGTTACGCTCCTTGAAAAGACATAAAATGGTAAAATCAATTGTTTCCGGATGATAACTCTAGTTCAGTTTGATGTACAACCTTATAATTTTGCAACATTACTACCTGCCATGAAATGTAAGTCAAATTTTGATTTTCACTGTCATGTACTGTTCAAGAGTTATCCCTTTTGAAATGTGGCAAAATGGTAAAGTTATAAAACATTTCTTATAATCAAACCTGCTTATACATTCACTATAATTAAGCAGTGTCTTGTCTTCAAAGGCCAGTTTAATCTCCTTTCCAAGGAGCTTTTAATACAGGTTTACTGTGTACTGTTTCCCTTGTCCTTCCACACGTTTTTGTATTTTTTAACTCACCTGATCAAAGCAACTTTACATTATCGACTTCTCTTCAGAAACCACTGGGCCAGATTGAACCAAATTTGTTGTGCATAGTCCTTATCGCATGTTAATTCAAGTTGGTCCAAACAAAGTTGCCACGCTCCATAGGGAGGGGGTGGGTGAAAATGCTCCAAAATTTTTAAAAATCTTCTCATGAACCAGTGGGTACAAAATGAGGTCCCCAGAGGGTGAATTTAGTGCACAGCAGGGTAGCATCACTAAATTTACCCTCTGTGAACCTCAATCTGAATCAGGGTCTCAAAACTAAACAGAAAGAGGTACCCAGAGGATAAATTGGCCCAGTGTATGGTCCTGCATCATCAAATTCACCCTCTATTATTATTTATTGGTGTTTAAGGTCACATACTTATGCACAATGGCTAATCGTGACCGTGACAGTTTTACGGGTGGAGGAAGCCGGAGTACCCGGAGAGAACCACTGAGCAACGACGAGCAGCTGTCAGCTCTCCAACATCGTAACTCTGATCGCTGCACCGCAGCACAGGCAGGGTTAGATTGGTTGAAGACATGCACACCATCGACGTGCAGTACGCCTCAGTACACAGCGTCATCGTGCCCCCATGTAGGCAATTGGGGTGAAGTGTCTTGCCCAAGGACACAACGCGGTTGCCGCAGGTTGGATTCAAACCGAGGACCTCTCGGCTTGCAGCCTGCACCTCTACCAAATTCACCCTCTGGGGACCTCATTCTGAAAATGTCAGACTGCTTATTTTCAGGCCTTTGGGTCACATGGTTTGGTTTTGTAAAAAAAAAATTAAAAATGAATTCTTTTCAACTCCTCAATTCATTAGGTAAAGGGTTAATTGAATACCCCTGTTGAATATATGTCACTGGAAAAGTTAACAGGATTCCACAGTATTTTTTGTATTTTTCAATACCATGTTATATTTCTATTTCAGCTTGATGGTGATGAAAAAGAATATAATGACAGTGTTAAAATGATAATGGAAAAGTAAGAACTACTAAATTTTGTTTAATGTATGAAATGTATCATTATTGGCAGAAAATCTTTTAGCTGTGACAAGCAGATCGAAATGTAGCAGCGTCAGTTGGTAGGTTAGTCTGTCTGTCCATCAGTGCATTGGTCAGTCCATTTATCATTCTGTCAGTCTGTGACAATGAGTTTTTAAAATCAATAACTTTTAAGACATGGTACTTAGTTGTATGACATCATGTTTGAGATTCAAGTGTATCTTGTTGATGTCTAGCCCAATGGCCAATACAGGTGTTATTCGAGAGTATTTTTGTCAGAGTTATTGGTCTTTATGGGCATGGAATTTGTTTCATTTTCACCATCTGTCACAGTTTAGGTGCAAACTTTCATCTATGTTTTAGTTAAGTGGTTAAGCCAAGCCTGGACATTAGCAATCTGTCATTTGCAAAATGAGGTCCCCAGAGAGTGTATTTGCTGGTGCTATCCCAAACACTGGGCCAATTTATCCTCTGGGTACCTCTTTCTGTTTAGCCTGAAACCTTGATTCAGATTGAGGTTCACAGAGGGTAAATTTAGTGATACTACTCTGCTGTGCAGGGTAGGTAGCATCACCAAATTCACCCTCTGGGGCCTTCACTCTGCAGATGGCAGTCTGCTTATTTCCAGGCTTGTATACAGCTATAATAAAAAATTAAAAAAAGATTGAAGAGAAAAGACAGAATTAAAAATATTTTATTAAAGCAACTGAATATCCTTCAAATCTCTTTGTTGACCCTTCACCTTTAGGGCTTATATTTTGTCAAGAATCCAAGAAACAAGCGAAGTCCATGTAGAATCTGGCTGCACCTCTGCTAGGATTCGTGTGAAAAGAATTAAGTCAATTTAACCCTTTACCCAACATAGCGGCATCTGCAGCAAATTAGCCAATACAAGACTAACATGTCCTGAAATATCCTAACACTTTGTCAATAAAAATGTATAAATATGGTTGTCATTATACCCCCGCTTCGAAGAAGTGGGGCCTATATAGGAATCGCCCTGTACGTCCGTACGTCCGCCCGTACGTCTTTCCGTCCGGACAAATTCTTGTGTGCGCAACTCCTCCTACATTAATGAACCGATTTTGATGAAACCTTCATCTCTACTAAGTGAACATGTGCATATTCCAAACTTTTTGATCTGCGACAATTTTAACCAGGTTATCTCTCTTGAACTTTGATTTAATATGGGTTTCTATATGAAATTCTTGTGTGCACAACTCCTCCTACATTTATCAATCAATTTGGACAAAACTTTTCAGACATCATCACTACTAAGTGAACATGCGCATATTCCAAGATTTTTGATCTGCGACAATTTTAACCAGGTTATCTCCCTTTGACTTAGATTTATTGTCTCTTTCCATCCGAACAAATTCTTGTGTGCGCAACTCCTCCTACATTAATGAACCGATTTTGATGAAACCTTTCAAACATCATCTCTACTAAGTGAACATGTGCATATTCCAAACTTTTTGATCTGCAACAATTTTAACCAGGTTATCTCTCTTGAACTTTGATTTAATATGGGTTTCTGCATGAAATTCTTGTGTGCGCAACTCCTCCTACATTTATCAATCAATTTGGACGAAAGTTTACAGACATCATCACTACTAAGTGAACATGCGCATATTCCAAAATTTTTGAGCTGTGGCAATTTTAACTAGGTTATCTCCCTTTAACTTAGATTTATTATGGGTTTCTACATGAAATTCTTGTGCGTGCAACTCCTCCTACATTTATCAATCAATTTTGACGAAACCTTTCAAACATTATCACAACTAAGTGAACATACGCATATTCCCAAATTTTTGATCTGCGACAATTTTAACCAGGTTATCTCCTTTTAACTTGGATTTATTATGGGTTTTCAAATGGGATTCTTGTGTGTGCAACTCCTCCTACATTAATGAACCAATTTTGAATACATGTTGCACATTGTAAATGTGTTTTTCCAAATATAAACCATATATGTGTGGGCTCTTTAAGTATTCAGTGCTGTTCTGTGGAAGGCCACATGCAAATACAAATTTCAACAACAAAAAATGATCTTTATGTATACATTTCCTTATGGCCTTCGCCTACATGATCAGAAGTGCATTCCTCTAAAAACCCTATTAATCACCTTCAGTGATAGTTCTAGTTGTGACTGGCTCAATCAGCCGGTTCCAATGAAATCTATATTTGTAAGTTTTTATTGGTAAATATTGTTTATTTTTTTTTAAAAATCAGTTGATGTTTTAAAAATTAAAAAGCTATGTTGGGTAAAGGGTTAACATGTGTTATCAGTATACAACAGGGGTTCAACCATGGAGGCCTCATGGGATCCTGGGTCACTCATAGCAGGTATGGAATCTCACAACCATTTTCACAAGAATCCAAATGGATTCTCCCAAATTTAAATGAAATATATGCCCTGACCTTACACAATAAGAGCACACTTGAAATAAATATTCTTGAATAACAAAAAAAATTTCATAAATATTTTAACTAATAAGTCAGCTTATGACCCCACATTGGAATGAAATTTAGCCAATTACAAATGAGAGGTTATGAACTATATTATCATTGTTGGTGAATTTTCACGAAACTCTACACAGAGGAAAGGACAATGGGAAGATGTGCTTTGCAGCACCACCAGATCACAAAATTCCAAAGGTCAAGGTTAAATGATTATGCAAACTCAATCTTAGAATTTCATGTCAAAGTTTTTGAGCAACTAATTCAAAAAATGTTAACATTTTACTTTAGGAAAAGAAGCACTTAGGGCATGGGTACTGGGACATCTGTGGCTGGGTGCTCCCAGTTTTTCTTGTTTTCACATAATGTCAAACTAAACTCTTTACCTATTACAATGTGGTATGAAAATAGGACAAACGCTTTTCACCACAAATGCCAACAATTTTTTTTTAGTCTTTGCATCGCAAACATAGCTTATGAAGCTCATACACTTATTTTTTCAAGGCAGAAAATGAAACTTTTTGGTTATTTAGAAAATATTTTTACCACATAATCACCATCAAACAGCTCATAATGGAAAATATTGTTTACAACACATCTAATATGGGAAGAACATCAGAAGTCAACGTCGATATTGTAACGTTGTGAGTTGCTTTCGGAAGTAGAATTGAATTAATCTTCTCTTATTTTTCAATTAATATCCACCTAATAGAAATAGCAGATGACATTTGCAGAAAACATTTCTTGAAGAACTAAATATTTTTATGCTTTTATCTCAAAAACATAGCTTTTGGTTCCTCTTCGGAGTAATGTCACTCAGCACATTCCAATAAGGGGAGGGAGCCATAAGCTGTGTTGTTTAGGCAAAGATTAAAAGAATGCCACAATTTTGTTGGATATTTTATGTGAACATCACTGGGTCAGTTTTAGTTGTTACATTAGGTAAAAGTATAAATTACACATCGTGATAAAAGAAACTCAAATTTGTCATCGTGTGACATGAAATTTCTGATCTGAACCTCATTCACTAAAATCAATCTCAGCCTCAGTAAATCTCATCTCAGATCAGTTTTTGTGAACTCAGCAAAAAGTTTCATATGAAATCGCGACTCATTATAGATCCTCCATGTTTAAATTTTACATGTAGCAGTCAAGACTACAGATCTAAAAATATTTCCAACAAGCCTGCACATGTACAGTTTGGTACAAAACTTTTGAGTGTGTGTTGATTTACCCCTACCCCTGTATCTATGCTCTTGTTTTATATTTAAATGGCTTGAGAAAAGTTGCATTTTTATACTGTACCAATGACCCAGACTTAGCTGGTGCTAACTCTTAAATTCTAGGGCCAAACACAAATTTTGCCCCCTCAATCCCCCAAATTTGCATCAAAATCGAAAAAATAGATGTCCTATGTGGTCCTCCATACTTTTATCCACTGCGCATGCGCAGTGTCAAGGAAGTACCGAAATTGGAGCCAAATCCTCATTCTTTGTTTGGCCCTTCAATCAGTAACATCTCACTGATATCTGTGTTTATAATCTCAGTTAAAATGATGCCAGACTCAAAATGATGAAAGAAATGGTGGATCTAAGGATGAAATAAGAGGATGAGAGGAAAATACAGTGGAAGGATGTGTTCAGGGCTGTAACTTAAAATTTTTATGCAAAATTATTTCATGTTCCGTAATTTCGGGGCATGGGCCTGATGTTAACATTCTTGTTATGAAATTTCCACAGTTTGTTCAGTGTTTCCTCTCTCCCTTTCCTTTATAACCCCCTTGCTTTTCTCCCATGCTTTTGGCATAAATTTTGTAATTTTTTTACTGAAATTTCTTGGGAGTTTTGGCTTGGTAACAAAATGTTTATTCTGTTTTTCCCCTTGGTTACATCCTCACCCAAGGGTGGTTAGGCGTTTCGGTCATGCATCTACCATCCGATGTACTGCAGTTTCTTCTCAGGAAGCCTCTGTTTTACATCGGATAGTGTTAAAATTGGTTACTGATTTCGGGCCATATTTTCAGTGCCTAGAGTCTTGTTTCCAGTTTTTATTCACTTTTGTTTACGTTGACAACGGTTACTTCTGACAGTGATTCCATGTCTTCTATTTAGTTCTGCTCATAGCCAGATACATTAATATTGTCCGTAAGTGTAATATTAATTTTAAGACATGTTTTAAAATTTTTGTCCACACTTAGGCTTTTTTGGGATTCATTTGGGCTCATCGTTCCCATTGGGAACTTGGCCTCATCTTGAAATTTTTTCGAAAAAATTTTTTCTTTTGAATTATTTTTCGAAATATTTGTAATGGATTATTATTATTGTGTACATTTGTTTTCAAGGGTTGGTGTGAGTACGATGACTGTTTAATATTTTTTCAAAATGAAAGAATATTGTTCAATTGTAAATCGAGGAAGTCAACTTCTGATTCTCATGTTCATTGTATTTGCTGTAGTCTGTGTACTCGCACTAATTCTTGCTCAGTGTGTGCCAATTCGAATGACAAACATTGGAGACGGGTGTCACGGTATATTGTTAGTGGTGAGAGGTCCATGTCTGTCCTCTCTCCACAGGGTCACTCTAGTTTTTTCAGTCTCTTTTTCAGAGGAACAAGAACAGGGTGATGTTTCCGTGATGTCTTCAAAAGTGTGCTTCCGTCGTCGCAATAAAGAGCTAGCGGCAAGTGCTCAACGAAATGTGGCAAGTGCCTAAGAGGTCCCTAGTAGGATCGATGGTCACTTGTCGCCCGCTAGCTCCCCCGGTGAAGCAATCATTCCCGATATGGTTGTGATGCCGGGTTCGTCCGTTGCGGTCCAGAAGAGGAGAAGGGGTGTTGCGAGCACTATAATCTCGGATCACGCACACCCGGCGATGATGGAACGGAGGAAGCCAGTCAGTCTGGTAGCTAACTCGTCCAGGTCTTTCCGGACCGCGAGCGAGAGAGGCCCCCTCTCTCTTACAACAACATCTGGGCCCAGATATTGTTGTACGTAACGTTCGTCAGTCGGACCATACGTCCACTCCTCCTGCACGGGACGCTCCGTCGCATAGACAGTCCGGCGTGGCTTGTCTATTGGCTTCCTCATCCTCACGTCAGCACACACGACCGCACCTTGGCTATGTGGCCGCAGATATCCAGCCTGCTTTGCCGACCAGGGATTCCATGTCAACCAGGTCACACCATCTGCTAGCCAAGGACACAAGGCCTTTCCAGTCAGGACGTTCGCATATAAGAAGTATGCATGAATTAACGTCCCAGGAGCTTCCACTGGCTAAATTACGTAAGACCGCGACTCCTCAGGCCTCCGACTTGCTATCACAGATAGCTCAATTCATCGCAGCATCCCAGCAGCCATCAGAAACTTTTTCAGAACAGGAACTGTCTTGAGGAAGCTGGGTCGGTTTGCTCCCCTGCAGGGTCAGAAAGGGACGACCGAGATTCTCATGTGGTCGAGTCGGATGGTGAAAGGGAATCAGCGGAGCTGGAATTTTCCCTTTCCGAACAACTTAAGGTGGCCGTAGATTTCATCCGGCAACACCTTTCAGAAGTTGTTTCTCCAAACCAAAATGCTGCGTTACCTGATAAGAGACTGATAGCGTCACTGGACACAGACTTATTCGGCCGGAATAGGGACATTGCGCCTGAGTTTCCGACCCAGTCCAGAAATGTCATGCGGACATTTGAACTTCTTAATGACACTATATTCAAGCTAGCCTCTAAGACTGGCAAATCCGGTTTCTTATCGTCTCATGCTCTACAGCTGCCTTTCATCAATAATAGAAATAGATTTGAAATGGCAGGACAGGGCGTGCCGAGAGTTCCTCTGCGTTTAGACGTCCAGGCAGAAGACTTGGAGTTGTCATTGCCGGCGTCTATGTCGATTTACTCCAGTACGCTGGAGATGACAATCTCGTCTAACAGAATCAGTTTAGACCCATTATCTTACGCAGATCACCTTACCAGAGCATTATCATTACGTCTCGAAGGAAAAGAATTCCAGGATGTTCAAAACTTCCTTGAGAGTTCTTTCGAGGGCATATAACTCTGCCCTATCAGTAGCAATCTGGAGTTAGTCAGATGTGATGCTGCCCTGACAGCATCCACAAGAGTGGATAGTAAGGTGAAAAACTCTCTTCCAGTCGCTCTGGTCTCAGGAGAGCTTCTCTTCGACGGTAAGCTTTCTATAATCTATGATCAGATTACTAAGAAAGCTTCGGATTCTCTGCTTTTTAAATCCGCTTCGAAAAAGTCGGACTCAGCAGAGAGGAGTAAGGCAGGCACTTCTGGGGCGAGTACGTCCAAGGGAAGTTCCTATAGAGGATCTAAGAAAGCCTCTACGTCTTACTCCAGAGACCGTCAGAGTAGCGACTCAGGTAGGGGTCGTAATGCTGGCCGAGATAATCGGTCAGACGCCCCTAGGTCGACTGGACGAGGTGTAGGTCGTGGAGGATGTGGTTTCTCCTCCCGCAAGCCTCGCAGGGCCAGGAGGTGATGGTCTAAATCTCTATTGCATTCCAGTGGGCGAAAGGCTGTCGAGATTCTTAACCAATTGGTTGTCAATTACGAATGACCCATGGGTGCAAGGGGTTATTTCCAAAGGTCTAAAACTGTCCTTCAAGGAAAAACCTCCGTTAACTTGAAGTCCTCGTTGGACTCAAGCTTCCGTCAAACGTTCAGAAGAGAGATTTGCTTATATCAGAAGTTCAATCTCTTCTGGACAAGAACACGATAGAGGTCGTAGAAAACCAGGAATCTCCAGGTCACCTGTTCCTGGTTCCAAAACCAGATGGCTCTTTTTGTCCAGTTATAGATCTGAGCTGGATAAACAAGCTGATCGTGGCTCCGAAATTTTATATGGAGACCATCCGATCGGTCAGGGTGAGCATTCGATTGAACGATTATGCTGTGAGCATAGGTCTCAAAGATGCGTACTTTCACGTCATGGTACATCCGGCATTTAGAAAGTATCTTCGCTTCGCTGTCCTTGGAGACGTTTATCAGTTCCGAGCAATGTGCTTCGGTCTGAATCTAGTGTCCTGGGCCTTCAATCGAATAATGAACTTGGTAATGACTCATTTTCAAGCTCATTCATCTGTGGTAACGTCGGCCTACTTAGACAACATTCTTCAGAGGTACGGCAACAAGTTAACGCTTCAGAACGATGTTCCGAGTCTGCTTCAATTGCTCCGACGTCTCGGTTTCATAGTAAACGAAAAGAAGTCGGATCTTGTGCCGTCCAAGTCATTCACCCAGTCAGTTGTTACGCTCGCTTTTGTCTTCACTCAGATGTAGTGACAGCGAGAGAATTCATGCGACTGACAGGTTTGTGCGGAGCCACTGCAGATCTTATTCCGATGGGGTGACTATGCACTCATCCACTCCAGATATTTTTTACTCAGAATTGGAGTGTGAAGATTCATTTGCTCGAAACGAACATCGTCTTGTCGAATCAAGTGAAACAAGAGATTCAGACTTGTGCAGATATTCAGTGGTTAACTCAGGGAGTACCACTGCAACTGCCGGATCCGAATTTTACGATAATGACGGATGCGAGTCAAACAGGTTGGGGCGCAACGTTGAGCCCAACAGATTCGAGGTGCCAGGGTCTTTGGGATCCGCAGTTCCTAAACAACCACATAAACATATAAAGAGATGATGTCAATTTGGCTTGTGCTACGTCAGTGGATGAACATTGTTCAGAATTCGCATGTTCAAATTCTGTCCGACAATTCGACAGTAGTAGCGTATATTCGGAATCAGGGAGGCACTCATTCCATTCCGTTGTTCAATTTAACGGAAAGAATCCTTCTGTTTGTCCTAGAGCATCAAGTTCTTCTGTCGGTCCGTCATATTCCGGGTCGCCTGAACATTCTAGCGGACTTCCTTTCTCAGAAAGGTCGTATGTTGCCGTCAGAATGGACTCTCAACAAACGAGTATTCAGTCAGCTTTGCTACCAATGGGATCGTCCTATGATAGACTTATTTGCGACGCATCTCAACAACCAGTTGCAGATGTATGTGTCGCCATGCCCAGATCCTCGAGCGTTTGCAGTAGACACCTTCTCAATCTCTTGGGACGGAATGATAGGATACATGTATCCTCCAGCTCCGTTGACTCAACAGATATTGCTAAAAATCAAGCAATCTCACTGCAAGATTCTGTTGGTAGCATCTCTGTCACCCCAGAGACCATGGATGAATCTACTCAGGTGTCTGTTGTGGGACATTCCGTGGAAGCTTCCTCCACGGGAGGACCTTCTTTCGCAGGGGAAATTGTGCATACTGCATCATAACCCGCAAGGTCTCAACTTTCACGTATTTCCATTGTGCGGTCCTTCTTGCACGGCAAGCATTTTAGAGGATGAGCAGTGGACGCAATTTCTAACTAGGAGGACCTCCTCTTTGCTAAATTATGCTGCTAATGGTGTAGGGATCATTCTGTTGATAGCTATGATCCCTCCATTCCAGACATTGCTAATTTTCTGGTCCACTTGTTTGACGAAATCAAACTGCAGCCAATAACTATTAAGGGTTATAGGTCTATGCTATCGGATACCTATGCTCATCATGATAGCTTACAGATTGGATCTAATGTCTCTTTATCTTAAGTTAGTGAAAAACTTTTCGATAAATAGCCCTAGAACCCTTAGGTTAATTCCTAAGTGGAATTTAGCTTGGGTTCTTCTGAAGCTAAAAGAAGCGCCATTTGAACCTCTGGATACAGTGGATTTCAAATACTTATCTTATAAGACAGCTTTTCTCTTAGCCTTCTCTTCTGCTAGAAGAGTTAGTGAGCTTCATGCACTACCTGTCAATGATTCTCACTATCGTAGTGTTGGTAATACTATTACATTGACTACTAATGTTGGATTTTTGGCTAAGAATCAGGCTCCTAATAAGTACCCTGAACCTATTGTTATTAAGGCTCTTCCGTCTTCAGACGGTCATAGGCCTTTGCTTTGTCCAGTCAGAGCTATGCGTATTTACAAACGCAGATCTGAGTTTATCACAAAGGGATGTAAGCGTTTCTTTCTGTCTTTGCTACCTAATAGAAAGGACATTACGGTCCATTCTATTGCAAGGTGGATTCAATTAACTATCCGTACTGCTTATGATAAATTTTCTTCATCTCAGTAGTCTGTGCTTAAGATTTCGGCGCATGAAGTAAGAGCGCTGTCTACATCTTGGGCTTATGCTAATAGTGTTGGTATTACTGATTTGATGAAGGCTGCATATTGGTCTCAGCCTTCCACGTTCATGAATTTTTATCTTAGAAATATTGAGTCCATTTCTGGCGACCTGCGTTGTTTAGGTCCGTTATCTATTGCTCAGAATGTCGTCCACTAAACAGTTGCAACTATAGTTATGCAGGCTTTCTGTTCTGGCAGTGACTCTGTCCTGCTGCCCTCTTCGTTCTGGGGTGATTGACCCAGAGCAAGGGGAAGGTGGGGGGATGGTGTTCCTTATATCACCTGCTTTATAGTGAAAAGCAAGGGAATAACTCCTCTGGAGTCAGTAATTCTGAGTCGGTGCCGGGATGGTTTTAAAGTGTAAAGCTAATGTCTATCTCATTTATGTAATATTTTTAAAGTGTAGCGCGGTGTGAAGCATTTGTATATGTCACGTGTCATACGAGCGTTAATATACAATCTTTGGACACTTTTAAATGAGTATAAAGAGTCTCATTCTCTGGACTATGCTTATTTATTGGCTTTCCTTTAATAATTAGTATAATGGGTTATACTGGATGTTAATAGAGATCATTGATGTTATTGTGCTCAATTATGGAAAGGTATTGTGTCTTTCTTTTTTGGTATCAACAAGAAAGATACATGTAAAGCCTGTTCTCCTCTTCTCCTTGAGGGGATAATTCTGTTTACATGTAATTGAGTCTATTGGATTTTCCTTTATGTCCTAGGCCCTCCAGCCTTTTTTCTATTCAGCTAAGTCTGGGTCATTGGTACAGTATAAAAATGTTAAAAAATTTATAGTAATTTATATATTTTATCCAATTTCGGTGCTTCCTTGAGGACATCTATTTTTTGGATTTTGATGCAAATCTGGGGGATTGGGGGGGGGGGGGGGGGGGGGTGGGAATTTATGTTTGGCCCTAGAATTTAAGAGTTAGCTCCAGCTAAGTCTGGGTCATTAGTAAGTATAAAAAATATATAAATTACTATAAATTTTTTAACTTTCAAGTCATCATTGCATTTTTGTTTTTTGTTCTTCACAGCCATCCAGCAAAGCAAAGAAAATACATGTCTAAGGTTTTTGATTGCATTCATGAGATCAGATTCACTAAAAAGTAAGTGGTATGATGCAAACTTATTTAAAAGTTGTCTTTGTGAGCTATCCTCATCTCTCAAACCATGTATTTATTTCATATGCTTTTTGGTTTCCCATTATAAGACAAAAAGGAACAACAATTCATGCGTCATTTCGTCCTTTCACATTTGCAGCATACTCTTTCATTGTTATGCACTACCAAGCACTTGTAAATCCACTTCATACTAAGGCACCTGGTATCTATTCTTTATCATTGTGCTTTCTGCTGACTGATGAATTAAGAATTTACTTGTCACAGGCATTGAAAGAAGCATGCATCATAACCGATTGGGAAGTTCAATTTTCATCTTCTGGTGTTCCTGCATAACAGTATGGCATTTATTATACGTCCACTATTTATTATACCTCCATCCATCCCTGTCAGTCCATCTGTCCATGCATCTGTCCATCCCCTGTGCTATCTGAGCCGTGATTTGATGGATTTCATTGAAATTTGCTATGAGGGATCCTTGTGATAAGCCTCTCGTGCACATGTTATCAAGAAGTTGCCCCCCTATTTTTCACCAAAGTTACGGTCCTTACTTTGTCAATTTTTTAGGATTTTTTTTTCCATCTGCAGCAATATCTCAACAGTTAGTGGATACATTTCAATGAAATTTGGTATGAGGCATTCTTGTGACAAGCCACTCCTGCACTTATTATCAGAAAGTTGCCTGTGTAATTTTTCACCAGAGTTATGGTCCTTACTTTGTCAATTTTTCATGTTTTTTTTCCATCCACAGTGATATCTCAGCAGTGAATGAATAGATTTCAATGAAATTTGGTATGAGGGATCGTTGTGACAAGCTGCTCCCGCATATGTAATAAAAAATGTTGCCTGCATTTTTTCAACAGCACTATTATAGTTCCTACTTTGTTTTCAGTTCATTTATGATTCATTGATCCAGCATTGCAGTGGTGGTATAAATTACCTTCAGTAATAGCTCTTTGTTATTAACCAGAACAAAAATGTTTACCAGAGCACTAAAACATCTATCTGTTTTCTGTCTTTTCAGGATTCTGTACTTTTTTTTTAAATGATACAATTCTCGAAACTCATATTTACACTTATTCGGAAGTGTGGGCACCACAACTTGGCTTCATATTCTGTGGATATACTTTAACCCTTTA
The DNA here is from genome assembly GCA_031216915.1 of Pictodentalium vernedei. Classification (NCBI taxonomy): domain Eukaryota; kingdom Metazoa; phylum Mollusca; class Scaphopoda; order Dentaliida; family Dentaliidae; genus Pictodentalium; species Pictodentalium vernedei. The sequence goes on from CM062292.1 coordinate 152,289,727, forward strand.
CTCAAATTAGATGACATGAAATTTATTATTTTAAATATTAGTTTTTCAAATTTAAAAAAAAAAAGAAAAAAATATATCATGTGACCCACTCATTGGAATAAGCTCAGCAAGCTTGTTCTAATGAGGGGTCACAAGCTATGTTTTTGAGACAAAAAAATGGAGAAAAAATAATGAAAATTGAATGGCAGTTTTTATGAATACTGCTGGGCGGTTTTTGCCATTATGTTGGGTAAAGGGTTAATACACATCTTAACTCCAGTTCTACATGCAGTAGACCACACGTCTACAATGAATTTGGCTTGCTCGGTTATAGATATTTTTCAATCACGAGATAACAGTACTCGCTGCCATGTTGTGTGTATCGATGATAGAAATAAACATCAACCAGGCATCGGTGTAATCCAATTAGCAATGTGTTTTAAGCATGAAACATGACTTTATTTGTGTCATTTGGAACAATGCAGGATATTATACTTGAAAATGAATAAAAAAAATACATGGAGAAACTGGATTAATCCCTGCAAGATTGGAATTTGGTAAAAATAACACCAACCCATATGAATTGCCGAGGCAGCATGGAGTACAGTCTTCGATATTCTACCAGAGGTGAATTATCCTGACATTAAACAAAAAGTGTAAAAGTGCACACATCCTGAAAGATTTGAAAAGCAACAAGAGATTACAGGAATACAATCATTTTGTGGCTGGGTCACCGATATCCCTTCAAAAATTGCTCAAAACCTAGTTATTGTCATCGGACTAGTGCTACATACACAGAGTGTGTTCAAAGCTGCACTTCCTCCATGGATTATTTGTGATAAAGGTGGAGATATTCTAGCAGCCCACTGCGATTATATGGTGGAGGTTAGGAGAAGCATGCACACATGGAAGGGCACTATGCTTTTCATGATTGCTGCAATAGTAAAATGCTGTGAAAAGACAGTAACAAGAAAAGGCATACTTTCCACCTCCATCCAATTCTAAGGTGCAGTTTAAAACGGTTAAAGAAATCAACTGCAGACCTGCCATGTTGGATAATATGTTGTCACCAAATTGAGCAAACCAATCTCAGCCAACCCCATACAAGTTGTCAAAAGTGGCAGTTCCAAGTGATTGTGATTTCACAGATCTGTTTCTTCCCAAAAGGCCGAAACGTCCTGTCACTAAAATTGTTGCATGTAAAGAAACACCACATCTTAAAAAAGGAAACTTGGGTTAAATTGCATGCATCATGAACAGTGAATTGACACTTTATTGCCCATTCCAGAAGGTACTTATATATGCTTGGTCCATTTTTGTCAAAGGTAACCGCTGGTGGTGGTGTGGGGGAAGAGGGGATGCAACATAGAGGGGGCCGATACTTGAAGGAAAGAAGAAGGTGAGGATATTCAAACCAATGATTTTTTAACAATGAATAAAGGGCATAACAAATTTTTAACCTATGAACCACTGGGTGCAACCTGGTGCCAAGGGTGGTCAGAGAGCTGAAATATTTTAGTTCTTCTGTATTGTTCGCGCACATACTTTTTCCTGAAATTCACCCAATTTCCCTGAAAATCATTCTCAAGTTCTCTGAAAAAGTTTTTCAGAGGTTCACATGTCTGCCCATTACCTAATTTTCACCTAAAGTTTTGATATGTATACATTAAATTAATTAGATACGTGAAAGATTACTATTGGTAAGTACCAATCTTTTTCTTACTTCATTCAGTTAAACCAAATGGGCAATTACCCCCATCAGGTGAGGGTGGAGCACAAAAAGGCTAAGTACTTCCTTATCCTAATCCTTACTGTTTGTAGCAACTTTATTAATTTAACACCAGGTAATTAAACAAAGATTTCTCTCACTACCTTGGGGGATTCTGTGCATACCGACTTAGTTATGCTCATCCTCAATCATCAGTTTTAACCATGTCACTGCCTCTACCACCAGAAGCACTTGAGATGAATGAAGTTGTTCCTTGTAGTGTAATTTGGTGAGAAATTTTATAGTGTTCTGATGCTTGTATTGAGACTAGCTCCTGCTTGCAAGTTTGAATGTCTGTCAACAATAATTTCAAAACAGTCACAATGATTCTTCTTCATCAGTACAAGGATGAATCTCTCAAACTTAGTTAACCTCAACATATGACCCTCCAGAATATTAGCTCCCAAGAATTTAAAAATACCCATGAGCATAAAGACCTTTTGCAGACCAGTCATGCACCAAACTTTGTTGTCATCATCCTGGAATGCCTCTGGTCTCAGTTTTTCTTGAGGAACATGAGTGCAATCCAAAAGAAATTCTATTTCTAATTTTCTGAGCAGGATAAATTTACTGGTCCAGACTTTTCCTGTTCATCAGAGATAAGGTCCATGAAATGTTCTGATCATAAGTTGATCATAGTTTCTGCAGCATCATATCTTTGGAAAGCATGTCTCCTCCTTTTGGCCCATGTCTGTTGACCTTCTTTATGCTGGATGGAGTCTGTTCGATGAGATGTTCTTTAAAATTCATGTTCAACGATGGCACCCAGTCTGGATTTGTGGTGTCATACAAATCGGCTGGTCACTCTGCCATCAACAAATCAAAACATACTAATATGAGAGATTGTCAATTGTCTACCCTTGCCCCCCCCCCCCCACCCCCCTTGTCAACAGAAAGCCTCAAATGTTAAAAATCCAAAGCTCCTATTTGTTGAAAACTACAGAAATTTGTCATATTTCTATGCATATTCAATGACAAGATATACAGTGACTGAATCAACATCAGTCTGTTTTTTTTACATCGTTACTGCCCACAGCCTGGCAAAAGTGCAATGCACAATGGGATGTGTGACCTCAGCTGGAAACTATCTATTTCTGCAGACACTAATTTTTAACCCTCTGCACACTTGTATCAAAACACCAAAATTTCAAACAGTGAATATTTTTATACTGTACCAATGACCCAGACATAGCTGGTGCTAACTCTTAAAATATAGGGCCAAACACAAATTTTTCCCCCCAATCCCCAAAATTTGCATCTAAAACCAAAGAAAACATGTCCTGAATGGCCCTCCACACTTCACCTCTACTGCGCATGCGCAGTGTCAAGGACGTTCCGAAATTGGCGCCATTAATCATTCTTAGTTTGGCCCTTCATCAGTTAACATCTGACTGATCTTTGTGCTAGTAAATCTCAGTTTAAATGATGCCAGACACATAAATATTAGTGAAATGGTGATTCTAAGGAGGATATAGAAGGAGGAGAGGAAAAATGTGTGACAGAAAATTATCAGGGCTGTAACTTAAAATTTTTTAATGAAATTATGTTAAGTTACCTATTTTCGAGGCAGCAGCCATTTTGTTGTCATTCTTGTTATCAAGTTACACTGATTTTTCAGTGTTTTCCTCTCTCCCTTTCCTTTAAGTCCCCTCTTGCTATTCTCCCATGCTTTTGGCATATTTTCTGTAATTATTATTACTAAAATTTCTTGGGAGTTTTAGCTGAATAACAGAATGAATTCTGTTCTTTTCCCCATGTTTACGTCTTCACCTATGGGTGGTTAGGCGTTGTGTTCTGCATCTACCATCTGATGTTCTGCAGTTTCTTCCCTGGAAGTCTCTGTTTTGCATCAGATAGTGTATTATTGGTAACTGATTTCGGGCCTGGGTGCCTGGAGTCTTATTTTAGTGTTTTTACACTTATTGTTTACATTTACAACAGCCCTCTGTGTGAGGGGGGATTTCTTGAAAATAATATCTTGATGTTAATTTAATCATCTAGATACATTATTATTGTTCGTAAGTGTTGCATAAATTGTTTAAAATATTTTTAAAATTTTTGTCCACACTTAGGCTTGGGATCCATTGGGGCTCTACGTTACTTTTCAGAAACTTGGGCTGTTCTGAAAAAATATTTTTTCAAAATATTTTGATTTCAATTATTTTTTCTATGTTAATGGATCATATTATTATGTATTTTGATTGTCAGGGGTTGGTGCGAGTACCAGGACTTTGTTTTCTTTTCACATTGAAAGGATTTTGATCAATTGTAATAAGAGGAAGTCTTCCTCTGACTTTTATAATCATTCTATATGTAGTCAGTGTACTCGCACTAACTCCTGTTCTGTATGTGATGATTTCGATGACAACATGGGAAGCGTATGTCACGGTATGTTAGTGGGGAATTGGACATTCCGGTCCTTTCCCCGCAGGGTCACTCTACTTTATCAATTTCTATTTCAGACGATCAAGATTAGCGTGATGTATCCATGATGTCTTCCAACAGTGTGCCTCCGTCATCACAATTAATGAAGGGCCAGCAGAAAAGTGCTCATATAAATACGCCAATTGCCTAAGAGGACCCTAGTAGGTTCGACGGCCTTTGACGTCCGCTAGCTCGCCCGGTGTAGCGTCCATTCATCGAATGGTTCGGCAGCCGGGTTCGTCCGTTGCGGTCTAGAAGGAGTTTTGGGGTGATGCGAGCACTATAAATCAACCAAATGCACACCCAGTGACGGCGGATTAGAGGGAGAACGGAGGAAGCCTTTTAGTCCGGTTCCTAGCTCGTTCAGGTCCATCCGGACGGCGAGCGAGAGAGGCCCCTCTCTCGTACAACAACATCTGGCCCCAGATGTTGTGGTACAAAATGTTTCGCATTCGGAGCATACGTCCGCCGCTCGGGACGCTCCGACATATAGTCAGTCCGGAGAGACTGTCAATAAGGCTTCCTCATTCTCATGGTAGCGCACACGACCGCTCTTGGCTACGTGACCTCGGATATCCAATCAGCTTCGCCAGTCAGAGAATCATCGGCGACCAGGTCACACCATCCGGTAGCCAGGGACACGAGGCCTGCAGACTCCGGTCGTTCGCATAGGAAAGTGTGCGGGAGTCAACGTACACGGAGCTTCCGGCGGCAATGCATCGTAAGACCGCTACTGCACAGGCCTTGGGGACGGACGTGCTATCCTAAATAGCACAGCTTATTGCAGCATCCCAGCAACAACTGAATCTGTCGCATAATGTATTATCCGACGATGCTGGGTCGGGACACTCCACGGAAGTGGGTACGGACGTCCGAAAATTTCATCCGGTCCGACGGGATACCGAAAGGGATTCGGAGGATTTCGAGCTTTCCCTTTCGGAACAACATATGCTGTTGTGTATGTCATCTGACTTGATCTTCTACAGGTTCTTTCATCGGACCAGAATGCTGCGATGCCGGATAAGAAACTGATAGCGTCGGTGGACTTAGAAATTTTTGTTTCGGTTCAGGGACATCGTCCCTCAGTTCCGACATAGTCCAATAATGTCACACAAACTTTCGAATTATTGAACGACGCTATATATTTATTATTATATGCTTGCTATTACCAAGCATTTCTGGTTTCTTGTTCGCAAAGTTACGGAGATGTCTTTCAAAAGTGTGCCTCTGTCGTCATAGTTAATGAAGAGCTAGCGGCAATAAGTGCTCATGGAATATGTCTATCGCCTAAGAGGTCCCTTGTAGGATCGACGGAGTGACATTCGCTAGCTCACCCGGTGTAGCATACATTCATCGAATGGTTCGGCTGCCGGGTTCGTCCGTTGCGGTCTAGGAAGGAGATTTGGGTGATGCGAGCACTATAATAACTTTAGTACTCAGCCAGTGACGGCGGATTGTGGACAGATCGGAGGAAGCCTGTTAGTCCGGTTCCTGGCTCGTCCAGGTCCGTCTGGGCTGTGAGCGAGAGGTCCCTCTCTCATCCAACAACATAGGGGACCACATGTTGTGGTTCAGATATTTTACATTCGGAGCATATGTCCGCCGCTCAGGACGCTCCGTTATATTGACAGTCCGAGAGACTGTCGATAATGGTTTCTCATCCTCACAGCAGTGCACACGACAGCACATTGGCTACGTGACCTCGAGTATCCGACCAGTTTCGTCATTCAGAGATTCCACAGCGAACAGGTCACGCCATCCGGTAGCCAAGGGACACGAGGCCTATACACCCCGTTCGCTCGCATAATAGTAGTATGCACGGGGTAACGATCACGGAGCTTCCAGCAGCAATGCATCGTAAGACCGCTTCTCCACAGGCCTCAGTAACGGACGTGCTATCCAAGTTAGCACAGTTTTTCGCAGCATCCCAGCAATCGACAGTTTCTTGGTCGGATCAGGAATTATCCGATGGCGCTGGGTCGGTGCGGTCCGCGGTTGCATTAGGTTCGGACGACCGAATGCTTTATAGGGTCCGACAGGATGGCGAAAGGGATTCGGACCATTTCGAGTTTTCCCTTTCGGAACATCGGAAGCTGCCATACATTTCTTCCGGCATTATCTTCCAGTGGTTGTTCCTTCGGACTACATTGCTGCGATGTTGGATAAGAAACTTATAGCGTCATTGGACACGGAATTTTGGATCGGTTCAGGGACATTGCCCCTGACTTACCGACACAGTCCAATAATGTCATTAGAACATGTGTATTATTTATCGACGCTATATATATATATAAGCTTGCTACCAAGCATGATAGTTTAGTTTCTTGTCCGCAATGCTCAATTCTGCCTTTTTATCATTAATAGGAATAATTTATTTTGGCAGAACAGGGCATACCGAGAGTTCATATGCGTCTAGACGGCGTGGTTAAAGACTGCAAATTATCTTTTCGCCGTCTATGTCTTTTCCAACCACAATGTTGGAAACGACAATGATGTCTAATAGACTTAACATTAGACGCTTTATCATACATAATCCACCTTACTGAGGCATTATCATTACGTCTTCAAGAGAAAGAATTCCGGGATATGATCCTCAATGTGATTTCTTTTGAGGGCAGTAGTTTGTTCACGTATAACTCCGCCCTTCAGTGGCTACCTGGAGTTGGTTAGACGTGAAGCAGCCCTAGCTACATCCACGCGCGTGGATAGTAAGGTGAAGAACTCTCTCAGAGTCGCTTCGGTCTCGGAGAAGCTTCTCTTCGACGGCAACTTTTCAGCAATCCATGAATTGCTCGATTTACACATTCTCTTGTCTATCTAGTGTAGCAAGAGATTCAGACTGGGGCAAACATTCAGTGGTTGACTCAGAGAGTGCCACTGCAGTTGCCTGATCCGAGTTTTATACTTATGACGGTTGCCAGTCAAACAGGTTGGGGTGCAATATTGATCCCAACGGATTCGAAGTGCCAGGGTCTTTGGGTTCCGCAGTCTCTAGGCAAGGACTTATCTTCCATGGATTAATGTTTTTTAGGCTTGCTTTATGTCATTGGATGAACATTATTCAGAAACGCATGTCCAAATCCTGTCCGATAATACGACAGTAGTGGCATATCTCCGGAACCAGGGAGGCACTCATTCGTTTCCGTTATTCAATTTAATGGAAAGAATCCTTCTGTTTGTTATAGTACACCAAGTTCTGCTTCGGTCCGTCATGTTCCGGGTCGTCTGATAGTATTACCGGACTCCCTTTCACTTATGGGTCGCTTGTTGCCGTCAGAATGGACTCTCAACAAACAAGTATTCAATCAGATTTGCTATCAATGGGAGCGCCCAATGATAATTTATTTACGACACAACTTGCTAATCAATTGCAGACGTATGTGTTTACATGTCCGGATCTCTGAGCTTATGTTGTTAACGCTCTATTGATCTAATAGGACGGAATGATAGGATATGCGTATCCTCCTGCGCTGTTGTTTCAACAAGTATTGCTAAGATAAACAACAACAATACATTTCTGTTGATAGCATCTCTGTCTTCACAGAGACCGTGGGTAAATTTTACTCTGAGGTCTACTGTGGGACTTAACGCGAAAACTTCCTCCATGAGAGGATCTTTTTTTGCTGGGAAAAATCGTGTCATCTTCATCACAACCCGCAAGGTCTCAACCTTCACGTATTCCGTTGTGTGGTCCTTATTGCATTGTAAGCATTGTACTGGACGAGCTTTGGACGCGATTTCTTACTGTAGGAGAACCTCTTCTTTGCTATACTATGCGGCTAAAGTGGAGGCTCTTCCGTCGTTGGTGTAGGGATCACTATGTTGATATTGTTGATCCCTCCATACTAGTCATTGCAACTTTCTAGTATACTTGTTTGACAAGATCTACTGCAGCCTGTTACTATTAGGGTTATAGGTTTATGTTATCTCATACCTATGCACTCTATGATAGTTTATAATTGAGTCTTATGTCTCTTTATCTAAGTCAGTTAGTAACTTTTTGATAAATAGACTTAGAATCATTAGATTAAATTTCTATACGGAATTTAACTTCGGTTCTTATTTAGCTAAGTAATCATTTGAGCCTCTGGAAACAGTAGTTTTCAAATTCTGACCTTTTAGACAGTAATTCTGTTGGCTTCTCTTTTACTGAAGAGTCAGTGAGCTTCATGTACTATCGGTGGATGATTCTCACTTTCGTAGTTTCGGAATCACTACTTCCTTTACTATTTAGGTTGAATTTTTGCATGAGAGTCAGGCTCCTAATAAATATCCGGAACCTATTGTTATTAAGGTCCTTCTGTCTTCGTACGGGCATAGGCCTTTACTCTGTCCGGTTAGAGTTTACGTATTTATAAACAGATATCTCGTTATTACTACGGGCGTCAGCTTCTTCTGTCTTTGATGCCTAATAGAAGGATGTTACGCTCCATTCTATTGCTAATGGATTCAATTAACTATCGATACTGCTTATGGTATATCATTGACTCAGCAGTTGTGCTTGAGATTTCGGCTCATGAAGTAAGAGTTCTTCTACATCTTGGGCTTACATTAATAGTGTCGCTATTATAGATTTTTGAAGGCTGCTCATTGCGCTCAGCCATCCACATTCATGAATTTTTATCTCAGAAATATCGAGTCCATTTCTGGAGGCCTCTATTGTTAGGTCTATTATCTACTGCTCAGAATGTCATTCACTTAACAGTTGCTACTATAGCTAGGTAGGCTGTCTGTTTCGGCAGTGACTCCGTTCTGCTGCCCTCTTCGCTCTGGGCTATTTGACCTAGGGCAAGAAAAAGGGGGGGGGGGAGGGTGTTCCCTTGGGTCACCTGTTTTACTATGAAAACAAGGGGATACCTCCTCCGGAGTTAGTAATTCTGAGCTGTTATTGGGATGGTTTTTTTAGTGAGAAGTTTATGTTTTAAAAATTCATTCAGGTCTTAGTTTTTAAATTATAGCTTTTGAATATAGCACGTGTCAACGGACGTTATTATTCAATCCTCAGACACTTTTAAGAAGTATAAAGAGTCTATTCTCTAGACTTACTTTATTTATTGGCTTACTTTAAAAATTATTAGTATAAGGATTATACTAGATATTAATAGAGTACATGGATGTATGATGCTCAATTTTGGAAGGTGTTGTATCTTTCTAATTTATCTTAAATATGAAAGATACATGTAAGGCCTAATACTTCTTTTTCCCTAGAGGGGATGACTCTATTTTATATATTGAGCGTATTCCAACTTGCTCTATGTCCTTGGCCCTCCAGCCTTTTTACTATTCAGCTATGTCTGGGTCATTGGTACAGTATAAAAATGTTAAAAAATTTATAGTAATTTATATATTTTTTATACTTACCAATGACCCAGACGGGGATGGCCCTCCCAGGAGTTGGGAACTCATACCTCCCCGCTGAGTACATAGCACTTACCAGGCACTGGTTATAAGAATGATTAATGGCGCCAATTTCGGAACGCCCTTGACACTGCGCATGTGCAGTAGAGGTGAAGTGTGGAAGGCCATTCAGGACATGTTTTCTTTGGTTTTAGATGCAAATTTTGGGGATTGGGGGGCAAAATTTGTGTTTGGCCCTATATTTTAAGAGTTAGCACCAGCTATGTCTGGGTCATTGGTAAGTATAAAAAATATATAAATTACTATAAATTTTTTAACTTTTCCAATAATGCAACTAGGAATTAAACCAATTCAACCTTATTAAATAGAGGTCAATCAATATTTTCAGCTTGAAATTTTGATATTTCGCTAACAGTATGTAGAGAGTTTAATATGTTTCAGTTCAGCTGCACTGGAAGTTAAAAAATGTCTGAAAGAAGTAATAATAGCATTTTGTTCACAAATAATGGAATTTTCTCTGCTGTGATCATAAAAGCTGACAGAAACATTTTACCCCTAATGTGATCAGGTCAAAATTTACTGTGCACTTTTCTGATCACAACACTAATGTGCTGTATGCTTTGACAAGAAAGTGCATTTGTCATTTTGATGATATTGAGTTGTATTATGACAATATGTACAGTGTATAGTTTGTGGGGGCTTGAAAGTGCTCAATTCTAACGCATACTGCACATCAGTGGGAAACTTGCCTTCAGCTGCTGCTACTGTACAGTCGCCGTGGATTGGTCGTAATCCACATGTAGGCAGTGATGTCCATGCATGCATTTACCTGGTAATAAAAATCAGCAGCAGCAAAATTTTGATGAATGAAGCACCGAGTTGCACCCGGTGCTTCATTCATTATATTTTTGATGATTATTTCTGTAGTTTGTGTTTGGAGTGTAATATTATTGCGTCCATGGAAATATTGCCAACCCATGGAAAGTGACTAGTCTATGGCGGCCATACTGTAACTCTGCTTGTGCTGGTTAATAAGTTGGAGAGTCTGACAGTTGCTTGTCACTGCTCCTTTCCATGTTCTCCGGTTTCTGCCACCCAGAAAACTCTGACACAATATGACCATAGTTTTGAAATTGTTGTTAACACCCAATAAGCAAACAAACAGTGTATTGTTATCCACAAAGGCATGTACAGATGTTACTTTGCAAAAGATACTCTTAAGGGAGTTTCATACTTTGCTTTGTGTTGTATATTTCATGTTGTGATACCGGTGACCTTGGTTTATTGCTCAAGAAAGCATGTATTATAGAGCTCCACAAAAAATGGATTTTCTGAAGTGCAGGATTAACATCGCACACGCCTAATCCTTTAGAGGTACAATGGATTGCAAGTACTGTAAGTGCCTCAAATTTGAAGGTCTGTTTAATTGATTGTCTTGACATTTCTATTTCAGGTCTGCAGAATTTATCATTCTTTATGAACTCAATGATGATGCAGCAAAACTTTTGTCATGTCAAAGTTATAAGAAAGATAAAAGGACGTGAAAGACCTTGTTCAATGTGTTTTAATAACAAGTGCAATATCAGAGAATTTTAGGTGTTTTCTTTACGTTGTTATGTACCAAAAATTTCAAGACTAACAGAAAGAAGACTAGATGCTGTGCCAAAAAGTCTGTTAAGATGGGGTAAAAAGTGCTAACGATCAAAGGAGAGAGTTTTTACTGATACTACAAGGTATCTTTCAAGGAGTTCAGCAGAGGCATTATTTTGAGACTGGGCTAGCAGATTGTTTGTGTGTTGAAGTTCCGGGTTTTATTATTTTGGTGAGATACTGAATGTGTCATTATCTAGAAGGATACTAGACAAGCCAGAAAATAAGCAGACTGACATCTGCAAAATGAGGTCCCCAGAGGGTGAATTTAGTGATGCTACCCTGCATAGCAGGGTAGCATCACTAAATTTACCCTCTGTGACCCTCAATCTGAATCAGGGTCTCAAAACTAAACAGAAAGAGGAACCCAGAGGATAAATTGTCCCACTGAATGGGATAGCATCATCAAATTCACCCTCTGGGAACCTCATTCTACAAATGTCAGTCTGCTTATTTTCAGGCCTGATACTAGATTAACCCTCTGCACATTGATGTCAAAACACTAAAATTTCAAGAAGCAAATATTTTCCATATTTAAATGCAGTTACTGTTAGGAATATAACCTTTTACTCAATGCATACACATTTTAATTACTGTTTTTTCAAATTTTTCAAAGACATTTCAACAAAACTTTATCGTGAGACCCCCTCATTGGAATAAGCTTCATGAGCTTGTTCCAGTGAGGGGGGCGCATTCCAGTGAGGGGTCTCATGATATGGTTTCGTTGAAATGTTTTAAAATGTTTGTTTTTTTTCAACTGCTTAATTTCTAAATTATGTGGGCAGATGTGGCTAAGTCACTAGGTAAAGGGTACACCATGTCATTCTCATTTGACAGAGTTCAGTCAAACAGGATTGAATATTTTAAATTCCTAATATTAGTTGCATTATGGACATTTGCGGCTTGAAATTTGGATATTTTGTTTTGTACATCTGTGTGCAGGGTGGGGAGGGTAAGCAATATCCAGCAATAAGTAGTTAAGTGAGAACCATTGCTAGGGTAAGTAATATCCAGTAATAAGTAGTTAACTGAGAACCTTTGCTAGGGTAAGCAATGAGTAGTTAACTGATAACCATTGCAAGGGTAATATGCTGCAATGAGTAGTTAATTGAGTACTATTGCCAAGGTAAGTAACATCCAGAAATGAGTAGTTAACTGAGAACCATTGCTAGGATAAATAATATCTAGCAACGAATAGTTAATTGAGAACCATTGCTAGGGTAAGCAATATCCAGTAATAAGTAGTTAACTGAGAACCATTCCTAGGGTGAGCTATATCCAGTAATAAGTAGTTAACTGAGAACCATTGCTAGGGTAAGCAATGAGTAGTTAACTGATAACCATTGCAAGGGTAATATGCTGCAATGAGTAGTTAATTGAGTACTATTGCCAGGGTAAGTAACATCCAGAAATGAGTAGTTAACTGAGAACCATTGCTAGGATAAATAACATCTAGCAACGAATAGTTAACTGAGAACCATTGCTAGGATAAGTAATATCTAGCAACTTGTAGTTAACTGAGAACCATTGCTAGGGTAAGTAATATTCAGAAATGAAACGGTCATCTGGGAACCACAGATTGAACAAGTAGCATCTAACACAGGGACAGTGAGCTGGAAACTATTGCTAGGTCACGTAATATCCAGCACTCCAACAGTTTACTAGGAACTTCCACTTGTGGAGTTTCACCTTTCCATGGCAGATTCTCTAAAGACTATTGACAGACCTTCATTTTAGAAAAATCCAGGCACACTATATATCACACGCTCAAGATTACCCCAAGGTGCGTGGTTTCTTTAGTGATGCACTGATTTGGGAAAACACCTCTAAGTGCATAAAAAGGGAAAAAGGAGATTCAATTATGACCTTTTGTTAATTATGAAATAATAATATAAAGCGCTGGAATAAAGTGCAAATCGGTTTAATGAAACAAACGCTACAATTTCTTGTCACTAAATTTCTAACTTTTAAGCATAAGGCCAAAAAAAAAAAATCAATTGATTCTCAGGCAATTTTTTTTTCAAATCAATGAGGGAGGGAGGATTGTATTTTTATTTTTTATTTTTATTTCTTCCAGATGGTGAGCAAGGATTGAGAGGCAAAAGTCACTTTCTGATGTCTGTTTTTATCTAAAAGGCATGGAAAGTGCATATTGTAAAATGATATACAAATAAATCTCATTGTTTCTCTCACCATTTTCCAAGAATGGATTCAAGTTCTGTGGTATTGGATCATCGTTGTCATTATCAAACTCACCGGCGAACAGTTTTTTAACCAACTCCCCCAAAGTACTGTCGTCTTCCATAGATATTATTGACCACCCTCGTATTATTTTGGTATCATTGTGAGTTATTTTGATAGAAATTAACATTTTTACGATAGAAATTTTAGAAGGGAAACAAAAACAAACCAGAATGGAAGCAAGCTTCCAGTGTCAACTCGGCATGTAACTTACACAGCACTTGTAACGTCATCAGCCGTCTGTCAAAGAGCCCCTCCCAAAGACCACGCCTATTAAAAATAGTTTGAACCCGTATACATCCAAGCGATCAAGTTTGATATTTAAAAAAGGGAAACATCACTTTATTTTTCCACTGCGGCGAAGCCCTTTCATTCATATCACTATCCGATCTCCCGTGGGTGAAATTAATAAATGGATAGGCCCAACTCAATACACAAAATAAGCTGGACGTGTCGGCCCGTAAAGACTTCGTTTGTTTACTTTGAATGAAGACGTCATTCGTATTGTGTGTTTTGAGTAATCTCCCTTGATGCACAACTGCTCTGGAAAAATCTGAATTTCAGATTCCATTCAGTGTTTGCCCATTCTTTCCCGTTATGTTCAGGACACGTCAGCAGAATTTGGACTTTTGTATTTCTTTAGTAAGTGATAATTCCCCACCCCGAAAATATACTTACCTGTACCGATTATTCTCACTATTTCTCATTCGTGTTTTCACAGCAAAAAAGGTTTACTTGACACCAGTACCTGGCAAATTTAACGTTTAGTATTCGACAAGGTGGGTTATGCCTGTGTTGGACAACTCAACCCAATCTCCTGAAAATATGGCGAAAACCTTTCCCCTCTCACACTTAACACACACCTGTGTATATTTACCTGTTTATTCGTTGGTTTGGGGCCTTAAAACCAATAGTCCCTTTTCAATTTCCCTGTTTCCTATTTTCGTGCAATGACGGTCCAAATAAAAAGGCCCAACGTGGGCCATTTTTTTCAACGTGGCGGTGCCTGAGAATCAATTCCTTTTTTTTTTTTTGGCCTAATATACAATGGAATATTTATCGAGGTACAAGTAAATGCAGTTCAAAATCCTGACAACACAAATGAAAATCAAAGCACCGTCTGGAGTCTGAAGTTTTCATTTGGGTCATTTGGGAGATCTTGAAACTATCGCTTGATGAAAATTGCCAGGTGTACAGCACGCTGTGTTTATTCAAGCCAATCAGATCATCTAAAAACTAGGGTTAACTGGAAATTGCTCATTGACATAATCCACTTTGTGTCACATGATGCTAACACTTCAAAGTATGGAAATTAATTCAGTAAGTTAGTGTCAATAAATTCCAATTCGATATTCAAATTACTGGATTTAAAAATTAGAATGGAATCAATTAACATGGATTATCAACAATTTGTTCAAAACAAATAGCTTGATCCAGAGAGGAGTTTAGGTATGACAACGTCCATTTCATAAGATGAGGGTAAAGTCAAAATTACTGCCTAATTTCTTGCTATAAACAATGAATACGAAGGATAACAGGTACCGAGAAATGTTACATGCCCCTCGCAGACCAGTATTATCATTCAGTGGCATGATGTATATGGCTAAAAAAATAGTTGACTATGAAAAATAAAAGTCGACTATACAACCTTCCGACGGTTAGTCAATTAATCGAATAGTCGAAGCAGCCCTAGTGTTTACAGACTCAGCTTCTGAAACTCTGACATCTTTGATGTAAACTTAAAAAGTAACTGCTTCTAGGATTTTTACACTATAACCCAATGGCCCAGACTAGCTGGTGCTAACTCAAAGCTATCAAGAGCCAAACACAAATTTTGAACCCCCCCCCCCCACCCCCAATCCCCAAAATTTGCTTGCAAAACCGAAAATAAAAAGTCCTATCTGGCCCTCCATACATTTACTCTCTGTGCATGCGCAGACGTCAGAAAGTGACCGGAATTGGCACCAACATCATTCTTTGTTTGGCCCTAAAGTCAGAAACAATGAACTGACATCTGTGCTTTAAAATCTCCTTTTTTGAGGATGCTAGAAACAAATCAATGCATGAATTGGTGGATACAAGGCTGTTATTGGATTAAGGAAG
This sequence comes from Pictodentalium vernedei, assembly GCA_031216915.1. NCBI lineage: Eukaryota > Metazoa > Mollusca > Scaphopoda > Dentaliida > Dentaliidae > Pictodentalium > Pictodentalium vernedei. Next base: position 152,305,250 of record CM062292.1, read on the forward strand.
TGTTCAATGGTGGTTTTGGACGTTCAGGGCTGTAACTTTATATTTATAAAATTTATTTTATGTTTCCCAATTTCAGGACATATGACTGACATCATCATTTTTGATAATGATTATTCCACTGTTTGTTAAGTATTCCTTCCCTATTCTTTCATGAACCCTTCCTAAACTCTTAAGCTTTTTGGCTATTTTTTTATTGAAATTTTTTACTAAATTTCTTGGGAGTTTAACATATACTACTCAAAGTTTGCTGAGCACCAAGTATATCCAACTACCTGTTTTATGTTTTAGTTGAAATATTGTAATGAAAAGTGTATATATTTTTTATTTAATTATATCTTTAATGATTTAAGTACAGCAATTAAGATTTTATTTGTGTTTGACATTATTTTTTAGCTTTTGAATACGATAACCATGGAAAATGGATATTATTGGTAAAAGAGGGAGTTTTTCAGTTTGCCAAAAAATTGACGGAGCGAACTGGTATGGGTTCACTGACGAGTATGAGACCCATTACTGTTAAATACAGCTTGACAATGCCTTCTCTTGCACCCAATCAGGTTCCTGGTGGTCGTTTGTGGGATCTTGTTCCATTCTTGGACCAGCATGGCACCAAGCTCCTGGACACTTCTTGGCTGGACTGGACGGGCTGAAATTGCAAGCTGCAACTCAATCCAGACATGTTCGATTGGATTGAGGTCCGGGGATCTTGCTGGCCAGTCCATACGCTCAATTCCCTCCCTCTGTCGGTACTCCCCGACAGCATGGGTAACATGAGGATGGGCATTATCGTCCATCGGAATGAATCTATCACCCACTGCACCTACATACAATCTGACATGGATATCCAGGATCTCATCAATATACCGCTGTGCAGTCAATGTACCACGTACAAGGACACAGAGCTCTGTATGTCCATCCCTGCTGATGCCTCTCCTGACCACGATTGACCCTCCGCCATAGCGATCATGCTCAGCAATGATGGCTGCATGGAATCGCTCTCCTGGTCTTCTCCATACCCTAGAACGCCTATCTGTGTGGTCTAGGCAGTACCTTGACTCATCTGTAAAAACGACAGGTCGCCAGTCTTCTCTGGTCCATCCAATGCGGTCCATGGCCCATTCATATCGTTCCTGGCGGTGGTTCTGGGACAGTGGAATGCGAATACATGGTCTTCTAGATCGGAGACCACCTTCGTACAACCTTGCCCAGATAGTCTGCGTCGAAACATTTACCCTGGATGCATTCTGAAGGTCACTGCGAAGCTGGGTTGATGCGGCAAAGCGGCTCCTACAGTCCTGAATGATCAAAAACTGGTCTTCAGCTGCAGATGTTGCCCTGTCTCTGCCACCACCATGCTGTCTTACTGGTGTGCCATACTGCTGAAATCTTGCCCAGGCTCTGGAGATCACTGTATGGTGCACACCAAGGGCTTCACCAACCTGACGATGGGTAGCCCCTTGCTCCACCATCCCTACAGCCTGCCACATTTCTGCTTCAGACAAATGACTTCTTACATTTGCATTTAGCATATTCAATCATTAAATCACAAGGGTTTGCGTTAAAATGAAGATTGAATACCCTTCACTTGTCATGTTCATGTAGACAGAATACGGAAACATCATGAAAATTAAGGGGAACATGCTTTTCATGACTGTCATGAAAAGTCTGCCTGTCAAGAGAGCTAATGTAAACACTGGGGACCATCTCAATACATTCCTCAATCATATCCATAAAAAATATCGCAAATATGTCACAAGCAAATTTCACAATCATGTGTCAAATATTTGGTGCTTAGCAAACTTTGAGTTGTATATATTACAGAATTTTATTCTTTTTTTCCCCAAGGTTACGTCCTCACCCGAGTGGTGTTAGGTCGTTTAGTCTTGCATCTTCTATCTGATGTATCATTTTTTCTTCGTATGAAGACCTAGCTTTGCACCTGAGAGCATTTTAATTGGTTCTGACTTTGGCCTTTTTTGTGTGCCTGATGTCTTGTTTACATTGATGTTGTTTACATTGTCAACGTCCTCATATATAGGTAGTTTTTTATATTCTATTACTGTAGTATACTGTAGGATATATGGAGTATTATTCCAGTAGTGTAGCTCAAAAAATTTGGATTTTGCCCACACTTAGGCTCTATCGGGATGCCCTTGGGGTCTTAATGTTCCCTTTAGGAACTTAGGCGTTTTTTAAAAAAAAATGTTGTTTACAAAAATCTTTTGAATTTAATTATGATTGCTATTATTCATGTATCTCAGTTATATATATATGTTGTTGTGGAGTTTGGAGGACTGATATCGACTTTAGTTGATGCAGTCCTGCGGACTTTTGTCATTCTTGTGTTTACTGGGATGACTGATGTTGGAGTCTGGTGTCGTGGTACGTTGTTGGCAATGAGGTTCTGAGGATCAAGACTCTCACCGTATTTTAATTCATTCTGTCAGTTTCTATTTCACAGGAACATGAACATGGTGATGATATTCTGACACCCATCCAAGTGCGCTACCATCGTCATGCTCCATGGAGCATAAAGAGCTAGCTGCAGTGCTCATTATTGCAAGAGTTAGGGCCTTTTGTTAAGGGTTTTAATCTCTTGCAAGCAGCTGGCTCGATCTGGGAAGCGGTACTCCGTCTGTGGGTGCTGTGATGCCGGGTAAGTCCGTTGCGGTCATAGGATGTGGATGTGGGTAGACCGAGCACTTTAATATAAATAGCTCACCCAGCGATGATGGAAATAGGGAGGAAATAGGGAGGAAGTCAGCAAGTTCTTGTACTCGACGAGGTCTGATAGACCGCGAGCGGGAGAGGGGCCCCCCCAACCTCTCTAATCTAGCAATGTCTGGGGTCAGATGTTGTGTTGAGAAACTTGCACAAGCCAGAACATATGTCCGCCCTCCACTCGGCATGCTGTGTTTAGTCTGCAGCCAGGGTCGGCTTCAGTCAAGGCTTCCTCCACTATGTTTCACAAGACCAGAATGAGGTTTTCAGGCTGGAAACTTGCACGAGACAGAGCATATGTCCGCCCACTGCTCGGGATGCTCTGTCTAGTCTGCAGCCAGGATCGGCTTCATTCACGGCTTCCTCCGCTACTTTATTCAAGCACACTCAACCGCATCCTAGCTTCCCGACTTCGGATATCCAGCCTTTTGCATGAAGAAGGAACCACTCTTCGCTCATGAAGTCAGACCATCCAGTAGCTAGGGAGACGAGGTCTTGATTATCGGGACGTTCAGAGAAAGGATCCATTTCCGACACAGCATCCCAGGAGCAGCATGCGGTTAAGGAACAGAAGACCACTGCTCCTCAGGCCTTGATGATGGACTTGCTGTCACAGATTGCGCAGCTGATCGCAGCATCCCAGCAAGTGCAGATGCAGCCTCCCTCAGACTCAGAATCTGAGCTGTTGGACGGTGCTGGGTCGGTCCAGTCGATACTACCCTGATTGTATTCTGCCAAATCAGAATGCTGTGATGACAAGAGAGAAAATGCTGGTGTCATTGGACACAGACTTTATCCAGACAAAGGAGGAAGTCCTTTCTCTTCCGGTTCAGTTTATGCAGGTGTTGCAGGCCTTCGGCCATATAGACAATGCCATATTTATTCTCTTGAGTGCGAGGAAGAAGGCGGTTTCTTATCTTCATCTTCTGTATACATACCATTTTTTGGACCACGTTCATTTAAAAACGGCCGGGGAAGATGTTCAGAGAGTTCCAATGCGTTTGGATGAGCAGGCTGGGGATCTAGAGGTATCCGTACCTGCATCATTCACTATTCACTCAGACACTATTGATATGGCAATTTCTTCATATAAAGCGAAGTTGGACGTTATGTCTTATGCAGATCACCTTACAAGACCTATGGCAATGTGTTTAGAGGCGATTACCGTGCATGACATAGTTTTCTTCCTGTAAGCCTTGTATGAGTTTAATTACATACATGTATTTCATGACTTCTCGATTGGCGGCCAGGTCGTGTTCTGTGGCGACCTCATGGGCACATCGACTTTTTAGTTGGTTGGTTTCCTGTGGTTGTTCATCTACATGTCATATATGAGCGCATAATTCATCATAAATAAATTGCTAGTCATTGGGTACCTCGAAGGCTGCCTAGCCAGTTAACTGGTATTTAGATGATTACATGTGGGATTTCAATGCTCACATGCTTAATAATGAATTATTAGGCAGACGCATTATTGTATGTTATGGACCTTAGAAATTATGAATTATTTCGGGGGGCGGTCCGCGTCGAGCCTGTTAATCATACCTACTTCCATTTCTAGATCCAGGTTTCTATTAATGTTGGTACCCAATCGAATACACCTTGTTTTACACTTTCATATATATCCGTACATTTATAGTTTCATAGATATCGGATAGCACTCTTCAGGAGTGTTGTTACTGGAATTTATTGTACCCTGAATGGAGTCGCCTGTGGGTTACCTCGGAAGTGTGTTTACTCTCCAGAGATCATCCATTGTGGTTCTATTGGACATGTGTATGTTATATATTATATCACTGGTCTTTGCCTACTTGCGTATGCCATCTCCGTTAAGCGTTATAAGTGGGCGATATTAATTACCGGGATCGTCGCTATAGCCTTAGCCTCTGAAGTGGCATTGAGCACCATTTATTAATAATAATTAATACACCTGAGTGCCTGTTCGACGAATATTTTTTGATACCGCTTTTACTGATTCCAGAGTGCTCCCCTCTTTCTTTTTGAAGATTCCTTCAAAAGAAAAGGGGGGTATTTTTTACCTCTCCTCCGGTTTGATAAGTATGTAACTATGAGTGAAGTTGTTTTGTCTGCGTCTGTAATTATATCCTGCATACAGCTGGAGTTTTATATTTATCTCTAATTCTCAAATATGCCATACTAATTTTGGGGGCTTAGTCTGGGCTAACCTTAAAAATTGGGAACTTGTTACATCCAAATTAGCATAGTCTTCATGCTAAGTATACGGAATTACTTGAACTGGGCTCCTTTTTTATGATATGTCTTCTCTGTTACAGTATAGAGAGACATACATGTAATTCCTAATAATTTTGAGTTCCTTTCACCTTGGATTACAGGATTGGAACTATATTGATCTGCTCATTCTGAAGTCCTAGGCCCTCCTTTTTACGATTCAGCAAGTCTAGGCCATTGGGTTGTAGTGTAAAAATATAAATTCAAAATAATTTGTATATTTTTATACTTACCAATGGCCCAGATGGAGATGGCCCTCCCATGAGTTGGCACTCATTCCTTCCGCTGAATTATTATGTAGTACTCTCGACTACAAAGAATGATGCTGGTGCCAATTCCGGTTTCTTCCTGATGTCAGCGCATGTGCAGAGAGTAAATGCATGGAGGGCCAGATGGACTTTTATTTTTCGGTTTTGCAAGCAAATTTGTGGGATTGGGGGGGGGGGGGGGCAGAATTTATGTTTGGTCCTTGGTAACTTTGAGTTAGCACCAGCTAGTCTGGGCCATTGGTAAGTATAAAAATATACAAATTACTTTGAATTTATAATTTTTCCATGTGCACGATTGATCATTTGCCACAGATTGTAATTGTGCGAGTGATGGCATGTGAGAGAGATAGCGCTCATTAAAATGAAGGTCAATTATTGAGACGGCAATTATCATGCAAAAATATGTGTAAAACAGTTCTGTGATGCAAAAACAAGCTTAATTAAAAATAAAATATGTTTTGATTTTTGGAATTTACTTAAAAAAATAAAAAAATGTCCACAATCCATTCCAGTGAGTGATCATAGGCTGAGTTAGAAAGCTTTTATAGAATAGTACTGGCTGGTTTTGGCCATTACTTTGGATAAAGAGTTGCTATGTGAGATTTACACAACGGTTGTATAGTACACAAGGTTACATTAGTTACTCAGTTAATAAAGAAAGTTTTTTATGACCAGAAAGTGTGACTAACCCTGTGCAAAGCCCAGGATTAGTTCATACTTTCTGAGTACAAAAAATTGGTAACTGCCATGTTACATACTACATGAAAGTGTACACTCACTGAGGTGGTGCAATGCACAAAGTTAGTTGCACAATAGAGATGATTTTGTAACCAGTAAGAAAAATGTGACTAACCCTGTGTATTGCACAGTGTTAGTTGGAAAGCTAACATTTACTGCTTAACCATAGGCATTGCACAGGATTAGTTGATACGCTGCCATATCACACACTACATGAAAATACACACGGTAAAAATGCAAAGGGTTAGTTGGTTACATGTCAAATAGGGTTAAGGAACTAATGGACAAACTTGTACTGGATTGTGAAAATTGTTTTAAAGTGAATACCAAAAATGAAAACATCTATTTTCAATTAATAGCTTGTTAAAAGCAGTCTCTTTCTCGACCGGGTTGCAATATGGTCATGACACACTTACACCAGTGGTTTGAGTTTCATAAATAAAATTTTTTGAAATCACAACTGAATGAAGAAAACAATTGGAAATAACATTTGAGGTGCAATGTACTCACATTTTCCTTTTTTCTCCCCTGTCATAAGATGTGGGGACTTTAAAATGGACTGGGTCTGTGAGTCCATAGTTTTGTGTGTAATAGTTGTGTTTCTTTATTGGGGTTTACTAACATTTTGACAGCCAGTCTCACCTCATGTTGGACACTTTTACGGGTGGTGGAAGCTGGAATACCCAGAGAGAAAACAAGTACACCATCAATGTGCAGTATGCCTTAGCACACAGCAACTGTTTCCTTAAACGGTAATGGCAGTATCATCCCAAGTAAAAAATGTAAATGGGAAGTGAAGCAGTGCCAGTTACTGTGGTAAACCAGCTCTCTTTTACTGGCAAAATAGGATCCAGTCACCAATGCTTGGGGCGAAAGCCCTCTAAAATGGGCAACGGTTATAGACGTTTGACAAAACTTGACTTTATCTTCATGTTGCAGTTATGATTAGCCATTGTGCAGAAATATGTGACCTTCAACCCTAATAAATAAAATAAATAAATTGTAAAAGATACACACTATTATTTTTGTCTTATATTCTTTATTTATGTATCACTGTTTAACATGGTTTTGAAAATTACTTTAATTAATTTTCTGTCCTCATTGGAATCCCTGGAATTGGAGCAGTGTTTGATTTTGGTGGAAGACAAAGATTGTGTCACTGGTATAATAGGACCCAGTAAACAATGTTTGGGGTGCAGAATAAACATTTGGCTAAATTTCACTGTGACCCTTTACCCATCGCACATGCAATTAAAATTTATTATTTTATTTTTTTCTCAATTTTTTTTAAATAATGTCAACAAAATCATACCAGGTGACCCTTCATTGGAACGAAGCTGTCGAGTTCGTTCCAGTGAGGGGAACACACGATATGGTTTTTGTTGAAAATTTTTGAAAATTATAATTTTTTTTAACTGGGGAATTTGTAAAATTTAATTATGCAGGCAGATGCAGTAAAGGGTTAAACTTTTGTAGTGGTCACAGTGTGGCCTTATGTGCTGAAAGTGACCCTTTCTGCAAATAAGTTAACAAACAAACTTTGATTTATCTGTTAAATAGGAAAAAATACTGCTTATTGTACATTGAAATTGCTAGATTGGAAACTGTATTTCAACAGCATAATCGTCTAAGGTTTACAAGGCATCTACAAACACAAGACATTCAGCTGTTTTGCGTGCTGCAAAGTCTGTTTCATTGTTTTCATGTTTTTTTCTTTCAACTTACTCCCCAAGTACCGTACAGACCCGTCAGTTAGCCCACTTCCGTGGATAAGCCCCCCCCTCCCCCAACTTTCAGAAAAACGTATTTAATTAGAAGACACCCCAAAATAAGCCCACCACAGATTTTCCAGGATTATTTTTCAGGCACACATGTGTAACACGAACCGTTAAGTTGAACCAACAACGGGGATTTCCCAAGTTACCAATCAAAATAAAATGTTAATTATTTTGTTGATATTTTCATTTTATTCATTTACCACAATAAAATTGCGCCTTAAATAAAATTTTATAATCATTTTGACGTGTTGCTTTATTTATTTTTTCATTGCAGCTGGATCAAAAGTCCCAAAACATATTTTCTGTTGTTAATTTTATTTATCCACTCTGCTTTGATCCTTTATATTTAGAAATGAATGGGAAATTCCTAGTTCATAATTAATTATTCCAGGCAGTATGGCCACCCACATATCGGGTTTTTATTTGTTGGATGTACCGCAGCGAATATTATTTCTAGTCTTAACTTGAGTCCCCTGCCCCCACCCCCTGTATTGCTTATACATGGTGATGTGCCATAGCGAATATTATTTCTAGTGTAAACTTGTGCCCCCCTCCCTCTCCCTGTGTCTGTTATACATGGTGATGTACCATAACACGTTTAACATGACGTGATGTAACATAGCGAATATTATTTCTAGTGTTTTAGTTATACATGGTGATGTAAGTAGCGAATATTATTTCTAATCTTAACTAGTAAATCGGGTATTTAAAATGAAGTTGAAAGAGTTGTGGATCCACTGGTTTCGAGATGCAAAAAAAAAATAAAAATGGAAATTATATTCAGCCATCCAGACAAGAAGTCATCAACTGGGTCAGCACGGCGTGGGAAACAATTGATGAAACAACCATAATTAAATCTTTCTTGATCATGAGCTGTGGAATAAGTAATGTGCTGGATGGTTCAGAGGACTATTTTATGGGAAATAGGATAAAAAAAAATGTGGTGTGACTGACACTGATATTGGAAAGGTTTCAGTTGAAAGTGAGGCAAACACGTGCTTTGAACAACAAACAAATTGTGACAGTGATGGTGAGGTTGAACTTGGAGTGCATTTCCCTGAGGATGGTGAGACTCAGATGAAGATGTTGCATTGAGAGGTTCGATGAATGTGGAAATATTGTTTTGTAATTGGATTGAATTGAACAGTGATAGCAATCCGGTGCAAGTGTATTTTTAATTTAGTTTGCAGTTTCTGGTGATGCGAGTGTGATTGTGAAGGATGGAGCACAGATGACTAACACTCGAATCATCAAAAAAACTAAAAACTGATTTTATAAGGAAAATAATAAAGTATCCCTTTGTTGTGTTCAAGGAATTCTGTATTATTATCTTTAATCATTCAGTTTTTAGGCATTTTAATGACTCCATCATCGGTCGAAATTACCATGGTTATTCAATGTTTTCATTCTTTCGCAAGCGTTTGTTTTTAATTTTAAAAATAGAAATGCCATGTGATTTCCAATCTTTCACTTACAGTTACATTACTCGATACATGCATTCATGCTTATGCATCAAGTTGTCATAATTTTGAAACATGATCCATGAAATAAAATACATTTTATATTTCCAGCACTGATAAACCTATCAGTACTAGAAATATAAAATCTATTTTATTTTATATTTTATCATCGAAAATTCTAACAATATCATGTACTGACACCGAGTCAGCCTAAAAAAATAGTTCTAAATCAACCACGTGTGTTTTCGTCAGTTTCAGCTTATTTTGTCCCGATTTGTAAATATTATTTTTGTCATTTTCTCTGTTAATTCTTATTTTTGAACAATTGGAATAGTGGATCTGAAACAAAGAAATAAACAACTCATAAATGAATGTGCATTTCTATTTTATTTTATTTCTTTCACAAATAACATCAACCAAAACAAACAGGGCGATCAGTCACTCAAAATTGACCTACTGAACATTGTAATCTGCGAACAGTACTTGTAGGGACCCTTTGTTCACTTTACACTTCTTGGTTTTCTCCGTAAATAAGCCCACCCCAATTTTTCTCCCGATTTTTTCACGTGCCCCCTGGGCTTACTGACGGGTCAGTACTGTAAGCACATGTCAATTGTGTTATAACAAAAATAACACCTACCGTTTTGGAGGATATATTGAAAATTTCATAAAAAAACATTTTTTCATGCACTGGCTCCATTACCTATGACAACATTCTTTTTTGACCTCACTGGATATTTTTAGCAGTGGTGTATGAACTCTGGACATGAAATAATTACACCCCCACATTCGAAGAAAATGGGGGGTATACTGAATTACAAGCGTCTATCCGTGTGTCCATTCATCCATCCATCCATGTTTGAGTCCGTCCGGGAATATTCATAACTTTCATAACTTAAGTAAATTATTAATAATATTTGGTCATAGGTATGCCCACACAAGGCGGTCCACCACGTGGATGACGGTCCAGCTCTTGTTTTTGTAGCCACTCTGAAAATGGGAAATATTCTATGTATATTATACCATCATAGATATAACTTGAAAAACTTTCAGAAACATAGTTTATGATCTTGAGAGATGGCGGAACCAGGGGAGAAGAGAACATGTGCTCCCACCACTTTTTTCCAGACATGTTGCATGATTACACAGTGAGTTAAAATGGGTGCATGCAAACATGTCAGTATACAGGTATTCCTCTAATATATTATTTGCAAATCCAAACAACATTTGGCCAAAGAATACCTCCTTCAGTCGCTTTAGTCCATTTCTTCTACTTCAACCATAATTGAAATAGAAGAAATGGACAGGACAGTGACAACACCGTGGCATGCTCATTTAAACAAGAGACTATAGTGTGTCATGATGCATTTACCAATATACTGTTGTAACTTTTCTTCTTCTGGGCTGAATCCTAGTAGGTTTGATGTAACATGCATATCCCACATTCATACTCCAATAAAGCGACATATAATTCATTTCAGTTGTTATAATTTAACTGGTTGAGTGCTAGAAACCACTATGTTGGATCTATTAACCCTTCACCTAATGAACTGCTCGCATCCATCCCCGTAATATGCATACTGAGCAGTTGAAAAAATTAAAATTTTCAAACTATTTCAAGAAAACCATATCATGTGACCCCTCATTGGAAACGAGCTCATTGAGCTCATTCTAGTGAGGGGTCACATGATATGGTTTTGTTGAAATTCTTTGAAAATTTTTTAAAAAATGATATTTAAAATAATAAATTTTGATATTGTCGGCATTGGGTAAAGGGTTAAAAAGTGCCTGAAGCCAATATCGTGACTTTACATTGTACTTTACATTGTATGCATCAGCTTGATGTCTGCTCAGCAGTAGAAGAAAAAAAAATTATATATCAAATGGTTTGGTTGCAATTTATTGGAAGTGCCCAGTGGCACTCTCCCATAAATTGTAACAAAACAATTATTTATGAACAAAATCTTACTAAACATAAACTACCCATGCTGGTAGTGTGGTATCTTTGAAAACATATACCCTTGTTTCAAATCACCTTTGAAAAATAATTTAGCACTCAACCAGTTAATTCAGAATGTTTGCTTGCATTGTAATGTACCCTTACTTGTCAAAGTCACCAACCATTTATATCATTGCATTCATATCAACTTTTGTACACACAACAGTTTTATTATTTTCAAAATAGCCCAATGTACATGGTCTTGAATACTCCACAGAAAAATGAGTGTTAATAACTCACATCAATACAGCCCACCTGCAGCAGTTACAGCTTAATTGCACCATTGGACGCACCAACTATTTTTTATTTCACAAATGGGCAGTCAATACACAGAACGACACATGCGTGTGAATGGGTTAATCGATATGATATGGCATGAGTGCCAGTGCAGAAGGATAAAATGAGAGGCCACAGGCCTCGAGTTTTATCCTTCCATGATGGCACAAGTGCCATATCAATTAACCCATTCACATGCGTGTGTCGATCTATCTTTATTACATGCCTTCGTGTCTATAAATGCAATTATTTGAAGGACACTCAGTGATTCATTTGACAACTCGTCCCCTGAGTTCCTATGTGGGCACATAGAACACATTGGAACTCAGTGGACGAACTATCAAGAAAAAGAACACATTTTATCGTCAACCAAATTTGTGAGGGGAACTTGTCTTATTAACTATTGCTAGCAATTCAAATTGTAAATACGGTGCACTTTTTGTAGAAAATGCCAGTGAAATTTCACTTCTATTTCAAAATAGCCCATCAGCAATTTCCGAACAGATTTTCATTTTCTACATGGTTCAGTTTGCTGTAAATGGGGTTTTCATAGAGCAGGCGTGTAATAAAAAGCAAAAACATTCATACAACAGAAAATTATTTATCAAGTTATGAAAAACTGACCTCAACCAATCATATGCAAGCAAATTGGGTATCATAAAAAGAAAATTAAATGATATGGATTTGGGGTTTTTTTTTTACAGTTTATATATAAAAAATATTGACTGTCTATAGGTACTCTCCAATCCTCACTGGGTTCACGCCTTGGACACCGACATAAAGTTAAAGAGGTTCGAAAGGGACTTGCCTCCACTCTGTCCCTGCATTCCTCTTGCACGCAAATCATTTCCAGCAGAATACTTTCCAGTAAATTGCAATAAGAAAAATTTGTACATGAGAAATGGTTTTGCTTCTTACTGAATATGAAGCACTTCCATAAAATAAGAAGTGAGTATCAGAGTTTCTGAAGAGCTCAAATGTGGCCTTTCAGACAACTGAAAAATGAAAAGTGATAAAAGTTAAAAAATTTATAGTAATTTATATATTTTTTATACTTACCAATGACCCAGACTTAGCTGGTGCTAACTCCACAAAAACCAGGGCCAAACACAAATTTTGCCCCCCAATCCCCAAAATTTGCATCCAAAACAAAAAGAAATAATGTCCTAAAGGACCTCCATAGTACGACTCTACTGCGCATGCGCAGTGACGCAGTCGTCCCGAAATTGGCGCCAAATATCATTCTTACTGGCAGTGCCTGGTCAGCGCTATGTACTCAGCGGGGAGGCAAGAGTTCCCAACTCAGGGAGGGCCATCCCCGTCTGGGTCATTGGTAAGTATAAAAAATATATAAATTACTATAAATTTTTTAACATTTTTATACTGTACCAATGACCCAGACTTAGCTGAATAGTAAACAGGCTGGAGGGCCTAGGACATAGAGGAAAATCCAATAAGCTCAATTATAAAATAAAGAGATAACCCCTTAAGGAGAAAAGGAGTATTAGGCTTTACATGTATCTTTCTTATTTAATATTTAAATTAGAAAGATACACTACCCTTAATAATTGAGCACAATAACATTCATGTTCTCTATTAATATCCAGTATAACCTTTATACTAATTATTATTAAAACAAGCCAATAAATAAAGTAGTCCAGAGAATTGAGACTCTTTATAATCATTTAAAAGTGTCCGAGTATTGTATATTAAAGCCCGTTTGACACTTGACATATACAAATGCTTCACACCGAGCTACACTTTAAAAGTAAGACATGAATGAAATTAAACATTAATATTACACTTTAAAACCATCCCGGAAGCGACTCAGAAATACTGTCTTGGAGGAGGCATTCCCTTGCTTTTCACTATAAAGCAGGTGACCTAAGGGAACACCCGCCCCCCCCCCTTCCCCTTGCCCTGGGTCAAATAGCCCAGAGCGAAGAGGGCAGCCGGACGGAGTCACTGCCGGAACAGAAAGCCTGCATAACTATAGTTGCAACCGTTTAGTGGACGACATTCTGAGCAACAGATAACGGACCTAAACAATGCAGGTCTCCAGAAATGGACTCAATATTTCTGAGATAAAAATTAGTAAATGTGGATGGCTGAGACCAATAAGCAGCCTTCATTAAATCTGTAATAGCAACACTATTAGCATAAGCCCAGGAAGTAGAAAGAGCTCTTACTTCATGAGCAGAAATCTTAAGCACAGACTGCTGAGAAGAAGATAAATCTTCATACGCAGTACGGATAGTTAACTGAATCCATCTAGCAATAGAATGGACTGAAATGTCCTTTCTATTAGGCATCAAAGACAGAAAGAAACGTTTCCGTCCCTTTCTGATGAACTGAGATCTCTGTTTATAGATACGTAGTGCTCTAACAGGACAGAGTAAAGGCCTACGCCCGTCTGAAGACGGAAGAGCCTTAATAACAATAGGTTCCGGATATTTATTAGGAGCCTGATTCTTAGCTAAAAAACCGACGTTAGTAGTGAAGGTGATAGTGTTCCCAACACTACGATAATGAGAATCATCCACCGATAGTGCATGAAGCTCACTGACTCTTCTGGCAGAAGAGAAAGCTAAGAGAAAAGCTGTCTTATAAGATAAGAATTTGAAATCTACTGTCCCAAGAGGTTCAAATGGCTTTTCCTTCAATTTAAGGAGAACCCAAGCTAAATTCCACTTAGGAATTAATCTAAGAGTTCTGGGTCTATTTATCGAAAAGTTTCTAACCAATTTCGATAAAGAGACATTAGATCCAATTTGTAAACTATCATGATGTGCATAGGTATCAGATAACATAGATCTATAACCCTTTATAGTAACCGGTTGCAGTTTGATTTCGTCAAACAAGTATACTAGAAAGTTAGCAATGTCTGGTATAGAGGGATCAAATATATCAACAGAATGATCCCTACACCAACGACGGAAAACCTTCCACTTAGCCGCATAGTTTAGCGAAGAGGAGGTCCTCCTACAGTTAGAAATCGCGTCCACTGCTCGTCCTGTAAAGTGCTTGCCATGCAAGAAGGACCGCACAACGGAAAAACGTGAAGGTTGAGACCTTGCGGGTTGTGATGCAGTTGGCGCGATTTCCCCTGCCAAAGAAGATCCTCTCGTGGAGGGAGCTTCCGCGGTAGGTCCCACAACAGACACCTGAGTAGATTTATCCACGGTCTCTGTGGCGACAGAGATGCTACCAACAGAATCTTGCATTGAGATTGTTTTATCTTTAGCAATACTTGTTGAATTAACGGCGCTGGAGGATACGCATATCCTATCATTCCGTCCCAAGGGATCGATAGAGCGTCTACAGCAAATGCTCTTGGATCCGGACACGGGGACACATACGTCTGCAACTGATTGTTGAGATGTGTCGCAAATAAGTCTATCATTGGCCGTTCCCATTGGTAGCAAATCTGATTGAATACTTGTTTGTTGAGAGTCCACTCCGACGGCAACAAGCGACCCTTTCGAGAAAGGGAGTCTGCTAGCACATTCAGACGACCCGGTATGTGACGGACCGAAAGAAGAACGTGATGTTCCAACGCAAACAGAAGGATTCTTTCCGTTAGATTGAACAACGGAACTGAATGAGTGCCTCCCTGATTCCGTATATACGCCACTACTGTCGTATTGTCGGATAGGATTTGGACATGAGCATCGTGAATAATGTCCATCCAGTGACGTAACGCAAGCCAAATTGACATCATTTCCTTGATGTTTATGTGCTTGCACAGGAATTGCGGATCCCAAAGACCCTGGCATCTCGAATCCGTTGGGATTAATGATGCACCCCAACCTGTTTGACTGGCATCCGTCATAATGGTAAAACTCGGATCCGGCAACTGCAGCGGAACTCCTTGAGTTAACCACTGAATGTTTGCCCAAGTCTGAATCTCTTGTTTCACTTGATCTGACAAGAGAACGTCTACATCGAGCGAATGAATTTTCACACTCCAATTCTGAGTCAAGAAAATTTGAAGAGGCCGTGTGCGTAGCCGTCCCATCGGAATGAGATCCGCAGCGGCTCCGCACAGACCTATCAGTCTCATAAATTCTCTCGCTGTGACTTTGTCTGTATTTAGACAATAGCGAGCGTAACAACTGACTAATTTCGCTCTGGTTAACGGCAGACGAACGAGATTGTTGTGCGTCTCGAAGCTCATTCCCAGATGAGTGAATGACTTGGACGGCACCAGATCCGACTTCTCCTCGTTTACTATGAAACCGAGACGTCGGAGCAATAGAAGAAGATTCTGAACATCGTTCTGAAGCGTTAACTCGTTGCCGTACCTCTGAAGAATGTCGTCCAGGTAGGCCGACGTTACCGCAGACGAATGAGCTCGGAAGTAAATCATTACCGAGTTCATTACTCGAGTGAAAGCCCAGGGTGCTAGATTCAATCCGAAGCACATGGCCCGGAACTGATACACCACTCCTAGGACTGCGAAGCGTAGATACTTTCGGAATGTCGGATGTACCATGACGTGAAAGTACGCATCTTTGAGATCTATGCTCGTTGCATAATCGTTCACCCGAATACTCGCTCTGACCGATCGAATCGTCTCCATATAAAACTTCGGAGCGATGATCAGCTTGTTTATCCAGCTCAAATCTATGACTGGACGGAACGAGCCGTCTGGTTTCGGAACCAGAAACAGATGGCTGTAGAATCCCAGCGATTCCTGGTTTTCTACGACCTCTACCGCGTTCTTCATTAAAAGAGACTGCACCTCTGATAGCAGAGCGTCTCTTTTCTGAGGGTTTGACGGAAGATGAGTCCACTTTGGACTTCGAGTTAATGGAGGCTTTCGTTTGAAGGATATCTTTAGACCTTCCGAAGTCACTCCTCTCACCCAAGGGTCGTCCGTAATCGACGCCCACTCTTGAGAAAAACTCGACAACCTTCCGCCAACCGGAACGCGATAGAGGTTTGAGCCATCACCTCCTGGATCTGCGAGGCCTGCGGTAGGAGAAACCACGTCTTCCACGACCCGCACCTCGCCTCGTCGACCTCGGGGCGTCCGACCGATTGTCCCGGCCTGAAGGACGTCCCGAACGAGAGTCGCTATCCTGACGGTCTCTCGAATAAGAGCTAGAGGACGCACCGGAACCTCTATAGGAACCTCTCTTGGGCGGATAAGACCCAGAAGTGCCTGCCTTATTCGTGTCTGCTGAATCCGACCTTTTAGGAGCGGATCTAAACAACAGAGAATCACTAGCTTTCTTTTTAATATTATCATAAATAGCGGAAAGCTTGCCGTCAAAGAGAAGATCTCCTGAGACCGAAGCGACTCTAAGAGAGTTCTTCACCTTAGAATCCACTAGTGTGGATGTAGACAGGGCTGCGTCACGTCTAACCAACTCCAGATTAGCCACTGAAAGGGCGGAGTTACACGTGGAATAAGCTACTGCCCTTGAAAGAAGTCTTAAGGAGGATTGTATATCCTGAAACTCTTCCCCTTGAAGACGCAGTGATAACGCCTTGGTAAGGTGATCTGCGTAAGATAAGGCATCTAAATTGGCTCTGTTAGACGCAATAGCTGTTTCCAACACTGCGGTTGGAATAGAAGCTGACGACGGTAATGATAGCTCTAAGTCTTCCGCCTCGTCGTCCATACGCAGAGGAACTCTCGGTATACCCTGACCTGCCGTGTCGAATTTATTCCTTGCATTAATGAAAGGCAGGTTGAGAGTATTTGCGGACAAGAAGCCTGCTTTCCCTGTCCTGGAAGCAAGTTTAAAAATAGCGTCGTTCAATAATTCAAATGTTCTTGCAACATTATTGGACTGCGACGGAAACTCGGGAGCGATGTCCCTGAACCGCTCGAAAAAATCAGAGTCCAATGACGCTATAATTCTCCTGTCCGGAAGCGCAGCAGTCTGGCCCGACGGAACAACTTGAGGAAGAAAGTGCCGGATGAAGTCTACGGCAGCTTTGTGTTGTTCCGAAAGGGATAGCTCCAATTCATCCGTATCCCTTTCACCATCCGGTCGGACCTCCCGATGTTCCCGGTCGTCCGCCCCCGATGCTTCGGCGGAGCGTACCGACCCAGCGCCGTCGGATAATTCTCGATCCGACACCGTCTCTGTCGGCTGCTGGGATGCTGCGATAAGCTGTGCTATCTGCACTAGAATGTCCGACGTCGAGACCTGCGGAGGAGCGGTCTTTCGCTGCTTTGCCGAGGGCAGCTCCGCATCGGATGGCTCCCGCATACTTTTCCTATGCGAACGTCCGGAGTCCATCGGTCTCGAGTCCCTGGCTGCCGGATGGTGTGACCTGGTCGCCGAATAATCCTTCCTCGGCGAAGCTGGCAAGATATCGGAGGTCACGCAGCCAAGGTGCGGTCGTGTGCGCCGGCGAGAAGAGGAAGCCTTAACAGTCTCTGCGGACTGCTTATACAACGGAGCGTCCCGAGCGACGGACGTATGCTCCGCTAAAGACACATTTTGTACCACAACATCTGGTCCCAGATGTTGTTGTACGAGAGAGGGGCCTCTCTCGCTCGCGGCCCGGCTGGACCTGGACGAGCTAGGAACCGGACTAAAAGGCTTCCTCCGTTCTCGTTCACTATCCGCCGTCACTGGGTGTGCATCTATTATTTTTATAGTGCTCGCATCACCCAAAATTTCCTCTTGGACCGCATCGGACGAACCCGGCTGCCGAACCATTCGGTGAATGGACGCTACACCGGGCGAGCTAGCGGACGACATTTGTCTAATTTCCATGAGCACTTTTGCCGCTAGCTCTGTATTTAATTGTGACGACGGACGCACACTTGAAGAAGATAACATGGAAACATCACCCTGTTCTGGTTCCTCTGAAATAGAAACTGAGAGAGTAGAGTGACCTTGTGGAGAAAGAGCCGGCATCGCTCTTTCTCCCGAAACAACATATCGTGACACACGTTTCCAATGTTTCTCATCCCAATGTTCACATACAGGACAGGGATTAATGCGAGAACACTGACTACAATTTATGCAATAATCATGAAAGTCAGAGGAAGATTTCTTCCTATTACAATTTGAACAAGTTCCTTTCATTGTGAAGGAACAACAATAAGTCCTAGTTACTCGCAAAAACCCCTGACACAAAGATACATAATAACATGATCCATTAATAAATGAAAAAACAATTGCAAAACAAAATAATTTTGAAAAAATATTTTTTCAGAGAAGCCCAAGTTGCTGAAAAGTAACGTTGAGCCCCGATGGATCCGATGGCAAAGTGTGGTCAAAAATTTTAAAATTATATAAAATAATTAATGAGACACTTTCGGATAATATAAATGTATCTTATAATGAGATAAACTACCTCAAAGGCAAACAGCCCCCCTCAAAAAAGGCTGTTGCCAATGAAAACAAACAGTGTAAACACAGAAGAAAACATGACTCCAGGCACTGACAAAACTGGCCCGGAATCAGTCCTCAATTACACTCTATCTGATGCAAAACAGAGACTCCCAGGGGAGAATCTGCAGAACATCAGATGGAAGATGCAGAACACAAACGTTATACACCCATGGGTGAAAACGTAACTATGGGGAAAATAACAGAAAACATTCTGTAACCAAGCAACTCTCCCAGGGAAATTTTAGAAATGAAACTTCTCAAAAATATGCCAAAAGCATGGGAGAATTGCAAGGGGGGACTTTAGAAGGTTAGGGGAGAGGAAACACTGAATAAGCAGTGCAACAATTAGCAAGAATGACAACAAGAGGCGTTTGCCTCGAAAATAGGCAACTTAACATAATTTTAACAAAAAATTTTAAGTACAGCCCTGATTATTTTTTGCCACTTCTTTTTTCCTCTCCTCCTTCTATCCTCCTTAGAATCACATTTTCTCCAAGAATTACGTGTCTGGCATCCTTTAAACTGAGATTTACAAGCA
This sequence comes from Pictodentalium vernedei, assembly GCA_031216915.1. Lineage (NCBI taxonomy): Eukaryota > Metazoa > Mollusca > Scaphopoda > Dentaliida > Dentaliidae > Pictodentalium > Pictodentalium vernedei. The sequence continues at coordinate 152,324,643 of CM062292.1, forward strand.
CAAAGATCAGTGAGATGTTGACTGATGAAGGGCCAAACAGAGAATGATATTTGGCGCCAATTTCGGGACGACTGCGTCACTGCGCATGCGCAGTAGAGTCGTACTATGGAGGTCCTTTAGGACATTATTTCTTTTTGTTTTGGATGCAAATTTTGGGGATTGGGGGGCAAAATTTGTGTTTGGCCCTGGTTTTTGTGGAGTTAGCACCAGCTAAGTCTGGGTCATTGGTACAGTATAAAAATATATATTCCTGGCATGTCTATTTTTACATCCTATTCAGTAGATTATGAGGCCTGACAACCTGAAACAAGCCTACTATTTCTAAGGAAAATAATGAAGAAATATAAACTGCCCACTGACCAGCATGCATTTAAAAAAAAGATGAGGCCTGAGAAACATAGTCTTTACTTTGTGTGGCCTTTTGCAAAACAGTCATATTTTTATACTGTACCAATGACCCAGACTTAGCTGGTGCTAACTCTAACAAAACCAGGGCCAAACACAAATTTTGCCCCCCAATCCCCAAAATTTGCATCCAAAACAAAAAGAAATCATGTCCTATAGGACCTCCATACTACGCCCCCACTGCGCATGCGCAGTGTCAAGGACATCCCGAAATTGGCGCCAATTATCATTCTCTGTTTGGCCCTTCATCAGTCAACATCTCACTGATCTTTGTGCTTGTAAATCTCAGTTTAAAGGATGCCAGACACGTAATTTTTGGAGAAATGGTGATTCTAAGGAGGATATAGAAGGAGGAGAGGAAAAAGAAGTGACAAAAAATAATCAGGGCTGTACTTAAAAATTTTTGGATGAAATTATGTTAAGTTGCCTATTTTCGAGGCATGGGCCTCTTGTTGCCATTCTTGCTAAATGTTGCACTGCTTATTCAGTGTTTCCTCTCCCCTAGCCTTCTAAAGTCCCCCCTTGCAATTCTCCCATGCTTTTGGCATATTTTTGAGAAAGTTCATTTCTAAAATTTTCCTGGGAGAGTTGCTTGGATACAGAATGTTTTCTGTTATTTTCCCCATAGTTACGTTTTCACCCATGGGTGTATAAACGTTGTGTTCTGCATCTTCCATCTGATGTTCTGCAGATTCTCCCCTGGGAGTCTCTGTCTTGCATCAGATAGAGTGTAATTTTGATGACTGATTTCGGGCCAGTTTTTTCAGTGCCTGGAGTCATGTTTTCTGGTGTTTTTACACTGTTTGTTTACATTGGCAACAGCCTTTTTTGAGGGGGGCTGTTTGCCTTTGGTGTAGTTTATCTCACTATAAGATACATTTATATTATCCGTAAGTGTCTCATTAATTATTTAATATAAATTTAAAATTTTTGACCACACTTTGCCATCGGATCCATCGGGGCTCAACGTTACTTTTCAGCAACTTGGGCTTCGCTGAAAAAATATTTTTTCAAAATTATTTTGATTTGCAATTGTTTTTTCATTTATTAATGGATCATGTTATTATGTATCTTTGTGTCAGGGGTTTGTGCGAGTAACTAGGACTTGTTGTTGACTTTTCACAATGAAAGGATATTGTTCAAATTGTAATGGGAAGAAATCTTCCTCTGACTTTCATGATCATTGTATTAATTGTAGTCAGTGTTCTCGCACTAATCCCTGTCCTATATGTCAATATTGGGATGACAAACATTGGAAACGTGTGTCACGGTATGTTGTTTCTGGAGAAAGGGCTATGTCAGCTCTTTCTCCGCAAGGTCACTCTACTCTCTCAGTTTCTGTTTCAGAGGAACAAGAACAGGGTGATGTTTCCATGTTATCTTCTACAAGTGTGCATCTGTCATCACAAATGAATTCAGAGCTAGCGGCAAAAGTGCTCATGGAGATTAGACAAATGTCGTCCGCTAGCTCGCCCGGTGTAGCGTCCATTCACCGAATGGTTCGGCAGCCGGGTTCGTCCGATGCAGTCCAGGAGGAAATTTTGGGTGATGCGAGCACTATAAACATACAATGTGCACACCGAGTGACGGCGGATAGTAAGCGAGAACGGAGGAAGCCTTTGAGTCCGGTTCCTAGCTCGTCCAGGTCCAGCCGGGCCGCGAGCGAGAGAGTCCCCTCTCTCGTACAACAACATCTGGGACCAGATGTTGTGGTACAAAATGTGTCGCAAGCGGAGCATACGTCCGTCGCTCGGGACGCTCCGTTGTATAGGCAGTCCGCGGAGACTGCTAAGGCTTCTTCTTCTCGTCAGCGCACACGACCGCACCTTGGCTGCGTGACCGTCGATATCTTACCAGCTTCGCCGATCAAGGATTCTTCGGCGACCAGGTCACACCATCCGGCAGCCAGGGATTCGAGACCGATGGACTTCGGACGTTCGCATAGGAAAAGTATGCGGGAGCCATCTGATGCGGAGCTGCCCTCGGCGAAGCAGCGAAAGACTGCGCCTCCGCAGGTCTCGACGCCGGACATTCTTGTGCAGATAGCACAGCTTATTGCAGCATCCCAGCAGCCGACAGAAACGGTGTCGGATCGAGAATTATCCGACGGCGCTGGGTCGGTACGCTTCGCCGAAGCATCGGGGGCGGACGACCGGGAGCATCATGAGGTCCGACCGGATGGTGAAAGGGATACGGATGATTTGGAGCTATCCCTTTCGGAACAACATAAAGCTGCCGTGGACTTTATCCGGCACTTTCTCCCTCAAGTTGTTCCGTCGGGCCAGACTGCTGCGGTTCCGGACAAGAGGATTATAGCGTCATTGGACTCTGAATTTTTTGAGTGGTTTAGGGACATCGCTCCCGAGTTTCCGTCGCAGTCCAATAATGTTGCAAGAACATTTGAATTATTGAACGACGCTATATTTAAACTTGCTTCCAAGACGGGGAAAACAGGTTTCTTGTCCGCTAATACTCTCAACCTGCCTTTCATTAATGCAAGGAATAAATTCGACACGGCAGGACAGGGTATCCCGAGAGTTCCTCTGCGTATGGACGACGAGGCGGAAGACTTAGAGCTATCATTACTGTCGTCGGCTTCTATTCCAACCGCGGTGTTGGAAACAGCTATTGCGTCTAACAGAGCCAATTTAGATGCCTTATCTTACGCAGATCACCTTACTAAGGCGTTATCACTGCGCCTTCAAGGGAAAGAGTTTCAGGATATACAATCCTCTTTAAGACTTCTTTCAAGGGCAGTAGCTTATTCCACGTGTAACTCCGCCCTTTCAGTGGCAAACCTGGAGTTGGTTAGACGTGACGCAGCCCTAGCTACATCCACACTCGTGGATACTAAGGTGAAGAACTCTCTTAGAGTCGCTTCGGTCTCCGGAGAACTTCTCTTTGACGGCAAGCTTTCTGCTATTTATGATAAAATTACAAAGAAAGCTTCGGATTCTCTGTTGTTCAAATCTGCTTCTAAGAAGTCGGATACTGCAGACAAGAATAAGACAGGCACTTCTGGGTCTAATGCGCCCAAGAGAGGTTCCTATAGAGGTTCCGGTGCGTCCTCTTGGTCTTACTCTCGTTCGGGACGTCCTTCGGGCCGGGACAACCGGTCGGACGCCCCGAGGTCGACGGGGCGAGGTGCGGGCCGTGGAGGACGTGGTTTCTCCTACCGCAGGCCTCGCAGGTCCAGGAGGTGATGGCTTAAACCTCTATCGCGTACCGGTTGGCGGAAGGTTGTCGAGCTTTTCACAAGAATGGGCGTCGATTACGGACGACCCTTGGGTGAGAGGAGTGACTTCGGAAGGTCTAAAGATATCCTTCAAACGAAAGCCTCCATTAACTCGAAGTCCAAAGTGGACTCAACTTCCGTCAAATCCGCAGAAAAGAGACGCTCTGTTATCAGAGGTGCAGTCTCTTTTAATGAAGAACGCGGTAGAGGTCGTAGAAAACCAGGAGACTCCGGAATTCTACAGCCATCTGTTTCTGTTTCCGAAACCAGATGGCTCGTTCCGTCCAGTCATAGATTTGAGCTGGATAAACAGGCTGATGGTCGCTCCGGAATTTTATATGGAGACGATTCGGTCGGTCAGAGCGAGTATTCGGGTGAACGATTATGCAACAAGCATAGATCTCAAGATGCGTACTTTCACGTCATGGTACATCCGACATTCCGAAAGTATCTACGCTTCGCAGTCCTAGGAGTGGTGTATCAATTCCGGGCGATGTGCTTCGGATTGAATCTAGCACCCTGGGCTTTCACTCGGGTAATGAACTCGGTAATGATCTATTTCCGAGCTCATTCGTCTGCGGTAATGTCGGCCTACCTGGATGACATTCTTCAGAGGTACGGCAATGAGTTAACGCTTCAGAACGATGTTCAGAATCTACTTCTATTGCTCCGACGTCTCGGTTTTATAGTAAACGAGGAGAAGTCGGATCTGGTGCCGTCCAAGTCATTCACTCATCTGGGAATGAGCTTCGAGACGCACAACAATCTCGTTCGTCTGCTGTTAACCACAGCGAAATTAGTCAGTTGTTACGCTCGCTATTGTCTGCACGCAGACAAAGTCACAGCGAGAGAATTTATGAGACTGATAGGTCTGTGCGGAGCCGCTGCGGATCTCATTCTGATGGGGCGGTTACGCACACATCCTCTCCAAATTTTCTTGACTCAGAATTGGAGTGTGAAAATTCATTCGCTCGACGTAGACGTTCTCTTGTCAGATCAAGTGAAACAAAAGATTCAGACTTGGGCAAACATTCAGTGGTTAACTCAGGGAGTTCCGCTGCAGTTGCCGGATCCGAGTTTTACCATTATGACGGATGCCAGTCAAACAGGTTGGGGTGCATCATTAATCCCAACGGATTCGAGATGCCAGGGTCTTTGGGATCCGCAATTCCTGTGCAAGCACATAAACATCAAGGAAATGATGTCAATTTGGCTTGTGTTACGTCATTGGATGGACATTATTCACAATGCTCATGTCCAAATCCTATCCGACAATACGACAGTAGTGGCGTATATACGGAATCAGGGAGGCACTCATTCAGTTCCGTTGTTCAATCTAACGGAAAGAATCCTTCTGTTTGCGCTAGAACATCACGTTCTTCTTTCGGTCCGTCACATACCGGGTCGTCTGAATGTGCTAGCAGACTCCCTTTCACGAAAGGGTCGCTTGTTGCCGTCGGAGTGGACTCTCAACAAACAAGTATTCAATCAGATTTGCTACCAATGGGAACGGCCAATGATAGACTTATTTGCGACACATCTCAACAATCAGTTGCAGACGTATGTGTCTCCGTGTCCAGATCCAAGAGCATTTGCAGTAGACGCTCTGTCGATCCCTTGGGACGGAATGATAGGATATGCGTATCCTCCAGCGCTGTTAATTCAACAAGTATTGCTAAAGATAAAACAATCTCAATGCAAGATTCTGTTGGTAGCATCTCTGTCGCCACAGAGACCGTGGATAAATCTACTCAGGTGTCTGTTGTGGGACCTACCGCGAAAGCTTCCTCCACGGGAGGATCTTCTTTCGCAGGGGAAATCGCGCCAACTCCATCACAACCCGCAAGGTCCTAACCTTCACGTTTTTCCGTTGTGCGGTCCTTCTTGCATGGCAAGCACTTTACAGGACGATTTCTAACTGTAGGAGGACCTCCTCTTCGCTAAACTATGCGGCTAAGTGGAAGGTTTTTCGTCGTTGGTGTAGGGATCATTCTGTAGATATATTCGATCCCTCTATACCAGACATTGCAAACTTTCTAGTATACTTGTTTGACGAAATCAAACTGCAGCCTGTTACTATTAAGGGTTATAGGTCTATGTTATCTGATACCTATGCACATCATGATAGTTTACAAATTGGATCTAATGTCTCTTTATCTAAGTTGGTTAGAAACTTCTCGATAAATAGACCCAGAACTCTTAGATTAATTCCTAAATGGAATTTAGCTTGGGTTCTTCTTAAATTGAAGGAAAAGCCATTTGAACCTCTTGGGACAGTAGATTTCAAATTCTTGTCGTATAAGACAGCTTTTCTCTTAGCTTTCTCTTCTGCTAGAAGAGTCAGTGAGCTTCATGCACTGTCGGTGGATGATTCTCACTATCGTAGTGTCGGGAACACTATCACCTTCACTACTAATGTGGGTTTTTTAGCTAAGAATCAGGCTCCTAATAAATATCCGGAACCTATTGTTATTAAGGCTCTTCCATCTTCAGACGGGCGTAGGCCTTTACTCTGTCCTGTTAGAGCGTTACGTATCTATAAACAGAGATCTCAGTTTATCAGAAAGGGACGGAAACGTTTCTTTCTGTCTTTGATGCCTAATAGAAAGGACATTTCGGTCCATTCTATTGCTAGATGGATTCAATTAACTATCCGTACTGCTTATGAGAGTTTATCTTCTTCTCAGCAGTCTGTGCTTAAGATTTCCGCTCATGAAGTAAGAGCTCTTGCTACTTCTTGGGCTTATGCTAATAGTGTTGCTATTACAGATTTAATGAAGGCTGCTTATTGGTCTCAGCCATCCACATTCACGAATTTTTATCTCAGAAATATTGAGTCCATTTCTGGAGACCTGCATTGTTTAGGTCCGTTATCTGTTGCTCAGAATGTCGTCCACTAAACAGTTGCAACTATAGTTATGCAGGCTTTCTGTTCCGGCAGTGACTCCGTCCGGCTGCCCTCTTTGCTCTGGGCTATTTGACCCAGGGTAAGGGGAGGGGGGGGGGGGGGGGGTGTTCCCTTAGGTCACCTGCTTTATAGTGAAAAGCAAGGGAATGCCTCCTCCAAGTCAGTATTTCTGAGTCGCTTCCGGGATGGTTTTAAAGTGTAATATTAATGTTAAAATTCATTCATGTCTTATTTTTAAAGTGTAGCTCGGTGTGAAGCATTTGTATATGTCAAGTGTCAAACGGGCTTTAATATACAATACTCGGACACTTTTAAATGACTATAAAGAGTCTCAATTCTCTGGACTACTTTATTTATTGGCTTACTTTGAAAATAATTAGTATAAGGGTTATACTGGATGTTAATAGAGAACATGAATATTATTGTGCTCAATTATTAAGGGTATTGTATCTTTCTAATTTAATATTAAATAAGAAAGATACATGTAAAGCCTAATACTCCTTTTCTCCTTAAGGGGTTACCTCTTTATTATATAGTTGAGATTATTGGATTTTCCTCTATGTCCTAGGCCCTCCAGCCTGTTTACTATTCAGCTAAGTCTGGGTCCTTGGTACAGTATAAACATGTTAAAAAATTTATAGTAATTTATATATTTTTTATACTTACCAATGACCCAGATGGGGATGGCCCTCCCAGGAGTTGGGAACTCTTGCCTCCCCGCTGAGTACATAGCGCTGACCAGGCACTGTCAGTAAGAATGATAATTGGTGCCAATTTCGGGACGTCCTTGACACTGCGCATGCGCAGTGGGGGCGTAGTATGGAGGTCCTATAGGACATGATTTCTTTTTGTTTTGGATGCAAATTTTGGGGATTGGGGGGCAAAATTTGTGTTTGGCCCTGGTTTTGTTAGAGTTAGCACCAGCTAAGTCTGGGTCATTGGTAAGTATAAAAAATATATAAATTACTATAAATTTTTTAACTTTTATTTAAAATCTTGCAAGGTATGCATCATCTTTTTAAGTGTATATTTTCAAATCTTCATTAAGAAACTTCTCTCATTTTCATTACTGTAATATTTTTTTCCTGCTTTCAAGTTACTTGGAGTGTGAATAAGCCTTTAGCGTTTACCATCTTTATTTTTTCATGTCAGAATATTGGTTTTCACCAATGTTTCCTGTAAGCAGTTGGAAATTTAACCAATCAAAAGTACTCAGTGAGCTTTATCAGACAGTGTAATAAATTAACCCTTTACTTAATGAATTGCCTATGTAATTTTCAAATTAAGTAGTTGACAAAAGTATATTTTTCAAACATTTCAACAAAACCATATCATGTGACCCCCTCCCCCTCCATTGGAACAAGCTCATTTAGCTCATTCCAATATGTGGTTAAATGATATGGTTTTGTTGAAGTATTTTGAAAAAAAAAACAATAATTAAAATAAGAAATTTTGATATCGTGTGTGTTGGGTACAGGTACCACATGCTCACGCCAACCAACTATTTCACAGGACCTAGTTTTGTACCATGAAATTGCTTGCACAAGGGTTCAATTAACTGGTTGAGTGCTGAATTATTCTTCAAAGGTGATTTTAAACGTATTTTTTTTCAAAGATGGTATTCAACCAACAGGGGAAGCTTTAGTTTAGCAAGATTTTGTTCATGAACAATTGTGAGAAAACAATTTTATATAAACATTTATTTTTTACTGCTAAGAAAACAACAAGCCTATGCAAATAGTGTAATGCCACTTAAGTGGCTTTCATCACATTTCAAGGGAGCTATGATAGTGGCTTCTAGCACTCAACCAGCTAAAGACAAGAGCAATATGTATTTAGCCAATTGGCATTTTTCAGGTGCCTGTGAAAATAACTATGCCATTAATAAAATGGTTAGTCTAACTCTTTCAGTAATCTCATCATAAGAAAACCAATTTAATCTTTATGCACTGATGTCAAAATATCAAAATTTCAAGCTGAAATTTTTTTCCCATAATGCAACTTAGAATTTAACCAATTCTGTCCTGTTTAACAGAACTCATTGAGCTTAAATTCCTAGCTGTATTGTAGAAGAAAGTGATGCTTGAAATTTTGTCATCTTGACATCAGTTTGTAGAGGGGTTGAATACTGGTGTGCGAGGTAATAAGAAGGAAATTGAAAGTAATATTTTCTGAGGACTTGTACTTTTCTTGTTTTTTTTTTTTATAAATGGCTCATCATTACAAAATGTAACATACCTTATTTTCAAAGGTATTTTTTTTTCTCTTCTGAGTGGATTGCATACATGTTTACTGTTTGTGTACCTGTCATCCAGTTTATATCATGAATTAGTTTGTTGTGAATGTTGATAGCAAGCAAGATAGCCTCATGTTCCAATAAGACTAAAATCCCCACCCTCTGATTGGACAAGGGCTCGCTTAGTTTTTTCTATGTTTATGGCTCCAGTGGCATATGTAACCAAATATTTGAAAAGATAATAAGAATGGGAGGAGATTCAACATGCATATTGCCTATAAAATCGTATTTTTCAAGGTCATTGATCATTCTATGAATTTATACTCGCAGCCCACGTATAACTTCATGATTTGAACTAAGATGGAATAACCTCGACCTTTATCTAAGTTTTTGATTTTTTGTTGTCCAGTGACGCCATGAGGTACACAAGAGGTGTATTTACTAAATTTTGTTATTGTTAAAGTTACCTTGTTCATTCAAGTTGCCTTCTTCATTTCATGGTGTGGGTTTTGGGCTACGGGTAAGGCCTTATTGGAACAGATACGTGATTGTGATGAATTGACAATAACATGGTCTGAGGTTTGTGACTCTGAGCATATGTTCAACTTCGACATGTTGCATCTCAGTTGAACATAAGCTCCGAGCCACATACCTCAGACCATGTTATTGTCAATTCATCACAGTAACTTATAATATTTAGATCCTGTACCCAAAATTGTGTCAGATTCATGCAAGAACCACATATTCACAATCAGGAATGCTGATAGGTTGGAAGGAGTAGGGGGCAAACTAATGTTGGATGGCAATATGGACAGAGGGTCAGAAAGCTCCAACTGGATATATGCAGTTCTGAAGACCATAGATCATGTTCACACTAAATTTCTCTTCATTTATTTTTTTATATCAAGAAATCAAAGTTTTATGTATAAAGTTGATACTTTGAGGGTTGGATTAAGAAAATTTACTCTATTGAACGATGTAAAAACCAGCAGTTACTTTAATTTTAAGCACTGGAGCATTTTCGCTGATGAAACAGGTGCTATCAAACCTTATGAAAAGGCACTGATGTACCTTTTGGTCAAGGGGAGTGAGTGCTGCCCACTCACTCACCCATCTCTGTTCACAGGCCTGTTACCGGTATACACAAAGGTCAAATTTGGTTGAATCTTCGCTTGTGCTTCTATTTTTCACTGAATTACGGAAATCATTGTCTGGGTGGAAACTCTAGTTTCTGAATGTTTTTCTAGTAAATGACTCTCCCATCAATGCACTAGAATCACTTGCAATTTTTGTTTTTCAACAAACATGTTCATATCATTTATCCTTTCACATGCTGTTTCCATGATAATATTGCCACCTGTTAATCAGTATTACATCATTATAGTTGGTTGTTTAAACAGATGATTTCCAATGAGTCACAATTACCAAGACTCAGAATGATTTTAGTGAAGGAGGTTCAGAATCTTCTTATATTGTGACGAATCCAAGATTTTTTATCTATCACATTACTTGTAATTTAACCCTTTACCTAACTCAATGGAAAAAACTGACTAGTGTTATTAACAACACTCACCCAACACACAGATTATGATCCCAGGTGCAATGAACTCATTTTTCCTTGTTCCAGCGAGGGATCATAAGCTCTGATTTTGAGGCAAAATCTGAAAAAAACATTCAATAATCTTTTGCAGTTGTCATCTTCCAATCATATTAAGAGAGGAGTTACCCAATGAAACAGATGCATCCAGCCTCGTCATATACAAACTGAGCAGTTGAAAAAAAATATTGCTTAAAAACAAATTTCATCAAAACCATATCATGTGACCCCCTCATTGGAACAAGCTCGTTCCAATGAGGGGGCCACGACATGATTTTATTGAAAGTTTTTGAAAACTTTGAAAAAATAATATTTAAAATAATAAGTTTTGATATTATCTGTGTTGGGTAAATGGTTAATGAAATACATGACTTAGAAATGAAGAAGATTAATTTAATTAATGCTTTCGTAACCAATTCACAATGTTACAATATCAGATTGACTTCTGATGTCATATATTTATTAGATGTGTTGCGGACCATATTTCTGTGATGGACTATTTGATGCTGATTATGTGATAAATTGCATTATCATCTCTTTTTTGTCCGATTTGACAATCTTGATATTTTTTTATGGACATTTTTACTGTTAAGTAATTCTTATAGCATTATAAATCTTGACATTACTATAATTATTTCTGTTATTGGGAGGGTTGGGTGTAGTTTCTAAAACTTGACTGGATGAGTTGTGGATGTGTTGCGTGACTGGATATGGAATTGGAACATTCATCCTTCCCCACTTTCAAAATCATTTCAATAACAATTCAAATTTGGAATAGATATACTGAACTGGGCTTATTGTATCGCTTGTCAGCTTGCATATCAGTTACACACCTTCATTCTTTTTGGTGGAACACAGTCAGTGCAGATAAGTCAGCCAGCCTTAAATAACATCGAGCAATGGGAGAAGCTGTCCTAAAACAAAGTCATCTACAAGAAAAGTTGGCTGTACAGAAAGTTGGTCCCTATTAACCCTTTACCTAACAAATCGGCCACATTCGACTTAGCATTTTACAAATTCAGCAACTGAAAAAAGATTTTTCAAAAAATTTCAACAAAACTGTATCATGTGACCCCTCATTGGAATGAGCTCTTACCAATGATGAGTCACTTGATATGGTTTTGTTGAATTTTATTGAAAAACTAATATTTAAGATATTAAATTTTGATATCTTGTGTGATGGGTAAAGGGTTAATAAAAGAATCACATTGTGGCTGTCTTTCCGCAGATTAGTTATTAAAGACTGAACAAAAATACTGTGAACTATATTGTCCTACTGTATGTTAGAATGAATATTTTTGGGGTAGAAATATTTTAAATTTTTAAGTATAAATTGGATTTTTTTATAATATTTTCCAATCATTTGCTGAAATGTATGATGCTATGCTCTCCAAAAAATAATTGCAAAATAGTATCTAGTAATGTTGTACTGCTAATATAAACAGTAAAATAAGTGGGTTGTATCATAGAAATTGTTTCTTTTTCACATTATCTGGCAATTATTAACTGGAAGGTACCAAGTGGTGCTTGCCAAAAAATAATTACGAAGTAATTTCATGCTCTGTCACGGTGCTAATATCACAGTGCTAATATATTAGGGTCTTACAAATCACACTTTTTTTTGATTTGAATCGAATCTTGAATTGAATCACATCTGCTATTTGAAAATGAATCAAACCTTGAATCAAATCCGAGGCATCTTTAAGATGACCGATAAGGGTTGGTGGTGCTTTTAACGTGATTTCTTTTGAGTATGATGGATCAAGTCCCAATTGATAAAATAATCCAATCACATCATCAAGGCTTGTTTTCGCCAAAGGCATGCCTTGATGATGTAGTTGGAATATTACCCTGTCAGGATTATAGTTCACCGTCAACATTGCTTGGAAACTTTAAATTTACATTTAACAGTGGTAGGGACTAGTGATACTGGAATTAGCATGGTTGGTGGCATGATTTCAGATATTGTTTATGTGAATGTAGCAGAAGTTACACTCAGTCATTTATTTCAATATTATTTAACTCTTTACCCAGCGAATTTGCTACATCCTCCCACGTAATATGCAAAAATTCAACAGATGAAAACATACTATTTTTAAAAAAATGTCAACAAAACCATATGATGTGTCCCCTCTTTGGAATGAGCTCGGTGAGCTCGTTCCAATGAGGGGTCACATGATATGGTTTTGTTGAAATTTTTTGAAAAATTTTTTAAAAAATGATATTTAAAATAATAAATTATTAATAAATCGTCTGCCTTGGGTAAGGGGATTAAGTACAGTTTCCATCTGAATTGTACGTTTTGTGAGACGACGAATAGGACTGATACCAAGCTATAATGATGTGAAGAAGATTCAAGAGGAAGCGAATCAAACAGCTGATTTCGAGTTGAACTGAATACCAACTTATGATTCAAAATCAAATCGAATCTCAAGACTTCGCAGGGCCCTATATTATATACCATTAAATAGTAGGTCGTATATATGTTGGAAATATATTTTTGTTTTCATATTATTCAGTGTATTATTTTGCAATTATTTACCAAAAAGTACCAAACTGTCCTTTCCAATAAATAACTGCAAAATAATTTCAAGCTTGTAATAATAGATTGTGTGTTATTGATGTGTGATGTGTATTTATTGGCTGAAACTTTTTGTTTGAGTGAGCTACTGCTTGGGATATATGTAAAGAATATAGAAATTTTTATACTACAACCAATGGCCCAGACTTAGCTGTTGCAAACTCAGTATAATCCAGGGCCAAATACAAATTTTGAATCCCCTCAATCCCCAAAATGTGCATGCAAAACCGAAAAATTTAAGTCCTATATGGTCCTCCATACTTTTGCTTAATGCACTTGAGTGGAAACCAAGAAGGTATGGAAATTGGCGCAAAGCATCATTCTTTGTTTGGCCCTAAGTCAGTAAACAATGATCTGACATCTGTGCTTTAAATCTCCTTTTTTGAGGATGCCAGACACAAATCAATGAAATAATTGCTGGATTCAAGGCTATAAATGGATGATGGAAGTGAACAACAGTGGTTTCAAATGTTCAGGGTTGTAACTTTATAATAATTATAAAAATTATTTCATGTTTCCCATTTTCGGGACATGTGCCTGACATCATCATTCTTGCTAATGATTTACCTTCTGTTTGTTAAGTGTTCCTTCCCTATACTTCCACGAATCTCTCCTGTTAAACTCCTAAGCTTTTTGGCTGTTTTTTATTGAAATTTTTTATTAAATTTCTTGGGAGTTTAACGTGTATTACAGAATGTTTATTCTGTTTATCCCCTTGGTTACGTCCTCACCCTATGGGTGTTGGGTCGTTTTGGTCTTGCATCTTCTATCCGATGTTTCGTTTTTTCTTCGTATGAGGATCTAGCTTTGCATCTGGTAGCATTTAAATCGGTTACTGACTTTGGGCTTTTTTTGTGTGCCATTGTCTTGTTTCCGTTTTTTTCTTTTGACGTTGTTTACATTTGGCAATGCCATTAACATGTAGTATTGCGAATTATAATACTTCAGAATTACTGTAGGATACATCGATTATGATTCCGGTAGTGTAGCTCAAAAAATTTGGATTTTGTCCACACTCAGGCTCTATCGGGATGCCCTTGGGCTCATGATGTTCCCTTTGGGAACTAAGGCATTTTCAGCAACAAAAATTTTCTAAATTTTTGTTATAATTGTTTCAAAATTAATTTGATTGCTATTATTCATGTATCCTTATCATGTATTTTTATTGTGGAATTTGTAGGAGTGCTATCGACTCTGTCTTTTGATTGTAATTATGAAAGCTAACTGCTCTAAATGCAAGGTGCGGAAGTCTTCCTCGGATTTACATGCTTGTTGCCTTACCTGTAGTCAATGCACTCCTGCGGATTCTTGTCTACTTGTGTACAATGGGATGACAGACATTGAAGACGGGTGTTGCGTTACGTTATTGACGGTGAAGTTCCTATGCCGGAGCTGTTACCACAGGATAATTCGAGTTTTTCAGTTTCTTTTTCAGAGGAAGAAGAACATGGTGATGGTATTGCGACACCCATCCAAAGTGTGCTACCATCGTCGTGCTCTGATGAGCAAACAGAACAGGCTGCTAAGGTGCTTCTTAACATTAAACAGGGAATAAGGCCTCTTATTCCAGCATCCAGTTCGACCGGTGAAGCGGCCAACTCGATAGTGGGAGCTGGTTAAGTCTGTTGCGGTCGAAGGAAGTGTAGAATTGGGTAGAGCAAGTACCTCAAAAACTAAAGCTCACCCAGCGATGACGGCAAAAGGGAGGAAGCCTGCAAGTTTCTCTTTGGGAAGCTTGGCAAGGTCTGATAGACCGCGAGCGGAAAGCCTTCTCTAACCCAGCAACATTTGGAGACAAATGTTGTTTTGAAAAACTTGCCTGAGTCAGAGCTAACTTCCACACCTGCCGCTGGGGTCACTCCGTCTAAACTGCATCCGGGGTTGGCTACAGTCACAGCTTCTTCCTCAACTTTAGCAAGACACACACGACTGCACGCTCGCTATCCGATTTCGTATATCCAGGCAGCTGTGCGAAGATGCACCCATTCTTCGCCCGTGAAGTCGGGCCATCTGGTAGCTAGCGATCTGAGGCTTCATTCATTGGGATGTGCGGAGAAAAGATCTACGTCGGGATTTCCATCCCAGGAGCAGCAAGCGGTGAAAAGACAGAAGACCACTGCCCCTCAAACCTCTGTAATGGACTTGCTGTCACAGATTGCGCAGCTCATCACAGCTTCCCAGCAAGTTCAAGAGCAGACTCCAGTGGTGAGCTGTCGGACGGTGCTGGGTTGGTCCAGTCATCTGTACATGCAGATATGGTTGACTGAAATTCTCAGCTGAATCACTTCCCTTTTGGAACGACATATGGTAGTGATGAATTTCATTCATCAATACTATCCTGACCTTATTCCACGTCATCAGCAAGCTGCGACTGCTAGGTAGAAACCGCTGTCGTCTCTAGACAGAGATTTCGTGCGAAGAAAAGATGATGTTCTTTCCTTCCCGGAACAATCTGGGCAAGTATCGGAGGCCTTCGGCCATGTTAACAACACCATATTCAACCTAGCAAGTGCCAAAAAGAAAGGCAGTTTCTTATCTGCATCTTCAATCAATATACCGTTTCCTGGACCACGTCATTTTAAAATGGTTGGAGAAGATACCCAGAGGGCTCTTCTGCGTTGGGATGAGCAGGCTGGGGATTTAGATATGTCCTTGCCTACATCATTCAATTTATGCTCGGACGTGATGAAATCTTCTATTTCATCTAATAGAACGATTCTGGATGCTATGTCCTATGCAGATCATATTACCAGGGCTATGGCGCAACGTCTAAATGGAAAGAAATTTGAGGACGTTTGTTCCTCGCTAAGTTCTTTTCAGGGCAGTCGTGTATGCCACGTACCACTCCGAACTGACAGTGACAAATTTGGAGTTGGTTAGACATGATGCAACCCTTGCGTCGTCATCAATTATCGATGACTGGGTGAAAAGCTCTCTCCGAGTCGCTCCGGTCTTTCATTAGTTTATGAACAGGCTACCAAAAAAGCTTCCAGTGCACTGCTATTGAAACCTGCTTCTCAAGAACATGCTTCAGCAAGCCGGAGTAGGTGAGGTTGTTCCACTTCACAATCATCAAAAGGCAACTCCACGCGAGGGTACAGTAAAGCCTCTTACGGTTACTCCAGAGGTCGTCAATATAGCGACTTGGTAAAGGGGCGCAAGTCTGATCAGGCGCCCCTAGGCAGATGGGACGAGGTTCTTCACGGGGAGGACGTAGTTTCTGCTCCTGCAAGCCTCGCAAGTCGTATAGGTGATGGTCTAGACCTCTGTTGCTTTCCAGTTGGCAGAAGGTTATCAAACTTCGCGAAAAAATGGTTGGAAGTCACGGAAGATCAGTGGGTGAGAACTGTAGTCTCGGCAGGCCTGTGGCTATCATTCCGAGCAAAGCCCCCACTTACAAGATGTCCACGTTGAACAAATCTTTCGGCGAATCCTTCCAAAAGAGAGTCTCTCCTTCCAGAGGTACAGGCTCTCTAATCAAAGAAAGCAATAGAGATCATCGAGAATCAAAATTCCCCAGGTTTTTACAGTCACCTGTTCCTTGTACCAAAGCCAGCTCCTTCTGACTGGTAATAGACTTGAGCTGGATAAACAAATTATCATAGCTCCAAAGTTCTATATGGAAGCCATTCGGTCGGTAAGAGCAAGCAATCAAGTGGATGACTATGTGGCAAGCATAGATCTAAAGGACACCTACTTTCATGTCCTGGTACATCCGGCATTTAGAAAGTACCTGCATGTTGCCGTGTTTTAATGTTTAATGTGTAGTTCGATGTGAAGCAATAACTATGTCTCATTTATGTATTGTTTTTAAAGTGTAGCTCACTGTGAAGCAATTGTAAATGTTACTTGTCAAACGAGTGTCTCTGTACAATCCTTGGACACTTTTAAAATGAGTATAAAGTGTCTCATTCTCTGGACTAGATTTATAATTGGTTTCCTTCACCGAATTAGCATAATGGGTTACGTTGGCATTAAGTGGATAAATTATGTAATTCTCAATTACATTGTTGGTGTGTTATGTCATTCTCTTTACTTATAAGAGAAGGACATATGTAACTCCTCTGTCTTCTCCTATTCTCCTGTAGGAGCTATTTTTATCGAAGTAATTGAGAAATTAGATTTTCCTTCAAGTCCTAGGCCCTCCAGCCTTTTTACGATTCAGCTAAGTCTGGGCCATTGGTTGTAGTATAAAAATATGAAAAATTTTAAGTAATTTGTATTTTTTATATACTTAACAATGGCCCAGATGGGGATGGCCCTCCCATGAATGGGCACCCATACCTCCCTGCTGATTATAACATTTAGCAGGCACTATAGAAAGAATGATGCTTGGCACCAATTTTGGTCCCTTCCTGGTTACCGTGCATGCGCAGTAAGCAAAAGTATGGAGGACCATATAGGACTTGAATTTTTCAGTTTTCTATGCAAATTTTGGGGACTGGGGGGGGGGGGTTCAAAATTTGTATTTGGCCCTGGATTATATCGAGTTTGAACTGGCTAAGTCTGCGCCATTGGTAAGTATAAAAAATATACAAATTACTTTAAATTTATCATTTTTATGATTTTTTTTTCAATGGGTCGAGTCGTCTGATCAAGTACCTGAGCTTACTTCTCCTTAGGGCAGAGTTCTCCTATAATGCTTAGGACAGACTTCTCCAAGAGTGTTTGGACCAGTTTTTGTCAGGGAATAAAAATGTATAAAGCTATCAATGTCCTTAAAGGTTAAGTGAGTGGAATAATGATTAGCCCATTTTGAAAGCCCTGCCACTTTTGTCAGTGTCCTCCTAGGAGGGTTGAAGCAAGTGCTATTCATTTCATTATTTCATAGCTGCTGGATGACTTTTTCATTGAGTTGACAAAAAACATTTAAGATAATGTTTCTTTTATTTGTTTTTTTTGTTATAGATCTGTTGAATGTTTCAACTTTTCATGCATCAATGTTTCTTTCAAGATTATTCAATTGAATCATAATATATTTTGTCAATAAAAGTATATTTAGTTATTTTATTTTCTGTTTTCATAGATCATATTATTGATTAGCAGAACTATTATCAGGCTCACTATAGAAGCTCGAATTCGAACTTAGTGCATTTCAGGCAAATTTCTTCAAAAATCTTCTTCTCCAGATCCAGCAGGCAGAATCTTTTGATAGAAGCCCGATAGAAGCCCGAATTCGAACTTAGTGTATTTCAGGCAAATTTCTTTAAAAAAATATCTTTTGATTTTTTGATATTTAGTATGCAACATTGTGGGGTGGTTCTGATTTAAGTTTGTTCAAATCCACTCCCTGGGTTTATATTTGGACTCAGTATAGGAGCCCAAATTTGAACTTAGTGCATTTCAGGCAAATTTCTTTGAAAATCTTCTTCTCAGAATCTTTTGATATTGGGTATGCACCATGCTTAGGGGATGAGATTCAAGTTTGTTCAAGCCAAGTCCCTGGGTTCATATTTGGGCTCACTGTGGTAGCTCGAATTATAACTTAGTTCAAAATGAGGAATTTTCTTTAAAAATCTTCTTCAGATCCAGCAGTCGGAATGTTTTGATATTTGGTATGCTGCATCCTTAGGGGGATGAGATTCAAGTTTGTTCAAGCCATGTCCCTAGGTCCATATTTGGGCTCACTGTGGGAGCCTGAATGATAACTTAGTTCAAAATGAGGAATTTTCTTTAAAAATCTTCTTCAGATCCAGCAGTTGGAATGTTTTGATATTTGATATGCAGCATCCTTAGGGAGGATGAGATTCAAGTTTGTTCAAGCCATGCCTCTAGGTCCATATTTGGACTCACTGTGGGAGCTCGAATTGTAACTTAGTTCAAAATGAGGAATTTTCTTTAAAAATCTTCTTCTTCAGATCAAGCAGTCGGAATGTTTTGATATTTGGTGTGTAGCATACAATACTCCCAAACATAATTTATTTGATACTTTTGTCAAAACTGCTTTAGTTTGTTTGTGCAGGCAATTTGCAAGATAAACTCTTACCAGTTTCACTTAAACTAGTGACTCCTCTACCTCTATGAATTGTATCTTAATGAATTGTATTTTCAAGATATTTTTATCAAATCAAGTCATTGCTGCTATGAAGCAGCCATGACTAGATTTGATGAAAAATTCATCTACATTTAACTCAAAGAATCATTGGTGGAAAAATCCATTCAATTTACAAAAGGAATATTTGATTAAATGTGCCTAAATTATACTTATTTTCATTGTATGAGAAATCCTGTTTGGACAGGAATATCCTCCAGCAGCAAGGAGTTAGTTGAATAGTCACTTTGCAAGGGCAAAATTAATCATTTACCAAGAGTATTCAATTCACAGGGATTTGGTCACTTGTATTCTGGAGATAAACTGAGCATTTTGTCAATTATATCGTGTTTGACAAAGCTCCATGAGCGCCTACAAACAAGATGTAATAGAATAAATGACTGTATCGGCTGCATTGAGGTCAAGGTGGTTCATAAATAAGGTCAATTTTGTGATTGTCAGGGTTAATTTTTGAAATATTACAAGATTTTTTATTAAATTAACAGGAGTTTTCTTTTTAACCTATGTGCTGTTAACCCTCTGCACTCTGATGTAAAAACGAAGATTCAGCAGTAAATATTTTTCATAATGCAGTTTGAAATTTAACTATGTATACCTTGTTTAACAGAGGTCACTGAGCTCTGTCAAACAAGATATAATTGGTTAAAATCATAGTTAACAAGAGAAAAACAAGAGTGATTGCATCTGGAGAGAAAATTCAGTTGCACTACCAGAGTGCTAGGGGATTAACAAGCTAGGTTAAATTCGCACAGGACGTATGGTAAATGGTTTAGTGCTTGGAAGTTTTATTCAATTAACAGGGTAATTCAGTTTAGAGATATCCACTTAAGTGGGCTCCACTGTACTGGGTTTTGAGAAATTTGGATGGTATTGGGAAATGGTTATGAAGATTGATAAAGAATGGATAGAAATGGACAATGGTTATAAGGCAGATATAAGTTACCCATTTATCAAGTCAACATAATGAATGAGTTGCCTGCAGTATTCACAGAAATTGCTGTTCAAATTTTATTATTTTTCTCTCCCCAGGAAAACCCCAGGAAGTGAAGCAGTGCTTATTATTCCACCAACCTCTGTCTGTTCATACAAACATTTTGGATTGCAATTTCAAAGCCATCAGTTGGATTTGCCTCTTCTTTGGTTTGCTGATAGACCCGCATGGGAAAACAGATATGCACAAGGAACGAGTTCTGTCCAATAATTTTTCCCAGAGTTATGGCCCTTTTTCACTCTTTCGGCTTAGAAAATGTTTAGCAACCTCTGTATTGCATTCACTGCATGTTGGATTTGATTTATTCTTTGTATGATCATGGACCCACTTTGCAAAAGAATATCCACCAGTAACGGGGTCTCTCCCGTTATTTGCCTTTTTCGACTTAGAAAATTTAAATTTTTCTGGTTTTGGAATGTGTCATGAAATCGAAACCAAATTTGGTTTGTGCGTTTATTTCCATGAGATCAAGTTTTTGATTTGGTTTCACTCCAACCAGTTTTGGAACTTTTCTGTCTGCCCTCTGGCTATTCAGAATTTCTTCATCAGAATTTTTTCTCTGCCCAGCCGTCTGTCTGGCCATCTGTCCATACAAACGTTTTGGATTGTAATTTCAAGCCATCAGTTGGATTTGGATCTCCTTTGTTATGCTGATAGACCCACATGGGGGAACGGATATGCACAAGTAACGGTTTCCATCCAATAATGTTTCCCATAGTTATGGCCCTTTTTCACTCTTTCAACTTTTTCTGTGCCACAATACCTTTAAGGCTACTTCGAACATGCCTACAAATCAATGGCAGTGTTTACTAGCATTTATAGTCTAAAACACAAACAATATGGTAACTATGCTTATTCTATGTAACTGAATCACAATACATAGCTTATAAAATGAAAACACCACTCTCAAAGCTGAGTAGTGTCCAAAGTATGAAAGCAACTGAAACATGTTGTCTTATGCAAAGTGGGACTACTGGGAAAAGCAATCAGTAGGTGTTGAATTCAAAAAGTGGGACAAACAGGAATAAACCGATTAATTAATATACTATTCAAAAAAAAGAAGGGGATATCCAAACTGATGTTGATATTTTTGGAAAATGGTATTGGATATGCATGATTGGATACATCAGTGTGTTACCAAGTTTAGTGTGGATCATGAATGTCACTGGCCCACCAAAACTTTATGCAGGTTTTTCACACGAGCGCCACATTAATGTCTGTGGGGTACGTTTGGAAATTTTCATTTGTACAGGACAGGCTTTTTCGGAGGTCTCATCGTTCTTTTCTTGGTATAAACTCGTTTATCAATAGTTTCTGGTCAAAATGTTAACTTTTGAGGTATGACACATGACGAACATTTACGTCCCATGGGCATGTTAGAAGCTGGCAACAGACAGACTGCAGTGGCTCAAATTCTCAACGTTACTCAGTTGGTGATTAGCAGGTTGTGGTCATACTACCTTCAGACAGGCAATGTTACTGACAGATGTCGGCCAGGTCATCCAAGGGTAACAACTGCTAACCAGGATTGTTTCATCTGAACCACAGCATTACGTAACCACCATCAAAGTGCCTCAGAAATTGGACAGCAGCTTCACCGAGTGACCGATGTGCGAGTCAGTGGTCAGACTATCCGAAATCGCCTACACAGCTGGAATTTGTATGCGCAACGACTTCGGATAATTCCACGTTTGACTAACTGTCACACTGCAGCAAGGTGTAATTGGTGTGGAGCACGACAGTGCTGGGACAATCGTCGGTGGAGCAATGTCATGTTTTCCGATGAATCAAGGGTCACTCTCGACTTCCATGACAGGTGAAACCTAGTGTGGCGGCAGCAGAATGAACGATAACATGACGTAACTGTTAGGCAGCGCGGTCACTTTAGTGGTGGATCAGTTATGGTGTGGGGAGGCATAACCATGACAAGCAGAACAGCATTACATGTCATCCAAGGGCATGTCACAGGGCAGTACTACCATGACAACATGTTAGCCGCTCATGTGGTGCCATTTGCACGACGTCACAGCTGTTGATTCATTTTCCAAGATGACAGTGCAGGAGCACACAGGGCCTGTATTGCTACAGAGTTCCTCCGCGGGGGAAGAACATCACTACAATGCCTTGGCCAGCACTAAGTTCAGACCTTTCACCAATCGAGTTTGTCTGAGATATGCTTGCCAGGCACGTACGACAACGCCAACAGCCCCTTCCAATCTCCAGGAACTCACCGCTGCACTGCAGGAAGAATGGAATAACATCAGTCAAGCTGATATTGGACGTTTGGTGAGGAGTATGCCACCACGTCGGATCCTCGCTTGTTTCGAAATCAAGGAGGATTTACAAAGTATTGAGGTCTTGGACTGAATGAGATAAATTCTCTGACTGACTGTCCATGTCTCCTACAGCTCAGGGCACCCAACTATTGCTGAAATTATATACCAGATGTCACAGTGCAATGCCTCAACTGTCTTTTTTATAAAAATATGAATATATTCCTTCATATATCTCACTTTTATCAAATATCCCCAACTTTTTTTTAATAGTATATATACCTAAGATCTAGTAATGTGCATAGCCAAATGACAAATCACCTCAGTTCCTTTAACCTCTTACACAACGAATCGGCCACATCCGCACACATAATTTATAAATTGAGCAGTTTAAAAAATATTTTTCAAACATTTTCAACAAAACCATATCATGTGACTCCTCATTGAAATGGGCTTGTTGAGCTCATTCCAGTGAGAGGTCACATGATATGGTTTTGTTGAAATTGTTTGAAAAATTAGAAGGAAACAAAAATTAAAATATTAAATTTTGATTTTGTGTGCATTAAGTAAAAGGGCTTTCTTCCAATTTTGATCACTTTTTACTGCAGCAGAACAGGTGCCTGAACATGCTATCTTGGAAAGTGCCTTAGCAAATCTTTCTAGGCAAGTCTTTGCTGCTTTTATAGACTAATCTGCATAATATATATACAGTAGAAAAACAGGTATGTTATGTCATGTAAATTGTGCTAGTTGTTCTTCATACCAAAAATAATCAAAAGCAGAACTACCATTTGTATTTGCTATATGTAGAACAAAATGGCCAACGGTGGCCATTTTGGATGACTGTCAAAGTCTAAAATATGGTATCCTCTTCCTCTTGTTGATAAACAATATTGAATTAAGTTGATTAAGTTGCATAACAGTTGGCTTTGAATTAACTGAGTTTTGCTATTTTAAGTAATTTTAGGTTTTTTGAAAATAGGAAGTGTTTTAAATACAAAGATGCTGGCTAATCTACGCGAGAAAAATTATGTACACATCTTCATGCAAATTGAGCTAGTTGTTTTGAATACAAAAATTAAGCAAAATCTCTGAATCACCTAAAGGAAGTTGCTTAAAAAATGAAATAGCTATTTTTAGAATAAAATGGCCAACTGTGGACTTGTAAATCCCAATTGTGACATCCTCTCTGCCTCATTGTTATGTACTACTGTTTCAAGTTTCAAAATGATTGGCCATGAATTATGGTGATTTTGTGTCTTGTCTACAGATGGATGGACAAAAGTCTGATTTCTATATGCCCCCCTCCACCCCCCCCCCCCCCCCCACAGCCACAGCCACCCAACCCCCAGTTTTTGTCAGGGAATAAAAATGTATAAAGCTATCAATGCCATTAAATGTAAAGTGAGTGGAGTGATGATTAGCTCATTTTGAAAGGTCTGTAACTTTTGTCAGTGTCCTCCAAGGGTTGAAGCAAGTGCTAGTCATTTCATTGTTTCATAAAACTGCTGGATGACTTTTTCATTGAGTTGACAAAAAACATTTACGGTAATGTTTCTTTTATTTGTTTTTACTGTTAAAGATCTGTTGAATGTTTCAACTTTTCAAGCATCAGTGTTTCAAGATTATTCAATTGAATCATAATATATTTTGTCAATAAAATTATATTTAGTTATTTTATTTTCTGTTTTCATAGATCATATTATTGATTAGCAGAACTTAGAAAGTTAACCCTTTACCTAATGAATCGGCCATTTTGTCAATAAAATTATATTCAGTTACTTTTTTTTCTATTTTCGTTGATTATATTATTGAATATCAGAACTTAGAAAGTTAAATACAGAACTATGATTACAAAAGCAGGCAGAGAATTTTGACGCACTCACAATCCAGTAGGAATTCTCTCTCAGCACTGTAGAGACTTGCCCGTTAACAATTTACCCAATGAATCAGAAATATCAGATTAAACATTATGGAATATGTGCATGGTCACTTATTAGTGGTCAAGTTTGAGAAGTTTCATCAAAATCAGTTCATAAATGTACAAAATGTTAAGTGTGGAAGAATCTCATAGTAATCTTTAATTAGTCTTCTACAGAGCTGGGCAGTTTTAATTTTTAGCTCACCTGACTGAAAGTCAGGGTGAGCTTTTCTTATTACTTTTCGTCCGCCGTCTGTCCATCTGTCGTCCGCCGTCCTGCGTGAGGGTGGTGTTTGAGCCTCTTTCTCCTAAAACACTGGCCACATTTGAATTAAATTTGTCTCCGAAACTGCAAGGCCAAATGTTTTGAAACTTCACATCACTGATGACTGGGACACCCTCTACCAACGATCCTCATTTCATGTTGATCAGGTTGCATGGCCGCAATTGCGGCTAAAAGTTACCATAGAAACCCAATGGGAAATCACATTTTCATCTCTTCTATGGAACTACTGAGTCGATGTGAACCAAACATGGCAGGATTAGTCTATGGGAGGTCCCCTACACACAATCATTATTTTTTTTCCCAGTGGATGAAAAACATGGCCACCAAAGGCATTCTTTGATTCTGATTGGTGGATTTTCAAAAATCTTCTCCTCTGAAACCACAAGGCCAAATGTTTTGAAACTGCACATAATTGATGACTGGGACACCCTCTACCTACGAACCTCATTTAATGTTGATCAGGTTGCAAACATGGCTGCAATTGGAACTTATAGTTACCATAGAAACCCTATGGGAAATCACATTTTCATCTTCTTCTCTGGAACTTCTAAGACAATGTGAATCAAACTTGGCAGAAATGGTCTATGGGAGATTCTCTACAGCATGGCTGCCAGAGGCATTGTTTGATTCTGATTGGTTGAGTTTGAAAAATCTTCTCTGAAACTTCAAGGCCAAATGTTTTGAAACTTAGCATGATTGATGACTAGGACACCCTCTACCAATTATCCTCATGTAATGTTGATCAGACTGCAAACATTGTCACAATTGCAGCTTATAGTTACCATAGAAAGCCTATGGGAAATCACATTTTCATCTTCTGTTCTGTCAGGTGAGCAATTACAGGCTCTTTAGAGCTTCTTGTTTGTTGTTTGACAGAGCTCAGTTGCATTACTGGAATAATTGGCTGTTTGAATTTTCAGTATTTTGACATCAGTGTGCGGAGAGTTATATTCTGTTGAAGTGGATGTAACCTGGTTAAAATCATTGCAGATTGAGAATTTGGAAACATGCCCGTTCATCTATTAGTGGTATGGTTTGAGAAGTTTTATCAAAATCGGTTCATTAATGTTGGACGGATTGCACACACAAGAATCGTCTTTGGAAATCCACAATAAATCTAAGTTCAAGGGGAGATAACTTGGTTAAAACTATCGCAGATCAAAAATGTTTGTACATACATATGAGTATGTCCACTTGTTAGTCATAATGTTTGAGATTGGTTCATAAATGTGGGAGGAGTTGTGCACACAAAAAATTCATATGCATAGATGTACAGGGTGACAACAAAAAACCTCCACCTGTGGGTATAATTACTGGGGATCAGTAAGTCGGAGTCACTTTTAACCAGTAACCATCTCTACACCCCCAATATCACCTTGATTTTCACAGGATAATGTTCTGATGACAACCAGTTTCATCTTTAGAATGATCTTATCTACTCCTTACTTAGTTTTCCTGAATTTTTTTTCCACAGAAATCTTGTGGCACATTATCCAGCTCAGAAACAATACTCCCAAACATAATTTATTTGATACGTTGTCAAGAATGCTTTAGTTTGTTTGTGCAGGCAGTTTGCATGATAAACTCTTGTCAATTTCATTTAGACCATTGACTACTGTATGAATTGTATCTTAATGAATAGTATTTTTACCCCACGGGAACACCGGGAAGTGAAGCAGTGCTTGTTTACTGTGGTAAACAAGCTCTGTTTCACTGGTAAAATAGGACCCAGTCACCTATGCTTGGGGTGTGAGTCCTCTAAAATTGGCAACATGGGGTTTAAATGATTGACTGACCATGACTTTATCTCCATGTTGTGGTCATGATTAGCCATTGTGCATAAGTATGTGACCTTAAACACCAATAAATAATAAATAATAGTATTTTCAAGATATTTTTATCAAATCAAGTCAAGGCTGCTTTAATTGAATAGTCACTTTCAATATGTGTTTCAGTATGTGTCGTCAAATCGGAACCAAATTTGGTATGTGTGTTTATTTCCATGAGATCAAGTTCTGATTTGGTTTCACCCCGACTAGTTTTGGAACTTTTCTGTCTATGCATCCGACTGTTCAGAATTTCTTCATCAGAATCTTTTCTTTGGTCTGTCCATTCAGACATTTTGGATTGTAATTTCAAAGCCATCAGTTGGATTTGGATCTCCTTTGGTATGCTGATAGACCCGCAAGGGAGAACAGATATGCACAAGGAATGGGTTCTGTCCAATAATTTTTCCCAGAGTTATGGCCCTTTTTCACTCTTTCGACTTTTTGTTCCACAATACCTTTAAGGCTCCTTCAAACATGCCTACAGGTCAGGGCAATGGCCCACACTTTGCGTAGCCCTTGTTAACTTTGGTAGGACCCTGTAACCAAGGCTTGGAGAGGAAGTCCTCTAAAATGAGCAACCTGGGTATAAACGACTGGCTAAACTTGACCTTATATCAATGATGAAGTCACGATTAGCTTTGCACAGAATTATGTTATGTGACCTTAAACACCAAAAAAAAAAAATAATTATTTTTCTCGAATTTTGCCTCAAAAGATAGCTTGTGACCCCTTGGAACAAGCTGGTGGGGCTCATTTCTTTGAAGGGTTATAAGCTATGTTTCTGAGATAAAAAATTTAATTTTGTTGTTATTCATGAAATTTATTTTGCATGTGTCCGTTATTCATGTTAGTAAGGGTTAACTTGTAGAGTTCTAAATTAACTGCAAAGAATTACTATCAAATGCTGTTTTGTTATAATTAGTTGGAGAGTGTCTTGAGGTTCTTTGATCGCTTAGAACAACTTTATATGAACAAAATATCCTTTGATTCTCACCAATATGAAGAAACTCCGACAGATCGTAAATCTTTGTCACACAACCCTCAAAATAATTGTACTTGTCGTGCCAAGAATGTACAGCAGTAGTCTGGTCGTTGAAGGGTTCTACCCAGAAAATATTAGTAACAAGCTATTGTTGGTCTCATTCGAAGCAGAATTACCCCGGAAACAACATATCTAAAATCTGCCTTGAGAAAATCTTTGTACAGTGCTTTGAATTAAGGAGGTGTATTACGTGTATAGTACACAGCTGGCAAGCCTCAACCCAAGTCTGGGGATTTCATGAGGGATCTCAAGTGAGGTCACGTCATGGTGAATTGTGTGTGTGTTGTAATGGTAGACTACCTGTGCAGACATGTTGTAACATCATTATCAGCATGTGCAGCTTGTGTCAGTAGGGCAATACATGTTTTCGTCCCCCATTTTGATTGATGAAGTCTGCCATCTTGGATTCTAAATGTAAGGTGGCACCTGGATAGGATGAAGTAGGAGTGTGTTGGGACAGTATGTTCAAATGAATACGTGTATATCTAATTACCAGAAAACGACCTGACAACTACCATAAATTAGAGGTGTGACTGTCCCAGTTGGGCCTGTCCATACCCCCCCTGCCGCCATGGTTATTCTAAGATGAAAAGTGTCATAACTTTGCCAAAAAATGTCTGATTGAAACTATAATCGCAGGTGCACATGTTCCCATGGTTGTAAACATCAACACCAAGTTTCAAAGGAATCAACCTGTAAACATCTGAGAAAATCTCAGGACAATGTTTTAGACCTGGTTTTTCAAGTCGAAAAGGGGCATAATTCTGGCAAAAATAATCTGACCAGACTATAATCGCAGGTGCACAGGTTCCCTTGGTGGTGAAAATTCAAAGTTTCAAGCAAGTTGGTCCATAAACATCTGAGAAAGACTCCGGACAAAATTATGTCTATGGACAGATGGATGGACAAGGCAATTCCAGTATACCAACCCCCCCCCCCCCCTTCCAACTCATTGTGGGGGGAATAATTACTCAAATGGACTTTTCGAGACTGCAGACTGCCATTTTGAATAGAACCATTAACCAAGTAGGGTATAGCCAATGTTCTGGTTTCCTGGCCCAAAGTGTAGTTCTCCAGTTGTGAAGAGCCTTAACTTGGAGTGTAATTGAAGTATTGTTACTACTTTTAGCTTTTCTGTCATGTTTTGTCTACTAGCTATATTTGTAGATTCAGTCCAATCACTCCATTAGCCAACATCTGCCCAAACAGTCCTTTGTGACATTTGCCTACTGACTGTCTATCCAGCACAGCACATGTGGTACATAGTCAGATACTTGAAAGACCGAGACGTGCCTCGAAAACATATAACACATAGTTGGGGGCTTTGATGATTAGTGAAATAGTACATGTTTGGGGACTGTGGTGACTAATATTGGGGACTAGTGTCAGGAGTGTTGAAGCCATGGGTCCATCAGTTATGTAGTAGCTAGGAGCCATGGGATATAGACAATGGACCCATGGTTTCTGGACTACTGACACTCTCAGCTATATATCAGCTATATATCCCTCTCTTTACCACCCAGTTGTAACTAGAGGTGTGAATGTCCCAGCATGGCCTGTCCATACCTCCCGCCATCATGATTTTTCTAAGATTAAAAGGAGCATAACTCTAGCAAAAATAGTCCGATCGAAACTATAATCGCAGGTGCACAGGTTCCCATGGTAGTGAATATCCATACCAAGTTTCAAAGGAACTGACTCAAAGGAATCGGCCCATAAACATCTGAGAAAATCTCCGGACAAAATTCATGCATTCTAAGATGAAAAAAGGCATAGCTCTGGTAAAAAGAGTCTGATCGAAACTATAATCGTAGGTGCACAGCTTCCCATAGTTGTGAACATCCATACCAAGTTCCAAAGGAACTGACTCCTAAACATCTGAGAAAATCTGACAAAATTCTGGGCAATTCAAGCATTCTAAGATCAGGGTTCGTACATGTCATGGAATCCTGGAAAATTCATGGAAGTTTGAAACAAGAGGCCCCAGGGGGCCTTAGGCGCTTACCAAATGTTCCATACTGTTAAGACACAAATTTTATCAAAAGCTATTCTTAATGTTCTACAGAGTAAATCTATACTCTCTGTGGAGCTAAAACATCAACAGGACTGAATGGGACAATGCTGCTTATCAAATATCAAAAGATTCTGCATGATGGTTCTGAAGAAGATTTTTAAAGAATTTTCCTTTTTGAATTGCACAAAGTAAGCATTCATGCCCCCATAGTGAGCCCCAATATTGATCAAAAGACTCAATTTGAACAAACGTGAATCCAACCCATACCAAGATGCTGCATACCAAATATCTAAAGATTCTGCCCACTGATTCTGGTGAAGAAGATTGTTAAAGATTTTTTTCTTAAATTGCACTAAGTAAACATTCACTCCCATAGTGATCCCCAATATTGAACGGGAGATTCAATTTGAACAAACTTGAATCAGACCCATACCAAGATGCTGTATACCAAATATCAAAAGATTCTGCCCATCGGTTCCGGAAAAGAAGATTTTTAAAGAAATTTTCTTAAATTGCACTAAGTAAAAACTCACACTCCTTTATTAAGCCCCAATATTGATCGAGGGACTCAATTTGAACACATTTGAATCAGACCC
The DNA here is from genome assembly GCA_031216915.1 of Pictodentalium vernedei. Classification (NCBI taxonomy): domain Eukaryota; kingdom Metazoa; phylum Mollusca; class Scaphopoda; order Dentaliida; family Dentaliidae; genus Pictodentalium; species Pictodentalium vernedei. The sequence goes on from CM062292.1 coordinate 152,354,609, forward strand.
ATACCAAGATGTTGTATACCAAATATCAAAAGATTCTGCCCATCGGTTCCGGAAAAGAAGATTTTTAAAGAAATTTTCTTGAATTGCACTAAGTAAAAACTCACACTCCTTTATTAAGCCCCAATATTGATCGAGGGACTCAATTTGAATAAATTTGAATCAGACCCATACCAAGATGCTGTATACCAAATATCAAAAGATCCTGCCCATTGGTTCTGGAGAAGAAGATTTTTAAAAATAATTTTCTTAAATTGCACTAAGTAAAAATTCAGGTCCCCATTGTGAGCCCCAAAATTGATCAAGGGACTCCATTTGAACAAACTTGAATCAGACCCATTCCAAGATGCTGTATACCAAATATCAAAAGATTCGGCCCACTGGTTCTGGAGAAGAAGATTTTTCTTTAAATTGCACTAAGGAAAAATTCATGCCCCTATAGGGAGCTCCAATATTGAGCAAGGGACTCGATTTGAACAAACATGAATCAGACCCATACCAAGATGCTGCATACCAAATATCAGATGATTCTGCCCATTGGTTCTGGAGAAGAAGATTTTTTAAGAATTTTTTTCTTAAATTGCACTAAGTAAAAATTCATGCCCCCATAGTGAGCCCCAATATTGGTTGAGGGACTCGATTTGAACAAACTTGAATCAGACCCATACCAAGATGCTGCATACCAAGCAAACGTGAATTGCCATATAGTAATGAACAACCACATGAAGTTTCATGAAAATCGGACCAGTGGTTTCAGAGGAGAAGTCGTTTGAAAAATGTTCACGATGACGGATGACGACAGACAGCAAGTGACAAGTTGAGGTTCCTTCGGTGAGCTAAAAATTCCTCATATTGACTAAGTTATAAATCAGGCTCCCACAGGGAGCCCAAATATGGACCCAGGTACTTGGCTTTAACAAACTTGAATCTCATCCCCCTAAGGATGCTACACACCACATATCAAAACATTCTGACTGCTGGATCTGAAGAAGATTTTTTAAGAAAATTCCTCATTTCGAACTAAGTTACAATTCAAGCTCCCACAGTGAGCCCAAATATGGACCATGGGACATGGCTTGAACAAACTTGAATCTCACCTCCCTAAGGATGCTGCATACCAAATATAAAAACATTCTGACTGCTGGATCTGAAGAAGAAGATTTTTAAAGAAAATTCCTCATTTTGGACCAAGTTATAATTCGGGCTACCACAGTGAGCCCAAATATGAACCCAGGGACTTGGCTTGAACAAACTTGAATCTCACCCCCCCCCCCCCCCCTAAGCATGCTGCACACCCAGTATCAAAAGATTCTGCCTGCAAAACTGAGCCCAAATATGAACCCAGGGGGCCGATGTGAACAAACTTGAATCAGATCCACCCCACAATGTTGCATACCAAATATCAAAAGATTCTGCCTGCTGGATCTGGAGAAGAAGATTTTGTAAGAAATTTGCCTGAAATGCCCTAAGTTCAAATTCCAGCTTTTGTAGTGAGCCCAAATATGAATCCAGGGGGCCAATTTGAACAAACTTGAATCATATCCACCCCACAATGTTGCATACCAAATATCAAAAGATTCTGCCTGCTGGATCTTCATCAGAAGATTTTTTAAGAAATTTGCCTGAAATGCACTAAGTTCGAATTCGGGCTTCTAAACTGAGCCCAAATATGAATCCAGGGGGCCGATTTGAACAAACTTGAATCAGATCCACCCCACAATGTTGCATACCAAATATTAAAAGATTCTGCCTGCTGGATCTGAAGAAGAAGATTTTTTAAGAAATTTGCCTGAAATGCACTAAGTTCGAATTTGGGCTTCTATAGTGAGCCCAAATATCAATCCAGGGGGCTGATTTGAACAAACTTGAATCAGACCCATACCAAGATGCTGCATACCAAGTATCAAAAGATTCTGCCCACTGGTTCTGGTGAAGAAGATTTTTTAATAATTTTTCTATAATTCATACGGTGCTATCAGAGTTATGCCCCATACAGAGCCCCCAAGGGACGTGGCCATTTCATTTGAATAAACCTGAATTGCCATATAGTAATGAGCATCCACATGAAGTTTCGTGAAAATTGGACCAGTGGTTTCATCAGATAAGTCGTTTGAAAAATGTTCACGACGACGACGGACGCCAAGTGATAAGTTAAGCTCCCTTCGGTGAGCTACAAACGTTCAAGGACCTTGAAAAGTTTGGGGAAATGGGCTTGAAGGGTTAAAGTTTTGGAAAAGTCATGGAATTTGTAACCAGGTTTAAAAGGGATTGATTTTGTGTAAAAATTACACATGCCTTACTCAAAAATTATGCAAAAACCTTTTCTGTTTGGGTGCGAACTAACCTGGTCATGGAAACTTCAAAGTTTTTGAAAAGTTTTGGAAAAGTCATGGAATTTGATTCTCTGAAAAGTGTATGAACCCTGTAAGATGATTCACTGGACAAAATTCACGCATTCTAAGACAAAAAAGGGCATAACTCTGTAAAAAAAAGTCTACTCAAAACTATAATCGCAGGTGCACAGGTTCCCATAGCAGTGAACATCCATACCAAGTTTCAAAGGAATTGACTCATAAACATCTGAGAAAATCTGACAAAATTCAGGCATTCTAAGACGGTCATGGAGAAGTCATGGAATTTGATTCTCTGAAAAGTGTATGAACCCTGTAAGACAAAAGATGGGGGACATAACGCTGGCAAAAAAGGTCCGATCGAAACTATAATCACAGGTGCACAGGGTCCCATGGTAGTAAACATCTATATCAAGTTTCAAAGGAATCGACCCATAAACATCTGAGGAAATCTCCAGACAAAATTCATGCATTCTAAGACAAAAAGAGTAATAACTCTGGCAAAAAAGTCTTACCAAAACTATAACACAGGTGCACAGGTTCCCATGACAGTAAACATTCATACCAAGTTTCAAAGAAATCGACCCATAAAAGTAGTATGTCTCGTATGTTTGAGGGAAAAGTTTCAGGACCTCGGTGCAGGACCTCCGAAGTGACGTCATGTCACGTGACCCAGTGGCGCCATATTGTGTTGTCATGGTAACCCGCGTGAGCGGCCATCTTGTGACGTCATCCCCATAGTGATAGGTGGTGTTAGTGCGCATGTGCAGCGCGTGTTGTTAGGGTGATACGTGGTTCTGTCGTCCATTTTGTATACTGGAGGCCGCCATCTTGGTTTCTATGGTAGCACGTGGTTGCTATGTTACCCAATTTTTCTGCAATAAGACGGGGTATGTTCGGAGGGTATGTTCCTTTGTAGAAGAGTAAATCTAATTACCACAAACAACCCAACAATCCTTCCAAATCACCAAAATCCACCCGAAATCACCGAAATTGAGTTATTTGATACGGATTTCCCATTTTATCTGCTTAGCGCGTAGTGCTATAGTACCGAGAGGGTACCGGGGTGTGTTCGACTGAAGTGGAGTAATTTTCTGGTTCGGATTTTCCCAGAATCCTCATTTAATTACCCAAATAAACCCGTCAAGTTGTATTATTTCGAATTCTTTCAGAATCCCTTTTTTGGATCCCATGACGCGTTATTTCCCTATTAAGAATAGCACGTAGTGCTATAGGACAAATTTACCCAGAATCCTCTGCTTCTACTTGGAACTATATTTTTTATAAATTCCTACGCTCTATTTTTAGTAACATACTTAATTGACCCTCTAACTAATTGTTAGGGTCTATATTTAGCAATTTCTTCAAATGACCCCCCTAACTACATGATTTTAAATAATAAAATTAATGAGGATCAAGATGTTTTTACACTGACCAATCAGATCGAAGTTAATCAGCCAATGAGATTAGTGTATTCCCATTGTGTTTCTTTTCCATTACTTTCTATACTAATTTTCTAAATTTTCCAACTTTAACCTTTTATCCTATAGGAAACTAACACAAACGCCCATCGAGAATGAAAATATCGATGAAAAAACGTTGTGACGCCGTGACGTTTTCAAAAACGTCCGTCACGTCGAAATAAATTCCGGAGAAGAATAACGTCACGTCATTCTGTTTCGACCCTTCGAACTGAACACATCGCTAGAGAGTTTTCTACAGCAATTTTGCCTTCGCAAAACTTTTATGAAGATGGAGTCTGATGCTGCTACTGCCGTTACCAGAACTGATGTTTATGCCTGTGGGAAGACCTTTACGGACCGAAACCGAAACCGCCATGTGCGTACCAAGCTCACCACCGGAGAGAAGAAGACCCACGATTGTACCAACTGCAACAAGACCTTTACGAGGAAAGAGTATCTCCCTGACCATCTGAAGAAATGTTTGGAGACCTATACATGTATGGAATGCGGCCAGGAGTTCAACCAACTATTCCATTTTAATCGACACAAGAACGTTGCCCACCGACCAGTTCCTGTACCATCTAAAAGGAAGACTGATGAACCGAAGACCACACAAACAACCACGGACTACGACGACCACCCATTATGATGTTGACCCTACTGATTTTTACAAGAATATGATGTCTGAAGAAGAGACCGATGAGATGTTGACCGTGTACGAAGATAACTGGAGTTCTATTGGAACTCGCCACATTATGAACAAAAGAGTCCAGGACCAGTATAACTACCGGATCAATGATATGAACCTGAAAACGATGAATGATGAATTGATGCCTACCATATTTCTACCACAACAGCTAAGATTTAAAATTAATCTTAGTTTTGGTTTTATCCTGCGACACAATGAAACGAATGAACTGAAGTATTACCATCCATCACAAAACAACGGCCGGGTACTTGATGTTCCACAACTAGTATGCTGCCAAGAAGAGTTTGAAGAATTCCTTGATGATGTCATGGAAGAAGATATCCTGGAATGGGCCAAATTAAAACGACCCAACACCAAATGGCTTGTGGAGAGAGTTACCAACGTCACATTTTATGTGAAGAAGCTGAAAGACCACCGAATTGGAATGGCAGAAGATCTTCCCGACTACATTCTCCAGAACAAAGCAGTAAATGCTTTGGTGAAAGACAAAGCTCGCCACTTTTATTATGATGATAACCTGTGCATTTTTCGCTGTTTAGCTTTATGGAGTGGTTCCACAACAGACAATCTCAACTATACAACAGATGCCATGTACAACAAGTATACAAAGAAGCCAAAGAATGAATTCTGTGGTGTAACTTTAGCCGAATTACCTGACTTGGAGAAATGTTTTGAAGTAAATATCCAAGTGTATGAACTTGTCAAGAATGAGGATGACCAAATTGTTGCCAAATTAGTACAGAGATCTCACAGAAAGTATGAAGATACCATGTATGTGGACGTCTACAAGAATCATTTTAGCTACATCATCGATATAGACCAATACTGCAAATCCTTTGAATGCCGCAAATGCGGCAAATTATGGAACAATGGATTTCTACTCAGCCGTCACGAGAAAACCTGTACAGATGAAGTAAATTACCAGTATGTTGGCGGTGTATACCATCCATCCCAGTCCATATTTGATCTGTTAGAATATGAAGGTATAGTATAGAAGTACCTGAAGAGAAGAAGTTTTATCCATACCGTGCAACGTTTGATTTTGAAAGTTACTTTGTCAAATCCAGTCTACCTGCTGACAGTGATAAACTGATATGGGAAGCAGAACACCGACCATTGAGTTGAGCATATGTAGTAATGTTCCAGAATACCAAGAACCGAAATGTTTTATTATAAATGGAAATTCTCAAAACTTGTTGAAGAAATGATGACATACCTCACAGCTATTTCATCTCATTGCCACCAACTGATGCAGACCTATCATCCTTGGACCTTGTTTAAACTCAGACAGAAAATTGATGAAACGCTGGAAGCGGAAGCCAGAGCTACTGGAGAAGATACATCCAAGATGCACCCTTTACAAAAATTGGAGAAGAAATTTCAAGACTACCTGCAAGAAATGTCTGTCATCGGATTCAACTCTGGAAAATATGATATGAATGTAGCCAAGCGTGAAGTGATGACATACCTGAAGAGACAGAATCTACTCAAGTTTGCAGTGAAGAAATCAAATAACTACATGTGCGTCTCGACGGAATCTTTCAAGTTTGTTGATATTTGCAACTACCTCGCTCCAGGATTCAGCTATGACAAGTTTTTGAAAGCATTTGGCTGCTCCGTGATGAAGGGATTTTTACCATATGAATGGATCGACAGCTTGAACAAATTGGATCAAGACCACCTACCAGACCATGACGCCTTCTACAGTTCTCTAAAGAAAGAAAATATATCCAATGAAGAATACCAGTACTGCCAGCATGTATGGAACGACCTGGAGATGACAACTTTCCGTGATTTTCTGACCTGGTATAATAACCGAGATGTAAAACCATTCCTTGAAGCAGTTGACAAGCAGTTTGCTTTCTTCCAAGAACGCCACATCGACATGTTTAAAGATGGTACCAGTGTCCCGGGCCTCACGTTGAAATACCTGTTCCAGACCATGAATGAAGACACTTACTTCACATTATTTAACCTGAAAAACAAAGACCTGCATCACTTGGTGAAAGATAATATCGTTGGTGGACCTTCAATTATCTTCAACCGATACCACGAGAAAGATGTTACCCGAATCAGAGAAACAAAATACGGCAAAGAAGCAAAACCATGTGGAAGTATTATGGGCTTTGATGCGAATGCATTATATCTTTGGTGCCTAATGCAAGAGATGCCAACGGGTTGGAGTATTAGACGTCGTGAAGAAAACCACTTTAAACCAGAACATCCAATGAAGTATGGTAAAATGGCTGAACAATGGTTAGAGTTTTTATCCATGAGAGATGACATTCACATCAGACATCAGTTTAACGGAACTGAAAAAATGATTGGTCGAAGACAGTTGCCTGTTGATGGTTGGTGCAAAGAGACACAGACTGTATACCAATTCCATGGCTGCTTCTGGCACGGACATACCTGCATGAAAGATAAGAATGGCCTCTCTATCATCCACAATGAAGTCAGAGATAAACCGATGAAAGAACTGCTACAAGACACCCGTACCAATGTAAAGTACATCACCGATTTGGGCTATTAACTTATTGAAATCTGGGAGTGTGAGTGGAGAGAGATGAAGAAGACCGATGCCACACTCAAAGCCTTCCTGAAAGAGAACTTTTCAGACAAAATAGATGGTGCGATGACAGATGAAGAAATACTGAACAAAGTGAAGTCCGGTGAACTGTTTGGTTTGGTCGAATGTGATATACATGTACCAGATCACCTGAAAGAGTACTTTGAAGAGATGGCACCTATCTTCAAGAATACAGATATTTCCGTAGATGATATTGGTGAACACATGAAGTCCTTTGCCGAGAAGAATGGAATGATGAAGAAACCCCATAGAAGTTTGATCGGAAGCTATGGAGCAGAAAAAATGTTGTTTGCAACCCCTTTACTGCAGTGGTACCTCCAGCATGGTATTGAAGTTGATCACGTCTATCAAGTTATCCAATATAAACCAAGAAGATGTTTTGAAAAATGGAATCAGCAAACGCCACAATGATTTGACAAAAGACAGATATTTGCAAGTTTTGAAGACTCAACAAAGTGGATCCGGCATCAACCGAGGATTTGTGATGAATGACAACACTATGTATACCTACCAGCAGAGCACAGATGGACTATCATATTTCTACCCAAAACGAAGAGTTTTAGAAGATGGAGTCAGCACCATACCACTAGAGATTTAAAGAAGAAACAATTGAGTGAGTGTCATATTTTTCTACAACCTGAACCAAGTCTAGCTTTTGCCTACAAAAAGTCCTATTTAGTTGACCAAAAAATTCCTAAAAACCGAAATGGTTTTTAGGTGGTCTACTCAATCATATTAGGCTCATCAAATTTTTAAAGTCCTATATGGCAGTCTCTAAAGTCCTTTATGGCAGTCCTCATAAAGTCCTATATGACATTCTCTAAAGTCCTTTATGGCATTCTCTAAAGTCCTTTATGGCAGTCTCTAAAGTCCTTTATGGCAAGTTTTTCTTAAAGTAAAAAGTCCTTTATGGCATTCTCTAAAGTCCTTTATGGCAGTCCTCATAAAGTCCTATATGGCAGTCTCTAAAGTCCTTTATGGCAGTCTCTAAAGTCCTTTATGGCAAGTTTTTCTCAAAGTAAAAAGTCCTTTATGGCATTCTCTAAAGTCCTTTATGGCAGTCCTCATAAAGTCCTATATGGCAGTCCTCATAAAGTCCTATATGGCAAGTTTTTCTCCAATTAAAAAGTCCTATATGGCAGTCATCAAAATAAAAACGTAAATGGCAAGTCTTACAAGGCAATACATTTTTCCGGCGTAAAGATTTTTCAATTTTTTTATTCATTCTAATACAGAGAGTTTTTTCATCATTATCATCATCATCATCATGTTCCTGGTATACTTTAGGCTAACCCTATTGGAAGTGAAGGATACTTCTTTACTTTTTAGTTTCATTCAAACTTAGTTTCATTCAAAACTTTTTAGTTCCATTTATTTTTTTAAAAATGTTGATTCATGGTATCTTTTAGGTTACACCTATTGGAACCAGATGATACTTCTTTATTCAAAATTTAGTTTCATTCAAAACTTTTTAGTTCCATTTATTTTAAAAACATGTTGATTCATGGTATCTTTTAGGTTACACCTATTGGAACCAGATGATACTTCTTTACTTTTTAGTTTCATTCAAAATTTAGTTTCATTCAAAACTTTTTAGTTCCATTTATTTTAAAAAATGTTGAATCATGGTATCTTTTAGGTTACACCTATTGGAACCTGATGATACTTCTTTACTTTTTAGTTTCATTTCATTTTTTTTTTAAAAGTTGATTCCTGGTGTCTTTTAGGCTACCCCTATTGTATAACCAAAGGAATAAATCATCATCATCATCATCATCATTACTAAGAAATTCTCTGTTGTGAATATTTAAAAGAAATGAGAAATTTTTATGATAGAAAAACTGAATTGCTATGTTGGACATGTTGTTTTCGTTTTCTTTTTTGATGAACAAAAAAACTTCCCTCAAAGAGGATACGAACTGTAGGGGGTGGGAATGCACTCGAGCTATTTGACTTATCTCCATTGGACAGAGGTTTGTAGCTTGACCTGTCCCAAGCCAGTATAAAATGCAGAGGGTCATATCCTACAGTTTAAGGATCAAGATTGCAGTTTGATCGCCAAACTGACCAATCAGATCGAAGTTAATCAACCAATGAGATTAGTGCATTCTCATTGTGTTTCTTTCCATTACTTTCTATACTAATTTTCTAAATTTTCCAACTTTAACCTATAATCCTATAGGAAACAAACACAAACCCCAACCAAGAATCAAAAACTCAATCAAAATTTGTTGAACTGGGGTGATGTTTTCAATCACGTCCGTCAAAGATATATAAGATTAGGCAAAGCATGGACTTGGCATCATTCACGATCGAACCATTGACCAGAGAAGATGTTCCGAATTGGCACCAAGCAGACTTATGCTAACGTCACCCAGTACCAGGGTGAACTGAAGATTCATCTCAGAAGATACTTTGAGGGAAAAGACCAGAAACCTTATCCTACGAAGACTGGTATTGCCCTATCTTTAGAAGAATGCAATGCTTTGAAATCTCAAATAGAAGAAGTAGATGCAGCCATCAAAACCCAACAAACAACTTTAACTGAAGTTCCTGAAGACACTAAACCTACTAACCATGAAGACTTCAAAAAACCAAAATCAAGAACCACCTTTGAAGAAGAAGATCACAGTGAGAATAACCCAACCACGACCATTGATCGTTGATGAATTGATAGTGAATTCAGGCAAGTTCGCTTGCAACGTGAACTTTGCTTGGCATATGCTCATTATGTCGAAGAGAACATTGACGCTGTAGTGAAAGAAAAATGCTATGGATGTACAGTCGATCACCCAAGTTAGATTCAGCATAATGTATGCCTAATGATGTCTGAAGAAGAGAAGATTATAACATGTTTTAGTGAAGCACTTGAAAGAGTTAACAAGAATGATGTTCATCTACTGTGGCACCATAATACTTCTGGAATGAATCCACCACCAGTACAGAAAGAGTATGAAGATATGTTCGGGAAACCTCTCACAAATGAACAGAGACGTTGTATTATGGATTTGGTGATTGAATTCATGACCGTCAAGAAACCTGTTACAATTGGATTCTAATTGAAGATGTAAATAGATGTTGTAAATAGATGTTTTTTATAAAAAAAGAAAAAAAGAAGAAAAAAAGTATAAAATGAAGAAACAAGAAAAAAAGGTGGTAATGACGCTTAAGTTATTTGATGTTTATCTTCTTGACAAATATCAAACAAACTTAAACTGTCCCCAGCCAGTAAGTCAGAGGGCCACCAATTCTAAATATTTTTGGATGACGGGTCATATTGACCAACTCTCCAAAAGGTATAAAAGGGGAGTAGTACCCACATTCAGTGGGGGCCACCTCCCCAAAAGGTATAAAAGGAAGTAGTACCCACACAGAACAACAAAGATGGATCCTCGTTGGAAGCATCCATTCACTTGTTTATTGTGTGGTCCCACAGGTAGTGGTAAATCATCCTTTGTAAATCGGGTTATTCAAAACATTCAAAATATTATATCACCTGTTCCAGGTCACATCATTTGGTGTTATAGTGAATGGCAACCATTATACAATACTTTACCCCAAGTAGAATTCGTAGAGGGTCTCCCTCAAGAATTAAAATCTGATAGTTTAGTCATATTGGATGATCTGATGCTCGATGCAGATGTTCGAGTGTCTAGATTATTTACTAAAGGTAGTCATCACCGTAACTTTAGTGTGATGTACATTGTTCAAAATTTTTTATTCGACAAAAATAAAGTCCATAGGACTGTAGCTCTCAATAGTCATTACATGATCTTGTTTAAAAATCCTAGGGATCGTTCTCAGATCTCACACTTGGCAGCCCAGATGTATCCTGGTCATTCCAAGTTTCTGAGAGAAGTTTTCGAAGATGCCACTTCGACACCATACGGTTACCTTTCAATAGATCTCAAACAAGATACTCCTGAACACATGAGATTAAGAAGTCAAATTTTTCCTGGGGAAACCCAATATGTGTACCTCCGAAAAGTATATAAGGGGAGCAACAAGTCTGACTCGAGTCAGAAGCATGTCTGACCGTCTCAAGCGCAACATCGCTCTTCTCAAGGTTCTTATTAAATCGAAACCCGCACTCGTCAAATCCATACTAAAACATGCAGACAAAGAATTGATAACTTGTTTGTGTGACTGTGCCTCGAATATACTGAAGGGAGCAGTTCCTCTGACCAAAGCTCAGAGAACCAAACTCGTCCGTCAGAGACAACTAGTGAGGGCAGTGGCAAATAAAGGTACCTCTGACAAAAAGAGGAGACAAATCTTGCAGAAAGGGGGATTCTTGGGGCATTGCTACCTCCTGTACTATTGGGTGCTGTTAAAGGTATATTTGGATGATGGAATATACAAAGAAGATGGCTTTGGTAGAACCAAGGTTATTGGGACGTCTACAAGAGACTCCAAGACAACCGAATGAACTGGCTGTTTCATCACTGGATAGAGAAATGAGAGATATTATCGATGCCCCTTTTCTTTCGGCTGATGAAAAGATGACTCAATATAATCAAATTTTACAAAGATACTTGACATTTCAACAAAAGGTAATGGCTCCTCGACCAATTAAAGTCTAATTCGAGAAAGATAATAAAGATGAAGACACTCTCGATTCCGTACCTATGACAATGAAGAGAAAGGGAAAGTTGTTGTTGAATCGTATTAGAAGTGACCCAAATATATCTTGGAATGAGAAGGGTGAATTAGTCTACAAAGATCAAACAGTGGTAGGGTCGAATGTAACAAATCTTCTAAACGATTTACTTAGAAGACGAAAATCTTTCCAACCAAAGGGATGGGAAATGTTGGCCGAAGCTTTGAGAGATAGTAACATACCCCAAGAATTAATTGGTCATAAAGAACGTTGGGATTTTATGAAACAGGCACCGATAAAGTCGGAATCTAAACACCCAAAAAAACAGAAATGACAAAGTGGACCGAAAAAAGGTATAAATAGAGTTGACACTTGAACAAGGCAGTCATGGAAGCATTGTACTATGATTCTGAATTGCCTGGTAGTTTTGGTGGTGTAGACGCTCTTCGTAGAGCGTCCAAGAAAAAAACTAAACAAGTTGTAAAATGGTTAGAGACTCAAGACACATACACTCATCACAAACCAGTTCGTCGTACATTTCCTAGAAGGAAAGTAATAGTTAGTGGTATAGATGCACAATGGCAGGCTGACTTGGTAGATGTTTCAAACATAAGTAAATTCAACAAAAACATAAAATTTTTGTTGACATGTATAGATGTGTTTAGTAAATATGCTTGGGTGATGCCATTACAAAACAAACTTGGTGATTCCATCGTGAAAGCTTTTAGTAAAATTTTCAAACAAGGTCGTAAACCAGAAAAATTACAAACTGATCAAGGCAAAGAATTTCTAAACAGAAAATTTCAGAATTTTCTCAAAGATCACAAAGTCGACTTTTTCACTACACAAAATGTTGAAACAAAATTTTCCATAGTAGAAAGATTCAATAGAACTTTGAAAACCAAGATGTGGAAATATTTTACCAAGAACAATACACTAACTTTTCCACTTCAAAACTTGGTGAAATCATATAATCATTCTCATCATCGTAGTATAGGTATGGCCCCCATTGCCGTGAACTTTGAAAATCAAGAAGAGGTTTGGCAAAGGTTGTATGGGCAACCCATAAAACACAAGACACCAAAGTACAAAGTAGGAGACAGAGTGCGAATCAATAAAGTAAACTTTTGAGAAAGGTTATTTGCCCAATTGGACCGAAGAGTTATTCACAGTAGTAGCCATCAAGAAAGGACATCCAGTCACATACATCTTACAAGATGATAATGGAGAAATATTGAAAGGGTCATTCTACACTGAAGAGCTTCAGCGAGTTTCACATAAAACTGTTTACAAAATCGAACACGTACTCAAGAAACGTGGTCGAGGTAAGAAAAGGGAATTGTTCGTAAAGTGGTTGGGATACCCAACTTCGTTCAATTCGTGGATCAAACAGAGTCAGCTCACCTATAAAAGGAAGTGAACCTCTGAAGTTTCTTCAAAATGGAAGAAGGATCGAATGGTTCTTGGCCTCTGTTTGGTAAAAGAATCCCAAGGGGCGAGATCACTTACTTTTCACAAATAATCATTTTGTATATCATCATCATTACCAGTGTCGTTAATCTCACTCTCGAAAACACAGACAGCAAGTTGTGGACTGCTCTCTTGAGTAGTAGCATATGATATTTGTTACCAAATCCAACCATTTAGAAAAAGTAATGTTTTATTTGACTCTACCAAGTAATAGTTCTATGAACGTGTTTCCAGAAAACACGTTGACTACATACACCACTCAGTTATCACAACCAGTGAATCTCACGGGAGAATGGGAAGTAGATCTGGCAGAAATTCAGTATCCAAATACTTGGTTCAATATTCGTGGAGAAGAAGCTTTCGTTACAGTGTTCTGGTCTTCGAAAAAGAATTACCGACTTAGTCTCAAGGAAGGTCGTTATTCGGATCCCATTGATGTGATACGGGCTATCAATGGTGTTAAAGAATTACTCTTGCCTCGTCACGATAAGGTAGCTTTTGAACTGGATGAAGTGACTGGTAAAGTTCGTATCACAGTACGTGATGGAGTCGTGGTCACATTGAGCCCTACTCTTCAAAATATTTTGGGATTTAATGAGTGTGTTTTTAAATCAGGAACTTACAATTCTTCCAGAGTTGCCGATGTCAACCAAGGATTTTATTCACTCTATGTATACTGTGACTTGGTTTGTGACCAAGTCGTAGGAGATACAAGAATACCACTTCTTCGTATCGTACCCGTGCGTGGAAAATATGGGGATATCATCTCTAAAACATTTGTGAATGTGTATTATGTACCAGTAGAACGAAAAAATTTCAGTACCGTCCAGGTGTATATAAGGGGTGACACAGGAGCCATAGTACCATTCGAGTTCTGGAAAGTGACAGTGACACTTCATTTCAGAAATCGTAGATCTCTTCATTTCACATAAACATGACTTACTGTTGTAAGTCCAAATTATACGAAGAATATTACACGAAACAAGCTGGGAACGGTCTACCAGCTTTTTCTGGAACTCAAATACAGAGAGGATATGGTCTAGGAAGTATATTGGGAAGACTGAAGAATATGGTGTTACCTTTATTGAAAACTACAGCCAGGACCGTGGGAAAACAGTTATTGAGAAAAGGAGCAGCCTTTGCCGAAGATGTCATTGAAGGGAAAAATGTAAAAAAGGCAGCAATCAAAAGAGTCAAAAGAGGCTGGTGCAGGAGCTTGGAATGAAGTGGTTGGTGGTTCAAAACCATCCGGCAGGAAAAGTATAAAAAGGCCCGCACCACGCAAAACTAGCAAATCGACAAAAAGAAGGAGAACTGTTCAGACCCAAGACCATCTCGGTGCATGATGTTTCTCATTAATGAAAAATCTTGTCAGTGTGTCAACAGCGAACTCGACTTGTTTTCCATACCACCAACACAGACTAGTGTGGAACATGGGCAATGGGTAGAACACAGGCCTTTGGCGACTATAGGAAACAGTGGCCCAATAGAATTCCACATTGCTGGATTAGGAGATGATTATTTGAATTTGGCACAGACATACTTGTATGTTAAAGCAACGGTTGTAGATTCCAATGGGGCATCAATTGCACCAGATGCCAAAGTGGGCCCAGTCAATTTATGGATGCATTCCTTATTTAATCAAATCGATATCAGCTTGAATGAAAAACTGGTATCTCCTCCCAACAACACTTATCACTACAGAGCTTTCATAGAAACTTTGTTGAGTTATGGACCAGCTGCCAAGAAGTCACAACTGACTAACGCATTATGGTACAAGGATACGGCCGGACAAATGTAAGATTTGACAGATGATAACAAGGGATTTCTTCTTCGAAAGAAATTTATCGAGAAAAGTAAAATCGTGCACATGACTGGAAGATTGCATTTGGACATGTTTTTCCAAACTCGTTACTTGCTGAATGGAGTTAATGTCCATGTTAAAATGAATAGAGCCAAAGATGCTTTCGCATTGATGGCCGATACCGATACATACAAGATCAAATTTCTAGATGTATCCATGTTTGTACGCAAAGAGAGACTCCAATCATTCGTGAGAATGGCTCACGAGAAAGCACTAACAAAAGCAACTGCAAAATATCCTATCGACCGTGAGGAAACCAAGGTGTTTTCAGTGCCGAAAGGAAATCTGAGCATTACACAAGAAAACTTATTTTTAGGCCAACTACCTAAACGCATCGTAGTGGGATGTGTAGACAACGATGCTTTCAATGGAAATTTTTCAAAGAATCCATATAATTTCAAGAACTACAAAATCAAATACTTGGCATTGTACGTGGATGGGCAGCAGATTCCAGCCAAACCATTACAATCTAGATTCGAACAACAAGAAGTGGCCAGATGTTATGCGACTCTGTTCCAAGGAACTGGACAAATGTATGAGAATGAAGGAAACCACATCAGCCGAGAAGAGTACATAAATGGATACACCCGATTCGTATTCGACCTGACTCCAGATCTATCACATGGACAACACTTCGACCTGGTGAAGAGAGGAAACTTGAGACTAGAAGTCCATTTTGAAAACCCATTACCAACCACAATCAACGCACTGGTGTATGCAGAATTCCAGAACATCATAGAAGTGGATAAGAATAGACAAGTAATCTTCGATTACTCAATATGAACAAGTTGCAGTTAGAGAATGCACTTCTATCAGATAGTTGTTTGAAGAGAATATGTTTGGGTGTATTTGCAAGAAACAAACTACCAAGAAGATTACCAGATCACAGACCAGTGGCTTTGATAGCCAACCCGGATCCAGACCACAGAATAGGAGAACGTTGGGTGGCTCTCTTTGTGAGTCACCACAACGCAGAATACTTTAATTCCTATGGATTACCACCACAACACAGACCATTCGAGAATTCCCTGAAGAAGAATTCCAGATATTGGAAGTATAATACAAAACGCCTTCAAGGACCATTACCAGTGTGTAAACAATACTGTCTGTTTTACTTGACACATCGCTGTCGCGGTGTACTGATGGAAACCATATCCAACATGTTTACCACTGATCTAATGGATAATGATCTGTTGGTTAATGATGTCATAGAGGAAACCAGCCACTAAATGTCACTGTATTGAAGGAAAACTATAAAGACTGGTGCACTTGGTGTTCAGCTCATTTGTGTTTCGGCAGCCAAAGAAGAAGGATGTCTACTAATGTGACCGTCTTCAAACTTAACAACGATTTACAGATTCAACTGTTCAAGAACGACGTTGGGTTCCAGTTTACCACAAGAGATTGGGAACAAGTGACCAAAGCAGTGGATATTGCAAAGAAGAGAAGCCTTGAAATAGGAGAACCCAAACCAAAAAGAGAAAGAAAACCAAAGAAGAATGAAGATAAAAAGGATTGAAAAATGTTCACTATTCCATGTTTGATCAGGTTGGCACTGAATGATTATCAATCAAGAAACCAAGAAACAAGAAATCCAAGAGACTTTGTAGAGAGAATGAGCGTTTCATTCGAAACGTATTTTCGTGATGTTCTACCACCAGTATTGGAGCAGTTATTACGTGGAGAAGAAAAAATAAGAAAGACAACAGAACAAAGACCACCAAAACACATCAAGTATGCATTAGAGGAAAATCGTCTCAAGACATTTCAATTCATGTTACAAAGTGAAAGTGTGAAAACCCCGAATGAACTGACAAAAGCTGGATTCTTTTATTTGGGAACAGGAGACAGAACTCAATGTTTTCATTGTGGTATTATTGTTCGTTTCTGGGAAACAGAAGATGATGTTATAGAAGAACACAGAAAATATTCTCCAGACTGTTATTACATTCATAATTTACCACCTGAATTCATGGACGTTGAAAAAGAAGAAGAAATGGCCATCAAAGAAGAAGAAGAAATGGACACATCATTTCAAGAAGAAGATTCACGGAGGACAAAATGTAGTGTGTGTTTGTTAGCTGAAGCCAATGTCGCTCCGCGACCATGTAACCATTTGTGCCTGTGCAAAGACTGCTGTAAACCACTGAGAAGATGTGCAATCTGCAGAAAGACTGTTTATGAATATCTGACAATCTACATACCATAAAAAGATGTATTTTTGTTGTTGAATAAAAGAAATTTAAATTTATATTTAGTGTTGTTATTTTTTTAACTTTCCATCGAAGTACAAAGAAAAATCAAAATGAGGGATAGTAAATTAGACCTCGTACGACACATCTGTTGGGTAGATCCTCATATGAGTATATGGTGGAACTTTGCTTCATGGCCTTCATGTACACATATGGGTCCTACTTGTAATTTAAGTAATGGATTCTGGGTAAATTTGTTCTATAGCACTACATGCTACTCTTATTGGGAAAAAATGTGTCATGGGATCCAAAAAAGGGATTCTGAAAGAATTCGAAATAATACAACTTGACGGGTTTATTTGGGTAATTAAATGAGGATTCTGGGAAAATCCGAACCAGAAAATTACTCCACTTCAGTCGAACACACCCCCCGGTACCCTCTCGGTACTATAGCACTACGTGCTAAGCAGAAAAAATGGGAAATCCGTATCAAATAAAGTCAATTTCGGTGATTTCGGGTGGATTTTGGTGATTTGGAAGGATTGTCGGGTTGTTTGTGGTAATTAGATTTACTCTTCTACAAAGGAACATACCCTCAAAACATACCGCGTCTTATTGCAGAAAAATTGGGTAACATAGCAACCACGTGCTACCATAGAAACCAAGATGGCGGCCTCCAGTATACAAAATGGATGACAGAAACACGAATCACCCTAACAACACGCGCTGCGCATGTGCACTAACACCACGTATCACTATGGAGATGACGTCACAAGATGGCCGCTAACGCGGGTTACCATAACAACACAACATGGCGCCACTGGGTCACGTGACATGACGTCACTTCCGAGGTCCTGCAACCTTTCCCTCAAACATACGAGACATACTACTCATAAACACTTGAGAAAATCTGACATTTCAAGTTAAAAGGGGGATAATTCTGGAAAAAATAATTTGACCGGAACTGTAATCGTAGGTGCACAGGTTCCCATGACGGTGAACATTCATACCAAGTTTCGAGCAGATTGGTCCATAAACGTCCGAGAACATTTCTGGACAAAATTATGCCTGGAACGGATGGCAAGATGGACAGATGGATGGACATGATTCCATTATACTCCGCCATAACTCATTGCAGGGGGTTATAATAAACCTTTATACCAATGCTACTACTTTCTTCCCCGGGTACACTATCTCCAATAACTACTTCAGCTTTTATGGCTGGACAATCTGTCATGTGCAGGAGTCTTCCAACATGACTAATGACTTTTAGCATACAAGCTTCCAAGCCATTTCTGAACTGTCAAGACCACTGCCTTAGTCCAAATCTTAGTAGGCTCAGTCAGATTGTGCAATTCATTTGAACCTGGATTAGTTGTACGGTTCCTTGATCGAGTGTATGCTGGGAGTCATTGCCCATGAGAGACTGTCTGTTGAAGTACCCAGATGTGCTTATGTGATAGTTAACAATGTAAGTACATGTACAATACATGCAAGACATGAACACATGCTTGAAAGACCAAATTTTGGTTATGTGATAGGTTGCAATGTGCCCCCAAAACATTTTGCTCTTGTAGTTTAGGGTGATATACTATAATCACTTGAGTGGCAGCACTACTGTGATCTACTTACTCCCTTCACTAGAGTAGCAGCAGTATAGTGATCTACTCCCTTCCCTAGAGTGGCGGCACTACTGTGATCTTCTCCAATCACTAGAGTAGCGGCACTAGTGTTATCTACTCCCATAACGAGTCACAGCACTACTGTGATCTACTCCCACAACTAGAGTGACAGATTTCAAAACTGCTGCTAGCTTATACCTTTAGTACAGGCACTTATCACATCTTTACTTTTAACGCTTCTAGCCACTGATACCAGTCCTCCTGTCATCCTTATGCAACAAGTTCATGGTCACAATGAATTCTGTGGTTGGCTTTCACTACACTAAGAGCTAAGACCCAAATCGAACGAATTGAACGTCTATTCGACTCATCTGGGTATATGAGGATACTTATGACATGTTGGTGTACTTTTGGAGGATACCTATCGGAGTGTCATGAGGTCAGACCCTAATGGGAGATAACCTATAAGCTTGTCTGAGTATCGGAGAATACTTGTGACATGACATGATGTTGTAGTAATTGAAGACAGTTATCTGAGGATATACTGCTCTTATATAATTAGAAGCCTAATGGCTCAAACAGTTTTGTTGTATGAGGGCCATGAGGTTTAACTCTCAACCCAAGAGTATTTTCAAGATATTTTAAAATTCATCTCAATATAATTCAAGAAAAAATTGATGAAAAAGTCCATTCTGTTTACATGAGGGAAATGTGATTAAATGTGCCCAAATTAAACTTATTTCAGTGACAAGAGAAATATAATCCTGCCCTGGGCAGGAATATTCACTGGCTGCATGTAAGGAGTTAAGACCTCAATGAGGTATAACCAAAAACCTCATCTGGTTATTGAAGGTTACGTATGGTATAGCAATGTAGTACTGCAGGATAGTTATCAGAGGATACTGCCTGATTGTCACTGGCAGCCATCTTGAATTTTAGACCGCACCCAGAAACACTCGTTCTCGTCCCAAGGTGATAACAAAGGTATCCAAGACATTTCGTGAAGATCAGTTCATAAATACAGACTCTAGCCCGAGCCGTATTGAAATGTGTACTTACTGTGTGTAAGTCGCACTGAAAAAATCAAAGTTCATCTAATTTGCATAATTTCTGCACGAGAAAAAAACCTGTATTATATGTGATGTATCCCACTAAACATTCACCCAAAAAATTATTCAAATCAGCGCTTTCATATGGAAGTTCTGTGCAAAAATCTGATTGCACCTAATTTTGTACAAAATGGCTGCCATCGGACATCTTGAATTTCGGACTGGACCCCAAAACACTTGTTCTCGTCCCACGGTGATACCAAAGGTACCCAAGAAGTTTCGTAAAGATCGGTTCATAAATACTGCCTTTAGCCCGAGCCGTATTAGCATTTGCACTTACAGTGCTGAAAGTTACACCAAAAAACATCAAAATTAGTCTAATTTGCATAATTTACGCACGAGAAAAAAACTCGTATTATATGTGATGTATCCCATGGTACTAAACATTCATACAAAAAATTATTCAAATCAGAGCTTTCATATGCAAGTTCTGTACAAAAAACAGATTTCTGCATCGTCGGTACAAAATGGTGGCTGGCAGCCATCTTGAATTTTGGACCGCACCCCAAAACACTCGTTCTCGTCCCACAGTCATAACAAAGGTACCCAAGAAGTTTCGTAAAGATCGGTTCCTAAATACGGCCTCTAGCCCGAGCCGTATCCAATTGTTGAAGTACGGACAGACGGCCAGGCGAACGATTGACAACAGACAACGGGCCATGACAAAAGCTCAAATTTGGCTTCGCCAAAGTTGAGCTAAAAAATAAATAAAAACCACTATGTGCTTCTCAAGATAGCAGCCTGAAAAGGTCAATTTGGGTAATTTATGTTAATTGAAGGGTTGTTTCTAGTAACAAGATATACTCACATTCAAACAAATCCTCTCAATACACCCACACTTCATCCTATCCCTTCCAGGGTCATACTAACCACATGCCACAAATAAATCCAGAACCTTGTCACTATATTTTCAAGGGTTTTAGGGGCCTTGAGAAATTTAAGGATGCTCTAGGGCAAAAAGAAGGGCATTCCTCTCTGAGAATACACCTGAATACATTTTTATCACATGTAATTTAATACTTTACCTGTTACAGCTAAATCTGACCAGTTCTATTCATAAAATTTTCCAACAATATTTTATTTTTTTTCAATTTTTGCCACAACATGTCTAATGACCTTTCATTGAAACGAGCTTATTGAGCTTGTTCCTATGAGGGGGTATATGTTTTCAAGACAAAAATTGAACATTTTTAGTTTACTTATTGGCGTTTAAGGTCACTTTCAGCAAGTTTGGTTATCTCATGACCACATCATAGGTATGAAGTCAAATTTAGCTAATTTGTGATACCTAAGCTGCCCACTTTAGAGGACTTCCACCCCAGCTGTTGGTTGAGGGTCCTCTTTGCCAGTGAAGCAGAACTTGCAATCCAGCATTGCTCCACTTCCTGGGTATGCCACAGGGGCATTTTGCTCATTACTTTACTTGAATTGTCTTAAATTTTTTTTGTCTTAACCCTTTCAACACTATTTATTTATTTATTGATGTTCAAGGTCACATATTTATGCACAATGGCTAATCATGACTGTGACAGTTTTACGGGTGGAGGAAGCCGGAGTACCCGGAGAGAACCACCGAGCAACGACGAGCAGCTGCCAGCTCCCCAACATCGTAACTCCGCACTGCAGCACAGGCAGTGTTAGATTGGTTGAAGACATGCGTACCATCGACGTGCAGTACACCTTAGTATATGGCGTCATCGTGCCCCCACATGGGCAATGGGGGGGGGGGGGGGGGGGGTGAAGTGTCTTGCCCAAGGACACAACGCGGTTGCCGCAGGTGGGATTCGAACCGAGGACCTCTCGGCTTGCAGTCTGCACCTCTACCCACTGAGCCACCGCGGCCCCCTTTCAACACTGGTGGTATCTTCCATGCCAGTAAATGGCAGAAATTGGAAGAGTCCATATCCATTATTTGGGGGTAGAGCAATTAATATTTTCAATATAAATTGTTCTACCACACAATTTCACGTAGTAGACATCCTACTTAATGAAATTATGATGTATCATGTTCCTGGACCGGAAAAGTGGCCTCTCATGTTGAAAGAGTTAATTTTTTTTCTGATAATTTCTTCTGAAATGAATCTGTGGTTCTATATGAAATACAAAAAGAAGCTATCACTTTATTAAAAATTTGTATTTCAAGACTTTCTCTTTAACTTTCAACCCTTTGAGACTTTAATTATCCTGACGTTCAAATGTCACTGGGAATCAGTTTCATCAACGTTTTTGAAAATGCGATGTCAAACGTCAGAAGTACAAATAACAAGATATTTTTCACATTAGTGATTATCTGGTTGAGGGCTCGATTATTTTGGGTGGTCTGAATTTGTTATTCAAAACTTGTTTTATTACAAATTAGTGGAGAGTGCCCACAGGCACTCTCCACTAATTTGTAATAAAACAAATTTATATGAACAAAATATTATGGCATATATATCGGTGTATTTTCCAGGTTTTTTTTCACTCTGTTTTGTTCACATAGAATGAAAGTATGCTTTTTCCATTGGTATTTTATATAAAAATGTTCAGAAGCTAACTAATAACTGCAGTTGACTGTCCCATATGTTAAATCATCGAACGGACAACAGCTGACAAAGTGAAATCAGAAAGTACGAGAAAAGATGTACCAAAGTGTCAACGCGAAGTTTCATTTCGTACGTCATATGACGTACAAAAGTATCAAAGGGTTAACCTGCTGAGTATTTTCTAAATATTTTTCATCAAATCCAGTCCTGGCTGCTATGAAGCTCATCTAAATTTAACTACAGGAATCATTGGTGAAAAACTCCATATAATTTATAGGGGTAAGATTTGATTAAATGTGCCCAAATTATACTTATGTCAGTGGCAAGAGAAACTGTTCTGTGCAGGAATATCCACCAGCAGCATGCAAGGAGTGAAGTAACAAAATAGAATGACAGATAAGCCTGAAAATAATTTTCGTTGCGCTTCCAGACAACATGTCAGACACCAAATGAATCATGTCTGTCATTTAAGAATGAAATCTGACATATTACAAAATGGAGTTCGAGTATTCGAAATAATGTGGTTTGGATGTACATGTACCGTCCTCTTGAAACTGCTCAGAATTCATCCAATCATACCTTGTTTGGCAGGGCTCAATGAGCCCTGCCAAATAAGGTATCATTGGTTTCATTCTGAATTGGAACTGAATTACCCTTCAGACATAATTTAGATACATGTATGGCTATATCAAATAGTATTCCTTCACATGCTGTTAATACTGATTAGCTGTACAGTCACTTTCTTCACACTTCCCAACTTGACAGGACCAGAAATCACAATAATCATTGATTTCCTGCATGCACAATGTTCTGATCACTTAACTTCATTGATAATTTTGACATCAGACATTTTGACTGATGATTTTAAACCTCAGTCAAACATTAGACTTTTTGTACCTGACATTGTCCTTATCTGACCACTTATTTTCTGGTATGCAGATAAGCTCAAATGAATGTTTTCTAGTTTCTAGTGCATGTTCAAGAAAGGTTGACAAACAAGAGCTATTGCTGAAGGCAATTATAACCCCACTGCAGTACTGGACTGATGAAGTATAAATGAATTAAAAACAAAGTAAGGACCAAAAAATCATTAAAATTTGAGAGAGACTGCAACTCTGGTGAAAGATATGCAGTTTTATAACATGCAGGAGCACCTTGTCACAAGGATCCCTCAAACCACATTTTATTGAAATCCTTCCACTCACTTCTGCGATATTGCTGCAGATAGATGGACCAACAGACAGACAGACAGATGGATGCATGTAATTCAGTAAACCCCCATTCTCTTCAAGAGTGGGGGTATAATAAATAATTATGTTCATGTATTATGCTGGCCGTAGAACTTACCAACTTGGCATACAGTGCATATACAACATAAGAAAAGTAAGGCTGAAATAATATATTTATTTACAAATCAAAAAAAATTACAAATAGTATAATCACAGATCTATAATTCAATAAATATACATAAATTATTCAGAATACTGTGTAAAACACCTCATCTCTGGTTCATATAAGATACAGTCCTGTTAAATGAATATCTACAATATCATCTAAAAATATTCAGTTTAACAGGAATACTCTATACTCCAGAATTTTGTTGATTACTCTTGCATGAGAAATGAGAATTGACTTGCTAATATCCTGTTTGACAGCCCACAGAGAACTCTCAGATAAGAATAAGATACAATGACGTTTGTACCGGTACTAAAATCTTCAACCATTAACTGGTCGAGTACTGGAAGCCCATATTTGGGCTTTATTCTTTAGTACAGATACCACAGCTTGAAGGCTCATATTCAGTGCATGTGCTTTGTATTATCATTGAGTGATATTATTTAGCCTGTAAGGGTTTGCCTTATTACAATTTATGGGAGAGTGCCCATAGGCACTCTCCCATAAATTGTAACAAGGCAAAGACATGTGGACAAGATTTGATAGCAAAAATAATTTAGCACTCTACCAATTAAAGCAAAATGGTATTTTTGAGGTTTGTGAAAATTGATATTTTCCTCATGAATTCAAGGTGGATAGGAATCTACAAAATTCAAAGCAACGGAATTTCCTCAAGAGCCAAAACTGAGTTAACCCCTTGGCAAATGAATCGGCTAAATCTGTCGGCATAATATGCAAAATTAGATGAAAAAACATTTTTTAAAAAATTTCAATAAAGCCATTATCATGCGACTCTCATTGGAATGAGCTCAACAAACTCGTTCCAATGAGGAGTCACATGATATGGCTTGGGTAAACTTTTTTTTAAAAAACTGGAAAAATATTATTTAAAATAATAAATTTTGATATCTTCTGCATTGGGTAAAGGGTTAACATGTGGAATTTGTTTAGTAAATAGATTGGTGATGTAAACATGTGCACTTGACAGAATATTTCAGAAACCAATACGTGTCAAAAATTCAGTTCACCTTATCCTCTTTCAATAATAAGCTCAATATATTACAGCTGTGTTTTATGTCATTTCAGCAGTGAAAATTTCTTTAAATAGAATAAGGACTATAACCCATTATAGCTTGTTTGATAGAGCCCAAAGACCTCTGTCAAACAAGATAGAATATATTATTTGGATTAGATTCAAGTTTATTACTCTCTAATCTGAGAAATCGCGTAGATGGGTCCTGTAAATTGGGTAAACTATTAAATGCCATTTATTTTCCATTGAAACAAAAGGTGTCAGCCTAGTCCCTAACATTTTATGACTGACTTCTTCAATTAAAGAACAATTGAGAGTTAATTTCTGAAATAACTTGACAAAATCTGAGTGCCGCTCGGGCATCTTGAGCAGTAGGCTGGACCCGCCACAGAGTTTAGTAAATTGTTTATACCCATGTTTTCGCATTTTTGAGGAAATCCACCCATGCACTGGTGATTGGGTCTTATTCTACCAGTAAAACACAGATTTTATTACCACAATAATCAATCACTGCTTCACTTCCTGGGGTTAATATATTATATATTGTGCATTTGCACTTCAAATGAACAGTCTTGGGATGTGACAGAAATCTCATTTCAAAGTGAATAAAATTAAAAAAAACTCAGTTTTATTAAAAAATGATGTTTGCTTACTTAATTCAAAGCAAATTCTTAAGTGTTCACTTTTGTCGCATAGGTTCATTCCCCCCACCCCACCCCTCCCCCAAGACCAAGAAAGTCATTCTGTTGAGAATTTTTCATCTGTAAATGAACTAGAACAATTCTTCAAGCTAATGCTTTCCATGTGTAACAATCAGGGTGACTGTAAACTTGCTCATATCCATAAATTTGGAAGGTTCTTGCAAAAACAGCCATCGAACAAACAACATACTACTGGGAAACAATACCATCAAGCAGAAAAAAATAATTTCATCCATGCTTTCCAAGAAAATAGAATTTTACCTCATTTTCAAAGAAATTTTTAAAAAGTAAAATCAATGTAAGAACCCAGCTGCCCCTCCCCTAAAAAAAATGTTTGGATTCTCAGGCAGTCCCTGATTAAAACTGAACCCCCTCATTGTACGTTTTTATTTCCTTGCAGTGTCTTCCAATATTACAACAAAATCAGGAGACTGGTACTCTCCAATAAATTGTAACAAAACAATCATTTATGCCCACAATGTTACTAAATCCGGGCTGCTCCCCTTGCTGATAGCATGTTATCTTTGAACAAATTACCTTCGAAAAATAATTTAGCAATCTGCCAGTTAAATCACTGCTTTCTCTTCATGCTATTTAGAAATACAGCAACTCATGGCAGATACATGGAGTATTTCCATGATAAATTCAAAAGTAACAGATATAAATTACATACCTATTGACTTTTTCTAAAAAAAAAAAAAAAATACTACCCATAACTATTTTTAAAGAATTTCGAAATTATAGTTTTTTCTTGAAAAATTAGCTAAGACCCTTCAATGTGATCAGCCAGATGTGAGCAGTCATATTACTCAGAAATAAGGTATGTTTTAACCCTTTACCTATCTAGCAGTCAACACTTAGGAAATAATTTATTTCGCCTCCAAGACAGAGTTTTTGACCCTTTTTGGAATGTACCAAATGAGCTAATTCCAATGAGGGGTCATAAGCTATGTTTTGAGGCAACAATTAGAAAAATGATTAAATTTTACATGCTGCTGGTGGATATTCCTGCCAAGGACAGGAAATCATTTACCACCAAAATAAGCAAAATTTTAGCAAACCTAACCAAATTTTCATCTACAAATTGTTCCGACTTTTTACCAGCAATTTCTTGCATTAAATTTTAATGATTTTTTCATCAAATCTAGTCATGGCATGAAAAATATTTAAAAAGTTAAAAAATTTATAGTAATTTATATATTTTTTATACTTACCAATGACCCAGACTTAGCTGGTGCTAACTCCAACAAAAACCAGGGCCAAACACAAATTTTGCCCCCCAATCCCCAAAATTTGCATCCAAAACAAAAAGAAATCATGTCCTAAAGGACCTCCATAGTACGCCTCTACTGCGCATGCGCAGTGACGCAGTCGTCCTGAAATTGGTGCCAATTATCATTCTTACTGGCAGTGCCTGGTCAGCGCTATGTACTCAGCGGGGAGGCAAGAGTTCCCAACTCAGGGAGGGCCATCCCCGTCTGGGTCATTGGTAAGTATAAAAAATATATAAATTACTATAAATTTTTTAACATTTTTATACTGTACCAATGACCCAGACTTAGCTGAATAGTAAACAGGCTGGAGGGCCTAGGACATAGAGGAAAATCCAATAAGCTCAATTATATAGTAAAGAGGTAACCCCTTAAGGAGAAAAGGAGTATTAGGCTTTACATGTATCTTTCTTATTTAATATTAAATTAGAAAGATACACTACCCTTAATAATTGAGCACAATAACATTCATGTTCTCTATTAACATCCAGTATAACCCTTATACTAATTATTTTTAAAGCAAGCCAATAAATAAAGTAGTCCAGAGAATTGAGACTCTTTATAATCATTTAAAAGTGTCCGAGTATTGTATATTAAAGCCCGTTTGACACTTGACATATACAAATGCTTCACACCGAGCTACACTTTAAAAATAAGACATGAATGAAATTAAACATTAATATTACACTTTAAAACCATCCCGGAAGCGACTCAGAAATACTGTCTTGGAGGAGGCATTCCCTTGCTTTTCACTATAAAGCAGGTGACCTAAGGGAACACCCGCCCCCCCCCCCCCCCTTCCCCTTGCCCTGGGTCAAATAGCCCAAAGCGAAGAGGGCAGCCGGACGGAGTCACTGCCGGAACAGAAAGCCTGCATAACTATAGTTGCAACTGTTTAGTGGACGACATTCTGAGCAACAGATAACGGACCTAAACAATGCAGGTCTCCAGAAATGGACTCAATATTTCTGAGATAAAAATTAGTAAATGTGGATGGCTGAGACCAATAAGCAGCCTTCATTAAATCTGTAATAGCAACACTATTAGCATAAGCCCAGGAAGTAGAAAGAGCTCTTACTTCAAGAGCAGAAATCTTAAGCACAGACTGCTGAGAAGAAGATAAATCTTCATAAGCAGTACGGATAGTTAACTGAATCCATCTAGCAATAGAATGGACTGAAATGTCCTTTCTATTAGGCATCAAAGACAGAAAGAAACGTTTCCGTCCCTTTCTGATGAACTGAGATCTCTGTTTATAGATACGTAGTGCTCTAACAGGACAGAGTAAAGGCCTACGCCCGTCTGAAGACGGAAGAGCCTTAATAACAATAGGTTCCGGATATTTATTAGGAGCCTGATTCTTAGCTAAAAAACCCACATTAGTAGTGAAGGTGATAGTGTTCCCAACACTACGATAATGAGAATCATCCACCGATAGTGCATGAAGCTCACTGACTCTTCTGGCAGAAGAGAAAGCTAAGAGAAAAGCTGTCTTATAAGATAAGAATTTGAAATCTACTGTCCCAAAAGGTTCAAATGGCTTTTCCTTCAATTTAAGGAGAACCCAAGCTAAATTCCACTTAGGAATTAATCTAAGAGTTCTGGGTCTATTTATCGAAAAGTTTCTAACCAATTTCGATAAAGAGACATTAGATCCAATTTGTAAACTATCATGATGTGCATAGGTATCAGATAACATAGATCTATAACCCTTTATAGTAACAGGCTGCAGTTTGATTTCGTCAAACAAGTATACTAGAAAGTTTGCAATGTCTGGTATAGAGGGATCAAATATATCTACAGAAAGATCCCTACACCAACGACGAAAAACCTTCCACTTAGCCGCATAGTTTAGCGAAGAGGAGGTCCTCCTACAGTTAGAAATCGCGTCCACTGCTCGTCCTGTAAAGTGCTTGCCATGCAAGAAGGACCGCACAACGGAAAAACGTGAAGGTTGAGACCTTGCGGGTTGTGATGGAGTTGGCTCGATTTCCCCTGCGAAAGAAGATCCTCTCGTGGAGGAAGCTTCCGCGGTAGGTCCCACAACAGACACCTGAGTAGATTTATCCACGGTCTCTGTGGCGACAGAGATGCTACCAACAGAATCTTGCATTGAGATTGTTTTATCTTTAGCAATACTTGTTGAATTAACGGCGCTGGAGGATACGCATATCCTATCATTCCATCCCAAGGGATCGACAGAGCGTCTACTGCAAATGCTCTTGGATCCGGACACGGGGACACATACGTCTGCAACTGATTGTTGAGATGTGTCGCAAATAAGTCTATCATTGGCCGTTCCCATTGGTAGCAAATCTGATTGAATACTTGTTTGTTGAGAGTCCACTCCGACGGCAACAAGCGACCCTTTCGTGAAAGGGAGTCTGCTAGCACATTCAGACGACCCGGTATGTGACGGACCGAAAGAAGAACGTGATGTTCCAACGCAAACAGAAGGATTCTTTCCGTTAGATTGAACAACGGAACTGAATGAGTGCCTCCCTGATTCCGTATATACGCCACTACTGTCGTATTGTCGGATAGGATTTGGACATGAGCATCGTGAATAATGTCCATCCAGTGACGTAACGCAAGCCAAATTGACATCATTTCCTTGATGTTTATGTGCTTGCACAGGAATTGCGGATCCCAAAGACCCTGGCATCTCGAATCCGTTGGGATTAATGATGCACCCCAACCTGTTTGACTGGCATCCGTCATAATGGTAAAACTCGGATCCGGCAACTGCAGCGGAACTCCTTGAGTTAACCACTGAATGTTTGCCCAAGTCTGAATCTCTTGTTTCACTTGATCTGACAAGAGAACGTCTACATCGAGCGAATGAATTTTCACACTCCAATTCTGAGTCAGGAAAATTTGAAGAGGACGTGTGCGTAGCCGCCCCATCGGAATGAGATCCGCGGCGGCTCCGCACAGACCTATCAGTCTCATAAATTCTCTCGCCGTGACTTTGTCTGCATGCAGACAATAGCGAGCGTAACAACTGACTAATTTCGCTCTGGTTAACGGCAGACGAACGAGATTGTTGTGCGTCTCGAAGCTCATTCCCAGATGAGTGAATGACTTGGACGGCACCAGATCCGACTTCTCGTTTACTATGAAACCGAGACGTCGGAGCAATAGAAGAAGATTCTGAACATCGTTCTGAAGCGTTAACTCGTTGCCGTACCTCTGAAGAATGTCGTCCAGGTAGGCCGACGTTACCGCAGACGAATGAGCTCGGAAGTAGATCATTACCGAGTTCATTACCCGAGTGAAAGCCCAGGGTGCTAGATTCAATCCGAAGCACATGGCCCGGAACTGATACACCACTCCTAGGACTGCGAAGCGTAGATACTTTCGGAATGTCGGATGTACCATGACGTGAAAGTACGCATCTTTGAGATCTATGCTCGTTGCATAATCGTTCACCCGAATACTCGCTCTGACCGATCGAATCGTCTCCATATAAAACTTCGGAGCGACGATCAGCTTGTTTATCCAGCTCAAATCTATGACTGGACGGAACGAGCCGTCTGGTTTCGGAACCAGAAACAGATGGCTGTAGAATCCCAGAGATTCCTGGTTTTCTACGACCTCTACCGCGTTCTTCATTAAAAGAGACTGCACCTCTGATAACAGAGCGTCTCTTTTCTGTGGATTTGACGGAAGATGAGTCCACTTTGGACTTCGAGTTAATGGAGGCTTTCGTTTGAAGGATATCTTTAGACCTTCCGAAGTCACTCCTCTCACCCACGGGTCGTCCGTAATCGACGCCCACTCTTGTGAAAAACTCGACAACCTTCCGCCAACCGGAACGCGATAGAGGTTTAAGCCATCACCTCCTGGACCTGCGAGGCCTGCGGTAGGAGAAACCACGTCTTCCACGACCCGCACCTCGCCTCGTCGACCTCGGGGCGTCCGACCGATTGTCCCGGCCTGAAGGACGTCCCGAACGAGAGTCGCTATCCTGACGGTCTCTCGAATAAGGCCAAGAGGACGCACCGGAACCTCTATAGGAACCTCTGTTGGGTGCATTAGACCCAGAAGTGCCTGCCTTATTCGTGTCTGCTGTATCCGACCTTTTAGGAGCGGATCTGAACAACAGAGAATCATTAGCTTTCTTTTTAATATTATCATAAATAGCGGAAAGCTTGCCGTCAAAGAGAAGTTCTCCTGAGACCGAAGCGACTCTAAGAGAGTTCTTCACCTTAGAATCCACTAGTGTGGATGTAGCTAGGGCTGCGTCACGTCTAACCAACTCCAGATTTGCCACTGAAAGGGCGGAGTTACACGTGGAATAAGCTACTGCCCTTGAAAGAAGTCTTAAAGAGGATTGTATATCCTGAAACTCTTCCCCTTGAAGGCGCAGTGATAACGCCTTAGTAAGGTGATCTGCGTAAGATAAGGCATCTAAATTGGCTCTGTTAGACGCAATAGCTGTTTCCAACACCGCGGTTGGAATAGAAGCTGACGACGGTAATGATAGCTCTAAGTCTTCCGCCTCGTCGTCCATACGCAGAGGAACTCTCGGTATACCCTGTCCTGCCGTGTCGAATTTATTCCTTGCATTAATGAAAGGCAGGTTAAGAGTATTAGCGGACAAGAAACCTGCTTTCCCCGTCCTGGAAGCAAGTTTAAATATAGCGTCGTTCAATAATTCAAATGTTCTTGCAACATTATTGGACTGCGACGGAAACTCGGGAGCGATGTCCCTGAACCGCTCAAAAAATTCAGAGTCCAATGACGCTATAATTCTCTTGTCCGGAAGCGCAGCAGTCTGGCCCGACGGAACAACTTGAGGGAGAAAGTGCCGGATGAAGTCCACGGCAGCTTTATGTTGTTCCGAAAGGGATAGCTCCAATTCATCCGTATCCCTTTCACCATCCGGTCGGACCTCCCGATGTTCCCGGTCGTCCGCCCCCGATGCTTCGGCGGAGCGTACCGACCCAGCGCCGTCGGATAATTCTCGATCCGACACCGTTTCTGTCGGCTGCTGGGATGCTGCGATAAGCTGTGCTATCTGCACTAGAATGTCCGACGTCGAGACCTGCGGAGGAGCGGTCTTTCGCTGCTTCGCCGAGGGCAGCTCCGCATCAGATGGCTCCCGCATACTTTTCCTATGCGAACGTCCGGAGTCCATCGGTCTCGAATCCCTGGCTGCCGGATGGTGTGACCTGGTCGCCGAAGAATCCTTCATCGGCGAAGCTGGCAAAATATCGGAGGTCACGCAGCCAAGGTGCGGTCGTGTGTGCCGACGAGAAGAGGAAGCCTTAACAGTCTCTGCGGACTGCTTATACAACGGAGCGTCCCGAGCGACGGACGTATGCTCCGCTAAAGACACATTTTGTACCACAACATCTGGTCCCAGATGTTGCTGTACGAGAGAGGGGCCTCTCTCGCTCGCGGCCCGGCTGGACCTGGACGAGCTAGGAACCGGACTAAAAGGCTTCCTCCGTTCTCGTTTACTATCCGCCGTCACTGGGTGTGCATCTATTATTTTTATAGTGCTCGCATCACCCAAAATTTCCTCTTGGACCGCATCGGACGAACCCGGCTGCCGAACCATTCGGTGAATGGACGCTACACCGGGCGAGCTAGCGGACGACATTTGTCTAATCTCCATGAGCACTTTTGCCGCTAGCTCTGAATTCATTTGTGACGACGGACGCACACTTGAAGAAGATAACATGGAAACATCCCCCTGTTCTGGTTCCTCTGAAATAGAAACTGAGAGAGTAGAGTGACCTTGTGGAGAAAGAGCCGGCATCGCTCATTCTCCAGAAACAACATATCGTGACACACGTTTCCAATGTTTCTCATCCCAATGTTCACATATAGGACAGGGATTAATGCGAGAACACTGACTACAATTAATACAATGATCATGAAAGTCAGAGGAAGATTTCTTCCTATTACAATTTGAACAATGTCCCTTCATTGTGAAAGAACAACAATAAGTCCTAGTTACTCGCAAAAACCCCTGACACAAAGATACATAATAACATGATCCATTAATAAATGAAAAAACAATTGCAAAACAAAATAATTTTGAAAAAATATTTTTTCAGAGAAGCCCAAGTTGCTGAAAAGTAACGTTGAGCCCCGATGGATCCGATGGCAAAGTGTGGTCAAAAATTTTAAATTTATATAAAATAATTAATGAGACACTTTCGGATAATATAAATGTATCTTATAATGAGATAAACTACCACAAAGGCAAACAGCCCCCCTCAAAAAAGGCTGTTGCCAATGAAAACAAACAGTGTAAACACACTAGAAAACATGACTCCAGGCACTGAAAAAACTGGCCCGCAATCAGTCATCAATTACACTCTATCTGATGCAAAACAGAGACTCCCAGGGGAGAATCTGTAGAACATCAGATGGAAGATGCAGAACACAAACGTTATACACCCATGGGTGAAAACGTAACTATGGGGAAAATAACAGAAAACATTCTGTAACCAAGCAACTCTCCCAGGAAATTTTAGAAATGAAACTTCTCAAAAATATGCCAAAAGCATGGGAGAATTGCAAGGGGGGACTTTAGAAGGCTAGGGGAGAGGAAACACTGAATAAGCAGTGCAACAATTAGCAAGAATGACAACAAGAGGCCCATGCCTCGAAAATAGGCAACTTAACATAATTTCAACAAAAAATTTTAAGTACAGCCCTGATTATTTTTTGCCACTTCTTTTTCCTCTCCTCCTTCTATCCTCCTTAGAATCACATTTTCTCCAAAAATTACGTGTCTGGCATCCTTTAAACTGAGATTTACAAGCACAAAGATCAGTGAGATGTTGACTGATGAAGGGCCAAACAGAGAATGATAATTGGCGCCAATTTCGGGACGACTGCGTCACTGCGCATGCGCAGTAGAGGCGTACTATGGAGGTCCTTTAGGACATGATTTCTTTTTGTTTTGGATGCAAATTTTGGGGATTGGGGGGCAAAATTTGTGTTTGGCCCTGGTTTTTGTTGGAGTTAGCACCAGCTAAGTCTGGGTCATTGGTACAGTATAAAAATATACTCAGTGGGTCAAGAGTCAATGACAATTTTTTATGAATAGCGCTGGCTGGATATGTAAAGTAGAGGGTTTAAGAAAGACAGAAATGTATTGAGCAGTTTTCACACAGGTGGGTGGATGTTGGCATTTTATTGGATGAAGGATGAATGTTCCAACAAAACGCTTCTACCAAAGTGATATTTTTCAGGTTTACCCCCAAAGAAATTGCAAGCTTCTTCCAGGTATGACACAATGATCATGAGCTATTTTCATGTAAAGTATCAAGCACCCATTGAAATATTTTTGTTTATTTGTTAACTTGACTGCTATCATACACAACATTCAACTATCCATAAGGATCATAGAATCCATTGGCTGGCATGTTTCCTTGGGCCATGTCCATGCGCACCTGCCATCTTAAATTTTTTCTCTGTTTTTCAGTTGGTACAACATATTTATTTGGAACAAATACTTTTTGTGGTTTCTGAAATATAAATAAAAAAACAAAGTTAGTGGGGATTCTAACCAACTGAAGATGATTCAGTACACATCCTTCTTAGAAGAGAGCTGTTTATTAACTGGTAGAGTGCTAAATTATTTTTCAAAGGTGATTTGTAACATGAGTGTTTTTTTCAAGGATACCATGCTAATTTCAAGGATTCCATGCTAACTGTAAGGGTATGCATGTTGACACTCTCCAATAAACTGTAACAAAGCAATTTTATATAAACATTTTTTTCTGCTGCTGAGCAAACAAGCTAAAATGTGCAGTGTAAAGCCACTAGAGTGGCTTTCAGCACTTTTCAATAGAGCCACGATGGAAGCTTCTAGCACACAACCACTTAACCCTTTACCCAACGCAGACGATATCAAAATTTATTATTTTAAATATCATCTTTTTAAATTTTTCCAAAAATTTAAACAAAACCATATCATGTGACCCCACGTTGGAACGAGCTCGACGAGCTCGTTCCAACGAGGGGTCACATGATATGGTTTTGTTTAAATTTTTTGAAAAATAATATTTTTTCAACTGCTGAATTTGCATATTACGTGGGCAGATGCGGGCGATTCGTTGGGTAAAGGGTTAAAGATGATTACTACAAAGCGAATAAGATTTAAAATCATTTTGCAACAACTGTTCTGTTTATAGTTAGTGACCTTAACCAGGATTCCCCTCCATTATTTTTAAAACTGAATTCAAGGTCTTTTCAAGAATTTTTATGGCCAACAAAATAAATTTTCAAGGATTTTTTAAAGATATGGTCTCCTTTACCTTCCCTGCTAGTCATCCATTTCACCCACCTAATTCTTTTATATCACATTTAATACATGCAAAGGAGACAGAACATAAACACTATGTCATGACTGATTGTTTTTAAAATTTGTTTTGGAGCATGACTGTTGACCTAATAATCCCAAACACAATCCCAATAATCAACACCTTACATTCAGTAAGGTATGAAATTAGCTTGGTATGCAAGAGAAAACTAAAATTATCACACAGAAATAAAAATTCTGTTTATAGTTGGTGATTTGGACTTTTACCCAACTGATACCCAACAAACTCAATCATTGTCAGCTTACAAACAATCTGTGTATGATGTCAGAGATGTTGTCTGCAAAAAGGAAACTAAAGTTATTGAATGGGAAACCGAATATCTATTTAAAGTGACTTTGAACTTTGTTCTACTGACCCCAAACACAATCCCAGTCTTCAGCAGCTCACAGGCAATCTGCATGAAGTTAGGTGTTTCATATGCAAAAGGAAACTCAAGTCATTACAAAGAAACCAAAAATCTATTTATAGAAATAGTGAACTTGACCTTCAACCTACAGATCCCCAAAATAATCCCTAGTTTTTGCCCTATTATAACAAGGTAACCTATGTACAAATTATGAGCATTGTGCGATCAAAGGTACAAAGTCATTTCTAGAAACAAAGATGGATGGATGGGCAGACAGATGGGCAGACAGGCAGATGGACAGACAGATATTAGTAAATAATATATAGAACAAACCCAGTGATTACAATATAACCCTCCCCCCCCACACACACACATTCACTCCCCTCCCCTTTTACAATATAACAAATGAGTGCACTTTGTAGCAATATGCAGAAACTTTGTGATGAATGATGAAACTTAGGAGAGTAATATTTGTTACCTGGTCATCTACTGGCATGATACAGTCAAGGTCAAGCCTACTTTGCCTGAGCCACCACACTCCAAAGTCAGCAAGGCTGAGGCAGAAATGAGATTTGCTGAAATGATCTCACTCCATACAATGTCAGTATATGTCACAAATTTACTTCATCGATGACCATTAAATTCACTTTTTGACCAGTCCAGTTCCTAACACATTTTTCTCCTATAATGGAGATGAAGACTTGACTTGATATAACTGCTGAATCTTTGGAATTGCTGATAGTGGCTTGGTGTTGTCATATGCTTGTGGTTAACAAATCCTGTCTGCAGTGAGATTTTCTTTTGTTCTACCATACATAGGAATAACTGGTGTTTTTTATTATCTCTTAACCCTTGATCTAATGAATCGGCCATACCTGTCTGTATAGTTTACAAATTGAGCAGTTGAAAATCTTTTCACAAAATTTCAACAAAACGACATCACGTGACCCCTCATTGGAATGCAGTTAATCTTTTAACCAATGTACATGATATCAACATTTTTTTTTTCAAATTAAAAAACAAATTTCAACAAAATAATATCATTTGCCCACACCCCCTCATTGGAATAAAATCAACAAGCTTGTTCCAATGAGGGGGTCAAATGATATTGTTTTGCTGAACTTTTTTTTAAAACTTTGAAAAAAAAAATAACGATAACAAATTTTGATATCATGTGCATTTGGTAAAGTGTTAACCCACATCCGCCCGCGTAATTTGCAAATTAAGCAGTTGAAAAAATTATATTTTTCAAAATATTTCAAGAAAACCTTATCATGTGACCCCTCATTGGAATGAGCTCATCGAGCTTGTTCCAATGAGGGGTCACATGTCATGGTTTTGTTGAAATTTTTGGAAAAATTAAAAAAAAATAGTAATTAAAATAATAAATATTGATATTCTCTATGTTGGGTAAAGGATTAATGCAATTTCAATATTAAAACGTTACCCATTACTGAGGAAAAAAAAAATTCTGAAGAACCAGTTGTACCCGGTAAATGTAACAAAC
The DNA here is from genome assembly GCA_031216915.1 of Pictodentalium vernedei. Classification (NCBI taxonomy): domain Eukaryota; kingdom Metazoa; phylum Mollusca; class Scaphopoda; order Dentaliida; family Dentaliidae; genus Pictodentalium; species Pictodentalium vernedei. Next base: position 152,391,705 of record CM062292.1, read on the forward strand.
CTTATCCAACACATCTTGAACAGCCATTTGTTCTCGGATACTCCATCTCAGATCTTTTCGTGTCTTTTCTCCTGGCGTTTTATACATGTTCCATGACTCTCGAAATTGATGATATCTATTCACAGGATCATTTTTCTTAATTGCTTTTGTATGTGGATGTTCTGCTGGTCTCAGAATCACTGAAATCACAAAGCTTTTGTTTTTTGATTTCCACCTAGAATTTAATCAATAACTCTGAACTATAAGAATCAGGTAGGATCACCAACGTGTATGGCTTAAATGTTTTGAGTGACAAATTTAAAACTTTTACAGATGCCGGTGTACTTTCGTACCAATAAAGATTTTGTGAAAATATGCGTTAAGTAGGGCTGAGCATTTTTTTTGTTTTCCAGTTTGGTTCCGCTTTTAGCAGCAAACCAGAAAACTGGACTGCAAGACCCAGCAAAAACCTACCCAACGGTTTTATCGTGTTTGTACATAAAATGATCAAACTATCTTACTGGGAGAGAACTGTACTAGTGACCACTATGGCCACTCATAATTTAGTCTCTTCAGCAAACGGACAAATACCTCGTATTCTGATTGTCACATTTTCTCCCTCATTGACTCGTCCACTGGACGAGTCAATAAGGGAGAGAATGTGACAATCAGAACACAACATAGATTAGATGAACTCTATTAATTTGTACCCTGATTTATGGGTCTTTTTGGACTGAAAAGGCTTAGGAACTGATCCCCTGGAACTCCTGAGAATGATTAAGGGGAACTTAGGCTGAACCCAATGGAGATACTTATAAACCTTTTGTGGTAAGTTGTGTCGTACAAACTATGGCAGGTTTTTCCAAGTTAAGGAGCCTGAAGTGTTATTTATTATCTCTTCTTAACACAAAGAAAAACCAAGGTTTTTCCTGAAACCCAACCAAAACTTAATCTGAAAAATCAAAACCTTCCAGCTCCAGTGCTCAGGGTTTTTCCTTTTTGTATTCGTCCATTTAGGTAAACACTAGGCAAACAGAAAAAGCATATGCCCAATTTCTAGATGCTGATAGAGGTGTAACATTACTGCATTCTGTGATAAATGGTAAAGCTTCCCTGTGGTAAGAACTTTCCACAATGTATGCAACATCCAATAAAGACCCCCAAAAGTATCCCATGGGAGAATAATTTTAAATTCCATAATTTTTAAAGATTTTAAATTTTGCAGTTTTCTTTACTAAATGAATACAGCTCATTTTTTTCTTCCAAAACATAGCTTATGACCCCTCATTGGAATGGCCTGATGGGTGTTTCAATGAGGGTCATAACCTATGTTTTGAATGCACAATTGAAAGAATTCTAAAATCTGATTTGTGACTTTTGTGAATGGCTGTTACACAAGCTAATGGGTTAATCCAATAATCCTTTACCCAATGCATACATCAATTTTTTTTTTCAAATTGAAAAAGAAAATTCAACAAAACAATATTATTTGCCCCCTCACTGAAATGGGCTCAACAAACTTGTCCAACGACGGAGGTCAAATGATTAGGTTTTGTGGAAATTTAGAGATCTTTTTTTTTTCAAATGAACATTTTGTAAATTATGTGGGCAGATGCATTGATTTGTTAAATAAAGGGTCAATAAGCTGCGCAAACCCTTGTGAAAAAAACTGGTGACAGAGTAAATAAGTGTTGATCTTTCAAGCATGAGGTTCGATGTTTGGTCTTCAGCCCAAAAAAATTGTGGTGAGCTGCACACTTTCTGCTGTGAGTGTCAATTGTGTGTCTGATGTTGACACAGTGAACCATCCTACCAACTGAGGGAACAAATTGGTTATAATAATAATAATGTAATGTTAATGTCTAGAATCCACCGCAGTGCTCTCTGACTTACATTATTACCCCATATCATAGGCATACACACTCTTTGATTATGGTTATGTCTCCCGTGTGAAAAGAGACACCCTCTGTTTGTCTGTTAGTATGCTTAGTGAAGTTCAACAACACTTTCAACAGCCAGGGACACATTGTGTTGGAGACGCACTCTGTACAACTACATTTTCTCACACTGCTGAGGGGGCAATTGTTTTCTCTTGTATTTGACTTGAATAATTTTTTTTTGTATATTCGCCTTGTGTTATATGTCACATTAATTTCACTACATGTACTAGGTCTAATAAGACGTCATTTAGTTCAGCTTACCCCCCAAAATAAATTCACACCTATATATTTTGATAAAATAATGTTGTGTCCTATTGAAAACTGGCCACATCGATTACCCAACATAACCTGGAAATGACCACTGGTTTACTGGTTTCTTCTCAATTGAATGAATTTATTACCAATTTATACAGCAAAGGTATACACGTATTTATTATTGGTGGGGGGAAGGTGAAGTATTACTACTAAAACACTGTAGTTAAAGATTATTTCACAGCACAATTTTTTAACTAGAGTGATGTCACGCATGCAGCCCGACTGCCCCAGCAATGGCAATGCATAGACGCAAAATAGTCGGAGTCAATTTTTGTTAACTGTTTACCTAACAAATCTGCCATATCTGCACTCGTGATATACAAAGTTTGCTATTCAAATTTAATTTTTTCATTTCTCTACTTCAAAACATACCTCATGACCTATTAATGGAACAAACTTGATGTGCTTGTTCCAATAAGGACTAATAAGCCATGGTAAGAAGTAAAAAAATGAAAAAATCTGATGTTTCAGAAAAATAATTTGTACTGTTGGCTTCAACTTGTGTTAGGTAAAGGATTAAAGATGCAGTACATAAAGCAATGTTGGGCTATATGAGTCAATTTTCCTTTTTGCATATAATAACTCCCAATCCTTCAAAATGCATTTTGGGAATAGTTGCCTAAGTGACACGTTTGTGTGTGTGTGTCTGTGTGTGTGTGTGTGTGTGTGGGGGGGGGGGGGGGGGGGGGGGGGGAGAGTTGTGGAACCTATATTCAAACCTGGCCTGTATTACTAGCTGGAAAATACACATATCAACTTTGGTTGAAATCAAATAATCCAAACTGGAGTTATCAGCCGGAAACCAATTGTTTACAGACAGATGGATGGACCGACAGATGGACGGACGAAAGTCATGACTATAGCATTGACTATAAACAGTCAGGCTAAAAATGCATTTTGTACCAAAGAAAAAAAATATTGCATGAATGGCCCTGGGTGAGGAGGAGGTGGGGTGGGGTTGGAGAGTGGGGAAGAGTGGGGGTGTGTTAGGGGGGGGGGGGGGGGGGAGAGGTGGAACCTATATTCAAACCTGGCCTGTATTACTAGCTGGAAAATACATATATCAACTTTGGTTGAAAGCAAATAATCCAAACTGGAGTTATCAGTCAGAAACCAATTGTTTACAGACAGATGGATGGACCGACAGATGGATGGACGAAAGTCATGACTATAGCACTGACTATAAACAGTCAGGCTAAAAATGCATTTTGTACCAAAGAAAAAAATATTGCACGAATGGCCCTGGGTGAGGAGGCGGTGGGGTGGGGTTGGAGAGTGGGGGGTGGGGGTGTGTTAGGGGAGTCCTTTTTTTCCCACATGTGGCCAGTCTAAAGCCTTCAAAATGCATTTTGAGCAGAGAAAAAAAAACCTAACTGGCACCATGGGGGTGGGTGGTGGTGTTTGTCTGGGTTTTTAACCGCAAACTTTAACCAGAACTGTAAAAAAGCATTTTTGACGAAAAAAAAAAAGTGCCTAATTGGTCCCCAAGGGGGAGGGGTACATAAGTTTAGGGCAAGGTCTACATAAGTTTAAAAAAGTCTAATTGGGGGGTGGGGGGTAGGGGGTGGTGGTGTTTGTCTAGGTTTTTAACCACAAACTTTTACCAAAACTGTAAAAAAGCATTTTTGATGAAAGAAAAAAAAAAGTGCCGAATTGCCCCGCACCCCTCCCCCCCCCCCCCCCCCCCCCCCCCCCAAAAAAAAAATAAGCATTGTGAAAAGGGTTAAATTAATGCCAATATTATTTGAAACCACTGTGTACAGCTTCAGTAGACCTTGCCCGAAATGAAAAAAAGAAATGACGTTGTAACTGAGTGTTTGGAGAATGAATGGTAGAACCTTGAAAAGCAGAACTTTAAGCCGAAACTTTAAGCTGGGAATACTAAGTAAAATAGATTGGCAAAAAAGGGGTAAATATTTCCTAATACCGATAAAAGAAATCATTGATGTAAATGGAATCATTAAGTTGTATTGACCCTGCAAGAATTAAAGAAAGAAAGTTTGTGGCAAAGTCTGATTTCAAATACAAAGAAAGTAAGTCTGAAAACATGTTTAAAAGGGGTTAAAATCATGCCGATTTTAATGAAAATCACTGAAGAAATGAGTGAGTTTAAAAAATGGTTTTGCATGTAGTGACTGTAAAAAGTTCAAAATGCATATTCGAGGAAAGAAAAAAAAAATGCCTAATTTGGAGGGGGGGGGGGGGTGCAGAGGGGGGGGGGGGGGTGGTGTTTGGGTTTTTAACCAAAACTGTAAACAAGCATTTTTGACGAAAGAAAAAAAAAGTGCCTAATTGGCACCTCACAAAGGGTGGTGGGGGGTGGGGGTGGGGGTGGTAAACCACAAACTTTAACCAAAACTGTAAAAAGGCATTTTTGACAAAAGGAAAAAAAGGGTTCTGCATGTAGTGACTGTAAATAGTTCAAAATGCATATTGGAGGAAATAAAAAAAAAAATGCCTAATTGGGGGGGGGGGGGGGGGGGGGGGGGGGGGGGATGGTGTTTGGGTTTTTAACCAAAACTGTAAACATGCATTTTTGACGAAAGAAAAAAAAAAGTGCCTAATTGGCACCCCACAGGGAGGGGGGGGGGGGAATTCCTCCATAAATATGACATGTAGACTGTGCTAAAGGTTTTCGGGCTTTGGGCTCGGGCAGTCATCATGGTTGAATGATCACAACCAAAAGGGGACATTCATCATGTGGATTGATCCTACGAAGTTACAATGAAATCCCTTCATAAATATGACCTGTAGACTGTGCTGAAGGTTTTCGGGCTTCAGGTACCTGTAGCCGTGACAGTTGCCCAATCACGTCCAAAAGGGGACTTTCTCATGTGTAGAAATTATATGAAGTCAACCTATGAAGTTACAATGAAATCCCTCCATAAATAAGACCTGTAGACTGTGCTCAAGGTTTTCGGGTTTTGGGCTTGGGCAGTCGTCACGGTTGATAGATCACGCCCAAATGGGGAAATTCTCATGCAGACATCATACGGAGTCATCGTATCAAGTTACAATGAAATCCGTCCATATTAAACATGACTTGCAGACTGTGCTAAAAGTTTTGGGGTTTCGGGCTTGGGCAGCCATCACGGTTGACAGATCATGCCCAAACAGAGACGTTCTCATCTAGGCATTATACAGAGGCATTCTATGAAGTTGCAATGAAATCCCTTCATAAATACGACCTGTAGACTGTGCTAATGGCTTTCGGGTTTTGGGCTCGGGCAGCCATACCGGTTGACCGATCACGACCAAATGGGGACATTCTCATGTAGACATGACCTAAAACCTGCATATGAAATTTCGTGACAATCAGACAAGAAATACCGGGTATAGTCTGTACTTTAAGGTTGAATAAACAAGTGTTTGACCACCGAGGTGGTATTAGTCCCCTACGGCGCTTTTGTGACATAAGGTGTTTTTGTCACAGAAGACACTAGAGTATATAAGCATCTTGGATTTTGAAAAAAAAAATATTGAGCGTGCATAATCCCCTCACAACCCTTTATCCATGTACCATATATGAAAGGTGTAGCTTGAACCATGTTGGAGGGAGGGGTGGTAACATAAAATCGAGAAAAAAGCTTAAAAAACACAACAAAAATGGCCGCCATTCTGCCATCTTGGACTTTGAAAAATAAATATTGACTGTGCATCATCCCCTCAGAACCATTTATCCATGTACAAAATATGAAAGGTGCAGCTTGAAGCCTATTAGAGGGAGAGGTGGTAACATAAAAACAGACAGACAGACAGACAGACGGACGGACAGACAGACAGATGTTAGATTTTGAAAAAAAAATATTGAGCATGCCTAATCCCCTCACAACCCCTTTATACATGTACCATATATGAAAAGTGCAGCTTGAACCATGTTGGAGGGAGCAGTGGTAACATAAAATAGAGAAAAAAGCTTAAAAAACACAACATAAATGGTTGCCATGGCGCCATCTTGTATTTTGGAAAAAAAATATTGAACGTGCAACATCCCATTACAACCCTCTATCCATGTGCCAGATATAAAAACTGTAGCTTGAACCATGTTGGAGTGAGGGGTGATAACATAAAATAGAGAAAAAAGCTTAAAAAACACAACAAAAATGGCCGCCATGTCGCCATCTCGGATTTTGAAGAAAAAATATTGAACGTGCATCATCCCCTCAGAACCATTTATCCATGTACCAAATATGCAAAGTGTAGCTTGAACCATGTTGGTGGGAGGGGTGGTAACATGAAAATAGAGAAAAAAAAGCTTAAAAAACACAACAAAAATGGGCGCCATTCTGCCATCTTGGATTTTGAAAAAAAAATTTTGAGCGTGCATCATCCCCTCAGAACCATTTATCCATGTACCAAATATGAAAGGTGTAGCTTAAAGCATGTTGGAGGGAGAGGTGGTAACATAAAAAACAGACAGACAGATGGACAGACAGATGGACGGACAGGTGGATGGACAGATGGACGGACGGACAGACAGACGGAGTGCAATCCTATAGTAAAAACTTTAACCACAAACTTTAACCAAAACACCAAATGTCAACTAAACAGGAATAAGCAAACATTAACCAAAACTCTAAATGTTAACAGAAAAAGAAGATGGACAGACAGACAGACGGACAGACAAAAGTCATTACTATAGCCCTCACTGTAAACAGTCGGGCTAAAAAAAAACACTTGAACCTTCAGTAAAAAACTTTAACCACAAACTTTAACCATAACTCTAAATGTTAACAGACGGACAGATGGACAGACGGATGCTCCAACATTTCAGGTTTATGGGCTACCAAAAAAACATTTTGTAAGTCCAAAACCATATTTTACCCAGAACCCCACCCCCTCCACCCTAGAACTTATATTTAACCCTAACCCCACCCCTCCACCCAAAAACCACATGCTAACCTTAACCCTACCCCACCCTGACCCTAAACCCTAAAAGCCCACCCCTGACCCTAACTGCCACCCACCCCAGGACCTAACCCCCAACCTTAAGCCCTACTCTGGGGCTACCCCTAACCCTAACCCACCCCTGATCCAACCCCACCCTAACCAAACCAATAGGATTAGGAGCTATTTTTCGGTTTAGGGGCTAAAACTAAAACCCCACCTCTGACCCCAACCCTAACCCCCCAGAACCTAACCCTCCCCCAACCTTAAGCCCTACTCTGGGGCTACCCCTAACCCTAACCCCACCCCTAACCCTAACACTACTTTAATTTAATAATAATAATATTCCCTAAACCCCCAATGTTGGCCCGGACGGACAGACGGATGGATGGATGGACAGATGGATGGACAGATGGATGGATGGATGGATGGATGGATGGATGGATGGATGGATGGATGGACAGACGGACAAAAGTCATGACTATAGCTCTCACTGTAAACCATCAGGCTAAAAAGAAATAAATTCTGCGAAAGGTACAAGAAGCATTTGCAATCTTTCAGTTCAAGGACCACTGTGTTTCACTGGGTCAGATGGGATATTAAATAAGATGTAAACTGGACACTTTAATGGGTTTTTATACAGCATCACAATAGTCAAGTTCATAAAATTTACCTGAAGCAGGTCTTGGGTCATCTGGCTCTAATCTGTATGGGGGCTGAAAAATAAAGTGCTAAATTATTTTTTGTCATCAAAATGTATTCACATGTCTTTCTCTTGTTAAATTTAGGGGAGAGTGCCTACGAAAACTCTCCCATAATTGAAAGCAAGGCAAATCCATACAGACTCAATAATTGTACTTATAATAATAATAATAATAAGGAGAACATCTACTGAATATGAAGCCATTAAATTGCTGTACCTGCACTTCATAGTAAAGCCCAAATATGGGCTTCCAGAACTCGACCAGTTAATATATATATATATTTTAAAAAAAACTTTCATGAAGATAAAAATACAAGATGAGGATTCAAACCATTTTGTTGATTTTACATTCAAGCATTTTTCCTGCATTTTCTGAATTCCCCAAACCTCCAACCATGTTCAGTTTTATTTTTGACAGTTTATTTATTTATTTGTTTGGGTTTAATGACACTTTAACAGCCAAGGCCATATCATGTCGGTGACAGTTTTACAGGTGGAGGAAGCCGGAGTACCCAGAGAGAACCACCGAGCAACAGCCAGCTCCCCAACATCAAAGCTCTGCACTGCAACACAGTCAGGGTAGGTTGGTTGAAGAGATGCGCACCATCGACGTGCAGTATGCCTTAGTGCACGGCATCATTGTGCCCCCCACAATCGAAGTTAAGTGCCTTGCCCAAGAACACAATGCGGGAGTCTGAATCAATTGCTCAGATGGTCACCCATCTAAGGACTAACCAGGCTCGATGTTGATTAACTTCGTTGATCTGATGAGAACCGGTTACCACAATGCCACAATGCCCCTTTTGACTCTTTATCCTTTTGGAAGGTAGTTGGCTAGGAGTTATTTCCCTTTTCAATTCTTGAGCTTGCAATGCAGGCCAGTATCAATGTTTCATAAAGACAAACAGAATGAATCTGCAGGTCAGGCAAGTTGAAGGAGCTTTCCCACTGCTGTGAAGTATTTGACATGTCTGATGTGACTGGCACATCAAGACAAAAATCAGTAATTTTTCTACAGGACTTCCACATTGTCGTGTTGTGTCTGATGTGATGTTGAAGCGATTGCTCTGAACACATTCCAACAATTTTTGCATATCTTATATGACATGGAATGATGGCATTTCATTCAGCAAAGTTTGAATGAACTGACACAGCTTATTGATTCAATGCTTAAGAAGGGCAACAAATGCCTAGACATTTATTGATGAGTTGGAATTATCACAATGCCAAGACATATATTTTCAAGTTGGAATTATCCTTTTTCACAATCATGAGTAGTCATTAACCCTTTACCTAACATGAAAGGCAGACAACACTTGCAAACAAAATTCTTGAATAAGTAACTTTTTTTCATTTTTTGCCCCCAAAACATAGCTTATGACCCCTCAATGGAACAAACTCAATGAGCTTGTTCCAATGATGGGTCATAAGCTATGTTTTTGAGACAAAAAATGAAAAATTTATGAAAATTGAAAGGTAATTTTTGTGAATAGCAGTGGTTGGATTTGACCATTACTTTAGGTAAAGGGTTCTAAGAAAACATACAGTGGACACTGCTGACAATTTAAGTCTGTTTTTACCATTACTTTGGGTAAAGGGTTACACTTTCTAGAGACCAAGTAATTCAGAAATCCAAACATATAAAGTGCCATTCTTTATACCATGATTATTGTGTAATTCAATGTTACCCGACAGGATTTATTGATTTATTTATTGGGGTTTAACAACACTCCAAACAGCCAGGGTTACTTCAACCTCATGTCTGACAGTTTTACAGGTGCAGCAAGCCAGAGTACTCGGAGCGAACTACCAAGCAGTGGCAGGCAACTGTTAGACTCCCCAACATACTAACTCCACACAAGCAGATCAAGAGAGAAGTGTGGGAGCCGAGGCTCAAATCATTGCCGTCTAGCACACAAAACAACCAATTTACCACAAGAGATCCGTACCAACCAGGTTGGTTGGTAAATGGCCCTTATACCTCAAACGCTACACTACTCTCATGTTCTTTGAGATTCAAGAACTGTGAATCTCACCCCAGATTCCACCTAAGAGCAGTCAAAACATCCATCATGCTTCATCACAGCATCCACAATGCCATCAACTACTGAGGGCTGGTCACGGCACCAGTGTAACAGATCGAGAGAGAAGTGCAGGAGCCAAGGCTTGAACTGTCTACCTCTAGCACACAAAGCTACCAATTTATCACAAGACTAGAAGATCCGGACCAAACAGCCCCTTTTATATTGCATTGAAAAAATTGTCCCAAGTGTATTCTTCCTAAAGAACTCTACTGGAAGACTGCATTTCTTTTGACAGTGTTTTTACACCATTGTTGGCTGACTATACAGGGAGCCAACAATGAAGCAGAAACACTATTATGTCATCTACAGATATGTACATGTATATATGGTAGTGTTTAACATAAAATTAATCTGAGGATTTACGGGTTAAAACCCAAACTTTTTGCATCTGGAAGAACTCCAGTAATACAGTACAGTTGCCGTGGACTGGTCACTTTCCACAGGTGGGCAATATTTCCATGGATTCCAAACACTAATTATAGGAATAATCACCAAAAATAAAATTAATGAAGCACCAAGTACAATCCCGTGCTTCATTAATTAAAATTTTGCTGATGATGATTTTTATTACCAGGTAAACGCATGCATGGACATCATTGCCCACATGTTGATTACTACCAATCCACGGCAACTGTACTGAAGAAATGAGTACCATTCACACAAACTACAGCAAACTTTCCATCACAGCACTCCTAATACTATTCCTTGCCAATGGTTACATACCTCATTTCTAGCAGAAGTTGGTCGTCGACATATAACCCCATCATCTCTTATTCCAAGTTGTTGTAACCTGTCATTCACATCAAATATACTACCTACAAATAAATTATATGTTCTAATTAACACTCTGCTTAACACAGCTAGTAGACAACACAAATTTTTTTTGAATGATTAACAATGAGAATGTTCTGCTTCTTCAAAACAGCTTATAATCACTTATTGAAATATGTGCATTCCAACCATGAGTTGTAAGTTATGTTTTAGAGGCAAAGACTGAAAGAAAAAATGAATGATTTTCTGTGAATAATGTTGGGTTGATATGAACAAAAAAAACCCATCAAACAATAAAATAACCAATCCACTGAAACCCTGTTAATTGAATAGCCACTTTACCCATGAAAATTATTCAATTAACAGGAGAATTAAATTAACAGGGATTGTCACTTTCCTGTATTCTAGAGATAAACTTAGCATTTCTTCTATTATATCTTGTTTGACAGAGCTCCACAAGCTTTGTCAAACAAGATATAATAGATTAAGTACCTGTACTGGATGTACTGAGGTCAAATAGGTCTATAAACAAAGGAAAACTGGAGAGAGTCAGGGTAATTTCTCAACAGGTTGCAAGACTTTTTATTCAATTAACAGGAGTTTACTCTATAGCTTATATCCAATTAACAGGGAAAATTTGTCCTGGAGGTATGGTAAATGGTTTTGTGTTGGGAAATTATATTCAATTAACAAGGTTATTCAGTTAAGAGATATTCAATTAAGTGGGCTGCACTGTATTACCTATAATTTACCTAAAAACGCAAATGCAAATATCAGCAGAAAAAAAAGTTTCGTGATAAAAGATCTTTTATCATTATTGTTACAATAATAAAAGTCACATGACGTCACGATAAATGAGCATATGCTCATCTGATGGATTATTTCAGTTTTACTGGTAAACACAATGTCATTACTTTCAAAAACCAATAAAGCTGCAATGAACCATGAGACAAGTTTCTTTGAACATACATTCCATGTTAGTGCATAAACAATCAACATGCGACTCCCCCCCCCCCTCTCCCCCCCCCACCCCACCCCAGAAAAAAAAATGAATCAATACTAGAAAGTGGCAGTGAGAGAACTCTGAAATGTAATGTCACTTTCATTTTGATCTGAACCAAATTTATAATTCCCCAGTTGTTTTGTTTTTGCAAAGCAAACCACCCATTTATCCCTTGGGTGGACTCATAAACTTAATTGAATTTTGGTTAGAAATATTATTGCAAGATGCAAAAAGCATACTTGGGCAGAGTTTGATTATTTTTTATCAGATGTATAATTTTGTTAATGCTGATGGAATTTCCTCACCTGCCGTTGGGTTGAGAGAATTAAAAATGGAGTTCCATTATTTTGAGCAGTTGAGCGTGTGTTTGTACATAATCTTTTATTGCACCAGAACTCGTTTTGGGGGAGGTATAGCTACTCGTCATGCAAGCGCAACTCATAGCTATATGTCCCCCAAAAGGAGTCTCATCATGATAAAAGATTCTGTACAAGCATGATGTGAACAGAACACATATTTATTAAGATGTAATTCACTCATCTATTCCTCAGCCAGAATTTAAATGGTGTAGAGTTCTGTAAACCCATCTTTGAGATTTATACTGAAGTACAGGTACCTCAATTTAAAGGCTTCATTTTCTGTGGACGTACTTCATATTATCTGTGAAGTAAACCTATTTTGTTGTTAGGGATTTTGCCTTGTTACAATTTATGCTAGAGTGACTATTTGCACTCTCCCATAAATTGTAACAAGGCAAAGGCATGTAAACAAATATTAACAATGAAAAACAATTTTGTTTTGCACTCTACAGTTATCTTCTTGCATGCTGCTAGCAGATAATCCAGGACATATTTTCTCATGCCACTGAAAAAATTATAATTTGGACATATTTAATCAAATTTTCCCCTTGCAAACTGAATGGATTTTTTCATCAATGATTTCTTGAGATAAACTTGTATGAATTTTTCATCGAATCTAGTCATGGCAGCTTCACAGCAGCCATGACAAGATCTGATGAAAACCATCTTGAAAATTCTCAGCAGGTCAACAGTTAATACTAAATGATTACATATGTTACTAACACTTTTTTAACTGGTAGAGTGCTGGAAGCCCATATTTGGGCTTTATTCTGAAGTGCCGGTACCACAATTTAAAGGCTTTATATTCTGTGGATGTGCTTCATATTATCCTTGAAGTGATATGTGGATGTGCTTCATATTATCCTTGAAGTGATATGATTTTATCTGTTAGGATTTGCTTTGTTACAATTTATGGGAGAGTGCCTATTGGCACTCTCCCATAAATTGTAACAAGTCAAAGGTGCACAGAGAAATTTTAAGGACCAAAAATAATTTAGCACTCTACCAATTAAGGAACGTGCTTCCCACTGGGATGTAAGTGGGGAGTCTGGGTCCAAAAAAAGCAGACAGTTTTTTCAATGGTAGTAAGGTGTATATGCCTCACTGAACAATAAGCATATAAATTTTGTCATTCTCTACTTGGCATACGTCACAAGAAAAAACTGTGTTGGGATTGTAGCAATGGATGAGAGAGAGCATGCTCTTATGGTACTGCAGTTGCTGAGGATGGATCTCCCCATATTTACGACGTTTTTTCAAGTGATTCCAATCTATTATAGTTCTTGTATAGAATAAGTTATTGACCTGCTCAGTTTTGTCTGGTGTTGTTATAAAACTCTTGCATGCTTATCTATTGTGTTTGCAGCTTCATAGTAATTGAATTTCTTAGATCTCAGGTCCTTTTGATTTTTTAGGTGTTTGGGAATCTTCTGGTTGTATTGCAGGTACCGAACCCTCCACCACTCTGTAGAAGAATATCAGTCTCAGATGTTTTTGTCATTCTTGAAGGGGTTATAGCTTGAGTTTATGGAGCATTCTTGTGACACATCGATCCTCTCTGCTCTTGTATTTGCCAGTGACAAATCATGCAGCTTGTCATTGTGTGCATTCCAATTGTTGAATGTTTTTTCTTTTCGCTCAAGGGTAGAGTTGTTGAGTTTGTAGTCTTGTTTCCTTGTTTTGCTTAATGATAAGGATGTTGCACATTTTTAGCATTTTTTAAAGTGCATTCCCCATGTTTTTGCCCAGACTTCCAGTTTTTTAGATCTTCTTGCAGGTTTGTCTGGTCTTCAGTGTTATTGATAGTTATAAGGGGCAGTCATCTGCAAAAAGTGTAAATTTGTATGAGGCATTGCTGTTCTGAAAACAGTGCAATTGCTATCACTGGCTCATAAGCTTAGGTCATTGAATGAGCTGGTGGTGGTGTGTGAGCTCTCAATCATGGTGTCTTAATTATTTGTTGTTTCAGATACTACAAGAGCTGGACTGTCGTCCGGTGCCACCTTGTGTGGACATACCTATGACCAAATATTATAGAAAACAAGTTCCATAATAATTTACTTAAGTTATGAAAGTTATGAATATTCTCGGACAGACTCACACAGGGACGGATGGATGGACAGATGCACAGACGGACAAACGCATGTAATCAAGTATACCCCCCCCCCCCCCCACCTCCATTCTTCGAAAGTGGGGGTATAATAATTTACCCAGTAGGTCTAGAATTATAATATGTAAAACTACACAATGTGCTTGGGAGCCTACTAATACTCCTTAGACCCATATCAATTCTCAAAATTTATTGTTACATTGCCTGACCAGTTTCGTAATCTATTGTACTCATCAAAGGCTTTGCACATTTGCTGAAATGGCTACATGGCACTTCGTCAAAAGACACTTCGTCGAATGGACACTACGTCGAATGATCATTTGGTCAAATGATCATTTGGTCGAATCAACGTTTGGTCAAATGGATACTTGGTCGAATGGACATTTGGTCTAATACAATTTTCTTCTAACTTTTGTCAAATAATTTGCCGAAAGTTGTTTGAAAAGTTTTATTCGGGTTAACAGTGACGAATGGGAACAAATGGAGGCGAGTGGAAAATTGCTCACCTAAAATCAAGTTTGCGAGAGTGAAAAATGTGAGGAGAGTGATTTTGATTTAATTTAATGTTTATCTTCATTTTTTCAATACCGTTTAGGTTGTTAAATTGAAAAATACTGATCAATTAACACCTCTTAATATCCTCTATTATCTATACTGGAGGATGAGATAATCACCTTCACTGTTGACTGTTAATATAGGAGGCCGAAATGTCCAGGGCCAAAATATCTCGAGGCCGAAATGTCCCAATACCATTCAAAATGTATTTTTTCAAAATTAAGTTACGTTAATGTTATTGTTTGCCTGTGGTTCAGAATAAAATTGCAAACTTGAAATCTAGTGTTTGTTTATTAAATGTAATACCAGAATTCCTGAAATGAACTTTTAGATAATCTGAAGTGAACTATATATTAGGACATGCACAAAAATTTACTTCGCAATTTCCACTGACAAGCGTCCTTGGAAACGAATGTATAAATACAACGGAACACGGATAGAAATTTTGACGGTGAAAATATATGTAACCCACTAAAATTGGTTTTGGATTTTAAATGGCTGATTATTAAAATCGTGGAAAATGGATGCGTAAATTCCAAATCAGGCACATTAATTCGTGTCACTGGTGAATTGGAGCGACAGGTGTCACGTGTGATAATGAAAATAAGGAACGGGGCAACATTCCGCATGTCTTTGATAAAAAATAAATACGGCAGTATTAAAACGTTTCTCAGATCTCAGAATGACCGTTTTTTTTATATCTGAACATGCGTGTTCGCTTCTGGCAGGAGTAAGGTCTGGGCGAGTTGTCAATGTACAACCCCCTTACTGTTAGCGTATTGTGTGTGGGTGTATATGAGAACTACTGTGTGTCATGTTCATAATGACGAAAAGGAAATTGTTTGGAATTGTACTTTAAACGTATCAAACTGTGAGTGATTAAAAATTTCCCAACATCAAAAATTAATTGAATGTTTCTGATGACGCAACTCAAATGGATAAAAGACAACCAAGAAGAGAGGCGAGCAGTTATTCGCGCACCTTGAACAATTTTTGCATGAGCGATGGTGCACGAGAGCGATCGCATGCCTTTCCCATGCGTCACTGGGTTAATTTAATTTTTTTTGCTAAACATCATTCAGTGATTGGGGTATATGCACAGAAAATATATATGCTTTACAAAATAACTTTACTGGCGACATAATTTATGTTTGGGGGGTCTAACAAATATAAACAACTTTAAGAAATTTTTTTTTTTTATTTTGTACTTTTTAACATAAAGTCATGTGTGCGAGTTTGTTTGTAGTCGTTACAATAACTACAATAACTACATACACTGCTGTGATATTAAACAAAACATTAAAATAAACATATACATTTAGCCCATTGGTACTGACAAGGCCACTGAGAAAGAGTTAATCACTCTGTTTACAACAACAGCCGGATTCTATATACCTTCATATTACTTCAAGAAACAAGAGAACCCACAGGGCCTGAAGTGCTCATCTTGAACAGAACCCGATATAAACCCAGGCCATGAATGAATCTACATTAAGCAATCAATCTTCATAGGATTCATTGTCAATCCCTGAGCCTCTCAGTAGTGACTAAAATAGTCCAGGCATCATGCCTTTTCTTCGGTTAATCATAATGTGGGGTTTGCGGTGGCTCAGTGGTAGATTGTTGGACTTCTATTCTAGAGGTCCCGAGTTTGATCCTCATCTGGGGCAACCCGTGTCGTGTCCTTGGGCAAGGCACTTTATCCTGGTTGTCTACATGGTATATGATGACACTGTGTACTAAGGCATACTGCACGTCGATGGTGCACATGTCTTTAACTGCTGTAACCCTGCTTGAGCGGAGCTTGAACAGTTAGAATGTTGAGGAGCTGACAGCTGCTAGTTGATGCTCGGTGGTTCTCTCTGGGTACTCCATCTTCCTCCACCCATAAAACTGTCACGGTCACGATTAGCCATTGTGCATAAGTATGTGACTTTAAACACCAATAAATAAATAAATCATAATGTAAAAAGTGGAGCTCCCCTATGGAGCCACTTGATATACAACCTGTGTGGATTAATCTTAGTTACACACCTCTAGAGGGTACTTAATAAAAGGTTTATAATTCTTCAGCTACATGGCTCCTTATAAAATTAATTTGGAATTATGTTTCTATTTCTAGCACACACTGAGTTTCACAATAGCTAGGATTATTTTTTTTCATATGAATCAAATAACTGTTTCTCACTTATGCTGGGGTTCCCACAGGGATACAGGAAATTTTTTTTTTTTGCATGAATCAAGTGCTTATGACCCAATAATATCACAAACCAAATTTGGTTCAAATAAGACCATCAGTTCAGAAAATAGAAATTTTGGGCGGGGCCAAAATCTTACCCCTCCCATTACAAAGGCAAATATTGCTTCACGAACTTTGTTTGAACAAACTTGAATCTACACCTCAAAAGGAAGTGCCATACCATATATCAAGTTATTGTACCCACTGGTTCATGAGAAGAAAAAATTTAGAGCATTTTCCCCCAACCCCCTCCCTTTGGGGCTGGGCATGTTGAGTTAAACAAAAATGCCTCAGCACCATCACTCACACAAACTTCCACATGAATTGGCCAAGTGGTGTTGGAGGAGAAGCCCAAAAAGTTTGACGGACAGACAGCGATTTGATAATGAAGTCAAGCTGAGCTGAAAAAAAGGTTTGAGATTTTAATTTCGACAAAATGGCCCAATTTTTAGAAATGAAATTTGACCCAATGTTTAATCGATGAAGTGTCCTTTCAACCAAGTGTCCATTTGATCAACTGTCCAAGCGGTGGAGTGTCTATTTGACCAAATGTGCATTTAACCAAAATGTCTTTCAACGAAGTGTCATGCTCCCACTCAAATTCATGGTGAGCAATCAGGTAAGTGGTTATACATTGTCATGTCTAGCATATCAGGTTTCAGCATGACTCAACTGAGTAAAATTATATAAATTATGTGAAACTATTAATGTTATTCAATTACAGAGGAACCCTGTTAATTGAACAGCCACTTTGCCAATGAAAATTATTCAATTAACAGGAGTATTCAATTAACAGGGATTGCATCACTTTCCTGTATTCTAGAGATAAACTTAGCATTTAATCTATTACATCTTGTTTGACAGAGCTCTATGAGCTCTGTCAAACAAGATATAATAGATTAAAGGCACATACTGGATGTATTGAGGCCAAATAGGTCTATAAACAAAGGAAAACTGGGGAGAGTCAGGGAAATTTCTTGACATGTTACAAGATTTTTTATTCAATTAACAGGAGTTTACTCTATAACCTATATTCAATAAACAGTTCAAATTTGTACTGGAGGTATGGTAAATGGTTTTGTGTTGGAAAATTATATTCAATTAACAGGGATATACAATTAAGAGATATCCAATTAAGTGGGCTTCACTGTACAATATATCTGATTAAGTGGGCTCAACTGTATAACTAACTGGAAATCAGATTTGATTGTATTTTTTGTCATTAAGCCTCCACTTACAGTACAGGCTAAAATTAGTTGTGATGTTAGAAGATATTTAACCATTTTCTCTTGCAGAAACATTATTGGCTCCAGACTTTATTTCTTGTGGGAAAAAAGGCCTAAATCATTATAAAATCTTACTTGTATCACTTTCTGTGAATGATTCATCAATGTATTTTGCCCCTTTCTCTGGTCGCCTGAAATTGAAAAAAAGTATAGAAGAGTAAATTTAACACTCACTTATTTCACAACTGCATCATTACCAAGACATATGAGATTCATAGCACAGCAAGAGATTCTTTTTTGTTTGTTTGCCTTAATGAACAGCATTTTAAGAACTGGTTCCAAAACAGATAAGCTTACCAACATTGTAATTTTGGCTTAAACTATTTTGATGTCAGTGGACTATTTCCACTTCAGCCCAAAAGACAACTCAAGATTTTTTTCTCCAAAGATGTAAAGTCCTTAAAGTTTTAATTGAATAAGAAAGGTCGGTTGATGGAAAAAAAATGTCCTTACGATGATGTAACCTTTTTTTTATTGGGGTTCAAGGAAACTTTAAAGAACCAGGGTCACATCGTGTCAGACAACCTTACAGAGGGAGGAAGCTGGAGTACCTAGAGAGAACCACATATCAGTGTTGAGAAAATGTCACACTCATCAATATACTAACTCTGCACAAGCAGGGCTTGCACTGGTTGGAGACAAGTGCACCATCGACACGCAGTATGCCTTAGTAAACAGTGCCACCATGCCTCCACAGGGTAATCAGGATTAAATGCCGTGGCCAAGCAGAACTTCAATTAAAGAGCAGCAACCAACTTGGTCTACAGACAGACTATACCCGTCCACCCCTATCCCAGAACCCCACCTCCCACTCAATTTCTTCTTACCGATAAATATGGCCACATGAAAAATAAATTATAATTGTTTATTTGTTTATTTGGATTTAATGACACAGTCAGAGCCTGGGTTGCCAGAGTGTGTTGAAAAATTATTATCAGAACCCACATTTTTTTAAACAAAGCAGTATTTTTCAGTGGAATACACTTCTTTATGCAAATAAAATTACCTTAAAACTTTTCTTTTCACTAATTTCCTCTCTGAACCACTTTCAGATACATCATCTCTGACATCTGGTCTAACCCTACTGTCAATATCATCATCATACAGTGAATACTGACCAGGTCTTAGACCTGTCAAGGGATCTGGAGGTAATGGTTTTCTGAATGAACATAAATCATCAGAAGCTAAATAATTCTCTTTACCAGAAATGTATGCAGTCTGAAAATAAAAACAGAAATAAATTTTCATTTCATTGTAAAAAAAAAATGACTTTAATTTGGTTAATTTAATGGTGCTGATGAGAGATGCCAGTTGACTCAAGATGTTTACAAACAGCCATTACTCCAATATCACTGGATGAGTGAATAACGGAGAAAACATAACAAACAGAACACTATATAGATAAGATGAAGTTTATTTATTTGTTACCCTGATTTATGTTTTCTTTCACTGAATAGGCTTAGCAACTGATCCCCTAGAACCACTGAGAATGATTAACCCTTTACCTAACATGAAAAGCAGACGACACTTGCAAAAAAAATTCTTGAATAATTAATTTTTTTCATTTTTTGTCTCAAAAACATGGGTTATGACCCCTCGTTGGAACGAGCTCGACGAGCTCGTTCCAACGAGGGGTCATAACCTATGTTTTTGAGACAAAAAATGAAAATATTTTTAAAATTAATTGGTGATTTTTGAGAATAGCGCTGGCCGGTTTTGGCCGTTACGTTGGGTAAAGGGTTAAGGGAAAGTTAGGCTGAAGCCAATGGAGATACTTATAGAGAGCTTTTGTGGTAAATTGTATCGTACAAACTATGGCAGATTTTTTCCAAGCTAAGGAGCCTAAGTGTTATTTACTATCTGTTCTTAACACATAGAAAAATTGAACTGAAATCGAAGTTTTTCCTGAATACAATCCAAGACTGAATCTGAAATGTCAAAACCTCCCAGCTCTACCAGTGGGCCATCAGGTTGAACCCAGAGGTCTACATCTGCTTTTACTTACGCTGTTTCAATTCAAGCTAATATTCAACTCTGCACTGCAGGTGCTGCTGTGGTAATGTTCTTTTTGTACAGTACTGTGATCACAAATGCAGACTGAGAATTTCGAATGGATCATGATCCAGCTGAAATTATCTTTCCACATTTCCCCACACAGCACTATAGAATCTCAATCATTGAAAAAAAAATTGACGCCGTAGCTGCGACGGGTGGTGCAATCTCACAAAATTCTAAGTTCATCAAGGGCCATAACTCCAAGAAAAATATTTGGAACAACACATACATTGAACAGTGGCTAGACATCAATAAGATACACTTACATGCCAAATATAAAGGCATTCCGTCAAGTATTTCAAAAGTTATTGAGTTCTGAAACTTGCTGGTCACAGACAGACTGACCGACAGACTGAGACAGACCGACATTGCCACTTATAGAGCTGCTAGTTGCAGCTAAAAATATAAGAAGACTGATTCTGAGATGATATTTTTGTTTTTTTTATCTTGATTCAGTCTTACTTTGCAACATTTTAACTCTTTGAGACTTTAATTATCCTAACGTTCAAACGTCACTGGTAATTCAGTTTCTTCAACGTTTTTCAAAATGCGACGTCAAATGACAGAAAGTGCCAATAACAGGATATTTTTTGTATTAGTGATTATCTGGTTGAGGGCAAGATTATTTTTGGTGGTGTGAATATGTTATTCAAAACTTGTTTTATTACAAATTATTGGAGAGTGCCTGTGGGCACTCTCCAATAATTTGTAATAAAACAAATTTATATAAACAAAGTATTATTTGTGTTTGACTGAATATGAAATTTAAACAAGGAAAGTGTTGGCTTTTGCTCTGGTGTCCTTGTTTTTTGAAAGCTCTGATAGTGGCTTCCAGTACTCAACCAATTAAGAAGTCTTGATAGCAGGATTATATTAGTATTTTAAGCTACGATAACACTTGGCTCAACGGTTGTCACTGAGCACTATCCAGGAGAAAATAGGAATTGTGGTCACAACTTTAAAAAAAAAAATAACAAAACAAATGGCCACAAAGTATTAACGCGCTGTTGGATTTCGAATGTCAAAAGACGTACAAAAGTATTAAAGGGTTAATTGTCAAATCACAAACCATAGTGTATAAGTCTGTTGCCATCTAATGATGATCTGATCTTGAAAAACCTATCAATTTTGAGATCTCCTTCATATACGTTGTACCGCATGTTGTAGTTCTTGCGAAGAGGGGAAGGGGTTAGGTTACTAGGGCTGCACGGTATTCAGATTTTTCTACCGGTGAAGGTAATGAAAACAATACCGCGGTATACCGTGAAACAGTTCAGATTGAAAACAAAATAAAACATGTACCTTACTTTTATGAAAGGGCTTGATAAATGTGATGTACAAGGTCCCAGGTGAAAAACAACTCATGTAATTCGGTACATTCTAAGTGCTGAGTTTACTCTGGATGTTAAAGAATTTTGGAGTTCATTAATTCCTTGTTTGTAAGCAATCTGACAAAAAAAAATGTTTCAAATCACACATAAACTGAAGGGTAATCACATCTTGGAGGCGTGCTTAATATCAACAGACCGACTGGCCTGACATATGACAGCTGATATTTGACATTGTCATCTCAGGAAGTTTACTGCAGGAAGATAGGAGAAGGGGAGAAGCTACTACTGGTTGTTTGTTTAAACAGGACCTCGGAATTCCATCAACTGGACACGACACACGTTTTGATAAAAACGTTTTGTTTGCCACTGTTTTTCATGAAGCCACACATACGCAATTAACACAATGACTGGCTCAGTAATTAAAGAGAGGTTGACCATGATTTTACAGGAATTAAATTGACAGGGACAAATTTACTTGTATCCGAGATTCAGATGAAAGCCAGTAAACCCATTGATAATTGTATGGCTTATTTTCGTATTAAACAATAGGTTCAATAACTTTGTAGACATGGATTATTGTCGTTCGTCCATTCAAATCACTCATTTTCCCAGAGCAGTAAGTAATACTTCTATTTATTGCTCCAAAAGTATCTTTTTTATTCATGATATCCCTTGCATTTAATATGTATTTGCCCTATTTTCGCGCATTATTTATATTTTTATTTCAAGAAAACGCGAATTTCAAATCATAATACCGGAACCCATTACGGTATACCGGTATTCATTTTTGATGGACGGTTTTTAACCGGTGATGATTTCAATACCGGTACCAACCGGTATACCGTAATACCTTGCAGCCCTATAGGTTACAACAACACTTTCATTAGCCACACATATCATGTGAGTTTGATTTGTTCAAGAAAATCCCTAACAGCAGTCAACAAAAGAAGCAAACTCTACAACTCACCACCCAGGTTGCCTTAACTTAAGGCATCTGTATCAACATGATCAGACAAAATTGCACATAAACAAAATGCCTCAACAGGATTAATTTATTTATTCATTTATTTATTGGGGTTTTAACAACACTTTTGACAGCCAGGGTCACCTCAGGTTGGAGAGTTTTATGGGTGGAGAAAGCCAGAGTACCTGGAGAGAACCACTGAACAAAGGTGAGCAACTGCCAGACTCCTCAACGTACAAACTCCCCACAAGCAGGGTTAGTATTGGTTGAAGACAAGAGCACCATCGACGTGCAGTACGCCCTATATACACAGTGCCACCATGCCCCAATGTGACCAATTGGGATGAAATGCCTTGCCTAAGGACACAATGCAGTTACCCCTGGCAGTGGTTAAACCATGGACCTTTCGGTTTGAAGTCCAATTCCGTAACCATTGAGCCACTGCATCCCCAATTTGATTAATTAATTTTTCTACTAACTTCTGAGTTATTATCCATACATATTCCCATTTTTTACTAATTTTCATCCATGTTGAAATTTTTATTTTAATTGCTTAGGTTTAATCACCATGCAGTCAATTCAATTCCCTGCCATTTTGACTGTGTAAAACCCAGGCTGTATTTGAAACATAAGGCAGAGCTTTTAAGTATGTGGGCTTGAAAATATTCTCTGTATTACCTACTCTTTTTTTCAATGGCATTTCATCCTGCAGGGATTTTTGTCAGCCTCTGAAAATTAAATTGAGGGATTTCATCCTAAGGGGATTTTTGGCAAGGGGATTTCATCCTAAGGAGATTTTGTATTTCATCCTAAGGGGATTTTGTCTAAAGGGATTTTATACTACTATTCTGTATTACCTACAGTACAGTCGCTGTGGACTAGTTGTAATCCATGTAATAAAAATCATCAAAATTTTTTTTAAATTAATGAAGCATTAATTACATTTTGATGATATTCATTTAATGAATTTTTTAGAATCTAATATTATTGCGTCTGTAGAAATATTGCCCATCAGTGAAAACTGACCAGTCCATGGCTGCCATACTGTACCTCTGTAATATCATTTCCAACTCTTTCATGGCTGTAAACTTGAAACATAGTTCTTAGTGGATTTTATTGACACTAAATTACTGAATGAATTTCCATACCTTGAAGTGTTAGCATCACATGACATGACACAAATCCCCGAATACAACAGTTCACTCAAAAAGTGTTGGCACTGGAGGAGCTTTTATTGAATACAACTGAGTTTGACCAAATTGGGTATCTGATGTTACTTTCGTGACGGTTCTTCAATATATTTTTCAGGCACGTATCGAGGATTCTATAGATTTGGGGGTGGTGCCATCACCGACTTAATTTGTGACAATGCACACATAATGTTCAAGCTCAAGTCTTTAACTGTTGGGATTTAGTTCACATCAGTACTTTGAACCAGCCCCCAACTAAAGTTGATTACATCAATGAGGAATTCCTGTTAAACCCTAGTATTTAGATGTTCCGATTGGCTTGAATAAACACAGTGTGTTATATTCCTGGCAATTTTCATCAAGCGAAAATTTCTAGATCCCCAAAATGGCCCAACTGAAAACTTCAGAGTCCAGATGGTGCTTTGATTTTAACTCATGTTGTCAGGATTTTGAACTGCATTTACTTCTGCTTCACTAAATATTCCACTGTATATTATGCTTAAAAGTTAGAAATTTAGTGGTAAGAAATTGTAATGTGAATAACGTCTATCATGTACCTACATAAAGCCTAATTTGCCCAACTAGTCACACTAAGTAACTCAGGCATTAACATGAGTAACTTCAAGAATCCATTTTAACTCAGAAATTGTGCTGACACAGCTCTGCTAAACAAACTGACTGGAAGAAGGTCCCAAGTGTTTTTTTCCGAATAAATTGTGATATTATCGTTCTATATTTGCTTGTGTTCATATGGTGTTTTCCGTTCCTGTTAGCCTGTTGTTCAACCCTTTCTGTTTAACCAATGTGTTAACAGAAACCGCAAAATAGCGTGTATGTCAGCATAACGTGGACGTAATATGTGAATGACTAATCGACTAATCATCGTCTATCACAACTGACTAGTCGAGTCTGAAAACCGATAATCGTGGCAGCCCTAGTGATACACACAAAAACAGAGTAGAACTTAAAATTTATAGGTATCAGCCAAGTTCTACGAAATTTATGCAGCAATATGTGAAGCAACACAGTTAAAAGGGGTCTAGGTCATAAAAAACACATACTCGATAATCATGACTAGGTGGTTGCACTCCATTTTGAACCACTGATTCCTCTAATGGAATTCTTTCTTTCTGTATATTTCTACTGAAACCTGAATACTCAGTGTTACTCTTCTGTGATGATACACTGGTGTTCTGTGAGCTTGGTTTACTTCTCTCTCTTCTCACAAGCACATCTAAATCTGAAAAAATATTTAATGAAAGTATTACTTTTAACTGAATAATCCTGTTAAGGGGCTATATGAGTAAGGAAAATCCTAAATTTAAAGTAATTTGTATATTTTTTATACTTACCAATGGCCCAGACTAGCTGGTGCAAAACTCAAAGTTATCAAGGGCCAAAAACAAATCTTGAACCCCCCAATCCCCAAAATTTGCTTGCAAAACCGAAAATTAAAAGTCCTGTCTGGTCCTCCATACTTTTGCTCTCCACGCATGCGCAGGTGTCAAGAAGTGACCGGAATTGGCGCCAACATCATTCTTTGTAGAAAAGAGTTCTACATAATAACTCAGTGGGGAGGTATGAGTGCCCACTCATGGGAGAGCCATACCCGGTATATATATATAAGTATAAAAAATATACAAATTACTTTAAATTTATAATATTTTTATACAATAACCCAATGGCCCAGACTAGCTGGATAGTAAAAAAGGCAGAGGGCCCAGCTAGGACTTCAGAATTAGTAGACCAACATAGTTCCAAGCCTGTAATCCAAGGTGAAAGGAAACTAAATTTGAAAGGAATTACATGTATGTCTCTCTATACAGTAATAGAGAAGACATATTATAAATAAGGAGCCAAATTCAAGTAATTCTACATTCTTAGCATGAAGACTATGCTAATTTGGATGTAATCAGCTCCCAATTTTTAAGGCTACTCCAGACTAAGCCCCCAAAATTAGGATAGTATATTTGAGAATGAGAGGATATCCCCCACGAATATAGGCCATATACAATAAAACACATGCTGTATCCAAGATATAATTACAGACAAAACAGCTTCACTCATAGTTACATACTTATCAAGCCAGAGGAGAGGTAAACTCCCCCCCCCCCACCTTTTGAAGGAATCTTCTTCAAAAAGAAAGAGGGGAGTGATCTGGAATCAGCAAAAGCGGTACCAAATAACAATATAAATATTCGTCAAACAGGCACCCAGGTATTAATTATTATTAATAAATTGGTGCTTAATGCCACTTCAGAAGCTAAGGATATAGCGGCGATCCTGGTAATTAATATCGCCCGCTTGTAACGTATACCGGAGTCGGCATATGCAGATAGGTCGAAAACCGGTGATATAATATATAACATACACATGTCCAATAGAATCACAATGGATGATCCCTGGAGAGTAAACACACTTCCGACGTAACCCACAGATGACCCCATTCAGATGTACATGTACAATAAATTCCAGTAATAACACTCCCTGACGTGTACTATCCGATATCTATGTTTCTAGAAACATGCGAATATACGGGAGTGTAAGACAAGGTGTATTCGATTGGGTACCAAAATTAATAGAAACCTGGATCTAGAAATGGACCGAGCTATGATTAACAGACTCGACACAGACCGAAACCGAAATAATTCATTGTTTCTAAGGTCCATAACATACAATAATGTGTCTGCCTAATATTGATTTATTATGCGCGTGAGCATTGAAATCCCTCATGTAATCATCTGAATACCAGTTAACTGCCTAAACAGCCTCCCAGGTACCCAAAGGCTAGCAATTTATTGATGATGAATCATATGCTCATATATGACATATAGACAAACAACCACAGGAAACCAACCAACAAAAAAAGTGGATGTGCCCATGAGGTCGTCATAGAACATGACCCAGCCGCCAATCGAGAAGTCATGAAATGCATGTATGTACTTAAATTCAATCGAGTATTACGGGAAGAAAACTATGTCTTGCCCGGTAACCGCCTCTTAACACATTGGCATTGCGGAGGGGGGGGGGGGGCGAGGGGGGGATTCAAAGCCACATCGAACCTCCCACACCCGCATTACTTGAATTGTTCTTGTGTTAGTCATCAAATAGCATAGGAACCACAAGGCTCCCTCACAACTGACCGACTCCATAATACCTCTAAGGGCAGAGAAGGACATGAAGAACAAGTACTTCCCCTGATAAAGAAGGTTCTCTCATGGAGGAAGCTTCTGGGGAACAGACACCTGAGAAGATTGATCCAAGGTTTCTGTGACGACAGAGGTGCTACTAGCAGGATTTTGCAACGAGACTGTTTGATCTTAACAGAATCTGTTAAATCAACGGAGTTGGAGGATATGCATATCCTATCATTCCATCCCATGAGATCAACAGAGCGTCTACTGCATATGCTTGATGATCTGGGCATGGCAACACGAATTTTGAAGCTCAACCCCAAGTGAGTGAACAACTTGTCTGTCATTGAGGCCTGAGGAGCAGCGGTTGTACCCAGTGCTTCATTAATTAAATTTTTGATGATTATTCCTATAATTAGTGTTTGGAATCTAATATTATTGCATCCATGGTAATATTGCCAACCTGTGGAATGTGATCAGTTCACAGTGGCCGTACTGTACCTGCACACTAATTCTCAAGATTTGTTCACATCTGTTAAGCACGAAGAAACTTCTATTCAACTGTTTACAGAAAAGCATCTGAATCCACAGTTACCAAAAGAAAAATATACATGTTTAGAAAAATGTCAAATTGATATTACTACTATGGTGTTGTTTAACTCCTTGCATT
Organism: Pictodentalium vernedei; assembly: GCA_031216915.1. Classification (NCBI taxonomy): domain Eukaryota; kingdom Metazoa; phylum Mollusca; class Scaphopoda; order Dentaliida; family Dentaliidae; genus Pictodentalium; species Pictodentalium vernedei. The sequence goes on from CM062292.1 coordinate 152,419,280, forward strand.
CCCTGTGGGAACCCCAGAAAGTGTAGCAGTGCTTGATTACTAAATAAGCTCTGTTTTCTGGTAAAATATGACCCGGTCACCAATCCCTGGGGTGGAAGTCCTCTAAAATGGGCAACATGGGTATAAACGACTGGCTGGACTTGACGTTATGTCCATATTGCAGTCACGATTATAGCCATTGTGCTGAAATATGTGACCTTCAACACCAATAAATAAACAAGGGCTATGCAAAGCATGGGCCACTGCCCCCGACCTGTTGGCATGTTCAAAGTAGCCTTAAAGGTATTGTGGGATAGAAAAAATTTCTCAGTCAAAGGAATGAAAATGGGCCATAATTCTGGGAAACATTATTGAACGGAACCTGTTCCTTGTGCATACCGTTCTCCCATGCGGGTCTATTAGCATACCAAAGGAGATCCCACTCCAACTGATGGCTTTGAAGTTACAATCCAAAATGTTTGTACAGATGGACAGATGTCTTCACTAGATACCCCTGAATCCTCCTTCGGAGGTTGGGAGCATAGTAACTCAATGCATGCTGCTGGTGGATATTCTTGCCCAGGACAGGATTTTTCTCACACCACTAAGGTACTGAGATATATATAAAGTTGTGTGGGACAGCTGGGAGAGATATGCCTGTCTCACCCCACCCACGTGACCAACCTATTTGCATATTTAATTGGCGCTGAAACTATTTAATCATCGCAAATCACGTCTGCATATGTATAAACAAACAAAATGGAAGGACGTTTTGCTTCCCCCAATAAGACTTTATAAACGAAAATCGAAACCAGAACACTCAAAAGAAAATTTTCCACAGACCTCAAATTGCTATTTCAGTTTATAGAAGAGAAATATACATCTGATATCATTGTGCCATGTCAAACTGAAGTATAAGATAAGTCTGGAAATGACGTGTGCAGGCATGTCGATTTCATTTGAGGTCACTTTGGTGCATTAACGCTCAACATGCGGTACAAGTCTGCATGTTTTGAAGTATATACCTCTGGTATATACCACACTTCTCGACAAGCCTTCCGAATATCTTACTGGTTTTCTCCTAGAATGAACACATTAAGAAATATTTTTTCCTGGAAAATATGGTATTTTCGTATTAATGGCATCGCATCCCTAAAATGGTGGGATGGGTAAATCTCACCTTCGGGGTAAGATATCTGAGCCAGGCACTCGGCAAGCCTCATCCATAGCGAGACAATGGATAATAATAGTCTCGCCACTGAAGTAAGAATAACAGGCACATTTAATAAAATATTTCCCTTGTAAATTAAATAGATTTTTTCACTAATGATTTCTTGAGAAAAATTTAGATAATTTTTGATATCTTGCCAGAGTATGATATCATTGGGAGGTCCTGAATATGATACAAGAGCTCATAAGTATCACTGAAGAATAAGCACAAAGCTATCAATAGAAAAATGTTTGAATTTCTTATGCCTTGTTCACAGAATATGTGTTATTACATGGATGAAACAACACTCAAAAAAAAAGGTTTTTAATGATATGCATATTCTCTCATGCCTGCATGGACATGTACATGTACTTAACCTTCATGGTTCACAAGTTCTAACCACTAAACATCCTAGATTTCTCACAATAATAAAACTCTTTGAACTTTAATAACAGCACTAAAAAAATAATATAAAGAATATTTTTCATGTTTACAGGTTCAACAGTGAACCACTATCCTGTGATAAAAATGGATATCAATTATAAATGATCAGTCATGGTTATCTTACATTGTGTGATCAAAGCAGTTATTGTCTTCTTCAAACATGTACATGTATATTGAGTAGTGATGGACAGATAATAAGCATCTTACTCTCAAAATAACACCCTCCAATTAGTTTATGTATTATCATCCACTGTGTAAAATTAACCCTCTATGCATTGTATCAGAATATTTCAAGCAAAAAATTTTCCTGTGGTGCAGGTACTATTCTGTCCTCTTTGGAAAAGGGGCTGGGGGCTCATGCAATCGTGAAATTCACATTATCAAGGCTACAATTGGGAATTTAGTTTAAACAATATTTATTCAAGGAAATAATTTTACACATATACATTACACAATGGTATAATATAACAGCAACAGTTAACATAATTGTACACAGTATAACAGTAATAGTAGTTGATGTATAAATAGACAAGGATTCGACAAAAAGCCTTGAGCTTATATGAGTCGTTGCCTTGAAGGGAATTTGTTTTTGGTGGAGAAAAAACACACGAAGAATAATAAATATTCCGTAGTGATGTACCGGTAAGTGGGCTTTAAAAAAAAAATTGTGAAACCCACCGGTAAATCCAACAACAGGTGGAGTGTGTATGTAGGGGGGGGGGGGGGGGGGGCAACAGGGGGATGGGGGCAGGGGCAGTGGCTTATCTATGTCTTTGGAAGTGTTTTTTAGATTTTGACCCTCTGAGAATGAATTTCCCTGTATTTTAACACCTTTGACAGTATATGAAAAACATGATTCTCATCATCATAATACGCCCATACTTCCAGAAATTATAAAACATTATGCAGGCATATAAAAAAAGGTCTGGAAAATGGTAAAGTTCAAGGGCAGTAACGCCACCAAAAATCAACCAAGTGGAACGACATTCGAACTTGATCTTAAGTATCCACAACAAAGCTATAAACCAAAAATTTTCTCAATATTTCCAATCATAATGAAAGTCCGGAAAATGAAAAAAAATGCGGAAAACTCCACCAAAAATCAACCGAGTGGACTGAAATTCGAATTTCATCTGTAAGTATCCATAACAAAGCTATAGATAAAAAGCTTTCTCAATATATCAATCCATAACCAAAAAAGTTCGGAAAATGGTAACTAAGTTCAAGGGCAGTAACTCCACCAAAAATCAACTAAGCGGAACGACATTTGAACTTGATCTGTAAGTATCCATAACAAAGCTGTACACCAAAAATTTTCTCAAAATGTCCATCCAAAGGAAAAAAGCCCGGAAAACAATTCAAGACAGACGGGAAATGAAATTCGAACTTGATCTGTAAGTATCCACAACTAAGCTGTATATACCAAAAATTTTCTCAATATGTCCAACTATAACGAAAAAAAAGTCCGGAAAATGAACATAAAAACTGGAAAACTCTAAAAATTCTAAGTTCAAGGGCAGTAACTCCACCAAAAATCAACCAAGTGGAACGAAATTCGAACTTGATCTGTAAGTATCCATAACAAAGCTATAGACAAAAATGTTTCTCAATATGTCAATCCATAACAAAAAAAAGTCAGGAAAATGGTAACTAAGTTCAAGGGAAGTAACTCTACCAAAACTCAACTGAGCAGAATGAAAATCGAACTTGATCTGGAAGTATCCATAACAGAGCTGTATACTAAAAATTTTCTCAATATGTCCATCCATAACGAAAAAAAGTCTGAAAAACAATTCCGGACAGATGGACAGATGGATAGACAGACGCTATCACATAATACAACCGTTTTTTTAAAATGGGCATATAAAAAGTTGCAGAATCTGTTTCTCATTCACATGTTTTGAGTCTGCAGAACACATTTTCTTGTTCACATTAATTATTTTTGTGTAGTGCACTGATTATGCAAAAGGTTATGTGATAAAAACAAGACATGAGATGTGAAATAATTCAATTGAATTTCCAAATTTAATATTTAAATGAAATGGTTTCAATCTTCAGAGACTAACTTGCATGATACATGTACACAGAGTGTACTGCTCTGTTCATTAGAGGTATTAAGTTTGGTAGGAAGGTTCCAGTTGAAATAAGCTGTACATGTAGGTTAAATCTTATAGTATGGCCATTAACCTACAAAATATTTCAAGTTATTTGCAATACCAACCCATTCCACAATATTTATGCTGGTGATGAGCCGATATGGGTGTTATCGGTATTTGTCGATATCAGATATTTCAATTCAATATCAGACAGATACCGATACCGATATTAGTTTTGTGTATAATGACATTCTGACAGGACAACTGAGATAAGGGGTTGTTCAGCAGTCAGCATGACTCGACACATCCCTTGTGGATCTCAACGTAACGTGCATGTGTAATGTATCAATATCATTACCCACAGACAATACAATTTTGAATTTCGACACAAACAATTTAAACATACCACTTTTGTGTGGTGAATTTGTACCCATTTAGGCATGAACATCAGAGTAAGTCAATTACACAACACTGGTTTAATCCATTGAGGATGTTTCCAATTCAAAATTCAATAGAATTGTGGGAAACAACAAATGAAACAGACTAAATAAATTTGAAAAGAACGTCTATAAACAATAACAGTTAACAAACTCGCGTGATTTCCAGACACGGGTACAGGTATGCTAAGAATAAAACGTGGAATCACAGACTTAGTGGAGTAAACTTATTGAACTCAGAAACAATATTTAATCTACACATTTTATTTTCCAATTATTTTCTCCAAATTTCTCCGACAGTTTGAGTTATCTTTGCCGAGAGCAACCCGTGAGGTCACCAAATGTTCTCACAAAGAATACCGGTACAGTAAATCCTGTACTGAATGTTCCGAACTCTGATTACTCCAGTTATTTATTGGTGTTTAAGGTCACATACTTATGCACAATGGCTAATCATGACCGTGACAGTTTTACTGGTGGAGGAAGCCGGAGTACCCGGAGAGAACCACCGAGCAACGACGAGCAGCTGCCAGCTCCCCAACATCATAACTCCGCACTGCAGCACAGGCAGGGTTAGATTGGTTGAAGACAGGCGTACCATCGACGTGCAGTACGCCTTAGTCCATGGCGTCATTGTGCCCCCATGTGGACAATCAGGGTTAAGTGCCTTGCCCAAGGACACAACGCGGGAGTCCGAATCGATTGCTCAGATGGTCACCCATCTGAGGACTAACCGGGCTCGACATTGCTTAACTTCAGTGATCTGACGGGAACCGGTTACTGCAACGCCACCGTGCCCCCAATTACTCCAGTTGTAATTGACCACACGAACTGATGTCCTATATGTTTGTTTCTGTTTGTAAACATTTTTTCAGGATTGGCTGTCACCGTCAGATCCGTTGTTACCTGTAGTTTTAGAGAGACCCACATGGTAATTGGTAACTATCTGTTTAAACCTTGCACACAGCCACCCTTAACCTGAGTAACAACTACTATTTAGTGGAGATTATCAGCGATTGGCCTGAGAATCTGCTTTGAAAAAAAGACATATCGGCTGCCAATATTGTCAGAATTGGTATTTTTTGCTAGTACCGAAACCCGACCAATAAGCCATTTAACGGCTGATACCGATAACCCGAACTGACAATCAGCTCATCACTAATTTATGCCCCAGCTTCCTTTGCTGACACTGACAATACCAGCCCCGGCCCTGAGGTTCTGAATCCATTGAAGTTTTATTTAAAGGAAAACTCTTGGTGTTGTGAAGAATGATGGCAAGGTCTGACTCTGATATCATCTGTTTGATGATGAACAAGTAGGGTTGGAACTATTTTGTGGCTATTGGTCTTGATAAAATGTATCCCAAGGTCATATTAATGACAACTAGTGACCAGAGTTCTGAGAATAAAATAAAATTAATTCTACCTAAACACTCTACCAGACTGCATAATTGTACACTAAATTTTTCACCATGTGTCATAATGTGTATTAAAGATGTGTAATCATGCTACTGTCATGATGATAAAAGTTTATGTTTGAAAAGTTTATAAAACTAAATTAAAACACTCAACATGAACAAATTATCATTTTTATGGTTCCTGAATGCTGACGACAGCAGATACATGTAGTTTGCTGTCTACCTAACTAATTAATGACCGATGTGTATACCGTCTACTTGACAGCAGCCAACATTAAACTTAAAGAGTAATGGCTTTGTTTCTGTGAATTGTTGAACCCCTACACATGGGTTTCTTGGTGCTCCTTGGTACATACAATATACACATATATCCTCACTGATTCAAATAAACTGTTTGTGTAACACTGAGAAGACTATCATAGGAGCTGTCTTATTGTTACACAAATATCTTATTGAGAATAATGTACAGTACAGCCACCCTGGGCTGATGCTTCATTAATCAGGCATGAGAATACAAAGACACTAAATTAGCTGAAATTCCTTAGAATTGGCTGAAAAGTTAAAAAATTTATAGTAATTTATATATTTTTTATACTTACCAATGACCCAGACTTAGCTGGTGCTAACTCCACAAAAACCAGGGCCAAACACAAATTTTGCCCCCCAATCCCCAAAATTTGCATCCAAAACAAAAAGAAATCATGTCCTAAAGGACCTCCATAGTACGACTCTACTGCGCATGCGCAGTGACGCAGTCGTCCCGAAATTGGCGCCAAATATCATTCTTACTGGCAGTGCCTGGTCAGCGCTATGTACTCAGCGGGGAGGCAAGAGTTCCCAACTCAGGGAGGGCCATCCCCGTCTGGGTCATTGGTAAGTATAAAAAATATATAAATTACTATAAATTTTTTAACATTTTTATACTGTACCAATGACCCAGACTTAGCTGAATAGTAAACAGGCTGGAGGGCCTAGGACATAGAGGAAAATCCAATAAGCTCAATTATAAAATAAAGAGGTAACCCCTTAAGGAGAAAAGGAGTATTAGGCTTTACATGTATCTTTCTTATTTAATATTTAAATTAGAAAGATACACTACCCTTAATAATTGAGCACAATAACATTCATGTTCTCTATTAACATCCAGTATAACCTTTATACTAATTATTTTTAAAGCAAGCCAATAAATAAAGTAGTCCAGAGAATTGAGACTCTTTATAATCATTTAAAAGTGTCCGAGTATTGTATATTAAAGCCCGTTTGACACTTGACATATACAAATGCTTCACACCGAGCTACACTTTAAAAATAAGACATGAATGAAATTAAACATTAATATTACACTTTAAAACCATCCCGGAAGCGACTCAGAAATACTGTCTTGGAGGAGGCATTCCCTTGCTTTTCACTATAAAGCAGGTGACCTAAGGGAACACCCGCCCCCCCCCCCTTCCCCTTGCCCTGGGTCAAATAGCCCAGAGCGAAGAGGGCAGCCAGACGGAGTCACTGCCGGAACAGAAAGCCTGCATAACTATAGTTGCAACTGTTTAGTGGACGACATTCTGAGCAACAGATAACGGACCTAAACAATGCAGGTCTCCAGAAATGGACTCAATATTTCTGAGATAAAAATTAGTAAATGTGGATGGCTGAGACCAATAAGCAGCCTTCATTAAATCTGTAATAGCAACACTATTAGCATAAGCCCAGGAAGTAGAAAGAGCTCTTACTTCATGAGCAGAAATCTTAAGCACAGACTGCTGAGAAGAAGATAAATCTTCATACGCAGTACGGATAGTTAACTGAATCCATCTAGCAATAGAATGGACTGAAATGTCCTTTCTATTAGGCATCAAAGACAGAAAGAAACGTTTCCGTCCCTTTCTGATGAACTGAGATCTCTGTTTATAGATACGTAGTGCTCTAACAGGACAGAGTAAAGGCCTACGCCCGTCTGAAGACGGAAGAGCCTTAATAACAATAGGTTCCGGATATTTATTAGGAGCCTGATTCTTAGCTAAAAAACCGACATTAGTAGTGAAGGTGATAGTGTTCCCAACACTACGATAATGAGAATCATCCACCGATAGTGCATGAAGCTCACTGACTCTTCTGGCAGAAGAGAAAGCTAAGAGAAAAGCTGTCTTATAAGATAAGAATTTGAAATCTACTGTCCCAAGAGGTTCAAATGGCTTTTCCTTCAATTTAAGGAGAACCCAAGCTAAATTCCACTTAGGAATTAATCTAAGAGTTCTGGGTCTATTTATCGAAAAGTTTCTAACCAATTTCGATAAAGAGACATTAGATCCAATTTGTAAACTATCATGATGTGCATAGGTATCAGATAACATAGATCTATAACCCTTTATAGTAACAGGTTGCGGTTTGATTTCGTCAAACAAGTATACTAGAAAGTTAGCAATGTCTGGTATAGAGGGATCAAATATATCAACAGAATGATCCCTACACCAACGACGGAAAACCTTCCACTTAGCCGCATAGTTTAGCGAAGAGGAGGTCCTCCTACAGTTAGAAATCGCGTCCACTGCTCGTCCTGTAAAGTGCTTGCCATGCAAGAAGGACCGCACAACGGAAAAACGTGAAGGTTGAGACCTTGCGGGTTGTGATGTAGTTGGCGCGATTTCCCCTGCCAAAGAAGATCCTCTCGTGGAGGGAGCTTCCGCGGTAGGTCCCACAACAGACACCTGAGTAGATTTATCCACGGTCTCTGTGGCGACAGAGATGCTACCAACAGAATCTTGCATTGAGATTGTTTTATCTTTAGCAATACTTGTTGAATTAACGGCGCTGGAGGATACGCATATCCTATCATTCCGTCCCAAGGGATCGATAGAGCGTCTACTGCAAATGCTCTTGGATCCGGACACGGGGACACATACGTCTGCAACTGATTGTTGAGATGTGTCGCAAATAAGTCTATCATTGGCCGTTCCCATTGGTAGCAAATCTGATTGAATACTTGTTTGTTGAGAGTCCACTCCGACGGCAACAAGCGACCCTTTCGTGAAAGGGAGTCTGCTAGCACATTCAGACGACCCGGTATGTGACGGACCGAAAGAAGAACGTGATGTTCCAACGCAAACAGAAGGATTCTTTCCGTTAGATTGAACAACGGAACTGAATGAGTGCCTCCCTGATTCTGTATATACGCCACTACTGTCGTATTGTCGGATAGGATTTGGACATGAGCATCGTGAATAATGTCCATCCAGTGACGTAACGCAAGCCAAATTGACATCATTTCCTTCATGTTTATGTGCTTGCACAGGAATTGCGGATCCCAAAGACCCTGGCATCTCGAATCCGTTGGGATTAATGATGCACCCCAACCTGTTTGACTGGCATCCGTCATAATGGTAAAACTCGGATCCGGCAACTGCAGCGGAACTCCTTGAGTTAACCACTGAATGTTTGCCCAAGTCTGAATCTCTTGTTTCACTTGATCTGACAAGAGAACGTCTACATCGAGCGAATGAATTTTCACACTCCAATTCTGAGTCAGGAAAATTTGAAGAGGCCGTGTGCGTAGCCGTCCCATCGGAATGAGATCCACGGCGGCTCCGCACAGACCTATCAGTCTCATAAATTCTCTCGCCGTGACTTTGTCTGTATTCAGACAATAGCGAGCGTAACAACTGACTAATTTCGCTCTGGTTAACGGCAGACGAACGAGATTGTTGTGCGTCTCGAAGCTCATTCCCAGATGAGTGAATGACTTGGACGGCACCAGATCCGACTTCTCCTCGTTTACTATGAAACCGAGACATCGGAGCAATAGAAGAAGATTCTGAACATCGTTCTGAAGCGTTAACTCGTTGCCGTACCTCTGAAGAATGTCGTCCAGGTAGGCCGACGTTACCGCAGACGAATGAGCTCGGAAGTAGATCATTACCGAGTTCATTACCCGAGTGAAAGCCCAGGGTGCTAGATTCAATCCGAAGCACATGGCCCGGAACTGATACACCACTCCTAGGACTGCGAAGCGTAGATACTTTCGGAATGTCGGATGTACCATGACGTGAAAGTACGCATCTTTGAGATCTATGCTCGTTGCATAATCGTTCACCCGAATACTCGCTCTGACCGATCGAATCGTCTCCATATAAAACTTCGGAGCGACGATCAGCTTGTTTATCCAGCTCAAATCTATGACTGGACGGAACGAGCCGTCTGGTTTCGGAACCAGAAACAGATGGCTGTAGAATCCCAGCGATTCCTGGTTTTCTACGACCTCTACCGCGTTCTTCATTAAAAGAGACTGCACCTCTGATAGCAGAGCGTCTCTTTTCTGAGGGTTTGACGGAAGATGAGTCCACTTTGGACTTCGAGTTAATGGAGGCTTTCGTTTGAAGGATATCTGTAGACCTTCCGAAGTCACTCCTCTCACCCACGGGTCGTCCGTAATCGACGCCCACTCTTGAGAAAAACTCGACAACCTTCCGCCAACCGGAACGCGATAGAGGTTTGAGCCATCACCTCCTGGATCTGCGAGGCCTGCGGTTGGAGAAACCACGTCTTCCACGACCCGCACCTCGCCTCGTCGACCTCGGGGCGTCCGACCGATTGTCCCGGCCTGAAGGACGTCCCGAACGAGAGTCGCTATCCTGACGGTCTCTCGAATAAGAGCTAGAGGACGCACCGGAACCTCTATAGGAACCTCTCTTGGGCGGATAAGACCCAGAAGTGCCCGCCTTATTCGTGTCTGCTGTATCCGACCTTTTAGGAGCGGATCTAAACAACAGAGAATCACTAGCTTTCTTTTTAATATTACCATAAATAGCGGAAAGCTTGCCATCAAAGAGAAGATCTCCTGAGACCGAAGCGACTCTAAGAGAGTTCTTCACCTTAGAATCCACTAGTGTGGATGTAGACAGGGCTGCGTCACGTCTAACCAACTCCAGATTTGCCACTGAAAGGGCGGAGTTACACGTGGAATAAGCTACTGCCCTTGAAAGAAGTCTTAAGGAGGATTGTATATCCTGAAACTCTTCCCCTTGAAGACGCAGTGATAACACCTTCGTAAGGTGATCTGCGTAAGATAAGGCATCTAAATTGGCTCGGTTAGACGCAATAGCTGTTTCCAACACTGCGGTTGGAATAGAAGCTGACGACGGTAATGATAGCTCTAAGTCTTCCGCCTCGTCGTCCATACGCAGAGGAACTCTCGGTATACCCTGACCTGCCGTGTCGAATTTATTCCTTGCATTAATGAAAGGCAGGTTGAGAGTATTTGCGGACAAGAAGCCTGCTTTCCCCGTCCTGGAAGCAAGTTTAAAAATAGCGTCGTTCAATAATTCAAATGTTCTTGCAACATTATTGGACTGCGACGGAAACTCGGGAGCGATGTCCCTGAACCGCTCGAAAAAATCAGAGTCCAATGACGCTATAATTCTCCTGTCCAGAAGCGCAGCAGTCTGGCCCGACGGAACAACTTGAGGAAGAAAGTGCCGGATGAAGTCCACGGCAGCTTTGTGTTGTTCCGAAAGGGATAGCGCCAAATCATCCGTATCCCTTTCACCATCCGGTCGGACCTCCCGATGTTCCCGGTCGTCCGCCCCCGATGCTTCGGCGGAGCGTACCGACCCAGCGCCGTCGGATAATTCTCGATCCGACACCGTCTCTGTCGGCTGCTGGGATGCTGCGATAAGCTGTGCTATCTGCACTAGAATGTCCGACGTCGAGACCTGCGGAGGAGCGGTCTTTCGCTGCTTTGCCGAGGGCAGCTCCGCATCAGATGGCTCCCGCATACTTTTCCTATGCGAACGTCCGGAGTCCATCGGTCTCGAATCCCTGGCTGCCGGATGGTGTGACCTGGTCGCCGAAGAATCCTTCATCGGCGAAGCTGGCAAAATATCGGAGGTCACGCAGCCAAGGTGCGGTCGTGTGCGCCGGCGAGAAGAGGAAGCCTTAACAGTCTCTGCGGACTGCTTATACAACGGAGCGTCCCGAGCGACGGACGTATGCTCCGCTAAAGACACATTTTGTACCACAACATCTGGTCCCAGATGTTGTTGTATGAGAGAGGGGCCTCTCTCGCTCGCGGCCCGGCAGGACCTGGACGAGCTAGGAACCGGACTAAAAGGCTTCCTCCGTTCTCGTTCACTATCCGCCGTCACTGGGTGTGCATCTATTATTTTTATAGTGCTCGCATCACCCAAAATTTCCTCTTGGACCGCATCGGACGAACCCGGCTGCCGAACCATTCGGTGAATGGACGCTACACCGGGCGAGCTAGCAGACGACATTTGTCTAATCTCCATGAGCACTTTTGCCGCTAGCTCTGTATTTATTTGTGACGACGGACGCACACTTGAAGAAGATAACATGGAAACATCACCCTGTTCTGGTTCCTCTGAAATAGAAACTGAGAGAGTAGAGTGACCTTGTGGAGAAAGAGCCGGCATCGCTCTTTCTCCAGAAACAACATATCGTGACACACGTTTCCAATGTTTCTCATCCCAATGTTCACATACAGGACAGGGATTAATGCGAGAACACTGACTACAATTAATGCAATAATCATGAAAGTCAGAGGAAGATTTCTTCCTATTACAATTTGAACAAGTTCCCTTCATTGTGAAAGAACAACAATAAGTCCTAGTTACTCGCAAAAACCCCTGACACAAAGATACATAATAACATGATCCATTAATAAATGAAAAAACAATTGCAAAACAAAATAATTTTGAAAAAATATTTTTTCAGAGAAGCCCAAGTTGCTGAAACGTAACGTTGAGCCCCGATGGATCCGATGGCAAAGTGTGGTCAAAAATTTTAAAATTATATAAAATAATTAATGAGACACTTTCGGATAATATAAATGTATCATATAATGAGATAAACTACCTCAAAGGCAAACAGCCCCCCTCAAAAAAGGCTGTTGCCAATGAAAACAAACAGTGTAAACACAGAAGAAAACATGACTCCAGGCACTGAAAAAACTGGCCCGGAATCAGTCATCAATTACACTCTATCTGATGCAAAACAGAGACTCCCAGGGGAGAATCTGCAGAACATCAGATGGAAGATGCAGACACAAACGTTATACACCCATGGGTGAAAACGTAACTATGGGGAAAATAACAGAAAACATTCTGTATCCAAGCAACTCTCCCAGGGAATTTTTAGAAATGAAACTTCTCAAAAATATGCCAAAAGCATGGGAGAATTGCAAGGGGGGACTTTAGAAGGTTAGGGGAGAGGAAACACTGAATAAGCAGTGCAACAATTAGCAAGAATGACAACAAGAGGCGTATGCCTCGAAAATAGGCAACTTAACATAATTTCAACAAAAAATTTTAAGTACAGCCCTGATTATTTTTTGCCACTTCTTTTTTCCTCTCCTCCTTCTATCCTCCTTAGAATCACATTTTCTCCAAGAATTACGTGTCTGGCATCCTTTAAACTGAGATTTACAAGCACAAAGATCAGTGAGATGTTGACTGATGAAGGGCCAAACAGAGAATGAAATTTGGCGCCAATTTCGGGACGACTGCGTCACTGCGCATGCGCAGTAGAGTCGTACTATGGAGGTCCTTTAGGACATGATTTCTTTTTGTTTTGGATGCAAATTTTGGGGATTGGGGGGCAAAATTTGTGTTTGGCCCTGGTTTTTGTGGAGTTAGCACCAGCTAAGTCTGGGTCATTGGTACAGTATAAAAATATAAAGTTTTGAAAATAAAATATATTAATTTTGCCTTCAATACCAGGAATACTCCAATATTATGGCCCTATTTTTTAAATTATTTCTATAAATCCTCAGGAAAATGGCCTAAAAGGGCATTTTCTTGTAGATTTATAGAAAGAAGTTCTCTGCATTTTCCTTACAAATTAGCTGAAATCAGTTAATCAGCTGAACACTCTCATGCCTGATTAATAAAATTTTGATGATTATTCCTATAATTAGTGTTTGAAATCTAATATTATTGAATCCGTTGAAATATTGCCTACTCATGGAAAGTGACCACTCTACGGCAGCTCTACTGTATGAGGGTCCTACAGATGATACTGTTAATATATCTCAAAAAATGTAATGACAATTGTCATTGAACATGATAATATGTGTCCAAATAAGTTGTAGCATAACTGTACGCATATTAGTACTCCACTGACAATAAGACCCAGACCAGGAAGACGATTCCCAACTCGTGAAGATATGGTGCCAATTAAAAATTTTGGTATGGTTATTGGTTAATGAAGGACAAGTTATTGTGACAGATTACAACTTATTTTGATTTGTTTTGTAGTAGGGCTGTATGATATTCTAAACTGAATACCGGTATTGATATTAAAAAAAATACCATGGTATACCGGTTTATCGAAAAATTGTTCAGATATCTGAACACATGAACCACAATCGGGACTTCAGCCATCACAGTGGAATGAATTAGCATGCCTTGATGATGCAGTTCGAATAACCCTTTACCCACAGCAGACAATATGAAAACTTATTATTTTAAATATTAGTTTATCACATTTTTCAAAACATTTCAACAAAACTATATCGTATGACCCCTCATTGTTGGAACAAGCTCGACAAGTTCGTTCCAATGAGGGGGTCACATGATATGGTTTTGTTGAATATTATTTTTTAACCCCCTTCACTCTGTCAAAATACCAAAATTTCAGGAAGTTGTTTTTTCCCATAATGCATCTAGAAATTTAACCAATTCAATCTCGTTTGACAGAGCTCAATGAGCTCTGTCAAACGAGATTGAATTGGTTAAATTTCTAGTTGCAATATGGAAATTTTTTTCTGCCTGAAATTTAGATACTTTGACATCAGTGTGCAGGGGGTTAATATTTTTTCAACTGCGGAATTTGTATATTACCTGGGTGGATGCCAGTTGGCAAACTGCCATATCTTTTAACATGTTAATTCATTTTAGTCAGTTATATTAGTAGGTACATGTAGAAAATATAATTCTAGAAAATACAAATGTAAAAGTTTTATAGTATTGGCTCCAGATCGCAATCTGGTTGCAACACACTTACATGTACACCAGTGGGTCGAGATTTTGGATATAAAATGCCGCGGAGTGAAGATGACATAAAAACAAAACAAAATTGCATCTCCGATTCTCATGTATGTCCTTGTACTTCTTTTTCGACACTTGAGATTCTGTAGTTTTGTGGGGAGGTAAGCAGACAGAGAATTCCAACCAGACTGTGATGCCACTGATCCAGTCGCAATCCGATCAAAATTCTTTGTACGCTTTTGTGAAGACAGTATTCACCTCAGATTTATCTGCGTCTTATCTGGAACTATATGTACAGTACATGCAGACTAGATTACCACCAAAACACTTGTGGCATGGAGACATGCTTCAAATTTACAGTACAGTGTTGCCCACGTAACTGTATATCTTTCAATTGAATAATCCTGTTAACTGAATAAGCCTTCTAAACATCAATCCATTTACCACACCATCAATGCAAATTTTACCTGTCCATTACCTGTAGGTTATAGAGTAAACTCTCATAAACTGAACACAAAATTTTGTAATTTATCAAAGAATTACTATAACATCCACTGAATTGAACACATCTACAGACATTTTTGGTCTCAATACATTCTATATAGGTATTTAATCTATTATATCTGGTTTGACAGAGCTCAAGATACATGTATAACAGAATAAACACTTAGTTTATAACCAAAAGATAGGAAAATTACTCTATTCCTGTTAATTGTATACTCCTGTTAATTGAATCTTTTTCTCTGGTAAACTGGCTATTCAATTAACATGCTTCCAGTGTACTGGGATTACAAAAGTGTACAGAGCATTCCAACCAGATCATGACTGAGTCGTGATCCAGTAAAAATTATCTGATAGTTTTCCTCCCAACAACACAGCACAATTTCACTTGTCAAGAAATAAATGCGAGAATAATGAATCACAAATGTTAATTTTGTTTTGTTTTTTCTTGATTTGGTCTTGATTTCGCGATATTTTATTTTGGAAATCTCAGCCTGCCAGTGTATCATGATCAGACTGCAATCTGAATGAAAAAGACACCACGTTTATGATCAACGTACTACATGTACATGGACATTTTCTTCAAGTTTCTTTCCTGATGATGACCAGTCAAACATAAACCAGTATGTCTAGTCTAGATCTGGCTGTCTCTATATAGACAGCCAAAAGTTTGACTATAAGCCACTGAAAAGAAAATTCCATTCCTTTATTAACTCGTTAAGGGCTACATTTTCTTTGGTGGTCTGAATTTGTTCATCAAAATAGGCACTCTTCAATAATTTGTGATAAAACAAATTTATATAAACAAAATATTATTTGCATTTGACTGAACATGAAAAATGAGAAAGGAAAATGTTGGCTTTTCCTCTGGTACCCTCATTTTTTTGAAAGCCATGATAGTGGCTTCCAGCACTCAACAAGTTCAAGACTTACTGTTGATTGTTTTTAAGAACATGTTCCAAAGCCATATTTTGCAAGATAATTAACAGGGACTGATATAAGCTTCATACACCGTAACCTTAAAATAGGTGTAGATATAAGGTAAATTATTAAGGTAATCAGTTTCCTCTCGAAACCTAATAATAGGTCTCGAGTTTATAGAAACACGTAACCTCCCCCATAACCTAACCTGTAGGTTACAGCTTATGTCGCACCCTGAACAAGATTAGAATCAGAATCATTCATTCAAAAATTAATAAGGAAGGTAAGTATTTAATAGGAGTGAAGTACAAACCTTTCTTAAAATCTTTCAATCTTTCTTCAGAAATATGATGATATCCAAGTTTGGCAAGCTCTTCTCGAATTTCTTCATCTGTGAAGTCACTGATTTCACTGTTATTTTCAATCATGATTCTCTGTGAAAAAGTAAATACAGTATACAGACATTAACTCCTTGCATGCCTGCTGGCAGATATTCCTGCCCAGGAAGGAAATTTCTTGTCACTAAAATAAGTCAAATATGAGCACATGTAACCAAATTATCACATACAAATTGTACCGACTTTTTGACCAGAGATTACTTAAGCAAAACTTTAAAGAATTTTTCATCGAATCTAGTCATGGCTGCTTCATAGCAGCCATGACCAGATTTGATGAAAAATATATTAAAAATACTCAGCGGGTTAAGAGTTGACTTACATTGTACTTACTGGAGAGAGACCATTGGACATTAAATTACAGGAGAGAGACCATTCTAATGAACTGGCCACCCCTTTCTAACATGCCATAGAGTTCTGCGATTGCAAAAAGCAGTCTTTTTCTCAATCATATAGCGATCTGATCATGAGACTTACATGTACACCAATGGTTAGAGATTTCAAAATTAAAATATGGCAAACTCAAAACTGATTAAGAAATACAAACAAAAATTTCTTTTTCAACAAGTGAAATTGTACAATGCCACTGGTGGGGAAACTGTACAGTGAATTTCAACTAGTGATGAACCGATTATCAAAACTTGCTATCAACCGATTGCTGGTTATTTTTCTTGTCAATTATGCGGATTCCGATGGTTGAAATAGGACACTGAATAAAATCTGTTGGTGCCTGTTATACTACAGAATTCCATTGATAATTCATCAATTACGAAAGCTTAATACCACATAAGTTCTCAGAGTATGCATATTTAGTGCTGGGCAATATTAGCCAAAATAATTGGTTGGGGTGTGGGGAAAAGATCATTATTAACGATACAATCACACAATATTGTTCTCCTGAAGACTGTTTTATTCCGGTAAATAGTGTTAATACAGTTTTGTGTAAGGATACAATACACTTGGCTGTATTAACCAGGAATATACTGTGCACACATACTTTGTGTCTTAAATGAATAATAATTTTGATGTTAATGTGTGTTGTGAAGTCGTACGACGCATGGTTTACACATACGTCAGAATGGATTATTCAATGTTCTTTTTTCAACTTGTTACCCCTCTTGATGTGTTTCTCCAATGTTTACTCTACAATCTTCGGGAAATATAAATTTTATAGTAAATTTCCTTTCTTATTATACCTACAGCAATTGTTTACTACAGGCTTGCACTACAGTGGAAGACCCTAACTCAGATAAAATACTCTCTATTTTAATCTTTCCCAAGAGATTTGGGAAAGAAAAGTGGTGTAAAAAACACCAAGAAAAAAAAGCCAAAACTGGGTCGAGCGCCATCGGCGCACACACAGTAGGGGATGCTCTTCCCTTAGTACAATTCCATGACTTCCGTTAACCAGTGTGCAAAGCAGTCATCAATTAATCATTCTTTTGAGTCTGCCAACATAGGAGTTATGTGATCAGCAGGGAGGAAGGATTCTTACCCAAATAAGAAGACGGGAGGGCCTCCATGTAAACAACTGCGGAAGGTATAAGAAAGGAAATTTGCTATAAAATTTATATTTCTTATCAACCTACCTTACAATTGTTTACTACAGGCTGAACAGACAATAGGATGGAGGGAATCACATAACCAACCACACATAACTCAACTGCACTGGAACCGTGGACAGAGGAAGAGGTCCCTAGTCCTATCAAACCATACAATCACAAACATTAGTAAAAGACAATGAGAGATCAGACATATGGTGAAGTGCGACACACAGACAGAAAGGGCAGTAACATCACGGAGCTGGAACTGACCTTGTAAGAAGCTGAATGGCTGGGATAGACAATAGCCTGAGCAGAAGAAAGAGGGCCCATAGAACAAACGTCGTCTGCCTGCTCCTGCAACTGTCGCAGATAAGTGGAGAAGATAGCATTTCTCCAGTAGGCTGCCAGTCTAACATCCGACAACATGACAGAGTTAGTATAAGCCTTGAGAGGTAGACAATACACACACCTCATGGCAGAAAAACGATTGGTAAAACAATCGCCAGTAGCTAGAGGAACGGAACCTGCACGAATAGCAAGACAAATCCATCGAGAAATGGATTCAGGAGAGAGCTCCAGAAAAAGGCCAGGTCAACCGAGAGGGAGTGAAGCCCACTAACCCGTCTGGCTGAGGCAAAAGCCATCAGAAAAATTGTCTTGCTTGTGAGAAAATGCATATCCACCTGGGATAAAGGCACAAACCCTCCCCCCCCCCTCAAACAGAGCAGCACCCAAGAAAGTGTCCATCCGAAAAAGGTATCTGAAGCATGGACCTGTACCCATTGCTAGAGACCCCCAGAATCAAACATATACCAGAAACTCTGCAATCTGTGTGATCGAAGGAGTGACAGAAGCAACAAAGTGATCGCACACCATCGACAGAAGACCTTCCACTTAGCCGCAGGGCTAAACCAGTGGAGGGAGTGCCTCCTTGAAGAAGAAAAGCAACTCCACTGCTCGTCTCAAAAAAACCACTACGGAGGAGACAGGACCCAATAAAAGACATGCGTGCAGGCAAAATGAAGTCGGGCGACCTTGGCAAAGAAAGTCGTGATGTAGAGGGAGACATGCAGGAACCGCCGCTAACAGAGAACAGAGCATATTGATCCACACCCACTGAGACGACAGGGGAGCGATCGAAAGGATTTGACAACTGCAGGTTCATATCTGGGCTAGAACCTGAGGCAGAATCGGAACCGACAGGAATGCATAGCCAACAAGACCGTTCCAAAGGACGGACAGAGCGTCCACGGTGAAAGCCAGAGCATATGGACATGGGGACATGAAAGTGTCCACCTGATGGTTCCAACAAGTCGCAAAGAGATCGATGTGGGGACGACCCCAGAGATCGCAAAGAGACTGGAACAGCGCCATGTGGAGCATCCACACAGTGGAAAAGAACCTGCCCTGTCGGGACAGGGAGTCAGCTAGGACGTTCAGACGACCGGGAAAGTGACAAACCACCACTCCGGCATTGACATCCTGAGCGAGCAGTGGAAGATCCTGAACCAATTCATACATAGGAACATAGTGCGTGCCGCCCTGGTTCCAAATGTAAACAACCACCGTTGAATTGTCAGACCACAGAAGGACCTGACAATTCGAAAGGCGGGGGATCCACTGCCGGAAACTCAGAAGAAGAGCAAGAAGCTCCTTCTGGGTGACGTAAAGAGCTGCTAGATCCTGGTCCCATGACCTGTGAAGGAAAAGACCTAGAGGATCCAACGTCACACCCCATCCGAGATCACTGGCGACTGCCGTCCGAACACGATCGGACGTGGGAAAGTCCAACAGAACTCTCTGCATAATCCACTGAACATCTGTCAGGGGAGAAGGTGACGAGGAAGAGACTCCGGTAACAGAAGCGTTAGAACCAGAGGATCGACATTCGGCCTCCAACGACTGAGCGGAAAGTGTTGGAGAGGTCAGGCATGCAGCCAACCTAGAGGAATGAGATCTGTCACCAAAACGCAGAGACCGAGCAGCCAGGGAAGACTCCGAGCTGATGCGGACGAGGACTGGGACAGAGTCAGGGCAAAAGGCTGAGAAAACCACAGCCCTTACCTGGGAAACTGCTACCGTATCCAGCTGAGTAAGGAAGTCCATCCCAGATGACAAAATGACGGAGAAGGGACCAGGTACGACTTCTCCCCGTTGACTCTGAACCCTAGTGACGTGAGTAGTCTCAACAGTATGGCGACATCAGACTCCAGAAAAGCAGCATTGGAATGCCTCTGGAGGATATCAACTAGATAAGCCGAAGAAGACACCCTGGACTGTGAGCTATGTAAGACGAACACATGCAACATCAGACAGGTGAAGGCCCAAGGATCCAGGTCGATGCCAAAGGGCATGGCCTTGAACTGGAAAACATCCTGGGGAATGGAGCGGCGAACCGACCTGAAAGCCTCCATGCTGAACTGAGGAGCAACGATAGACTGCGTCAGGATACTCAGATCGATAACCTGTCTGAGTCAGCCATCCTTCTTCGGCTCCAAGAACAGGCGGGAATTAAATCCCACTGAAAGAAAGTTCTTGATGACCTCGAACGCCCCATGTGACAGGAGATTGCCTATCTCAATGATCGAAAGTTCCCAACATGTAATGTTGAAAGGGACTCATGTTGGAAGAGGCACTCTTGACTGAGTGGAATGCCTCAACCTGGGACGAAATCGAGGTGACTACTACCTACCCTACCCTGTGAGTGAGTAGAAGTGGTGGCAGGAGGATCAGCCCTTAGCTTCGCAGAGGAAGCAGAAGGGTACTTGTTAGGCTTTGGACGGCACCTGCCTCCAACAGAAGAAGGCCGATCAAGCTGACTAAGCAGCAGCAGATCAATGGAATGACAAAGGGAGTCATCCCGGACCGTCGCCACGGAACCATGGAATAGACACGGATCTGTCGATACTGCCCCTCAAGAAGGGAACGTCTTGTGTCCAGCACAGCGTCCCTGCGAACAAATTCCAAGTTAGCCGTGTTACAGGCATGTGTGTGAGAAGATGCATGAGCGCCTTGGACAGCACACACAAAACAAAAACCTGTTTGTCGTCAAACTCATCTGGGAGCAGATAAGCGGCAAAGCAAAGACGACGTGATCGAAGAGAGAAAGCATTCCAGCATCTCTCCTGATAAGCCTAACATAGACTCCAGAGTCTCCATATGAAAAATGGCCGGCTTGAGAGTTGGAGTCCTGACCCAAGACCGTCAACGTCTGGCAGACTGACGGATTGGCGAAATCGTAGGAAAGATAACGCACCAGAGGCAAAAAAGTGTCAACCCTGATGAAGAACGACGTCTTTCATAGCCTTGGAACTCAGCTTTGAGTCCAAAGCTGTAAATGCTTCAACCACCTGTACCGACAGGCACGGTCGAAGGCGGCCAGAAGCAGGTTGCTCCACAGGCTGTATGCGTGCGACCGATGATCATAGCTCATCATGGGCAAACCAGCCGACGCCTCCCATGGTGTAGGCATGTAGGCTCCCATCCCGGGAGGCGGCGCCACAGGGGGCACCCGGAAACCACTCGTATCCTCACTGGAAGCAACGGAAAAGGCTCTTGGACAGAACCTAAGCGAGCAAGGAGAGGGCCTCCCTAAGCTCACTAACTGTCGGAACGGTACGACGTGGGAACGAACCAACAAAGTGGCTTCACTCCTGACCCATTTACCAGCGAAGGGTTACGATCCTCAAATACACCCGACGCGGGGAGATGGCTGCAGCCGAAAACATCTGACAGCAGATGTGTATTGGGGTATCACATACCCCGAGGATCTACAGATCAGAAACTCAGGAGAGTCGCCACGGACCTCTGCGGGACAGAAGGTCCAGGCTGCACAAAAAGCGTTGGTCACACGAAACTGGCCATGGGACCAGAGTGCGTGGACGGAAATGCCACGGAGCTCATGGTGATCCCCACCTTGAACATCCGAATCCAATCAGAAAAACTGAGGTACTCGACGGCTGAGAGACCACAGTTTCAGTAGAGGGTTCGGCCGGCAGCCCCTTCCAACTTCGCCAAGTTGAAGTCAGGAAGGCTGAGGCCAATACCCCATGTCTACACTACCAGACATCTCTGCAGACCCCTGCAGGGATAAAACAGCTGTGCTCAACTGCTGAGATGACACATCAGTGGCTTCGGTCGGCAGCCACTTCCGACTTCGCCGAATTGAAGTCAGGGAAAGCTGAGGCCGATACCCGTCGTCTACACTACCAGACACCTCTGCAGACCCCTGCATGGATAAAACTGCTGTGCTCAGTGGCTGAGAGGACACAGCAGGGGGTTGGGTCGGCAGCCACTTCCGACTTAGCCGAGTTGAAGTCAGGGAAGGCTGAGGCCGATACCCCACAACCACACTACAGACATCACTGCAGACCCCTGCAGGGATAAGCCGAGGCCGGCTAAAACAGTGACCGATGACGTTGTTGACGGAACAGCAGCAGCAGCAGATATGACAGGAGCTGTTGAAACTGGCAGAAAAGGGGAGAGAGCAACCTAGCTCGGCCTCCAAAGGAGGAGTCACAACCCTAGTGGCAGAATATTCCTCATATTGAACTAAGTTATAATTAGGGCTCCCACAGGGAGCCCATATATGAACCCAGGGACTTGGCTTTAACAAACTTAAATCTCACCCTCCTAAGGATGCTGCACACCAAATATCAAAACATTCCGACTGCTGGATCTGAAGAAGATTTTAAAAAAAAATTCCTCATTTTGAACTAAGTTACAATTCAAGCTCCCACAGTGAGTCCAAATAAGGACCTAGGGTTGAACAAACTTGAATCTTCCCCCCCCCCCCCCAACCCCCCTTCAAGGATGCTGCATATCAAATATCAAAACATTCCAACTGCTGGATCTGAAGAAGATTTTTAAAGAAAAATTCCTCATTTTGAACTAAGTTATAATTCGGGCTCCCACAGTGAGCCCAAATATGAACCCAGGGACTTGGCTTGAACAAACTTGAATCTCCCCCCCCCCCCCCCCCCCCCCCCCCCCCCCCCTAAGCATGGTGCATACCCAATATCAAAAGATTCTGCCTGCTGGATCTTGAGAAGAAGATTTTCAAAGAAATTTGCCTGAAATGCACTAAGTTCGAATTCGAGCTTCTATAGTGAGCCCAAATATGAATCTAGGAAGCCTATTTGAACAAACTTGAATCAGATCCACCCCACAATGTTGCATACCAAATATCAAAAGATTCTGCCTGCTGAATCTGGAGAAGAAGATTTTTTAAGAAATTTGCTTGAAATGCACTAAGTTCGAATTCAGGCTTCTATAGTGAGCCCAAATATGAATCTAGGGGGCCGATTTGAACAAACTTGAATCAGATCCACCCCTCAATGTACCATACCAAACATCAAAAGATTCTACCCGCTGGATCTGGAGAAGAAGATTTTTTAAGAAATTGGCCTGAAATGTACTAAGTTCGAATTCGAGCTTCTGTACTGAGCCCAAATATATACCCAGGGGGCCGATTTGAACAAACTTGAATCAGATCCACCACACAATGCTGCATACCAAATATGAAAAGATTCTGCCTGCTGGATCTGGAGAAGAAGATTTTTTAAGAAATTTGCCTGAAATGCACTAAGTTCGAATTCAGGCTCCTATACTGAGCCCAAATATGAATCCAGGGGGCCGATTTGAACAAACTTGAATCAGATCCACCCCACAATGTTGCATACCAAATATGAAAAGATTCTGCCTGCTGGATCTGGAGAAGAAGATTTTTTAAGAAATTTGCCTGAAATGCACTAAGTTTGAATTTGAGCTTCTATACTAAGCCCAAATATAAACCCAGGGGGCCGATTTGAACAAACTTGAATCAGATCCACCCCACAATGTTGCATACCAAATATGAAAAGATTCTGCCTGCTGGATCTGGAGAAGAAGATTTTTTAAGAAATTTGCCTGAAATGCACTAAGTTCGAATACAAGCTTCTATACTGAGCCCAAATATAAACCCAGGGGGCCGATTTGAACAAACTTGAATCATATCCACCCCACAATGTTGCATACCAAATAAGAAAAGATTCTGCCTGATGGATCTGGAGAAGAAGATTTTTAAAGAAATTTGCCTGGTATGCAACAAGTTCGAATTTGGGCTTCTATAGTGAGCCCAAATATGAATCCAGGGAGCCAATTTGAACAAACTTGAATCAGATCGACCCCACAATGTTGCATACCAAATATCAAAAGATCCTGCCTGCTGGATCTGGAGAAGAAGATTTTTGAAGAAATTTGCCTGAAATGCACTAAGTTCAAATTCGAGCTTCTATACTGAGCCCAAATATAAACCCAGGGGGCCGATTTGAACAAACTTGAATCAGATCCACCCCACAATGTTGCATGCCAAATATCAAAAGATTCTGCCTGCTCGATCTGGAGAAGAAGATTTTTTAAGAAATTTGCCTGAAATGCACTAATTTCAAATTCAGGCTTCTATAGTGAGCCCAAATATGAATCCAGGGAGCCGATTTGAACAAACTTCCATCAGATCCACCCCACAATGTTACATACCAAATATCAAAAGATTCTGCCTCCTGGATCTGGAGAAGAAGATTTTTTAAGAAATTTGCCTGAAATGCACTAAGTTCGAAATCGGGCTCCTATACTGAGTCCAAATATGAACCCGGGGGCTGTTTTGAACAAACTTGAATCAGATCCACCCTACAATGTTGCATACCAAATATGAAAAGATTCTGCCTGCTGGATCTGGAGAAGAAGACTTTTAAATCTTTTTCCCGTTGCCTACAGTGTTAAAAAGTGCTGACTCAGTACTTTTTCAAAGTCCTGAAAAAAGTACCTTGTGATCAAACCGATAGGGATTTTTTTTAACCATTCTATTTTACTGGATAAAAGTAAGCTTTATACAAAATAAGAATTCTCTGTGCCGTGTAGTTTTGGAGATATGCCAGTTTTAAGGTTTTTCCTATTTTTAGCTCCTGAGGTTCCCACGGGGCAATGAGAAAATTTTTGTTTTGCATCAATCAACTACTTATGACCCATTATCATCTCATATCCAATTTGGTTCAAATCGACCTCACAGTTCTGAAAATAGAAATTTTAGGCGTGGCCAAAATGTTTGCCCCTCCCATAATGAAGGCAAATAATGCCCGACAAACTTCTCTTGAACAAACTTGATTCTAAACCTCAAAAGGACTCTGTATACCACATATCAAGTCTCTGCTACTGGTGGTTCATTAGAAGATTTTCAAAAAATTTGGCCATTTTTCCCCCACACCTCTGCTCAATATGAGCCGAAAGCTATTTTGGATAAAAATCAAAATGCCCCTATATAACCACTACTTACATGAAATTTAATTAAAATGTGGCCAGTGATTTAGGAGAAAGAGGCTCAAACACCACCTTCACGCAGGACGACGGACGAAGAGTGATAAGAAAAGCTTACCCTGACTTTCAGTCAGGTGAGCTAAAAACCCCATTAACCTTTTATCAATCTCAGACAATGTAAAATTTTATTATTTTAAATATCATTTTTTCTAGTTTTTCCAAAAATTTCAACAAAACCATATGATGTGATCCTCATTGGAATGCACTCATTCCAGTTAGGGGTTACATGTACATATGGTTTTAGGGCTGCACGGTATTTGGATTTGAGTACCAGTGACGGTATTGAAAACAATATTGTGGTATACCGTGAAACAGTTCAGACTGAAAGCAAAATAAAACTGAAATACTTTACTTTTTTGTAAGCCCTTGATAAATGCAATGTACACAGTCCCACCGTCCCAGATGAAAAACAACTCATTAAATTCGGTACATTCAGAGTGTTGAGTTTACTTTGGATGTAAAAGAATTTTGACGTTCAGCAGTTCATTGTTTTGTCAGCAATCAGACAAAAATTGTTTCAAATTACGCAGATTGCAAAATGTGCGACAATTTTTGTCATATTGCTGACAGACGTGTGAAGCCATCACTGCTGTTTCACTGGGAAAACATTGTCAGCTTGTGATTGACACCAGACTGTCATGAAACTGAATGGTGATCATGTCTCGGAGGCGTGCTTAATATCAACAGCCCGACTGGCCTGACATGTGACAGCTGACATTATCATGTTAGGAAGTTTATTGTGGGAAGATAGGGGAAGGGGAGGAGCTACTGAGGGCAAGTTGAGCTGGAACTCAATTTTGGTCAATTCGTATCCAAGATTGGACAATTTGGTCCTGGTAATTTTAGTATGTGGTCAGATAATAATCACAGAAGATGGGTATAATTCAATCAATATTTATTTATTTCTAATGAGAACAGCAAGATGAATACATAAAAAATGTATAACAATGAATAAAAAAATATCTACAATGAGCACACTTGTTATCTAAGACGAGAATCAGTCAAAAACCTTGACACAAGAATTTTACTTGAAGCACTGAACAGTGAACACAAACAAAATGCACTATTGAATTTTCCACAATGTTTTGTTCCTATTATGGGTATCATTAGATATGAAATAGTTTTTAGAGTCCTGTCCCCACAATACTTGTCACTCATATAATTTTTTAATATGTGTTTTAATGTTTAGTGTTGGTAACAATAGCCTGGCCCAATAATAAAACGCTTATCGAGACAAAAGTGACTGACCATGTTTATACAGGATTTAAACTAACAAAGACTAATTTACTTGTATCCAGGTTTCTATCGGATGAAAGCAAGTAAACAGACTAATAATTTTTCGTAACAATAGGTTCAATAACTTTGCAGACACGGAATAGTCTTCCATTGAATCCATTCAAATCCATTCAAATCACTCATTTCACCGGGGCAGTAAGTAATACTTCTATTTATAACTCCAAAAATATATTTTTTTACTGGTGATATCCCTTGCATTTAATATGTGTTTTCCCTATTTACGCGCATTACATATATTTTTATTTCAAGAAAATGCAAATTTCAAATCATAATACCGGGTCCAAAAATTGTATACCATTATTCATTTTTGATGGACGTTTTTTTAACCGGTGACGATTTCAATACCAGTACCAACCGGTATACCAAACCGGTATACCGTAATACTTCATTACCAGCCTAACACATCACATGACCAATTACATCCAGTTCTGAATCTTCTGTTTCTGCTTTGTAAGTTCGGGTTGCATTGCAAGAAAAACAAACCCCACAGCAGTTATCTTGATGATTACACCAATTAAAATGGTTTATACCTCTCTACTGGAACACGAGGAGCCAATTAATGATATACATGTAAGGTCAGTATTAGGGCTGACACGATTAATCGATTGTTGATCGGTCAGACCGAAATCAATTAGTATTTGTCGTTGTTGAAGAATCGGTGAATTTTACCCCATTTTAGACGTTTAATAATTAAAAAAAAAAAATGATGAAAAAACTATTTGTTTCTAAAGGTAAAAGGTCAAGAACGTCAACGTTGATCCTCAAGAAGCTGTTAGAAGTATTTGTCTTTTAGGTACGTTCAAAGCTTTAATGTTCTGAACTTTTGAACCGTCAGTATAATAATCAAGACCGGCCGGCAGTTGCGAACTTGCAAAGTTCGTAACTGACGACTGGTCTTGATTATTACACTGACGGTTCAAAAGTTCAGAACATCAAAGCTTTGAATTTACCTAAAAGAGGATCGTCTTCGTTGTTTACTTGATGTAGGTCAACTGACTTGAACTTCATTTTTAATGACATCAAAGGGAGAGGGGGGTCATCTAGGTACGATTATTTTGGACGATTAATAGATTCCTAAATTCAAAAATCGTGACAGACCTAATCAGTATATATGTGTATCGTTCTGTTTTCTGAAGCTGCCAAACTCTGATGCTGGATATTTTGCTTCAGTTATTTCTTACTTGGTTTTTAAAACACTTTAAAACCCCAACATACCAACTACACTAGAGATGGGCGGTATTGACATTTTTGGTTTGGTATCGGTATCTGTATTTTTTCTACCAGATACCTCGGTTCATTTGAAATCAGTTCACATATGGCTGACTGCAGTCTGTATATATGTGTGTGTGTGGGGGGGGGGGGGGGGGGGGGTGTAACTATTAGAGACTGGCAGTTTAGTTTTTTGGAGTTTGGTTTCAGGTTTTTTTGGAGGAAAAAACCTCAGTTTCGGTTCCGGTTTCCTGTATGAAAAGTTTTTATATATGGATGTATTACGAACAGGTTTATTCTAGAAACATTCGTAACTGAATAATGGACAGTGGCAATCAAGATAGAGGGTCTAGCTTTCGACAGAGCCATAATGTCAGAACAAGTTATCAAACAGTTTGCTTTATATTATTTAACAAGTGCCGTCACTGGTAACATGGGTGGAAAATAAGAAATTTGCTGCAGAATGTTGAAAAACACCACGGAAATGACACCTACGTATTTTCTGACAAATTAGTGAATAAAACAATTAAATCCAATCAATCCATGTGTCCTTGCTGTTATTTCGTTTCCAGAATATTTCGGATAATCGGGTGACCATCGGGTGACCAGATACAAAACAGACTATAACATTTGTATAGCTTGTTTTGGAATTTCTGTGCAAGAAAAATAGTGTTGAGAACTTGAAAGACGAAGCACT
Organism: Pictodentalium vernedei; assembly: GCA_031216915.1. NCBI lineage: Eukaryota > Metazoa > Mollusca > Scaphopoda > Dentaliida > Dentaliidae > Pictodentalium > Pictodentalium vernedei. The sequence continues at coordinate 152,447,775 of CM062292.1, forward strand.
TCAAATAAGAAATTGGCGTTTTATTGAGAGGGAAGTCGGAATTGTTGATTGGTATAGCCCCCCCCCCCCCCCCACCCCCCAAATCACTGGCAGTATATCCGTTTGTGAAAAAATGAGGCCGCCATGAAGGGGCGACAAAGGGATGTTGCTATACCAGGGACCAACCATGATTCGGCCCACTGCAGGAAAATTTTCAATTCCAGGATCCCCAAAAAACCTATTTCCTTGCAACTGAGTGAATATTTTGATGTTTTCACGGAGATCTATTTGTAAGGTTTCACACTTAGCATCAGTATCTTTTTTGTAAGCATGCAGTGTTATTTTATTATTTTGATTTAAAATCACAAGATATGGACAAATAATTAAGTACCATGACCTTTTCTTCGAAGTTTGAAAACAACATCCCACAATTTGTCACTGCAGTCGCTAAGTTTCATTAGTTTATGAATATTAATCAATGCAGCTGTTATGCCTTATGGATGTGGGTGCTTCGTACCCTGCGTTTTGATCTCCATTGTGTGGTTCTTCTTATACATGACTAACATGAGCTATTGTATTTTTAGTGTTAATAGATATGCCCAGTGGCTTGTTTTTGTTAGTTATTTATATCCACTAAGTTGTCATTATTAATGTCTTAATGGATCAGTGTTGTGGGGGTTTCTCTTTATCTTTGTTTCTGTTTCTCCATCATGTGTATGCACAGGGAGGAGGACAACTCGGACCAAAGACCACTCTGCCTAAGACAACTAGGACCTGTTTTAAAGAAAACTCTAACCAGTTTTGAAGACCACTCGGACCAGTTGTTTTGAAGACAACTCGGACCTGTTTGGAAGACAACTTGGACACACATCAAAGACAAGTTGGACCAATGTTGAAGACAACTCTGACCAGTTTTTTCGACAAGTCTGACCAAATCGTCAGAGAAAGAGTCATGGCGAATTATAATATTAACTGGCGAGTGGATGAGGTTGGGGGGTCAAAGCAAAGAGGCCTTTTTGGCCTGCCTCATAAGGAGAAGCCAGGTTTTGAAGAGTGCCTTGATGTCACGTTGGAGGTGGGGTTCAAGCTGAGGTCACAGTCGCTGGGGCTTAGGGGAAAATCTTGGAAAGAAAATGAAAATGCATGCCAAATGTGTAATCTGTCTACCTGTCTTTGATGTTGGCCGAGGTTTCTTCAAAATAGGCTGGAGTTGTCTTAAACTCTGGTCTTCAAAACAGGTCTGGCTGGTCTTGAGCCGCGTGGTCTTTGGTCCGAGTTGTTTGTAATTTATATGCACATACACCATAACTGCACCTCCTGTGATGCGGGGCTACACCATCTTCGAGGGTTAAGAACTCAAAATATAAATATTATGTGTTTGTGAATTTATTCTTTGTTTCTTTCTGGGATTATAAGTGTAAAAAAATTGAAGTGATGAAAAAAAAATCAGTTTGAGATCGCTTCTTATCATTTTTTAAACATGGTACTGAAAGTGACAGGAACGTTTTACCCACTTCATCATTGCCATTGAAGTCATCAACATTCATAAGTTCAGAGTTCACAATGGCAAGTGTTCATGGAAACGTTGATCAATGTGTTTCCCGGTTTTATCACTTTCTCGGATAGATAAAATAAAAAAAAAAACAAACACTCCCTAAAATGATTTTGTGAGTATTTTTTTTATTTCCACCACACATTGTCACCAACCTGAACATTTAAGTTTTCCTTTTTGCATTTTTGGTATAAAGATTCACGTTTTTGAGGGGAGGAGAATGTGTATGGTCTACATCGCTCAGCTGGCCTTGTGAGCTCTCTGACTGGTCACCTAACCCTATAACAAATCAACAATCGACAAGAATATTATTCAATCGATGGACATGAAGACATTCCAAAGGGCAACGTTCTATACAAACCAGAATGTTCGTCATTTGATTGGTGTATTCTGGGCAATTGCTGTAGTGGACAGAAATTCACAGAAAACCATGAAGAAGGTTTTCCAGAAAAATCTCAGTTTGGTTTCCAAAAAAAACGGAACCAAAAAACCGAAAACCGCCAGTCTCTAGTAACTATGTGTGTGTGCCTTTCAGTTTGTAATATATCATTTACCTTAAATTTGGCTTAAAATATTCCCTTCTGGATTGAAAATGCGATACCACCATAGGTACATACACCTTTGCTGAAAAGTGCATTTTAGACATTCTTGGAAGTTGGGATCTCTAAGTTTATTATTATTTGAAGACACATGACATTTTTGGAAATTGGATCTATAATGCAAACGTCCTGACCAGACCTGTTAACCTCTGAGGTGACTGTCAGTGAGATTTTGATGAGCTCTCAGTGAGATTTGGATGCTTGTCAGTGAGATTTTTGCGCACGGCCAATACATCAATATTTTCCTTGTTATGCCTCCCAGGGTCCCACCCGGGCACGCCCCCCACAACCCAAATGCATTAAATTTCATTTTAATGATTTATTTTAACACCTTTAAAGGTATTTGTCAGTAAAAGCATACAAATATGGATATCACTGGTCCAAGCACCCCCCCCCCCCCCCCCCCCCAACACACACACAAATGTGAGTGGATGCCTATCTACCCTTTGCCTGTACCAACCCCCACCCCCCCCCCCCCAGTCCAGCCATTTTTCCCTGCTCATGCAAGCCCATCCCGATGCTTCAATACATGGAGGCTGAAACGTCCCAGGACCAAAACGTTCAAGAACCAACACAAGCATTCCTTCTTTGTTCATGCCATTTATTCATGTAAATTACAACTTCAGTGATGTATTTCACAAAGAATACGATGCCAAACTCAACTTACCTTATAAAATCGTAAATCTATATTTTTTTCCAATTTATTCACAATTACCATGATACATTTCAGTCAATATTTCATTGGCAAATATTTTAAAAAAATTTAAAACCGACTGAAAATCAAATGTTTGTGATATTTTCTTCACACTTCATTCGCGCATAACTGGCATTCTGTTTTACCATCAAACACAATTTATTTATATTGTGTCCAGTAAATGTGTATCTTATCTTTGATAAATTATCATTTCCAACAAGTATTCTGCATCATAAATTTATATATTGTGACCAACATGACAACTTGTTTAATTTTCAAAATAGAACACAAGACTCGCCATTGAAAGATGCAGAATTTTGCAGAAACTCAGTCGATCACAGCCGAATCTGACGTCACTGAACACATTCTCACAAATGTTTGTAATCTCGAGTGTCCGAGAGTTCAGAAATTTGTAAACAGTAAATTGTGATGGATTTCAGGACAACTATTTTGAAAAGTGTCAAATCGGGAGAAAATAGGATGTGACCGCGAGAGCGTGATTTGGTGCCTCAAACCGGGAGAGTTAACAGGTCTGCTCCTGACGTCTGGGTCTGTGATCTCCAATGAGTAGTTCTACTTTACGGGATGCATTTCGAACATTTCACTATAAACTGTGAACGAGTTGAAGATTTTCATAATCCATCCATCCATCCCTACACTCTCTCACTCTGTCTTTCCCTCTCTCTCTAATATTCTAAGAAATTTCGAAAATGAACTCGGTACTGCTCAGAAAACAGTTGACAATACATTGAAGTGTACAATGTCAATGTAGCTGTAAACTGGCAAAATTTTTACCGTCACTTTTTCATTTAAAATGCTTTTATATTCACTAGATCAAAGAATAGTAAGTAGAAAGTATCTTTAATTAATCTGATTGGGGGTCAGATTCGGTATTTGGTGACACCGCTATGGGGTGATTCGTCGATTTCGCAGGTTCTTTATTTTTGATGGAACGATATTTTCCTGTTTCATGGAGTAAGACAAGAATAATGTAAAAATTAACATGATAGTAACATGTTCAATTGAACTATACACGGCTGTTTCGTATCTGTAACGATCACAGAAGATAATATTCTGCACCTAAAATTGAATTTTCAGTTTGAACTTCATGTCTGTGCAAGTCATAAAATACACAGACGCTAAGTATAAAGTGGAAAATACTTCACGGTCATTCTAATAAAAACAACATGATTGATATGACATTACAGTAGCCTTTTGCAACAAACAGTTCTAATTAAATTAAGCTCCCCTTCATGCAAAATGTGTACCTAAATTTATTTTCATTCGGTTGTGAGATCTGATTTGTTCTTTGCCACCATGATGTAAACAAATCTTTCTTCAATACGATTGGTTATTCGAAATACTTATAGCATGGATCTCCACCACGACAGCTTTTTCATACAAAATTTGAGGTAAGAGAACGTTTTCGCGACAAATTCGAAATGTACGGCAAGCCGGAAGGGAAATCAACTTACGACTTACGAGTTATGACTTACGACTTATGACTTACGAGTTACAAGCCGGAAGGGAAATCAACTTACGACTTACGAGTTATGACTTACGACATTTTGATGTATAATTTGCGTATATTTAATTTGAAGCTTAGGAATATGAGAGGTGAAAACTTCAAAATAAACAAAATTCCATTTCTTATATAACCTTATATATACAGTAAACTGTGTTGGTGCGGATATGTAGAATGCTAGATTAGGACTTCCTTGGAATTAAAGAGAGGTATAGAAGGAAAAGAGGTCAGGGGATTAGGGAAAGGAGTCGGGAGTATAGCAGAAGTATTTTGAGTATTACTAAGGGACATCTTGGAAAAATTGCTTCCCTGCGGCTTCCAGTCTCGTTCCTTTTTTTGCTCCTGGTGGATACATTTTGATGGGTACCATCAATAGAGCTGGGAGGATATGAAATTTTGCTTCGGTTTTGTTTGCAACTCGGTTTTGATTAAAGGATTCAGATTCGGTTTACGGTTACGGTTTCGGTTATCATGTAGGAAAAAATCAATATTCTGATTCTGTTTGAACAACCTCTCACATGTATAAGCCTTCTCTGTATCGTTATATAGTTACTATTCAGATTTTAATTAGCATCGATCATTATATAGTTACTACTCAGATTTTAATTAAAACATACAAATATGGATATCGTTAGAACCAGCTCAATGAGCTGGTTCTAATGATGTGCATATGTGTATGAGTTTTTTAGAAAATATTTAAATTAGTTGGTAATGATGTGAAATTCTAGTATTTTTTTTAGTGTTTCGTGAAGAAATAACATGTCAGATGGAAAAACAAATTCTTCAATTCTCAAGTTTTGCCATGTACTAGTACTTGATTGATTCTCTTCCACATGTTGTCTGCACATCCACATTAATAACCTGAAATTTCGGTTATTGAAATAGTATTCGGTTCGGTTTCGGTTTCTAGTTTTAATAACATAAAACAACTCGGTTTTCGGTTAACCTCCCAGGTCTAACCCTAAATTTTTAATGTGTCTGGTTTAAGGACTCTCGTCTTTTGACATGATTCTATCTGGAGCCATCGTTCCCACAAAACTCATAATGAGTGCGCAATAAGTGCCTAATGTGTGGTACGTATGAGTAAATAGGTTTCAGCATTGGAGTCGTACGAGAATATACTGTACCCAACATGCAACGCGTTATGTCGTCACGCCGAAGTGTACAGATGACGATGACCACTATGCCCACCAGCTGAAGATCCAAACGCCCCCCCCCCCCCCTCAGTATACTACTGGGGTAATCAAGTAGGTTGCGAAATAATGGAATGTACATTTTGTTTTACAGATCTTGCCTCAATTAAAGAACGCCTTCAAGTGTTGAGAAAGAAGAGGAATATCCAGTTAAAATCCTCCGTAAGTGATCATAACCCCTACCCCCACACATAACACCTCACACGAGTAACTTCTCTTGCGCTCTTTGCTCCGACTGCAAAATGATTTCTTACCGATTTTAAAGATAAAACTCGGGAACGATTTCTGAATGCATCGTGATATTCTAGAGGCCAGCGTGGTAATTTTATTGGAGCAAACTGATTTCCCAGTATGGTGTGATTTACAAAGTTGAGGGAGGCTGGGTGGGGGGTGGGGGGGGGGGGGGCAAAGAGCTCTTCAAGTTCATGGTCTTTTGTATTGAGTCACTATATCACAGGAAGAGAATAAGCGTCAACAAATCGTTCGACTTGGAGGCTTTTTTTTATCGATTTGGACAGTGTTGTGGGGGTGTGAATCTTTGACGTTTCGTACACATGACGTTTCGTACACGCGACGATTCGTACACAAATAGGACGCTCCGTACACAAAATTTGAACGTTTCCTACACAAGGTGATCGTTTCGTACACAATTTAAATATAAGTTTGTTTTATAAAATTATTCATTATTTTATTTAAAATTATTTTTTAGTTTCATTATATAAAATTTTTCCTGTTTTGTACATGATGTTGATTTTTGATCACATATTAAATAGATTCATTTCCTTGATCTCTTTGATTTTTTGTTTGATTCACTATTTGATTTTTAAGATAAGTCGCATGTAAGTTAGTGAGGACACAGCATCCAATCTCCCTCGTTAGGCTGACGGATGACCTCCAGCCTTCAAAAAACCACATATTGGTGGCATGTTTTTCCTTTTTGTAACCGCTGCGGCGCGACAATGCTGTAGCTGCTTTCAAACCAGCGTTACTGTTTGGATTTCTCTTCTTCGGATATACAGTAGGTTGTGATAAACAAAATATTAGATACTAATTGTAATATCAGGTGCTGAGTAACACCTTCCCCAATCAGTTATCAAGTCCACATACCCCAAATTGCAAACTGGCTTTTCATGTTGCGCAGTCTAAAACAAACGAACAAGGACAAAATAGCTAATTGGGTCATAAGGGATTCCAAGAATCCTTCATCGTCCCTTTGCACCTTCGGTGTAAGGATTATAATGGTTAATTTGCCGGATGCATATTGCTGCTATGTTATTACAATGGTCACTTGAAAAACAGGTAACAATTGAACCTAATTGCTAATCAAAATAGGACTAGTCTGTGATTTCATTTCGGAGAAATCTTTTTAGGCTCCTTTGAAATGAAACCACAGAGTAGTACTATTGTTAAGGGCAAAGAAAAAAAAACAAGACAAAAATTTGCTGTAAATACAAAGTAAATAAAAATCGTGTTGGAATAAAATCATAGAAATACAAAAACAACATGTCATTTTTGTGTTTTGCATGTATCACATTTTGTTTAAGATAAACATGGATTTATTTAAAATAAATCAATTTTATTCAAAGAAGAGTGATAAAAAGATGTGTGTACGAAACATCCTGGCACTTTGTGTACGAAACGTCCAAAAATTGTCGTGTACGAAATGCCCGTGTCCGAAACGTCCTGCTCCCGTGGGGTGGGTGTAACTCTTTGTTGTTGATGAATATAAAGCTCGCGGGGCTAAGTTTGGTGCGCCAAAAGCATAGAGCAGAGTATTCGTCGCTGACTGATGTTATCCCTTGTATGTTTTTTGGTGTATTCCATTGTATAGTAATAAGCAAAAATTCGGTTTAGTTTTTGTTATGCCTCTTCTTGCATACAAGTTCTTATACTAACATGAATGTATAATCTTTTCCTGTCGTTCCATATGTTATGCTATCTGTAGGTCAGTGTTACAGAATGTAAATGTTGGCGTCTAAGTGGGGTGAGAGAAGGATTTGCGGGGTTAGTACAACCCCCGGCCTGTAACGTTATAGCACTCCGTCTATACAACTTTCTTCTCGTGTCACCTACCCTGTAAAAATATACCGTATTTTTTATGGTAAAAGTATACCGGCAATCCAGTTGCCAGTATTTGTACCGTTGAAATTACGGTATACTGTAAACTGTCATACCGTAAAAATACAACAATACCGTCAAAATACGGTATACCCTAAACTATTATACCATAAACAATACTGTAAAATTGATGTAAACCGCAAATTGTTATACCGTGAAAAAGATCTCAACACCGTAGAAATTACGCTATACCATAATTTTTCTAACGGTAAAACAAAAAATAGACAATGTGTAAATTACGATATACTGAATTTGGTTTACTTCGTAAAACGACCACAATACTGTAAATGACAATGTGAAGATGAAGGAATACCATAATTTTACGAATAGAATGTAAAACTAAGGTAACACCAGAAAATTGACGACTTATTCAAATAAAAATTACTGCAACTCCAATATCACTTTTAAAGAAAAGCATACTATATGTAAAAATATACTTGCAGGGATTTTTTGTTCTTTTGCCCAAAATGATGACACTGAGAAAAAATTAATTTTCGGAAAGGTTGAAAACAAAATGACTTGAATACTGACAATCAAAATTCACAGTCTCAAAGACCATAAATTAGGGACTAAGTACTAGACCTAAATAACATAAACAATCAGAAGAAGAGTTATTATATTTGATATAGAATCTTTATTACCGTAAGATGACCAATTACATAACTTCAATACTTTGATATAAATTGTAACAAAATCAACAAAAAATGTATATTCAACAATATAAAACAATAAAAAAAAATCAATGGTTTAACTGTGGAGTTGAAGGTTCTGGTCACCATGTGGATGCTGATGCTGCAACACACATATTCTCCCACCCAATGATACAGCAACATGCTAGATATATTGGTATTATTATGGGAAGGTAGAAAGGTAAAGGATATTTCCGTAAATACAGATCATTTATACGGGCAAAACTACCCCTGGGGTTTGTGCATACAGTAAATGGTTTTGTGTTTTAAAATTATATGCAAAAGACTCCAAAGGATAATCTCTGGGCCATCAACAACATACCCTGCAAGTCCCGTGGAAGTCAGCTCATTCAGCATGGAGAATATAGAAGGTATAATATGGTAAATGGTTTTGTGTTTTAAAATTGCATGGAAAAAACCCTCAAAGGCAATTCCGATTTCAACCTACATACATCCTGCAAGTTTAGTGAAGATCCACCCAGGGACCTAGGCGAATCGAGGAACAAACAGACAAAAATACTAAATGGTTTTGTGCTTTAAAATTATATGATTATATGCAAAAAACTACAAACGGTAGTCTTGAGGCCATCAACAACATACACTCATTCAGCATTATTATTTAATATTATTTATTGGTGTTTAATGACACATTAACAGCCAAGGTCATATCGTGTCGGTGGCCGGTTTATTGGTGGAGAAAGCCGGAGTACCCGGAAAGAACCACCGAGCAACGACGACTCATTCAGCATGGAGAATATTGAAAGTGTAGAATGATAAAGGATTTTGTGTTTCAAAATTTTATGCAGAAGCCCCTCAAGGACAATTACTACATGGGTCAACCTATATACACCCTGCAAGTTTGGTGAAGATCCGCCCAAGGACCTCGGAGGGGTAGAGGAACAAACAGACAAACAGAAATTCCAACTCGTAAATCATAAATCATAAGTCGTAAGTCATAACTCGTAAGTCGTAAGTTGAAATTCCAACTCGTAAGTCATAAGTCACAAGTCGTAAGTCATAACTCGTAAGTCGTAAGTTGAAATTCCCTTCCGGCTTGCCGTAGAAATGACTGTTCAAATACGATTACATATGTACATTACAAGGGATCGGGAAGTTTCGTCCCAGGGAAGATTCGTCCTCGCGAAGTTTCGTCCCCGGGAAGATTCGTCCCCAGTTAGTGGGAAGTTTCGTCCCCGGGAAGTTTCGTCCTCAGTACTTGTTAAATAATCATAAGCTTAGGGCTGGCGTGGGATTGTAAGGTACATGGACAAGTAATAGTATCTTGGTTAATCACATTTTATTCAATTTTTACTCAATGGTTTACAGGTCAAAAACTGATAACAACAAAACATACAGTAAAAACATAACACGAAAATACATGGTAAAATAAAAACACCAATAATTTGTCACAAAAAAAATTAATGAACATGCAGACAATATTTTATACGAGGAGTTGATTCACACTAGGAGCGGCAAGCTCATTAAATTTCTTTTGTGGCAAATTATTGGAGAATGTCTGTTACAATATAACAAAGTTTCATTTGTATTTTAAATTCTTTATCTTATTACTTCTTTGCCTGGCCCAGACGGTAGACTTTGTTTACTTCCATCAAAAAGTCTGTTGTTCTGAGGTCATTATCCCTGTATCTCATCCAAAGCCAGTCTATCTCTTTGTCAATTGCTGTGTATTTCCTCCTTATTTCGGTTTCTGGGTCGCGAGTCTCTACATACAGCTGGACATGTTCTGCTTCCTGCTGGAGCACCATCACTAGCTTGTAAAAGGACAGTCTAGTTCCCTTGGCATTCATCATACGGTGCCAAACTGAAAGTAAAAAAAAACATTGTTTAGAGGACGAAACTTCCCGGGAACGAAACTTCCCACTAACTTTGGGACGAAACTTCCCGGGGACGAAACTTCCCACTAACTTTCGGACGAAACTTCCCGGGGACGAAACTACCCTGACCCCATTACAAATTGGCAATCAGAATGGCGACTGCGATTATGACATCTGAAGAGATTAGCTTTCGAATATCTCATCTGTATCTGTATCTGTATTTATACATAGCAGTAACCTATTTAGGCTTTAATGCTACGGGTTGAAGAGAACGCTTACGGTTTCTTTTGGATGGCCTTCTTGAATAGCTCCAGCGTTGGTGCCGAGACAACATTATCTTCCAGCTGGTTCCAGTCTGTTGTTGTCTTGGGGAAGAAGGAATTTCTGTAGATTATTGTTTTGCAATATGGGACTTGGAATGTTCTTTGATTTACTCTAGCTTGGTTTAATATGGCATTTTTTGTCTCACAGTCCTTGTATGTTGTTGGTCTTATGCGTCTTTTGTTGGTTGTTGGCTTGAGTAATTTGTCAGGGGGTAGTCCTGGTACTGACCCCTCAACCACTTTGTAGAAGAAGATCAATCGATTTTGTCGTCTTCTGTCTTCTAGAGCTGTTAATTTCAGGTCTTCCATTGTAGATTTGATGTAGCCTTCTTCTCTGGTTTTGTAGTTTTGGGTGATGTAACGGACTGCCTGTCTCTGTATTTTCTCTATTTTGTTTATGTCCTGTTTTAGATGTGGGTCCCAGATTATTGAGCCGTATTCTAGGGTTGATCTTATTAGCGAGATGTAGGCTAGTTTGCGGCATTCTATAGGGCAGTGCTTTAAGTTTCTCTTCAGGAAGCCAAGTGTTGAGCTCGCTTTTTTAGTGGTGTTGCTGATATGGGTTTGCCACTGTAGGTCTTGTGATATTTGTAGCCCCAAGTATGGATTCGATTGGACTTCTTCTAGAATATGGCCATCAAGTGTATAGAATTTTGAAGTTTTCTTTTTTATGCTTAGGATGTAGCATTTCTTTGCGTTAAATTTCATTCCCCAGTCTTTTGCCCAAATTTCCAAATTTTCCAGATCTTTCTGGAGAGTGCTGTGGTCGTTGTAGTTTTTTATTTCTCTGTAGAGCAAGCAGTCGTCAGCAAATAATCTTACTTGGGATCTTGTTACTTCTGGTAGGTCATTTATGTGGCACAGAAATAAGATGGGGCCGAGAACAGTTCCTTGTGGTACTCCTGAATCCACTGTTACTTCTGTTGAGGCTTCGCCGTCGAGGACTACCTTCATTTTCCTTTTTGTTAGGAAATTTGTTAGCCAGGTATGAGTTGCGCCTTGGATTCCATATCGGTCTAGTTTATGTAAGAGCTTACCATGTGGGACGGTATCGAAGGCTTTTGAGAAGTCGAGGATGGCCATGTCGACTTGTTTTCCAGCATCGGATGATTTAAGGAGGTCATCAATTGTTAGGACAAGTTGGGTTTCGCATGAGTAGCCAGATCTGAATCCATGGTTCAGTGATGTTAAGATTTTGTTTTCTTCTAGGTGCCCCATGAGATTTTTACAGATGATTTGTTCGAGTAATTTGCAGCAGACTGATGTCAGGGAGACTGGGCGATAGTTTTCGGCTTTGTGCTTGTCCTCCTTTTTGTATATGCATGATATATTTGCTTCCAGCCAGTCTGTTGGTAGGTCTCCGGTGTCAAGTGACAGTTGGAATATTGCTGCTAATCCCGGTGCTAGTTCTTCGGCACACTCTTTTAACATGCGGTTCGGGATGTTATCCGGACCTGAGGATTTGTTGACGTTCAGGTTTTTCAGTAATTTTTTAACCCCTTTTTCATCAATTTTGATGTCTGGTAGGTTACTAATGTTGGCTTTTAGAGGTTTCGGTTTGATTGGATTGGTGTCTGTTGTAAAAACTGACTTGAATTGTTGTACCAGTATTTCTGCTTTTCCCCTACTTGTACTTACGAGTTGATTGCCATCCTTGAGTGGTGCTACTCCGATGCTGTCTTGTTTTTTTTGATTTTATGTATTTCCAGAATGGTTTGCAGTTTCTATTTTCCAGGCCTTCTTTTATTGTTTCGTTTATATAATTCCATTCTGTTTGCGTGAAGAGTTTTTTACATTCTTTTTGGGTCTGTTTATAATTTTGCCAATTTCCAGTTTTCTTAGCCTTGTTGTACTGGCGTTGCTTCCTCTTCAGCATTTTTTTAAGCTGGTAGGTCATCCACGGTAGTTTGTTGTTGGATTTTATCAGTTTGGATGGGATGTTCTTTTCCATGCAATCGTGGATTCCGATTTTGAATGTCTCCCAAAGGTTTTGGACATTTTTGCCTTCTCCTAGTTTTTCTGTGACCATTTCCGATAGATGTTGTGCTTCCGATCTGATTGAATCCCAGTTTGCTCTACTATAGGTGTAGCACTTTCTTGGCTGCGTTTTTTGGTAGTGCGGTTTCGTGTCGATATCAGTGACCACCATGGCGTGATCTGAAATTCCTGGAATGTTTGTTGAGTTTTTTACAAGTGATGGGTTTGTTGTCATGACCAGATCTAGTAAGTTGTTTTCTCTCGTGGCTTCCTCGTGGATTTGCGTGAGGTGGTATTCTACTGCGAGGTCTATCAATGCAGTTTGGGTTTCTCTGTCCGGTGCTTGTGGTTTAGGCTGTGAACTATCCCAGTCAATGTCTGGGCAGTTGAAATCTCCTGCAAGTATTATGTTGTTATTTTTCTGTTGAACCAATGCCAAAGATTTTCCGAGTTCTTCGATGGTTTTTGGGTTGCGGTGTGGCATATAGAAGGACCCTATCGCCAGGTCTTTGTTGTTTTGGAGTTTTATTTTCACCCAGCCAATTTCACAGGATGTTACGTATTCAGGATTTTCTGTTGAAGTTATTTCTGTTTTTACCATGATAAAGACTCCACCGCCATTTGTATTTCTATCGTTTCTGTAGATGTTGTAGCCGTCTGGGAAAATTTCGCAGCTCTTTATTGCGTCTTTTTCTGTTGTTTTTCCAGGCTTCACCCCTTTCAGCCATGACTCGCAGCCACACACTATATCTGGCTTTACATAGTTGACCGTGGTTTTGAACTCTGCAGCTTTTTCTTTAATGCTCCTGCAGTTGACTGTTAGTATTCGCAGGTTTGTTTTCTTGTTCAATTTAAATGGGTCACTTATGTCGCCTGATACGTTCATGCTTCTGTTGTTTAACCCAGCTGGTTTGCTGCTTGACGAGTGGCTTCCACGAAAGCTTTTTGGGCTGCTGCTTCGCAATGGGCTGAATGGGTTTTCCGAATTGATTGAGTTGATCGATATTTCGTTTTCCGATAAGGGTTCATAATAGTTTGTTGATGAGATTTCATAGTGATGGAAAGTGAACGAGCTGACGTTCACGCTGTTGCATTTGCAGCATAGCCATGATACATTAGGTTTCTGGAGTAGCTCGTAGTCTGCGGAACAGAGTTCGATGCATGATTTGTGGTGCCATAGGCTGCAGCAGTCGCAGCGTACACCCTGATCAGACCATGACACTGGTAGTTCACATAATCCACATGGAAAGATGGTTGCCTGTTTTTTTGCAGGCCCAGGGTTAAGTTCGATGTCTCCTGATAAGATAAGGATAAGTAGAATGATGTTTCTATTTTTGCTCTGTTTGCAAGGCACAACAATATAACAATAACATGGAGGGCGTTGCGGTTTATTATTACCACTCAATCTATAAGTTACTAGTCGATTAACATGAGTTTGGAGGGCCGTTAAAACTCCATAATTTCAGTGACGCCATTCGACGGAGCCGGGCCGCGGGCGATAATGGTATAAATAGCCATTAGCGGCCCACGGCCTGGCTATTTTTAGATTCCATGGCCTAATGAATTACTCCCATTCGGATGACGTCCCTTTGTATTTCTGAACTGAAGTCGGACGCACGATCGAAACAAATCTTGTTATTGAGTATATTCACTTGTCCAATTCAAGTTACATAACATACTAATTTTCTTCTGCGATTTAATGTCCAAATCCGAAAGACTCCCAGCAATTCCCCCGTGCGGTTAGCTGTAACAGGGAGTGGTAATAATGAACCATAATGCCCTCCAAAATCATGTTATTGTTATATTATTACCACTTTGCCGGGCGTTCCCTAGTGGATTAACAATGTTTTCACGGGCGATCAAAAGCCGTAATGCTCAGTAGATCGCGTGACGTACTGGGCCAGCGGGCGCTAATGGATTTCGATTTCATTAGCGCCCGCTGGCCCAGTAGGACGTCGACGGATGGAACGAGAAATTAAATCCAACATAAATCCAACATATTTCACATCAGAAACAACCCCTGTTTGCCAGATTGGCGAGTACATAATTTATTTACTCCTCCCTACAATCACTAAAACAATGAACACTTCACTTTAGTGATATTCACTTTATTGACAATGACATATCGAAAATAGTCACATGACACGAATTACGTTCCATGTTTTGCTGGCGCCTCGTTTCAACTGAAACGTTCGGGTCAACGAACGGCAAAATTATTCTTCATAAATTGAGGGCAAAAAAAGGTTTTGGTGCACAAATCCATCGATATCCCATTGATCGGTCTGTGTGGAGGTGAGTACTATCCTCTAACATTTTAATCTTATTTCATGTTAGTAGTATAGTACGTATGAATCGTGCCCCATTACCCGGGCTTTTGGGGGTGCAGCTAGTGTTAAATTCCCATAGGAACCGGACTTTTGGGGGTACAACTTTGGGGGTGCAAAATGTCGGCATCATACATCTAAATCTGGTAAATGGTGTACGTACTGCATATATAGTATGCTATGGTATGTATAGTGATATATGTACGCATGGGGCTATAGGTATATATTATGGGTAAGTGGTGGAAAGATGATGGGGAAAATTGGGTTTTCTTGAAAGTTTTTCCCGCGAAACGGTTGACGTTGCTATTGACGTCGTGACGTCATGATACGCGAGCGACGTCATAGAGATGCTGACCGCTGTTACTGTCCAGTATACAATCTGACATAACGTAATTCGGGTCAGTGGATGTCGGACTTTTCGTATGGGGTGGGGTGATATGGTAGTAGTGGTATATATGCATGCATGTAGGTCCCAAGTTAGCCCTTTGTACTATTAATCCACCTTATGTTTCATATTATCCTATGTCTGATATAGCTAGGTCAAGCAGTACTGTAGGAATGGGAGTAATGCATGGTCATCCGGTGTGGTTTTGGCGAGATAGTACTTGGTGGTTTAGATTGGCAGTATAGGATGAATGGTCTGTTGGCCTATTACTCCTTAATACTATTTACCTACCGAATCCTTTGTATTATCTTATGGCTGGTATTGGTAGTTCGTAATGCTAGGTCAGGCAGTATTATAATCGTTTGTTTAGAAGTGGGGCTTAGGAGGCATTGAATGTACCGCTGTAGGTCCCTGTTAGTCCTCGGTATTGTTAATCCACCTGATGCTTCATGTTATCCTATGACTGGTATAGGTAGTATGTTATGGCAGGTCAAGTGGAATTTTGGAGTGGGAGTGGGGGTAATGCCCGGCAGTATAGAACAGCAGTATAGTATGGAGGATATATACCCCTGTGGGCCTCCGAAAGTAATTGATACTACTAATCGACTTAATGCTTTATGTTATCCCATGACTAATATAGGTAGTATGCAATGCTAGGCCAAGAGGTACTGTGGGTAAGGGTAATTCCCGATGTACAAACACGGAATCCATATTTTACGGAATGCTTTATATGTATACAGGGGAAATCTGATTGAACATTTTGAAGCCTTGAGCGAAGGTATAGCTAGGAAGTAATGGATGAGATATGGGGCAGAATAACAGAAGTACACAGATGTAAGGTTTCTACAACAGGTATCCTCCAACAATACCAGGCCATAGGTATCGTCAATTTAGTATCCTCAAAAGGTATCCTCAACTGATACGTAGCCATGTCATAGGTATCCTCAAATACTGAAATGAGTCTAAGAGTCGTTCGAGGAGTCAGTCGATCGAGCAATTGCTCGTTGGCTCATTTGCTCGATGGGATTCGAGTCGTTCGAGCAATAGTTGCGAGTCACTCAACATAACAGAATCCCACTTATGGAATCCCTTTTTGGAATCCCATTTGTGGAATCCCTTTTTCGAAAACGCCTGTGGCTATGGAATCCCTTTTTTCTGAAATGAGCCGAAGAGTCGTTCGAGGAGTCACTCGAACGAGCAATTGCTCGAATGACTCGAATCCCATCGAGCAAATGAGCCAACGAGCAATTGCTCGTTCGAGTGACTCCTCGAACGACTCTTTGACTCATTTCAGAAAAAGGGATTCCATAGCCAATGTTATTGTTATGTTAATTGCCCAGGAGGAATGAATAGCAGCCCGAGGGTTTATTACCGGCCCGAGATGAAGTCGAGGGCCGTTAATTAGCCAGAGGGCTGATATTTAGTCCTCGAGGGCCGTTAATAAACTGAGACGCCCGATAAAACCATGTTATTACTATTATTATTACCATGACCGGAAGCAGGCGGCGGGCAGTTAATGAATTTTGTTCTCATTAACGACCAGCCGCCCACTTCCGGTTTTCATGATATCATAAATTACTGAGTGTTACCACCCCTCTAATCTCCATCAATATGCTAGAAAAACGCTCGTTAAGGTGGTAATAATAACATGTATCCAGTCCACTCGGCCCTTGGCCTACTCGGCCCCAAACCGAATAGAACACCCACTTACTTTAGACTTTCAGCATACTAAAATTCGCCTATGTATCACTAAATAATCATCTTTCCTTCACGTCCACCTTCCCATTTTCTCATTATACTCCCAGTGAATCAGTTCTGTCAGACTGATATTTTGGATATTCTGAGAGAAAGTGCTCCAGGTTATCCATTACTCCCATATTGCAATTTGGCCCGCCTTGTCAATTGTCACCGTCCTTCCAAACCCCTCCCTTTTACGCCCTACCGTCCTCAGCCTCAGTTGAACAGCAGCCCCCCCCCCCAAAAAAAAGAAAAAGGTGTTATCTTGGTATTCCTCAAATACGAGCTCTTCCTTACCACGCAGGACACCCCAAGACATATTTGCTCTGACACCCCCCCCCCCCCCCCCCTCCCAGCCAATTTCGGTTACATACTCCCATGATTCTCTCCCGACGAGATTTTTGCTTTGGACTGACCCCTCTTCCATGACGATTAGTGTAGCAATCGTCTTGGTAAGTATCAGGAGATTAACATTCCACTAATCGCAGTAACCCAAAATGTGTAAAACAATAATACGATACGCGACTATAGGGGTTTGGTGTGAGTTATTTTTCAAAGACCAGCGCTGTTCACAACGTCATCTTGATAGATTCATTCTGAAAATGCCATAACAGAATACTGACAATCCTTCTCGCCTGAACTACATTGAAGAAAGGAGCGTACAATGCTCACCCGACATAAGTCGTACACTATACTTGCCCAAAGACCTATGAACATCTCCGACAGAATCCCATGGTGCATGTGGACCTGGACTAGGCGGCCTCTTTCGCCCCTTTTCTTCCGACTTTTGGCCGTAGCCAAATGAAGGCCGCAAGGGGTTATCAAACTCCACATTGTCCTTGGCACAGAGAAATCTCCCACCTGCTAAACTGCACCATTTATGTTGAAATATAAATAATAAAAAAACCTCGGTAAATTGCCAAAAATCAACAGGGTCTAATTTCAAAATCCTGATATCCAAAAGCTGAGAACATGAAATTCTTTTTCTCTGTTGGTATCCGATGGGAACGAGCCTTGTGGTAGAGCAATCATCCCACATTTGAATATGACAGATACGTTACGTTTGTAAACCACATCAAAACAGTGCAGCTACAAGTTTAATTCTTTTGAAAATAATTTTTGGACATACTAAATACCGAGCAGTAGAAAAATAAGGCAATAATGAAAATAAAGGCCATAAGATGGTATACTGAGATGAACTGTTATTCAAACAACTACAACACCAGCAGGCACAGCCACACTAACCATGGCAACTACATCACCAAAACAACTACTGCAGTCTCTACTACACTAACTATGACACCAACCAACAAAACTACATTGATAACCACTACCAACCACTACAACTATTAAATCATCCACTGAAGCACCTACCCCTATAACTACTACACGAAGCAACTCCGAACTCTGGCACAACACGAACCATTATGACACCAAGAACCTCAACTACAACAACTCCTATAATATCACCACTACAAATTCTACAACAAAACCACATCATCCACCACTACAAATACTGACCAACCACTACAAACACCACTTCAAAAAACACTACAAATACTACATCAATACTACATCAACCACTGTAGCAACAACAACAGCTATTACAATTGCAACACTAACGAATACAACTTAACATCCACAGGTACAACACCAACCACTACAATCATGATACTAACAGCTACAGCAGTAACCACTACAGCCACCTCATCGTCCACTACAACTATTAGACCAACCACAAAACAACAACTACAACTACTACATCAAAACCCACAACTACTACACCAACAATCACCATTTTCAGTACAAAAGTCACGAGTACTCCTCAAAAGACGACAAACCACTACTGTCTTCAGTTTCCAAAAATGCCAAATAGACACGAAACCTCTATGTCCAGCCCCAATAGACCCCAAGGTCTCCAAACCACTGGTTCCCGATAGTCCCTATACCACCATCTTCTGAAACTAGTCCTTAATATTCCCCAGCGGTCCAAGAGTCCCCCAAAGTCACAATCCATATTACTTTGAGATGGGTCCAAACAGTCCACCGATATATACAGAAGCCCAGACTAGTCCATACGAGTCATATGAGCTATAAAAGATCTTGCATCCCACCAGCAAATTGTAAGAAAGTAGCATAAAACCCACAGGGCGGTGCACATAAGGTTTCATCCACCAGGCTCCTCAACGTAACCAATGCTACAAAGACCTAAATGGATAGGAAAGAATTCACATCACATTACCATACTATTCAATCAGACATACTCCACGACATGTTATCCATAGCAACCACATGACAGTAAAAATATAATTTGAATAAGTAGTACCAGCTGCTAACAGTACACTAACAGGTTTACAGACAGTCCATTCTATAGTATCGTTCACAAGCTTGCTATAGGGACCTGCTTTCCATTGTCGAGTTTATTCATATTTACCAGTTATTATTTCCTAATTACAAGTCATTAATTTACAACTACAAGTTATTAATTCGCAATTACAAGTTAGTTATTTCGTAATTGCATGCTACTATTTCGTAATTACACGTTATTAATTTGTAACTGCAAGTTTTTGTTTCGTAATTATAAAGCAATGAATAATTACAATTTATTATTTCGTGATAAGTTATAAATTCGTAATTACAAAATTAGTTATTTCGTAATTACAAGTTATTATTTCGTAATTATAAGTTATTGTTTCGTAATTACAACTTAGCTATTTCGTAATTACAAGTTAGTTTTTTCGTAATTACAAGTTATTATTTTGTAATTACAAATTATTTCATAATTATCAAATATTATTTCGAAATTACAAGTTAGCTCTTTCCTAATTACAAGTCAGGTCAGTATTCCTAATTACAAGTTATTGATTCGTAATTGCAAGTCCAGAGCCTTTAGACGAGAAGATCGACAAAAGCACAGGGTTATGATATAGTGTTGGGAATGAAATTGTTCATTAGCGGGCATCGGTGATATGGGCAACGGAACCAGTTGTAGAAAGGGTAAAACCCTCTATTTTCATAGACTATGTGAACTACCACTGCACGATGACCCATAAAGGCATGCACCAAGGAAGACCGCCATGTGACTGATACAGTGCAAAAAGGGGGCAGATTATATTCACAGAATATACAATCCCGATGGACCAATGACACAGAAAAGGGAATGATTATCAATGGTATGCCTCGAGTCTAAAAACGTAACATAAGACCACTGATCTCTGTACAACTGGGCGGCTGGAACATGAGTGACCCCCCCCCCCAGATGGCGTCAAATCAATCAAGGCGGCAACTCCCCCGATCGATAATGTCTGGTGACGTGAAAGTCGTTACACTGCGACGGTAGTCAGAGTGTAACGGCTTTCACTTCAACAAACGTCTTGGGGCCTAGCATGCACGAAAACTAATAATATCGGTCTTTCTAATCTTCGGTACTTGTTTTTATCAACAACAACTAAAATATGATGTAAATATTCTATTTGCGTTGCCACGAAAGGTATGCACATCGTCAACATATCGAAAACCTTCAAAAAATTTGTTGTTGTTGCGCATTTTTTATTTATAGCAACTTTTTGCCCCAAGATGGCGGCGGTGGAGATACTTTCCTAATGTGACCAACGATCATTTCAGAAATCCAGTTGTGCAGAGTGCGCATGAGCAACGAAACCAGAAACGAGCCCCCTTGGTAGGACCCCATGCTGAACCTTGACATTAGTCAACGTCTCAATGATGTCGAAGTGTGATATGGCGACAACAACAAAGCGACTTCATGAGTTTCGCATAGAAAACATTTAGAAAATTTCTATCTTTTCCTAAAATGCTTATACTGCACATAGGCCTGCACTATAACTTTTCCGGTACATGGGTACAATTATATACATAACACAACGCCAAATATCTGTCACCGGACTTTTCTGGAAGGGAGTTGGGGTGCAGATACAAAGTGGGGAGAGTGGGGTTGGATGGGTGGTTTCAGCATTTTAAAAACGTTTTTTCCTCCGACCATGTAATGATTTTATTTATTCATATTTATGACTAAGTTTGAGTCCCAAATAAACACGGAATGATATAAATCAGCCTCAGTGCCTAGTACGGGGCATGGCGAATAGTTTTCCCATTGTACTGGTGTACAAGCTGGGTGAATGTCGCTGAAATGAGTGTTGAGGCAGGGGTGGGTATTGGTTGGAAAACAGAAAAATATGCTGAAGTTTTTGAAAATGCACATGCAGATGCTAATTCCACGAGGTTGTTTTTCCTTTTGTCTCATTAAAATCCGACGACGATCCAATGTTTTTTGCGCAGGGACAGTGTGGGGCAAGACCCTTTCGACCCTCTCTTACTGTTTAAATATTATTTTCTGCACGATGTCCGAACGTGTTAAAGGAGGAAAAGAGAAGGGAGTTTGTCAGCGACGCTTGTGTTTTCTTGCGGGTTTTCTTTGGAGGAGGTGTCTGTGATGGAGAGATCGTAGCAATGGTTGGAGTTGTATGACTGCTGTTGGACCTATCTGGCTGGTACGGTCGAGTGATTGCTGTGTCAGGCGTTTGTTGGCTATAAAGTAGTTCAATCATCTTCAGTGCTTTCTATAAAGGAGGTATTAAAATTTATTCTTTAGAATTATTTTTGTTGACCCCAAGTATTATAATTATAGCCTTCATGGGAAATTATTCTCTCATTAAGATAACTATCATATTCAGTTGAGAGGGTTTTTTTTTATTCTGATACGAAGCGTGGAAAATAATGTCAGGCATTAAATCTTACTCCTTGCACCCTTCTATTGGCAAATCAATTTGTTAATTTACTTAACCCTTTACCTCATGCACACGATATCAACATTTAGTATTTTTAGTATTTTTTTTTTTAATTTAAAAAAAAATACAAAAATAAATAAATAAAAATAAAAAATTCAACGAAACCCCATATCATTTGACTCCACATTGGAACGAGCTCGTCGTACTCGTTCCAATGAGGGGTCTATGATCTGGTTTGGTTGACATTTAAAATGTTTTTTTTTTCCAATGCTTAATTTGATAATTACGCAGGCGGATGCAACCGATTTGTTAGGTAAAGGGTTTGCTCCTTTACAGTTGTCAACAATGTCTTCACCTTCATTTAAAAAGAATCCCGTCATAGTTCCAGCAGTGTTCACGCTGGCCCAATTTTTGTGCCAAATGGAATTTTTGTTCGATGCCAAATGAATTTTTTTGGTGCCCAATGAAAGATTTTAGTACAAATGGAATCTGATTGTATATGAGAACAAATTCGACATGTACCGTCCTTCGAGTGCAACAAGGCGCCATCTGCAATGCCGAGGCATTGCAGGTGGCGCCTTGTTGCACCCAAAGTACGATGTTTTAATTTAGTATTTTAGTATTTATTAATAGGGGTCATAACCTATGTTTCTGAGACAAAAAATGAAAAAAATAGCTATTCAAGAATTTTGTTTGCAAGCGCGTCTGCTTTTCATGTTAGGTAAAGGATTAATTCAGTAGGACCATAACAAAGAGCATTGCTTATTCTGTTGCCTATAGATTAATTGACGGTCGTGAATTTTTAAGTCGCCTGCGACTTCAGAGAGCGATTTGATCGATAACGACGCACAGAGATAATAAGGCACAAAGTCTCTACAACCTACCAAAAGTATATTTTTGGTCAGGTAACAAACATTTTGATACCAAGTGATGTATATTTTAGTGCGAAACGAATGTTTTCGTGCTATTGGCACCATCGGCACCTGGCAGCATGAACATTGGTTCAAAAGGACGCTGAAAGGTGAAATCAATCCTTGTTGACGTAAGAGAACGGTTCATTGTTCGTGCAAAATGAATCTAATAACTAGAGAAACAGAATTTACTGCCACCAGTAAATTTGAGACTGTGTGAAAATGGTGAAAGCTTTAGAACTAAATTTTATGGAAAAAGAATCTATGGAGACAGTTTTGGGCACTAATATATCTTTACAGAATTCAGAAATAGGTTTTCGAAAACAGCATTTAAAGATTTTCATAAAGGATTCAGAAACTATTTTTCAAAAAAACTGGAAATAACTTCTGTGCATAGCATTAAATGTGTTCTATAAAGGAAGCAGCAATGGATATTTTTGACTATTTTTCGTGTAAAACTGCTTGTATGAACTTCAGGAATGCATTAGCAGGTTAAAAATGTGATTTCCAGCAATTCAGAAAAATACACTCATTGACCCCTGGGCGACCTTAGTGACCTTGACCCATATTTTGAACCTCCATGGAGTTTTGACTCATTTCCTGTTGGTGCCAAGTCCATACCTCATACCATGCTTGAGATATGAGCATGACACACTTTCAAAACTTTTGGCCACATCCACTTTTATTACTGTAAAAATGCATGTATGAACTTTGGGAATGCTTGAGAAGGTCAAAAATGTGATTTCCAGGAATTCTGTAAAATGCACTCAATGACCCCTGGGTGACCCCAGTGACTGTGACCTTTTGAACCTCCATCAAGTGTCGACTCATTTGGTGTTGGTTGCAGGTCCATATGCCATACCATGCCTGAGATATGAGCATGACCTACTTTCAAAATTTTTGGTCACACCAACTTTTTTCATGTAAAAATGCATGCATGAACTTTGAGAAAGCATTGGGGGAAAGAAAATGTGATTTCCAGCAATTCTGGAAAATGCACTAATTGACCCCAGGGTGACCTCAGTGACCTTGCACCAGATGTTTAATCTCCATCGAGTGTAGACTCATTTCGTGTTGGTCCCAGGTCCATACATCATACCATGCTTGAGATATGAGCGTGACCCACTTTCAAAATTTTGGCCACGCCCACCTTTTTTCGTGTAAAAATGCATGTATGAACTTCGGGAATGCATTATGGAGTCAAAAAATGTGATTTCCAGCAATTTTGAAAAATGCACTCAATGACCCATGGGTGACCTTAGTGGCCTTGACCATATTTGGAATCTCCATCGAGTGTTGACTCATTTGGTGTTGGTCCCAGGTCCATATGTCATACCATGCCTGAGATATGGGCGTGACCCGCTTTCAAAATGCCCCTACGGACACCCCTAATGCCCCAAGTATCTGAAAAACATAGGTGCCCGGGAACCTGTGACTGTCTATCAGCATGCCAAAAATCAGCAAGATAGAACAATTCGTTTTCGAGTTACCGTGCGAACAAGGAAGCGCATAGAAGACAGAAGACAGAAGAAGAAGAAGATGAAAAAGAAAAAAAGCAAAGAAAAACTTGGGAAATAGAATTTACAGCCACCAGTAAATTCAAGTCTGTGTGAAAAGGGTTAAAGTATCAGGAATAAACTGTAGAGAAAGAGAATTTATGAAGGCTTATTTTCTGGAGTAAAATATTTTTGAACAAATCAGAAATGGGTTTCGCGTTAGCAGTATTTACAGATATTCATACAGGAATCAGAACATTTTTTATAAGAAACCAGAAATGGCATATATGTGACCAGCATTCAAAGGGTTTGATACACGAATCAGAAATGGACAATTTTGGCTCTGCCCACTAATTTGAGTGATGAAATACATTCATAAACTTTAGAAATGCATTAAGGTGTAATAAAATGCATTTCCTAGTCTTTCTGAATAATGCCCCCATATTAAGATCTTCAGAGGGTTAAAATATTCACTTTAAATATTCCATTTTAATCCTTTAAATGGGGCGCAGTGGCTCAGTTGGCAGAGGTGCAAGGTGAGAGGTCCTCACTCTGTCCTTGGGCAAGACACTTCACCCCATTGCCCACGTGGGCGCACGGTTGCGCTGTGTACTAAAGCGTACAGCACATCGATGGTGCACTCGTCTTCAACCAATTCTAACCCTGCTTGTGTGGAGTTAGTATGTGGGGGATCTGACACTTGCTCGTTGTTGCCCGGTGGTTCTTCCCGGGTACTCCGACTTCCTCCACCTGAAAAAAAACTGTCATGGTCATGATTAGCCACTGGGCAGAAATATGTGACATTAAACTCCAATAAATACATAATCCTTTAAAAAATGAGCTCAATCCAATAAAGGGTCATAAGCTATGTTTTTCAAGCAAAAATGAAAAGGTAATTAAAACTGAATAGACATTTCGGTGAATAATGTTGACCGGTTTTTGGCGTTATGTTGGCTAAAGGGTTAAGAATCCCTTACTTTCGAAGGCACAATGAAAAGGTGTCCCATTCCACATAGAATTAAATGTTACAGAAAATAAACCGAAAAACATTAAGTTTCTCACCTGACAGTACCTGCTTTTGCACTCCGGAAGGATGGAACGGCACAAACCAGAGACATTCTCTTAATGGCACTTTGGAACCAAAGGTTTATGCACTCTCGGTGTGACCGAGCCGAGTGCAGTGAAAGACTATAGAACTCCTCTAACAAATGAGTTTTAAACAGTCATAGCACTGACACAGTTAACAGTACAGTCGGCCATGTCAGTATTGCATTGTTACCGACATCCTGACAGTTTTGTGATAGGTTTCAACAATTATTCAGTGCAGTTTTATGGAAAGGGTTAACTTTATTCTGTCTGAAATAAAATATGTGCAATCCACATTGAAGTCTTGAGAGGGTTAAAATCATTGTACTGAATAAGATAGGTTTCAACAATTATTCAGTGCAGTTTTATGGAAAGGGTTAACTTCATTCTGCCTGAAATAAAATATGTGCAATCCACATTGAAGTCTTGAGAGGGTTAAAAGCATTTGAACTGAATAATTTATAATTTATTTCCTTGCAAGGCAAAGGGTTTCTCTCAACTTAGTTCCAGGAACTTACATCCCATTATCATGACAAGCTACATTTCATTTTTTGACAGCTGACTCCACTGATGTTTACATTATCTCCAGTGTGAATAACATAGCACTGTATTGCTCGGGGAGAATTTACTGTATCAGGAAATGGGAGGCTGTGAAAGCCCTGTGGCCGCCTGGGCCATACTCAGTGGCTCTAGCGACCTGAAAAACATAGGTGGCCGAGAACTTTTGACTGTCTACCAGTATGCCAAAAATCAGCGAGGTAGGACGATTCGTTTTCGAGTTATCGTGAGGACAAGGAAGTGCATAGAAGACAGAAGACAGGAGATTAAGAAGAAGAAGAAGAAGAAGAAGAAGAAGAAGAAGAAGGAAAATAATAAAAAAAAAGAAAGAAAAAGAAACCGTACAAAAACAATAGTCTGTGTGTTTCACACAGACTAAAAAACCATACAAAAACAATAGTCTCTGTGTTTCACACAGACTAATAAACCATACAAAAACAATAGTCTGTGTGTTTCACACAGACTAATAAACTGGGTGTCTATAATAAAAAAATATTCAACCGAAACGGCAACCTAAGAAGAAGTCTACTATCTCGTTTTTGAGGAATGAATTTGGAATGTTAATTTCTGATCCTCCACTCCGAACTGTGCCCAAGTCAACATCACTTGGTAATGAAGCGGCCAACACATAAATCACTAGACCAACACTCACTGTAGAAAACAACCCCAACACGACGGCTCGAATCGAGTATTTCATTGAAGTTCTCGGGGTTAAAGTTTCGCTCTACAATTTCGCACTAATGCAAATAGAACATATGTTGAAACTAATGCCGTGTAAATTGGAGATTCAGTATCAGATATTTGATTACATAGGCTAGTTTTGGACAAGAGATTTTGAAGTTTAAGTTCTGGTAACAGAGTTGGAGTCTGATGCATAGGGGCAAATTACCAGAGGAATCAAGGGAAACAGCGGCTTCGAAAAATTTACTATTTTTTAAAATGCCATTTTTTCACGGAGTTGTTACCAGGCATGTAACTAAAATGAGACGGAAACATAATTTTTTCCCACATTTTAGAAACAGTGGGTTATATGTTCCAGGGTTAGGTCAGTGGGGGTTGTGGGAAAATTCTGCTTTTGAGGCTGCTGGGTGGCTGAAAATGACTTGTGAATGAATTGTATGTATATTTTGTAGTACACCATCATATTTTAAAGAAATTTCGAAAATTGTTTTTTGACTCCCCTTCCCACGTAGGGTGCTCAACCCACAGCAACACAGCATGACAATCAGGAATCCAACAGTTTGGAAACCACTAAACCAAAACGCACCGTTAAAAGAACACACACCCCAAGTAAAAAACAAACAAACAAACAAACAAAAAATCCCAAACAGTGGTGCGAATCTAGTATTTAACTGAAGTTTCGATGATTACTTATTTCACATGTCCATACAGTGCTACGTGAAAATGTAAAACGCATGCACTGACTACAGTAACTTTGGCTGGTCCTTGATTAGCTAGAATAGGGCGGGGTGATTGAATAGTATTGGGAATAGGGATGAATAGTGTTGGAAGGAGTCGACAATGGGGAGCGGAGCACATGGACGAGGGTATCTGTTCGCAGTATGGGGTTGAATGTAGAATAAAAACGAGGAGGGTGAGTTCGAGCCAATAAAATATCTCAGTTGAATCAAACAGATCCTGAGAGCTACCACCACTTCAAACCACTTTAGGAAACTGAGATGGCGCAACCTTTTAACCGAAATAAACCAAACAAAAGGTGCTTTCCATGGACACAGGCACAAAGTATCACCAAGGTGATGGTGCCACAACACGACTGTTTATGCGGGTCACAACAACTGTCAACGTGAGGCCTGTCTAACACTATGATGTGACGTCACTACGGGGCCCACTGCGTTGCACCAGAGGCATTTAGCCTGTTCGATATGCTGCTGGCGACAACATAAAATAAAAAAAACACTGACTGGGCCTGAGAATAATGTACTACGGACCTTTCCCATTAAAAACGTTAAGAATTGGCAATCGCATGCCTGTAATCGGTCAGTGATTTCTCATAATAAGCGAACACATCCAAACGGTCGCCTGAGAAACCACAAACCAATCACAAAGCTACCACGCTCACTGACCACAAATTAAACACCACTAAATAAATCTGCAAACGTGATACAATTCTAAAGAGAGTTATTTTCAGGGTAAACTTGATAAAAATATTTGCGTGCAGAATAAAAAGAAACTTTTACAGCAACATCTCTTCGTGCTGTCTCCAGAAGATTGGTCAGCTGTCTTCTGCTTCCATCCTCAGATCCGGAACTGGGAGTATTTTTCAAAATGGGGGACGATGTCTTTCGACTGGCAGAGAAGAAGGCAAGGAAAAAATCTATAAACTTGTGGTGGTTGGTGGAGGTTCAGGTGGATGTTCAACAGCAGCCAAGTTTTCATCAATGCTCTGCAGAGGAAATGTTGCAGTCATCGAACCAGAAGAAGTGAGATTTACTTAACATTTTCAGTAAGCGCTGACTTGGCAGTGGTATGGGAAGTGGGCGCGCTTCTCCCTTCAAATATACATTTCGGAAATTTATCCCTGAAACAGCGCCGTCTGATGCATTCTAAAGTTGCAGATGTTTATGAGTGCAGGGAAAATCCTGTTCTGTATGGACCTTGTTAATTCCACTCATTTCCATGTGTGTTATGTATCAATTTACTCTCGGAACTGGACAGTGTTTTTATTTATTTTAACGACATTTTTAACAGCGAGGGTCACCTCATGTCGGACAGTTTTGCCGGTGGTAAAAACCCGATTACCCCGAGAGTACCACCAAACAACGGCGGGAAACTATTAGATTACCCAACGTTCTAACTCTGCACAGACAGGGTTAACATTTATTGAAGACAAATGCACCATCGACATACAGTACACCTTAGAACATCGGTTGAAGTGCCTTGCCCAAGGACACACCGCAGTTACCTCTGGCGGGGATCAAACCGTGAACTTTTCGGTCTGAAGTTCAATGCCGTAACCACTGAGCCACCGCGCCCCCTAGAATTGGACATTAAAATGGCAATATATCCCAACCCAAAATTGATACTCCAAACCGTCCAGTTGTACCCGTTCCGACGCCCATGGGTGTGTTTACGACTGGCTGCAAATCATGCAAGATGGACGCTGTGTTTTGTTTTGGGGAGGTTTTTCGAATCGCTAATTAGGGGAACCCTTCTACACTCTAGCCCAGACCGGAATATGATCGAGGCGGGTGCCACAATAAACTCGCCCAAAGTAAAATTATCAGCTGAAATAACTTGTAGGAATACCACAACTGAATTTCTGCCCCGGTTTTCTCTGTTGATAATTCAGACACTTGACAACATTTTGTGTGAAGCTCTCCCCGAGAGCTTCCCGGGAAATGACGTCAAGGCATGAAATTATCATCACAGAAAGAATGTTACAGATGTTCGTGTTATCTAAAACTTATTTCGGGGTATTATAGCTCGGTAACAAGAAATTCTACAAGAAAGTACATTACAAACTAAAGACAAACAGATGTCTAGGATAGTTAGATAGCACTAGTGAGCGCGGGCGGTGGCTCAGTGGTAAACTGTTGGACTTCTATGCTAAAGGTCCCGAGTTCCATCCCCGTCCGGGACGACCCACGTTGTGACCTTGGGCAAGGCACTTTATCCCGGTTGCCTACACGGGGCACGATAACGCCGTGTACTAAGGCGTACTGCACGTCAATGGTGCACAGGTCTTCAACCGCTGTAACCCTGCTTGAGCGGAGCTTGAACAGAGTTAGAATGTTGAGGAGCTGACAGTTGCTCGTCGATGCTCGGTGGCTCTCTCCGGGTATTCCGGCTTCCTCCACCCATAAAACTATCACGGTCACGATTAGCCATTGTGCATAACTATGTGACCTTGAACACCAATAAATAAATAGATAGCACTACGTATGTCCGGTTTCTACAGAATCTTCAATTGAAAACTTCAGAATGCTCGCCACTGCAACACATACTCCTCGCTCTGAATACAATATTGTATATATTTAGGTGTGAAATATGTTTTAATGTCATTTATGCAGAGGTGATAAAAATGAGCCTTTTCCATCAAAAATTGGTATAACGGAAAATAAATCACCATCAGAAGGCTCCCAGAGACTGATCGCAATGCGTTCATATGATTTGAACAAGTTTCTCCATTTAAGGCGATTTTTTAGAGCCCAGCCCTCCCCCATCCCCTCCCCATACACAAAAGGTTACCTTCATCCGAATGGTTAGGTAATTAATTTTTAAATCTGCTCTTTTGAGATTTTTAAGCAACCCAGTGCGAAGGCTCAAATGGTAAACCCATGGCTGACAATTTTCGTCATTGGAAGAGATTTAAGGAAAAGTTAGCTCCCCTTAACTTCCTAAAGCTGTCAGTAAATTTAACACTAAGAGTATGTGGATTTTGTATAAAGATTGGAATTTCGAAATGTTAGCGAATTTGTATCATCGATCTGCGCATCATTTCACAACTTCAGGCATTTTCTTGTAGAGTAGTATACATTTCCCCCCAGTGAATTTGAACGTTCGACTATTACTCTCTGCTAAAAACCCCTTTAACTGGTAGAGTGCTAAATTATTTTTGACCATCAAATCTTGTACACATGTCTTTGTCTTGTCACAATTTATGGGAGAGTGCCTATAGGCACTCTCCCATAAACTGTAACAAGGCAACCCCTTACAGACTAAATAATATCACTTCAAAGATAATACAAAGCACATCCACTGAATATGAGCCTTCAAGCAGTGGTACCTGCACTTCAGAATAAAGCCCAAATATGGGCTTCCAGCACTCTACTAGTTAAAAAAAGAAAACAGTGTTTTCACCATCTTTTGATGTTCTGTGCTTTTTGTCAGTTCAAAATATTAACAGTCTGCGCATCGTGACATGTCATTCAGACATCGTCCTTTCAATTAATACAAGAGGCCTGTCACGCCTAGAGAGCTCCGCTGAGGGCCACTGATCGCACGGGCATGTTTTCTAATACTAATATTGTTACAAACTTTAGCCGAAAAATATTCAGCGGTTCAGAAATTATGGCTTGGACAAACAAATATCAAAAATATCTTAAGATTTTCTTGATCCTGTGACCTGTGACCTTGACCCTGTGGATTTACAGACCGCAGAATAATTGATGACACACCGTCTATTGATAATACATATTGTTATGAAGTTTGGTGGAAAAATATTCAGCGGTTTAGAAATTATGGCTCGGACAAATAAAATGTTGACGACGGACGGACGGACGGACGGACGGACAGACGGACGGACGACGGACGACAGACGACGGACGACAGACGACGGACGACGGACGACGGACGAATCAGTATTAGAAAAGCTCTGCTGACTTTGTCAGCGGAGCTAATAAAAGTCTTGGAGACGAGAATAGCTCATTTTTTCCTGGCAAGAATAAAAACTTGCAAATTTCTCTAAAAACACATTTAGTTTTAACACGAAAATATTCTACTTAGTCTTCTTCTCACAAACCTATTCATTCGACATGTGACATGGAATACTTTGTAAAAATTATTTACAAAGTTTGTTCAAATAGGGCCCTTAGGCATACTCAAAGATGCCATGTATCGCTGTGGCAAACGAGAAAAACAAAAACGTCTCAAAAAAACAAAATGCTTCGTGCTTGACATATAACATTTTTGTATGGATGTTTAACAAGTTTGTTCAAATCCACCCCGAGTCATTTTAGGGATATCATAGAGCCCATGATTTTATTACTGTAGGTAGTGGGGATAATAATAGAAAACTCTCTTCTTCCAAACCACTGCTCCAAACGCTTCAATCCCTTTGACACATAGCATCTTTGATTTACAAGTTTGCTACAATCGAGCCCCGTAGATTATACCTGGGATGTCAAGAGGCCCCAGAACTTTGTTGGTAAAAGAGGAAGCATATAAAAAAAATCATCTCTTTTTTACATTTTTGCGTCAAAAACATAGTTTATGACACCTCATTGGAACGAGCGCAACCAGGGGTCATAATCTATATTTTTGAGACAAAAAAATGAAAAAAATATGGAAAATTGAATGGTGATTTTTGTGAATAGCACTGTTTGGTTGTGGCCGTTACGTTGGGTAAAGGGTTAAGACATATTTAGAAACGGTTTAATTACATTTTCGACCAGAATATTTTTCGGTGACGGCACTGATGTGACCGCGAGATTTTCAGATGCGGCCAGTTTTAACCAAATTTAAGCATGTAATAGAAATTTGGAAACTACACGTTTTTTCTTCTTTTTTTAATCTTTTTCGACATAAGACGTAAAAAAAAAAGAAAAAAGAGATCAAGCAAATTATTGCTCGGTTTCAGACTCCTTAACATCGGTAGCCTTTCCCATTAATGGCTTGATGTTTTGGAAACTCTTACAAGATGTTCTGTGCTGTCGAATGGCCGAATAAATTACCTTTTAGGCGTCATATTGTCCACTGTATGTCATCTCGAACTTTGATGGCAACATCATCCCAGAAACACTGATCGGCCGGTAGAGGGTCAAAGCCTGTAGAGAGTCAAACAATCGGAAACGTAACGTCAAGGACCTACCCCACCTCTTTATAATGCACATTCCATGACAATTCAAATACCCCCACCAGGCTATGAGTATCCGAGACAAGAATTTCTCAGGTAGTTGCAGTAGTGTCCAAAAGGAGTGCGGTTCCCTTTCTGATTGAAATAGAAAATGAAATGTCCACCCTATGACGCCATAAACACACACAATTAAATTTCAACGCAACCTAAATTGATATGACGCAATTGACTTCAAAGCGCTAATCCAACCTCTTTGTGATAAACATTCCACCCAAACTACGAATGATCTGAGGCCAGCATTTCACATTTACTTGCAGTAGTATCCAAAGAGGTGGCCTCACTATTCAAATGAAATGGATGGCGATACGTTCACTCTAAAATCAGTTGGGTTAAAAATCAACCCAAATCAACTGAGTTGAATGAAAATGAACCCAATTGGGTTCATCTTCACTCAACCCAGTTGATTTGGGTTGTTTTTTAACCCAACTGATTTAAGAATATATGACGTCATAAACCACCAAGATGTGAAAGCATAAAATTAAATTTCGTTAAAAGATAAGATGAAAATGGTCAACCTAGTGCTCAGCGTTTTAGGACCCCAGCAAGCCACACAGCTAAAAAAGTCAGCATGTTATTGCCACTGCAGCGCCATGGACGTTCAAGGTGCAAATAATGTCAAAATAGAACATTTCCACAAAAAGCTGAAAACTGGCACCCTAAAAGCATTTGAGGTCCTGAACAAAAGATTGATTTTATTTTTCAAAATGCGACCCGAATTTCCGGAGATAAGACGTTATTGACGTCAAGGTGCCACCTTAACCTCATTGTGAAATGCATTCCCATAAACGATGACTTTTTAAGGGACAAAACTTCACATACATTTGCTGTAGTATCCAAAAGGATGTACTACAGTGTTATGATTGAAAAACGTAACCAAACTTCAACGATGTAGAGGCATTTATGTTCAGGGATCAAATAACGCCAATTTAAATGTCATGGCACTAAAATGAAAAGTGGGACCCTAATAGCATTTGAGGTAAAAAAAGGCTAAAAACATTTTCAAAATCCGATTGTAACTTATGGTGATATGATGTAATTACCATCGGGGATATGCCGCCACCCCTTTGTGCTACGTATTCTCCTAAAACACTGGATGAGATTTGTCGTAGTGTTCGAGTGATCTATGGTCTATCGCACTGCTTTGAAAAAAAACATAACCAAACAGTGTTGCTCTGGCACATAAACGGCAAAGGTACAGAAAACGCCAAAGCTAATACGAACAAAAATCTTTAATTATTACTTTATCTCCAGCGTGCTCAAAGTTAATGAGAACAAAATTTGTTCATTACTACTTTATTCCCAACGTGCTCAACGCTTGCTTTGCATCACGAGTGCATGACGAATCTAGCAATATGGACTAAAACAGTTAATGGGGTTGGCAGGGCATGACAACAGGTTGTTACGATCACAACTTATTTGCGGTTCCAGGACGTTTCGTTTCGGGAAGGAGGTTCGTTCACGAGGAAGGGAAACACGATTTATTTTTAAATCCTTTTAAATTTTTCCCTAAATAACAAAGCTTCTTACCCCAAGTTGGAACAAGCTTTATGAGTTCGTTCCAATGAGAATATCATAAGCGTTTGATGCGATATAAAAATAAATAAATAAAATATGTTCATATTATATATATATTTTTCATTAAACTATAGACATTCGCTGAATGGAGTAAATGATACGACGAACCGTCCCGATATTTGGAAATTCCAGGTTTGATTTGGGGACGAATCGTTCCGGACGAAACGTCTCCGGCAAACTGGCTTTGTGACTAAACGTCCTGTAACACTTATTTGCAAAATATTATAATCAAGACTGACTCAGAAAAACAAATTCCATCACATCACCCAACTTGGGAACTTTGTTTCTCTCAACGAGTGTTTTGTAAAGACATCGCCTGTTCATGGTGTGTGTGTTTAATTTTCTCTTTTCAATCCAACTGATTTGGTTTGCGAAAAAAACATCGATAAATTAGCTCTCACCAAATTGGTCACTGTTTGACTATTTGACAGCCGGAAGCCAAAATCTTGGGTCTGTTGAGGGTAGAGCTTGTAAAAGGCTTCAAATTCTGCGGATGTACAGTACGTGGAGAGTGGATTGTAACTAAATCACTCGCGGAGTGGAGTTATCACCCAAGCTATAACTTTCAAATTTTGTACATATCGACAAAAAACACAAGCAATGTTTCAGCCAATGGACCTCCGGGTTTAACCCGAAGGTCCATTGGCTGAAACTTTGCTTGTGCTGGTTATGCTTTGCAACAAATTTGCAATTACTGCTTGGGTGGAATCTCCACTCTGTGAGTGATTTAGTGATAATCCACTCTCCACGTACTGTATTTCCCAGCCTGGTAGAACGAAAAAAATATTTTCGTCTTATTGATTAGATCAAATTTTCTTTTCCATACAGTACAGCCGCCGTGGACTTGTCACTTTCCTCGTGTGAGCAATAATTCCATGGACGCAGTACTATTAGACTCTAAACACTAATTATGGGAATAATCATCAAAAATTTAATTAATGAAGCACCGGGTTCAACCTGGTGCTTCATGAATTAAAAGTTTGTTGATGATGATTTTTATTACCTGGTAAACGCATTGGACATCGTTTCCCACGTGTGGATTACGACCAATCCACGGCGACTGAGCGGTAGTCGAACTCGGCTGATATGACTTTAAACTCGGCTGATATGGCGCTTATCTCGGTCGAAATCAATCAAGCTAGAGTTACTGGGCGCATGTTATTTACAGCGAAATCGTTCTCTGTTATTCGTTGAAGGAAATCAATCAGTAAAACTGGAGTTACCAGGCAAAATTGGGTAGTTTTTGTATAAATATTATTATTTACAAATGAAACAAAATACTGCATTTTGATTGGCTGAGAGGTACGGTGTAACTTGCAATCCACAGTGGCTTTTTTACACCGTGTTTAACCACGGTGTAAAAACAAGAATATTCAAGAGTAAGCTATATGGCAAAAAAAAGTACCCATTTTTAATTATTAATTCATACTTTCTGCTCGGTTATGTTAGAACAAAAATGAAAATACTGGAAATTTAATATTTAAGTGCAATAAAATATTACAGATATGGATGTCATTGGAACTGCTCATTGAGCCAGTTCCAATGACATCCATATTTGTCTGGTTTTATTTAAGAAACTTGCAAAGTGCAATTTTTCTGTCTGTGTTTGTCCACAATGTAGGTTAAAGTATTAAGTACACCAAAATTCTTGGAAATAAATCCGTTATCCTTGTGTTTTCCAGGGTGTATGGGAATTTACACCGGTTTGGGATCTCATACACATTTCGGCTTCGCCTCAGGGTATATGAGTTCCCAAACCGGTGTAAATTCCCATATACCCTGGAAAACACAAGGATAACTAATAGTATTAATAGTGTCAATAAGTGAAAACTGGGTGGAGGATGAGAAAAAATAAAAGAGCTGTGCACAAAATTCAAAGCATACTAAGATTCAGAGCTGTAAGCTGAGATTCGTCGAGTGAGAGAAGAGATAGTTTAACAACCCGAACGTCACGGCTGTCTCAAGCAGATATGAAATTACCTCTGGCTGATATCTCGGCCGATATGAAACTAACCAAGTAATAACCTCTAAATATCAATTTGTCTTGTCACACATTCCTGAATAATGCCTTCAAGCACTCTCCAATAAATTGTAGCGAAGCAAATCCAAATGAACCGATTCTAACAAACACAAATAGTCCAGCACTCTACTAGTTAACAGAATAACCCAGTTATTTGCACATAAACCCTCGAGCACCACATTTTTAGACGAGTTGTGACGAAGTCAAACCCGACTTATAGTTTAATGAATGGCGGATGGATGGGCGGGCGGTATGGCGGGCGGGCGGGCTTTCGGGCGGACGGGCGGGCTTTCGGGCGGGCGAGTGGTCGGTCGGTCGGTCGGGCGTAAACAATTGGTTTTCGGACGATAACTTGATAATGGCTCGACCGATGTTCATGAAGCTTCATAGGTAGATTGGCCTCGGTGGGAGGAAGAACCCTATTTATTTTGGACTCGCTAGGTCAACGGTCAAATTCACAGTGACTTTCAACATACTAAATCGTAAACAATTGGGGAAAATAACCGGACTATGGTTGAATCCACTTTCATGAAACTTCATATGTAGGATGGCCTTGGTGACAGAAAGAACCATATTTATTTTGGACTTGCTAGGTGAAAGGGCAAGGTCACAGTGACCCTGAACATAGTAATTAAAACAATTGGTTTCCGGACGTTAACTTGATAATGGTTTGATCCACATTCATGAAACTTCATAGGTAGGCTGGCCTTGGTGAGAGGAAGAACCCTATCTATATTGGATGTGCTAGGTCAAAGGTCCAGGTCACGGTGACCCTGAACACAGTAAATCGAAAGCATTTGGTTTCTGCACGATACCTTGATAATGGTTCAACCCACAATCACGAATCTTCATGAATCTTCAAAGGTAGGTTGGCCTTGCTGAGAGAAAGAACCCAATTTATTTTGGAATCAGTAGGTCAAAGGTGAAGGTCACAATGACCCTGACATAGTGAATCGTAAACAATTGGTCTCCCGACGACAAGTTGATAATGCTTAAATCCACTTTTGTGCTGACACAACTCGACATTGGATCGGTGATCCTATCGACATTTTTACCATACGTTTAGTGCATAATTAACCTGTAAATTGCATAGGTGATCGAGTTAATGTGGGAGCGCGGTGGCTCAGTGGTTACGGCATTGAACTTCAAACTGAAAGGTCCACGGTTTGATCCCCATCAGAGGTAACTGCGTTGTGCCCTTGGATAAGGCACTTAACCTGGATTGCCCACGTGGGGCACGGTGGTGCTGTGTTTTTAGTACGTTGGGAAATCTAACAGTTGCTCGCCGCTGTTGGGTGGTCCTCTCCGGGTACTCCGATTTTCTCCAAATACTCTCCGACACGACGAAATCCTAGCTGTCGAAAGTGTCGTTAAACCCCAATACATAAAATCGAGTAAATCCCGGTAAAATAAACAATAAACGTGATCTATTGAAACATTTTTCTGACAAACACTGAATTCTCGTTTTACAAAAGTCTTTGACCTCAGTGCACACATTATAAGCACAATTATAATCAACCGTATCTTGCCGGAAAGAGTACTACGAGAAGCAAACAAAATATAATAAAACTAATCCCCAGGTTATCACAAGAATGGAGGAAAATGGTTATACTCAGGTTTATTGGATAAATATTCCTGTTAACCGGGGGAGGGGGGGGGGGGGCAGTAGAAACTTTCCAGACGTCAAGTTCCATTTTTCGGTTGAGCCCTTTTTTACAACCCACCCACCACTTTGTGTAATTTTTCTACTGCCATTTTCAGAAACCCACTCCCGCTTTTCCATCGAAATTACGAATTGCTTTGACAAACATCATAATATGTATGGAAAGAAGTATAGTTTGCTGAATAGTTTGATTCCACCTGTGATTCCAGGTACCTTTTCAACTTCTTATTACTCAGAATGGTTAGTTTCCCTTCCTGATTGCAAAATGGGGCTTCCGAAATCTTAAAAAACTCATCGAGAACGGCTCAATGCCCATGAAAGTATGAATGATGGACTAAGATATGCCCATCCCCATTCCCCTGATTTGACGTAAAGAGAATATGTTTAAATTATTCCCCTGATTTGTACCACAGGAGTAAGCTAAAAGTGACAAAAATTTCAGTCCATTCTGATCCGTGTATTTATTTTTTTCTTTATTCTGGCAGGAGTCTGCATGATTGATTCCATAAGTGACTCCAAGTACTAACCTTCTAAGTATGGTTTATTTATTAGTCTGTGTGAATCACAAAGACTATTGTTTTTCTATTGTTCTTCTTCCCTCTTCTTTTTTTTCTTATTCTACTGTCTTCTATGCACTTCCTTGTCAGCATGATACCTTCGCAAACGAATTGTTCTATCTCGCTGATTTTTGGCATATGGACAGACAGGCACAACATCTGTGGCCAACTGGGCCATACTCAAGGGCTCTAGCAACCCGAAAAACATTGAGAAGAAGAAGAATAACAGACTAACGAGTAAACAACAGAAAATATTCTCTAATATCCTTTTAACATTAGGGTGAAGCCCTTGAAGTGAATAGAATATTTGTTGATACTAGCATATGTTTACATTAATTCATGTTGTATCTGGTGCATTATAAAGCATTTTTCCCAAAAAATTATCCGGCATATTTTCTACACTGAGAACCAGA
Organism: Pictodentalium vernedei; assembly: GCA_031216915.1. NCBI lineage: Eukaryota > Metazoa > Mollusca > Scaphopoda > Dentaliida > Dentaliidae > Pictodentalium > Pictodentalium vernedei. The sequence goes on from CM062292.1 coordinate 152,486,324, forward strand.
CACCCACCCCTCCACCAACATGTATTATTTGTGACATTTGCACAGATTTCGCCTCATATTAACACTTACAAAGGCTCATTGTATTGCAGTTAACCTATTAGGGTTGATTTACAGCATTATATCTGTGGTTTGGAACATAAATAATGATATATTCTGTTATATTGCAGAAAATTAAGAAAAATTGCATAATTTGAGAACGCACGTTTTTAGCGCACCCACGAGATCCACCGACCCCACACATAACGTCTCGCAAATGTTTGGTGCCCCTACCCCCACCCCCACCCCTGTGTTAACTTCATTAAAATGACACGCCAATGTTAATTAAAATATGATGTTATGGATACTGTAGAGAAGTGTCAAAATCGTTGCTTTCTATTTCAGTATCATTACTACCAGCCGATGTTCTCAATGGTAGGTGCAGGCCTGCATAAGGTTGAAGACTCTCGCCGTCCAATGAAGTCTGTCCTACCAAAAAAGTGTGATTGGATTAAGGATAAAGTTGTTGAGTTTGACCCAGAAAGGTGCACCGTGACTACAGGGAAGGGAGATGAGGTGAGTACTATATTCTATACCACGATTGCTGGAGGCACCCAGCGCGTAGACGAATCAGTTTCCTGTTCTTCGTTGTAGGAAATCAAATAGGCGCGTAGCCAGGAATCTTGTTGGGGAGGTGTGCTATGTGGCTGACGACTATCACTGGTCTCGACAGGCCAACTATGGTTCGGCCGAGAGGTGAAAATTTTGGAACATCCTCAACCTTTATCGTCAAGATATTGACGCTTGGGAAAGTTATCTCCCCTTGTAAATGCTGGAGTAGTTATCATTAGTTATAATTAACCAACAGGTACTTGACAAAGGATGGAATCTCGGAAAAGTGACATTTGATAACGATTTTAAATACGAGGATCGGTCAGAAAATAGTTTAAAAAATAATAACTCTTTGTAACTCCTCCCAACATTCCGATCTAAGCAGTTTAATATTTTCCCTCACTTTTCCTTTTTGTCTGTCTGTCTCCCCCTCCCTGCCACTCCCACACACCCCACCTCTTATATCTGATATGTATACTCACTTCCGATTTCTTCTTGGTAGATAGACGAAACTGTATTCGATCCTTCTTTCATTTTAATTTTTAACTTGGCTAAATACGCATCTACTGCTACTTGTTCAATATCTGCTTCATGGTTATGGTGGTTGTTGCAGGTCGTTACAATGTCATGCATTGTATATTTTTATATGGCAAGATAGGACAATATCTATATTATTGATCGATAAAGTTAATGAAGCTATAAGGAAGTGTCAAACAATACAACCGAGAACATTTATGTTTTTAAACAACTTACCCTGATACACTCGTATTTAACGGAGCCAGATAGGAATCCCAATTATGGAATGCTCTTTTAGGATATGTCTGTGGCTATGGAATCCCTTTTTCTGAAATGAGTGGAAGAGTTGTATGTGGAGTCACTCGTTCGAGCAATTGCTCGTCGGCTTATTTGCTCGATGGGATTCGAGCCGTTCGAGCAATCGGAGAGGGTTAAGAAGCCTGTAGTAATGATACAAGTCAGTTGTAATCTTACAAAGCTGTAAGGGGTTCAGGTTCATAAGACTATAGTATTAGGTGAATACAGTGGAAGCTGTTCATAAGACTATGGTATTAGGTGAATACAGTGGAAGCTAATCATAGGACAGACAGCATAGGGCATGGCGAAACCCGACGGTAAGACTACCTGTATAGAAGCTGTGTAAGAGCTGTATAGGAGCACGAAATCCCACTTATGGAATCCAACCTATGGAATCCCTTTTGTGGAGTCACTATAGAATCCTCTTTTGGCAAACGTCGGTTGTTAGAGAATCTCTTTTTCCAAAATAAGTCGTTGAGCATTATGTGAAGTCACTAGATCGAGCAATTGCGCTATAGCCCATTTGCTCGATGGGATTCGAGTCGTTGGAGTAGTGACTCTTCAGTAACTGCTCGATAGCTTATTATGCGAAATCATCAACCCTGTTTCTAGATATTCCACTTCCAGCGCCCTCTTTTTGAAAAACGTCTGGCCTTCGACGACCCCTTTTTTCCGAAATGAGCATAAGAGTCGTATGTGGAGTCACTCGAACGAGCACTTGTTCGATGGCTCATTTGCTCGATGAGATTCGAGTCGTTCGAGCAGTCGGATTCAGATTCAGATTCAGATTCTTTATTCACGGTACACATCCATGTAAAATGGTTACAGATAAACATATTGCACAAGTGTAATGAGAAGTATACCGTGGGAAGTGGCATAGCCAGATTGGCTGCCTACCTGCCACCCCCTGGAAGAAGATGGGGTGATTGCAAACAGACTGTGACTGAAAGAATGAACTGAGAGCCAATTATGTGACACATGATGGAGAATGACGATCGAATCATTACTTTTCTGAGATTAGAGTATTAGTGTTTCACTTTCGCCAGCGGAAAGACGGCGATTCAAGGGAGGCAAGAAGCAACCTGTCTATAGGACTCCCTCCACTACTTATCTTAACACCCAAGGGCGGCAACAAGTCCCATCGTGAAGTTCGTATCGTTTAGACTGCGACAAAGAGGTTGGTCATGATGTTTGGGCGTGGTGTCTACGTTAGCTGCATCACCATCGTAGGATGACGAATGTTATGATTTATTTGTTTAGACTTTTATTTGCAAGTTCTTAATTGTATCCATATAGTATTTTACATAGCACCACTGTAAGGAGGAAGCGCGACAGGTTGCGCAAGGTGAGGATTCCAGATGTAGACGCGGACCACGACTTTGACAATTTAAGAAGTTTACGAAGTGCGGAGATAGTTAGCAAGCCTGTAGTAATGACACAAGTCAGTTGTAATCTTACAAAACTGTAAGGGGTTCATAAGACTATAGTATTAGGTGAATACAGTGGAAACTAATCAAAGGACAGTCTGCAAAGAAGCTGTATAAGAGTTGTATAGGAGCTTGGAATCCCACTTATGGAATCCCACTTATGGAATCCCTTTTGTGCCCTATAAAATCCCTTTTTGGGAACGTCGGTGATTAGAGGATAACTTCTTCCGAAATGAGTCGTAGAGCAGTATGTGGAGTCACTCGATCGATCAATTGCTCTATAGCTCATTCTCTCGATGGGATTCGAGTCGTTCGAGTAGTGACTCTTCAGTAACTGCTCAATAGCATATTATGCGAAATCATCAACCCTCTTTCTAGATATCCCATTTCCAGATCCCCCTTCTGGCATTCGGCGCCCCTTTTTTCCGAAATGAGCATAAGAGTGGTATGTGGAGTCACTCGAACGAGCAATTGCTCTAAACTGCATTTGCTCGACGGGATTCGAGTGGTTCGAGGAATGACTCTTCAGTGAATGATCGATTTTGTGCCCTATAGAATCCCTTTTTGGGAACGTCGGTGGTTAGAGGATAACTTCTTCCGAAATGAGTCGTAGAGCAGTATGTGGCGTCACTCGATCGATCAATTGCTCTATAGCTCGTTTTCTCGATGGGATTCGAGTCGTTGGAGAAGTGACTCTTCAGTAACTGCTCAATAGCTTATTATGCGAAATCATCAACCCTGTTTCTAGATATTCCACTTCCAGCGCCCCCTTTTTGAAAAACGTCTGGCCTTCGACGACCCCTTTTTCCGAAATGAGCATAAGAGTCGTGTGTGAAGTCACTCGAACGAGCAATTGTTCGATGGATCATTTGCTCGATGAGATTCGAGTCGTTCGAGCAGTCGGAGATAGTTAGCAAGCCTGTAGTAATGATACAAGTCAGTTGTAATGTTACAAAACTGTAAGGGGTTCATAAGACTATAGTATTAGGTGAATACAGAGGAAGCTAATCAAAGGACAGTCTGAAAAGAAGCTATATAAGAGCTGTATAGGAGTTTGGAATCCCACTTATGGAATCCCACTTATGGAATCCCTTTTGTGCCCTATAAAATCCCTTTTTGGGAACGTCGGTGATTAGAGGATAACTTCTTCCGAAATGAGTCGTAGAGCAGTATGTGGAGTCACTCGATCGATCAATTGCTCTATAGCTCATTCTCTCGATGGGATTCGAGTCGTTCGAGTAGTGACTCTTCAGTAACTGCTCAATAGCATATTATGCGAAATCATCAACCCTCTTTCTAGATATCCCACTTCCAGATCCCCCTTCTGGCATTCGGCGCCCCTTTTTTCCGAAATGAGCATAAGAGTGGTATGTGGAGTCACTCGAACGAGCAATTGCTCTAAACTGCATTTGCTCGACGGGATTCGAGTGGTTCGAGGAATGACTCTTCAGTGAATGATCGATTTTGTGCCCTATAGAATCCCTTTTTGGGAACGTCGGTGGTTAGAGGATAACTTCTTCCGAAATGAGTCGTAGAGCAGTATGTGGCGTCACTCGATCGATCAATTGCTCTATAGCTCGTTTTCTCGATGGGATTCGAGTCGTTGGAGAAGTGACTCTTCAGTAACTGCTCAATAGCTTATTATGCGAAATCATCAACCCTGTTTCTAGATATTCCACTTCCAGCGCCCCCTTTTTGAAAAACGTCTGGCCTTCGACGACCCCTTTTTCCGAAATGAGCATAAGAGTCGTGTGTGAAGTCACTCGAACGAGCAATTGTTCGATGGATCATTTGCTCGATGAGATTCGAGTCGTTCGAGCAGTCGGAGATAGTTAGCAAGCCTGTAGTAATGATACAAGTCAGTTGTAATGTTACAAAACTGTAAGGGGTTCATAAGACTATAGTATTAGGTGAATACAGAGGAAGCTAATCAAAGGACAGTCTGAAAAGAAGCTATATAAGAGCTGTATAGGAGTTTGGAATCCCACTTATGGAATCCCACTTATGGAATCCCTTTTGTGCCCTATAAAATCCCTTTTTGGGAACGTCGGTGATTAGAGGATAACTTCTTCCGAAATGAGTCGTAGAGCAGTATGTGGAGTCACTCGATCGATCAATTGCTCTATAGCTCATTCTCTCGATGGGATTCGAGTCGTTCGAGTAGTGACTCTTCAGTAACTGCTCAATAGCATATTATGCGAAATCATCAACCCTCTTTCTAGATATCCCACTTCCAGATCCCCCTTCTGGCATTCGGCGCCCCTTTTTTCCGAAATGAGCATAAGAGTGGTATGTGGAGTCACTCGAACGAGCAATTGCTCTAAACTGCATTTGCTCGACGGGATTCGAGTGGTTCGAGGAATGACTCTTCAGTGAATGATCGATTTTGTGCCCTATAGAATCCCTTTTTGGGAACGTCGGTGGTCAGAGGATAACTTCTTCCGAAATGAGTCGTAGAGCAGTATGTGGAGTCACTCGATCGATCAGTTGCTCTATAGTTCATTCTCTCGATGGGATTCGAGTCGTTCGAGTAGTGACTCTTCAGTAACTGCTCAATAGCATATTATGCGAAATCATCAACCCTCTTTCTAGATATCCCACTTCCAGATCCCCCTTTTTGAAAAACGTCTGGCATTCGGCGCCCTTTTTTCCGAAATGAGCATAAGAGTGGTATGTGGAGTCACTTGAACGAGCAATTGCTCTAAAGCGCATTTGCTCGATGGGATTCGAGTGGTTCGAGGAATGACTCTTCAGTGAATGATCGATTGTCTTTTGGGTTTAAGACTTATAAAGTCTTTCGTTGTACAGAAGGGAGATAGCTCTGTGTGGTTAGGTACAGATTATAGAAAATCAGACAATCTGATTGTTTAGTTAGCTGTAATAAAGCGAACTGATTGGATGATCTGGATAAATGAAACAAGAACGGAATTACATGGAATAGGATTAGAACTAGCCTGAACAGTCCAGAAAAGCTAAATATACTAACAAAACTGTTTCAACTGGTAGGCTCTTCTGCTGTACTGCAGTACACTCCTAAAGAAAGAAACGTACCCTACAGCACTAGGTGCTATTATTATAAGCCCAAAATGGGGCTTCGTGAAGTCCGTTTCGGAAGTTTAGGGCGCATTTTTTGCGGGGATTGTCGGATTTATTTGGGTAATTCTACGAATTCGGAAATTACTCTTATTCAGTCGAACATACCGTCGAACATACCCCTGTCCTATAAGAAAGTTTTGGGTCACATAGCAACCATGGAAACAAAGATGGCGGCCGCCAGTATATAAATGGCCAACGAAAAGACATATCACCTTAACATGGCCTGCGCATGCCCACTATGGTCACGTATCACGAAGGGGATATTATCACAAGATGGCCGCTTACGCAGGCTACCATAATAAACCAAACATGACGTCACTAGGGCACATGACTATGACGTCAAACCGTAGGACCCCCACAAGGTCCAACAATGTGGGACAGTTCATTCCCCTCCTACCACTAGTGACTCCTTTTTTGTTGCTGTAGAGAGATCTATTCGTCTATAATATTAATAATGATCAAGAAGAGGTAAGTTGTGGTACTTTGTTAATATTTCACCGGTCTCCAAAAGTATTAGACAAAATTCAGACAAATTTTGGGGTATACACGCTCTGATGGCAATACTCACTCTTTACCGGATGTAACGGTATATCATCGACCATGGATAACCATGGGGCGACAATATTCAAATGAATTTTTCAACAAGAAATTTATATCTGTACAGACCAAACTGAGAGATTCCCAATAAGTTCTGGAACGATCAAAAAAGGAAACTAACCGAAATTCCCCAATGATTATCATATAACTTATATCAGTAGACAATGTTCATACCTGATATTTATTTATTTATGGAGTTTAACGACACCTTCGACAGCCAGGGACACCTCGTGCCGGACAGTTTTACGGGTGGAGGAATCCAGAATACCCAGAGAGAACCACTGAACAACGGCGAGCAACTGTCAGACTTCGCGACGTACTAACTCCACAGAAGCAGGGTTAGCATTGGTTGAAGTCAGATGCAACATCGACGTGCAGTATGCTTTAGTACACAGCGCCACCGTGCCACCACGTGGGCAATCGGAATTAAGCGTCTTTCTCAAGGACACAATGCACTAACCCCTGACGGGGATCGAACCGTGAACCTCTCAGTTTGAAGTTCAATGTTGTAACCACTGAGCCACCGCGCTCCCCATACATATCTTATAAAAGTACGATTATGTTTGTGCGTTCTCATCAGGCCTGACCTTGGGGTGATATGAGGTCGGGAAAGGCTGCCCCCTCTATGGGCATGTCAGTCGAAAATTTTTGTTGTCTGCCGGAAAAAATTGTAGACCGCCCGCACCCAACTTGTTCTTCGGAAGCTGGTAATCTTCAAGAAACCTGACAATTTGACACAATTACAATTTTCATTATATACTTACTCACATTTTGCTTAGGATCACGCCCTACTCATCGACATAATTTGTACACGAAAGGAAAATGTGAACATTATTTGTTTGTTTATTTATTGGGGAGAAATGACACTTATAACAGTCAGTGTTATATGAAGCGGTACAAATGTACGGGCAGAGGAAGCCAGCGTACCAATTGGGAAGCACTCAGAAATGCTGAATATCTGTCGCACTCTCTACTTTATCATTCTGGCACAAACAGGGTTAGCATTGTTGAAGGCAAATGAACCGTGTGCATGCAGCGCGTCGACCATAGATGTACAACTTGTCAAAGTAACACTTACTTTCAACCAGTTCTAACAGCTTGTGTCAGGGTGGTAAATTGGAAAGCCAGCAAGTTACTCACCATTGCTCATTGGTTCTTTCAGGTACTCCGAATCTCTCCACCCGTGAAATTGCCCGACATGATACGATCTAAGCTGTTGGAACTGCCGTTAAATACTAAAGAACAAACAAACATACTTAAAACTATACACATTTGACCTTTTATGTATCAAATGTGCAGGTGGGTTGAGGTGATCCTTTGCAAAATGTGAGTAGTTCATATATAAAAATACCCTTGTGTCTCATATATCCCTTGCATCCCTTGTCTGAAAGCGCTGGTTAGTTTATTATTATTATTATTTTAAAGAATTACTTTAGTTAAACGGAAGTAATTGTTTAAAATAATTGTAATAAACGAACTATTTGGAACTTACCGACTATCGACGACTCGGGGACACTGAAAAAAAAATTGATCTCTCGCCCAACCGTTTTGAGAACCTTCAGCTTCGGGCCTAATTCTCATAACTTTTTTCGAAAAAATTCTCGCCCCCCCCCCCTCCCCCCCTACGTCGAATTTTCTATGGTCCATATGTCTATGATCAAACTTTAGCTCAATATGCCTAACTGGAACAAGCCAATTGAGTAAGAGCAAATGTGACGTCCTGAATTCGGTTTGGAGATAATGAAGCTGACCAAAACTTATTTGGCTCTTGTGGGTATAGAGGATTTGAGCAATCGACTTGGCAAAAGTTAGTTCTTCCAACCCATAGGCATAAATGTGGGCGTAAAGAAAACTTTAGCTGCGAGAAGGCAACAAAGTAAATGCAGAATCAGGAAGGGAGATGAGTATTAAACCTACAAGCACTGTATAGGATGGCGGATTGCATTATTACTGAACGTCCATACAAGCGGAAATACACCCATCCATTTCCCCATCGACAGAAGTGCATAAACGATATGATTCGGGCGTCTGGGTTTAAAGGGATAAATATGAAGTGTTGCAGAGATTTGTCCAAGAGGAGCCAGAGGGTATTAACCCTTTACCCAACGTAACGACCAAAACCGGCCAGCGCTATTCTCAAAAATCGCCAATTAATTTTCACTATTTTTTTCATTTTTTGTCTCAAAAACATAGGTTATGATCCCTCGTTGGAACGAGCTTGTCGCGCTCGTTCCAACGAGGGGTCATAACCTATGTTTTTGAGTCAAAAAATGAAAAAAAATTAGTTATTCAAGAATTTTTTTTGCAAGTGTCGTCTGCTTTTCACGTTAGGTAAAGGGTTAATCAGATCTTTATTACAATATTCTTTCATTTTTCAGATAAAATATGAATATTTAGTTGTTGCTATGGGGATGCAGTTGAACTATCATTTGGTAAGTTGTTTTTAAAAATTATCTGAATTGGATTCGTGTCTTTTGAATTTACTTATGTGAGTCTTATCAGCAAAACCATTACCTCCCAAATTTATAGTCTCATTCCAGGAGTCCAAGGCAAGCTTTATTTACAGATCTGCATTATAGAAATATGAAGTCGTGTAATAGGAATCTGTCCTTAAATATTGACCAGACGAACGGGGATAAGCTTTTGTTAAATATAGTTGGTTGAGCAACAGGGATGTAAATTCTAGAATTTTGCAAGCAAAAGGGTAACTCGTGCAATAAAATCTATAACCAGGACGGCAGGAATGCTTTGATGATGTAGTTGGAATTTTAGTCAGTTTCGATTATTGTTCACGCGGCTGTACATCAATTAGAAATGCTAGCGTCCTTCATTGTTATGTAACAAACAGTATGGCCAGGTTGACTCCATGTCTGCCATCGCCACCAGGGCTACAGTTATCAACTGATGCTTTGTTGGAAAAAAGACTGAGAGCCTTATCAGAGTCTTATCCAACATTTGTCACAACCTCATTCCATCACCAAAAGTAAGACACAACACAGTGAGTAAACTAAGGGTGTGACTCACCCATAATTATCCCAGTCGGGACATTTTCGTCTGGATTGCAGTATTATATATTAATTCTTCTTACTAGTAACCACACTTTCTGAAGATACTATATTTGATACTTGCACTTAAAATAACCGGTCACACAAACAGAGGTTTGTGGTACCAGGTTCGCGCTATTAGGGACCCAACATGATGATTTAGAGTACGGTACTTGCTAATTTAAAAGTTGGGAAATCCATGCGTTCGACTACAACATTTATTTATCCACAAATACATTTTTCAAGAACTCTTAGTTATACCATGCCCGTTTGAAATCAGTCTGTCCGTATTATGTAATCAGTCTGTCCGTCCAGTCGTCCGTCCGTTAACATTTTTGGTTTCCGATCGATAACTCCAGTTTGAATTATTTGATCTCAACCAAAGTTGGTATATGTATTACCCAGCTAGTAATACAGGATAGGTTCCAATATAGGTTCCATCCAATTATTTTTACTTGAGCTAGGCCCTTTTTCGACTTAGAATTCGACCGTCTATCAACATTTTTAGTTTCCGACCGATAACTCCAGTTTGGATCATTCGATGTTAAGCAATGTTGATATGTGTATTTTCCAGCTAACAGTACAGACCAAGTTTGAATATGGGTTCCATCCAGTTATTTTTACATGAGTTACGGCCCCTTTTTAGACTTTCAATTTTGTCGATATTGTTAACGTTTTTATTTTGATCGATAATTTGGGTTATATCAGAGATTCCTTTAGCCACGGCTAGCGGTGCTCTTGGTTTTAAAGTATAATCAAGGCTGACCAATATTTATTCCACCTTCATCATTAAGGCATGCCTTCATTGAAGGCATGCAGGCATGCCTTGATGATACAGTTGGAATATTTTGTCAGTCCGGACGAGAGCCATCACAGTCAGGACAGATCAGTTATGGGTTATCTCCACGATGCCGCTGGTATCAAGCTTCTTTCATTTGCAAAAATTGAAATTAGTTCCTCTGTTCATTTTTTTGCAGGTCGAGGGACTAACTGAAGCGCTGCAACATGACTCAACAGTCTGTTCTAATTACTGGAAGGAAACTGTGTCCAAAACGTTTCCTGCATTGCAGAATTTCCAGGATGGTAATGCCATATTTACTCTTCCAAACACACCTGTCAAGTGTCCTGGAGCCCCACAAAAAGTTATGTATTTAGCTGATGACTATTTAAGAAGGGTAAGATAGACATAAATTAAATATACAGTGTTAGTGGGGGTCCCTGAAGTTATAAGTGACCATGGTTCGGCCCGGAAACTGTTACGTGGCAGGGATCGACATTGCTGTTCTATGCAAGTTAACAGAGAAAGGCGGCCTTTTGATTTTGAAAAATACAGGCGGACAATCAAATGTGCACCTGGTTTCGAATCCAGGCACTCCGTTTTTGCTACTGTACACCAACCGGGGTTTGACTGAATTCATATATGTATATACAGGTATATGATAAGAATAATTCATGTCACTCATGGAATTGAGTTCCACATCGGCTCACAGTTTCATCTTCTCGTCTTTCACAGTCTTGAATGATGATTTTCTACCCGCAAATTTTCTAACCTTACTCAATAATTCAGCCAACAAGGCCACGCTTTCTATCACGCGCACGAATCAGTCGAAAAATCGCACTTCTCTGTTCAATGGTCACTGTTTTTGTCCAATGCATGCGCGTTAAGGGCGCAGGTGCAGTTGCGCACCCCAAAATCGAAAGTCTGGAAAGGACCAGTACGTGTTATGGAAATATTCCCAAGGCTTGAGTAGCCATGTCTTAGATTATTCTCTCTAGTCTCTGCTGCCATCAGAACCGAGTACAAGTACACCGGACAATGAAACACTTGTGGTATATGGCAAATTTAGTCCACAGATATCTAATATTTCTTTTGTTCTCTGTCATGAAAACAAGCCCTATAAAATCACACCAAGTACGGTTTTGATGAGAACAGCTCAGTAAAACAGTACCAATATCTGGATATTGGGACGGTTTTGAAACAGTCCCAATAACTAGATATTTGTACGATTGTCACGGTACTGTAATCATAACCATTCAAAAGTAAGGAGGTGTGAAAAACTTTCTGACACATGAATTATCGACAAGCTTTTCTCGACAGAGCTACTGAATTGAGTATGCACCGTGTCCAAATAAAAATTTACTTTTTAATTTTTTGTTGCTTTTAATAACCGCCCTGGTAAACTAAAAAGGACTCCTGAGGAAACCTCGGAAGTGAAGCAGTGCTTGTTTGCTGTGGTAAACAAGTTCAGTTTTACTGGTAAAATAGGACCTGGTCACCAGTGCCCGAGGTAGAAGTCCTCTAAAATGGACAGCATGGGTGTCAACGATTGGCTAAACTTGACTTTACACCTTTTTTGCGGTCACAATTAGCCATAGGCCCATAGCTGCAGAAAAGTGACCTTAAACACCAGTAAATAAATAAATAACCTAAAAAAACGCCCTTTTTCAAATATTAAGACGGCAATCAGGCACCACCACCCGCCCTTTTCCCCGTTTCAATCGAACCTCTTCTTCAGATAAAAAAAAGAATTATTCTTCCAAATGCTTTAAAAATGAACGATTATTAAATTTATCTGCCGCACTTTCGATGAGGGATTGAATAAGTGTTCCACCCTTGAGCTGAGACGTTATATTAGCGGGAGAACAAATTACGTCACGATGTGAGTTCACTTCGAAGCCACAGATCTGTTCACAATATCTGAACTCCTGATGCGTGTCATAACTTCAATAGACTTTCTTGCAAGCACACAATGGGTTATGCCCATTTTGTTTTTGGGGGATAGAGCAAGCAAAAAGTGTTTTAAAATGTGGTTTTACTCGTGTCAAACTTTCTAAAATATAATTTGTTTGACTTTTGTTAACATTGAGGGGCTGTGGATTAAATCACATATATCACTATTTTGTGTACTACATGGGTAAATAATTGTACAGTTGTGCAGGTGTTCCTCCAATATTTGGACTCGTCTTCGTCTCGTCCAAAATATCTCCGGACACCTGCACAACTGTACAATTATTTACCCTTATAGTACACAAAATAGTGATATATCTATTACTTAGTGGCCTCACATTAGCACATCATAAAATTTCAAATGTAACAAGCTTGATGTTTAATACTAACTATTTTTTAATTTTTTTATTTGGATTCTTTTATTTTTTCATTTGGAATGTTACGAAAGGGGAGGGCAGACATTAAAGAGTAACTCGAAGTAGCCATGGAAACTATTCGGAATGAGCATGGGACATTCTGTCAAAGTTGCATTTTTGCAAGTTACGTTTTGCTCATTCGTAGATTAAACCTTTAAAATGGGTATGCTCCGTACGTTTTCGTATTATTCTGACTTTGGAATTAACTCAAGGATTGGATTCCAGTGAGCGATGTTTGTCATGTGTTTGAGTCTATTATGATAAGACAAACATGTGCAGACACCACGTTGTGGGTTATTGTTTTTTCGGTGATTATTTGGGAAATCACAGAATATTGTTGAGTAGTATTTGTTATTTAAATCCGATGCAGACTGATTTTATAATGAGTATTCTGACTGTAATTGTAGTACGTGTGGACTTTTCAATCCAGGTTCATTTGGTGATATATTATACTCAAATCGAGTGACGTGTACTATATCGCCCTTGGGTGGGATTGAAAGGGTTAAAAAATAATTGTGTGTCACTCCTTGTTATCGATTATAAATCTTTGGGAGAGGCCAAATTGGATTCTTGTCTTTCGATTAACTCGTACAACTACTTTGTGTTTGCTTTTAGCATGTATGGTATTGTGTCACACATGGACAAGAGTCCTTATTAGGGCCTTCTAAAGCCCTGACTAAAGTCGACAGTGGTACCGTTACACTCACTGTGAAAGCCGTGAGTCCACAATTATAGTTCTACTGGATGCAAGTCCAATCTCAGGGTTGAGATGACTCATTCTTGGCTCGATAAGTGTCGGTATTTGTTTTAATCCTTGGCCAAGTACAGTTTTTCATAGTCTGTCAAATCGTGATTCGACATGTCAGCTACGTATATTTTTCATAGCATCAGCCAATAATCTGGGTAAGTCACTGTTGACATTAAAATGTATTGGTCTGGAGACTGCTAGGTAATTCAGACTAACTTTGGTGATATCTCATTGTTGCTATATCAGTTCACGTTGGACAAAATTAATAATACTGCATAATTCATGTTCTCTGTTTTGTATAATGAAAAGAAAATTTATCCTCTCATTTATTTCACTAAAATCGGAATTTTTTAGGTTACTTCTTCTAAATAAGGGACAAATGCATATATGCATTGTAATCCAATGCAAAATGTTTCTCATTCTCCACTTCAAGACCACACTTGCTACAAAGACGCTCACCATAAGGTACCTTTGGTTGTGCCGAACTTTCTCTACACCTAGACTATGGCTGCTTATTCTTATTCTTAGTTTCCAGAATATTATCCTGGTTCCAAAATTCGTCATGTTGAGGTATGCTTCATATCGTATTTTAAATTCCCGATATGTTCTCAATTTGTTCATACCGGATGCTTTTTCATCATCATAAGTTTCATTTCTGAAATTTTCCAGATACCACTCTCCAAGTCCAGAATTAATTTCATTGAGTGATTTATTAAATATGTGCTTTGACATCATACAACCCTTAATCACCGGAATAGGAAGAATGGTTGATTCGCTTCTTGGACTAACAAAGTCTTCGCTGATTTCTACCGCGATCGATACCAAAGGATTTTTATTCGCGTTATTATGTGTTTTCATGAGATATGACATCGACCTGTTCATTGTGCCAATTACAATTGGGTATCTTCCCAAATCTGTCCGAAGGGCATGGTTGGATACTCTTTTATTAACCCCTAATAAGATCTAGCAAAATTATAAATTTGTAATTTCGCAGTGAACTGTGTTTAGATCATTCAAATTGATATCAGAGGCCAAGATTTCGCAGCTGTATAGAATAATTGTCTTGGTGAGCCTTTTACAACATTTTGTCCATAGGTTGACTGAGAAAAGCGAATGCTCTTTTAGGGACTTAGAGAAAACAGAGCTTTTGATTCCCTTATGATTCACCTTAATTTGAGCATTTTTGAACGATCCATTTCAGTGAATTTCATACCAAGGTAAGAGTATCCTCTGACCATATCTATATTACCCCCAACCAAAATAAAGAGTTGCATTTTTCGCGCATATCCTTTACTGGACAGGATACACTTTGTTTTATCGGTATTTTATACCCAATCATTGTTCACTGCGTATGTCTGCAATCTATTCAAACAGTTCTGAAGACCGGTTGCTGTATCACAGATTAATACCAGGTCATCGACGAAAAATAAGTGGCTGACATTTCCACCTTCCCAGGGTTACTGGAAAACAAGAACCGCCAAACTCAGAGCGAATGTCATCTATGAAAACTTTGAACAAAGTCGGTGAAAGTGTGCATCCTTGTCTGAGTCCGATCGTGAAAAAGATTGCTGGTCCAATACCTGCACTTGTCTGTAGTATATATGAACTTTTACTGTACATTGATTTCAAAGTTTCAAAAACATTTCCCCGGACACCAATATGATTTAAATTTTTGAGAAATATTTCGCGATTGACATTATCGAAGGCTTTTCTGAAATCTATGAATGCTGCATAAATAACTTAGTCATTTTTTTTGACCGATTAATTATTATTTTCAAAACTTTTATTTTGAAAATAATTATTAATCGGTCTAAGAAAAATGGCAAAGTCTATTATGCTTTTGTTTTTCATAAAGCCAAATTGGTTATCACTAATCAATTTGTTTTCTTCCAAGTAATTTGAAAAGCTTCCCAAGAGAAGTGCTCAGAGCAACGGCTCTATAATTGTTTGGATCCAGTCGGTCACCCTTCTTATAAATTGGCTTGAGCGGCGATTCATACCAGATTCCCGTACAATTAGAGGAATGAAAGACAATATTGAATACTTTGGTAACTTCCTTAACGATATATAGCACCAAAAGTTTCAGTATCTCGTTCCGAATTTTGTCAGGCCCTGACAGTTATATGACAATAGCATTGCGCCATATAGCGTTTTGTGGAAATGTCACTATTAAACCTGCGGGGGAAATTTAATACTTTCGTACTGGAATAACAGGCCTGGAAATTGGTACTAAAATAACAGGCCTGTTAGGATGTTACAGTATATAATATGGTGGTAACCTATAGTAGAAACATGTTGTGACGATTTTCTGACTTCTCTGTTTTTACTATGCCAGCCATGCCATTTCCGTCTTGACAGAATTTTCGCCAAAGCAAATAGCCACAACTAACGCATGTTCTCGCTTTGGCAAGTTATTGCTATTTTTTCTGTCGGAAATTCTGTTAAATGTAAACGACGTGTCACTCCATTCATATGTGGGGACATTGAACAACCGTTACGTTAGCCCTTTGAACCTTCGTTTTCTGGAATGGAATCGCCTTTGAGTACACTTACAGTGAGATGGGCCAGTCAAATATCAATATCAATATACAGGGAGGATAAAATAATAACTATTATTTTATCATCAATGCCCCGTGTAGAGACCTACCTCTTATAATAAGACACACATGGGACGAAATTATGCCTTGGACCGAAAAATCGGGTTTTCAAGTTAGAAAAACGACAAGTCACTCAATTCATACGTAAAGACAATGAACAACTTTCGGCAGTCGCGAAAGATTTTGTCATGTTTGACTGGCAAATATATTAGGAATTTAATTTATGTTAAATTTTTGTCGTAACATTTTATGGAGAGGGTTGGGAAAGAAAGGCTAAAGAGCTGGACAACAGTCCACAGAGAGTTAATGGTTGTGTTCCGCGAGGCAAACTTTATTTAATTCTTTGTATATTGCAGACTGGCAACAGAGAAAAAGCTAACTTCATGTTCAACTCATCCATGGAAGCACTCTTTGCTATTAAGAAATATCGCGAAATATTAACTGACCTCTGTGAGGAAAGGTTGGTATGTAGTTTATAAAACTGGATGCCATTTATAGAGTATTTTTAAAATTTTAAGTCTTTGTCCGGCTCCTCTCATCTGCTCCAAAAGATTTACGTTTTCTGTTTAAGACAGAAATCCTGGTAAAAAACAATAATAAAAGTTCGTATGTTTCAGTTAATGAATTTATAGAATATGTCTCATCTCCGCCAATCCCAGCCCAAGGTTTCAACAGTTAGAAATGTTATGCCTCAAACTACCTACAGTTAGAAATTCCATGCTATATGGTAGTAAATTTGGTGGCATTTTATCTGTGGCTATGGCCGTTTCTAACAGACAGTTAGTGATTGATCCTTTTTTAGTGACGTCGTATGGGATTTCCGAACCGGAGTGAATATGTCGTCCCATGTTTTCTACAAGGCGCCATCAACAACGCAAAAGCATTGCAGATAGCGCTTTGCTGCACTCAGTTGACAAATTCCAACTTCACAACACAATGGTTATGTATGTTTCAAATACACGGAGACGGCGCATTCGATCTCTTCAAGAGTTTAAAACTCACAGGTAGCAGTTGGAAAATTCTCACTCAAGGGCGGGGTGGTCGGGGGGGGGGGGGGGGGGTACGAATGGTTTTCTCATATGTTGGGATGTTTGGCATCCAAGGGGGGGGGGGAGTACTGTTGGAATTTCAAAGAAAGCACCCGCCCGAACCCTCTAATCACGTCCCTGTATCAATTGTACGTCTATGATATATATCATTCAGGCTGATAAAGTGATAATACTTTAAGTGAAGAGAGTATGGGCGCTGGAAAGAGAGCAATAAGAGAACGCTTGAATTTTCTTCCATCTTAAAAGTTACAAACCAAGCTCTAGAGGAATGTCTCAGTTACATAGCTTTTTACTGATAAAATTGAATTAATATTATCTTCTTACAAGCCTGCGAATATTTTTTGTATGCCTATCATAGTGACAGATACCAATCGTTTCGTGCCTGCCATTCCCAAAATTGATACCTGTACAAAGATCACGACTTAGTGGTATGGACGTGTATAAGTATGTCAGTAGTAGGAGATGTATGAAACGGCTCTCATTGGATGGACCCCGGAAGTGACGTCATGTCACATGACCTGGTGGCGCCTTGTTGTGTTGTTATGGTAACCCGCGTGAGCGGCCATCTTGCGACGTCATCTCCATAGTGATACGTGGTGGGAGTGCGCATGCGCAGCTCGTGTTGTTAGGGTGATACGTGTTTCCAGTCGTCCATTTTGTATACTGGACGCCGCCATCTTGGTTTCTATGGTAGCACGTGGTTGCTATGTGGCCCAAAACTTTCTAACAAGACAGGGGTATGTTCGTAGGGTATGTTCCTTTGTAGAAGAGTAATTTCCCAATTTGTTGAATTACCCAAATAAACCCGACAAGTTTTACTATTTCGAATTCTTTCAGAATCCTCTGCTTCTATCTATCTATGCAATAGTTTTCATCTATCTGACCATGTTCCTTTGTTCTGGACTATACCCCAGTAGCGTAGAAGAAGAGCCTATCAGCTGGACCAGCTTTGCATATTATTACTTTATATAGCTATTCTGGTCTATTCTTGTTAGTTCTGACCCTATTCCGAGTACTCTTGTAGTTTCATTTATCTAGATTATAACTAACTAACCAGATTGCTTGATTTCCCATAATCTGTATGCAGAGTCATCTCCCCTTATTACAACGAAGTTGTATCCGATTCTCTATATCCAATGGCAATATCCCCATTCACCCCAATTTTCGACACCCCTTTTTGGAAAAACATATGGCCTTCGGCTCCCCTTTTTGTCATATGTGCTTATGTGGAAAGACACAATGTGACACAATGTGCCCTAGCACATAGGCACATACTGGATGTGCCGATATGTGCTTCTATGTGCTTATGTGAAAAGGCATAATGTGACACAATGTGCCCTAGCACATAGGCACATGCTGGATGTGCCGATATGTGCTTATATGTGCTTATGTGAAAAGGCATAATGTGACACAATATGCCCTAGCACATAGGCACATAAGGGTATTTGAGGATACCTATGACCCGGTATTATTTTATGCGAAGATACCTACTAGAGAATCCCTTTTTTATCATATGTGCTTATGTGAAAAGGCACAATGTTACACAGTGTGCCCTAGCACAAAGACACATGCTGGATGTGCCGATATGTGCTTATATATCGCTTATGTGAAAAGGCACAATGTGTCACAATGTGCCCTAGCACATAGGCGCATACGGGTATTTGAGGATACCTGGTATTGCATTATTTGAGGATACTTGTTGTGGAAACTTTACATCCGGGTACTTCTGTTGGGTAGTAGATAAAAAACAAACAACAATATATATAACATTCCATTTTTATTCAAATATACAATTCAATGTCTCAAGGCATTTGTCTTTGTAGTTCTTCTTGCATGGGCTAACCATTTCATCTTCTTGTGGGTTGCAGCTTCTTCCCATTGCATGGACAGGTTCTTGATAAATCTCTCATTTGCTAACTTGGTTTTGTTGGCTGCTTTAATTTCCTGGCTGTCATCTTTGGGTTCGTCTTTCTCTAGCTGTTTCATGGTAGTAACTTCAGCCTTCTGAACATCATTCTTTGTAGAAACTTCATTTGTGGTTTGAGTGGAAGCATCTTTCTTGGTTTCAGAAGAAACTTTATTTGCAATAAGAACTTCAGGCTTCTTCGTAACTTCAGGCTTCTTCGTAACTTTTTTCGCAGTAGAAACTTTGTTCCTAGTGGTAACTTCATTCTTTATGGGAGCTGGCATCTTTTTCTTGTCTTTAGTAGAAACTTCTTTCAGTGACACAATGTGCCCTAGCACATAGGCACATACGGGTATTTGAGGATACCTAGCATTGCATTGTTTGAGGATACTTGTTGTAGAAACTTTACATTCGTGTCATTTGTGTCCTGACTGTCGAAGAGTGAAGATGTCTGTGTCAACAACAGTGCTCAGGTTCAAAGATAACCTACATATACAGATCTTCAAGAATGATACTGGATTAAAGCTGACTTCCCTAGAACTGGCTCAAGTGAATCGTGTGGTAAATGCAGTCAAGAGAAGTGGTAAATGCAGCCAAGAGGTGACCCTGTCTGTCGAATGTGTCGTTAAACCCCAATAAATAAATAAATAAATAAATAAATAAATAAATAAATAAATAAAGCTAGCTTCTATTCATTTATTCAATCATTACGTTCGCGGCGCTGGACAAAATACAAGCTGAAGACATGCATGCAATTAATAGCTACAAGCATATACGATCTTCAATTCACACAAAGAGTCGCCTGTCATCGTAATCATGCGAATCGAATGTTTTTGGTGTAAATGATTTAGCAAACGTGAATTCTCAATTTAATATTGAAGCAGACTCCATCTATTTGATTCTAAATAAAAGTCTTCTGTTTGATATACTAACCATGGGCGTAGAGAGCTCCCAAGAAGTGGTGTAGACGACCGGTCGCATGTGAAAGCCTGAAGCAGTTTCCTTGACATCTGTTTCAACAGGGGTTCAAAATATGCCCAGATGCGAGGAAATTGGCTTCAGTTTGAACTTCCTTTCATGAAAGTGTGTATTCAATACACTAAAAAAAATTCTATTCCCTAAAGTGAACAACCCTTACGAACCGGTTTCACACTGAAAGAGTCAAGACATAGTGTAGTGACGCGATTCGACTGTTTTGCATTTTGACTGTCAACAAGAATTCGCCAAAATGATTTTGAAATTCGAGCCCAGAAAATGAGTAATTTAGACAAGGTAACAAGTGTCTGGGGTTAACTGCCCCCTACCGGACTTCAAACCCTTTTAACAAAAATTTCTGTCCGATCTGCTGTTGAAAGAAACAACTTGTTTATCAAGAAAATCAGAATATTTGAGCTTGAATGGCTCGCGATAAACTAATAGATGGCTCATCAAGGAGAACAAAAAAAAACAAACAAACAAACAAAAAAAAAACAAAAACAAACAAACACTTTGCATCGCTTCTGTTTTTTGTGATGTTTCTACTAAATGATTTGCATAACTTGGGTGTTTTGCAGACAAAGACGTTTCATAACAACTGAGGGATTTTTATCTCATTTGTACGACGGGAACAAAAACTAATGAACAGCTGCTTGAAGGGGTCCAAAATTTGCGAAGAAGCAAAATGTTGTAAAGGTTCAGGTATTCTTATGGGCCTTACATTGTTCCATACTTTTTTTATTTTCGGTTCCGAGATTAGATCCTCATTGCAGTCATGTCATTTTATTTGACAGTATTCCCAAACGAACTGGCATTGTAATTTCATATTCATGCTTTAGGAATGCATAATAATGCTTGTCACTTTCATGTTATTGGTTTGGGTCTGCATTTCTTCCCGTGTGGACAGTACATGTAGTATTTTATCATCTGTGACCTACTTTTCGTGCATTGTTTACATATAGCCTAACAATCATATCAAAAACAAAATCGAAGCAGCCTCTCAGTTGTTTAAAATATAACTGGTAGTTGCCAAATGTTCACATTGGTAGGAAATCGAATAGAAGCAACTGTCTAGACTAATAACAAAACTGTGTGGAGAGTTGCAAAACTTTACAAACGTTGAACTAAGGCAGATTTATTAAGCTGCACTCGATCACAAACCTAATCCGCTTTTTCTGTTTGTACGCACGTTTAGGCCACTGTGTTTGGTTAGGTCTATACCAATGAAATAGCCGATTTAATATGCATAACACCATAAAGCACAATCAGCTTCAGCAGAAACAGCTATGACAATGACATTGCTTTTAATCTAGCGCTCATAGATATATTGACATCCTCGTGTGGTCAAAGCACCCAACAACAACACTATGTTTTCATTTCCACACAATACAATAGTTTAAATGGCGAGTATGTTGCTTTTTAAGGGGGATATTGTAAGATAAATTAATTGTTACCATGCACCCTGGGGAATTCCAAGATCTTTAGAATTAATGATACACGCCCAGAGCGGCAATAACGTGTAATTGTAACCACAGTTAAGAATGTAAGTGATGTTTTTGTGATTTCAACAATACGCCTCCATACAAGATTATACTGAGCAAGCAAGTTGGACTATCATGAGTCCAATTCTCAATCTAACCCCATCACGACGGCTTCCCAGAATGGGATTTCAGCAGATAGTACTTGTTGTAGAGATTGGGCGAATCCAATGTTGTATTTATAGAAAAGTTCGGTTATAATTTAAGTGCCCTTGAGTTAAATTATCACTGAACCTCCCCATCAATTGGCTGTCCAACCACCCAATTTTCTTTCACGTACAAATGTACACCTACCAGGTTGAAAAGGTTAATTTAGTGAAGATAGAGTAGTGCATCCCAAATATTAAAAACATAGCGCATCTTGCAATATTTTGATGAAACCGGGATTTGGCATGTAGGATTGCGAAATAGATATGACAACAGAAAAGTACTTCAAAAGTAATAATAGTATAACATGCAGTCGCCGTGGATTGGTCGTAATCCACACGTGGGCAGTGATATCCACGCATACGGCTACCAGGTAATGAAAATCATCAGCAACAAAATTGTTGTTGTACCCGGTGGTTCATTAATTCACTTTTTGATAATTATTTCTATAATTTTTGTTTGAAGTCTAATATTATTGCGTCCGTGGAAATAATGCCCACCCGTGAAAAGTAACCAGTCCACAGCGGCTGTGCTGTATCAGATATCGCGATAATTGAAAGGAAAAGTGTTATTTTTCTTCCCATATTGCTCAGCACTATTTCCACACACCTTCCCTCGAATTCGAATATATCAACAAGTCAAAACACTGAGGGTTGCTTTGCTATTCACTTTCTTTAATTGTCTCATTGCTAAAAGTGATGTCATAATTTTCATGAGGGTTTTTCTCATTATCATATGAGTGAAAGATTTTACATGACCTATCTTATTCATTACAGGAATATCACTGTAAACTTAAGACGGAACTTGATAGAAGTGAGACCAGATAAAAAAGAAGCAGTGTTTCAAAAAATGGGAAGTGATGAAATGGAAACAGAAACATTTAATGTAAGCTGATAGTTTTAAATTTCAATAGACACCCTAGATTATAAATGGCATTCACAGTTACTGTAGACCTAATGGGATATAAGTTTGATACAGAGTGCTCTGAGGTAGTGTAATTTGTGAGTTACAACCAGATAAAGCGAATTCTTAGAGAGAGCAAATGCAAAAGAAAAGCAGTATTCACGCTGCCAGGTGCCAATGGTGGCAACCGAACTAAAACAGCGTAGTGAGTGGGTGTCGGCGAAGGCCGAATGCAAACTTTTCACACCCTCTTGTAAATTTTTCACTTATGCCCCAGAATGCATTATAAAGACTGAATTTAGTATAATTAGTTGTTTAAAACACAGTATAAGTCAGTATAGACCATTATTATGCAATGAATAACTTTATTAGCACCTGTGTTTGCTCATATCTTCAAATTTGGTCCCCGCTGAAAGTGGACCTATAAGATGGTTTGTTTAGAGAAAGCATGGGATAGGTTAGATTGAATTCAAGTTAATTTATTTACAGCTTTCCTAGCTTTTAACAAATAAAAATAATATCCTGCAACAAGCCTTTATAGCATGTAATTGATAAAAATAACAACAAAGGCCACCTAGTATAGCAATTTTGAATTTGATTTTCAGTGTCAGCTCAACCACTTTTACTACCACATTCATTTCCCATTTGTATAAAAGCTACCCACCATTAGATTGAGGGAATTAGATTCTACAAGAGTAGCTATTGTTAAACCAGATTGTGAGAAGGTTCTTTGAAATGTTCAGCCAATAAGTTCCACAAGCGACCTCTGCTTGTTTGTCGAACTCATCGACTGAACGACTCCAAAAGAGAAATCTGTCAAGGCTGCTTCAGCCAAGATAGTTTGGAAAAGTCGGAGAAGTGACATGTAAATTAATTTACTAACTTCGGGTGGCCTGAAAACGTTCTCCTCCTCTGAAAGTGAAAGAGACTAGCAATGTTATGGATGCAAATAAGAAGAAAAACAATTTTAGAAGCTTGCTTGCGGTGTGAAATTTCAACTACTTCACTGTTTTGTGTGGTGATATGTGGACAAAATTACTTTCATTTATAATCCATTTAGGAAAGGTTAAAATGGAGGTTTAATGGAAAGTTATAGGCTTACACGTGGAATAAATCCTATTCATGTAATAATTCATGTAGATTATAGTATAGACTGCAGGAATACTCATTATTCATCAGATTTTTGGGCTGTATCCCCCTTAAGAGAAAAAAAAATAGAGTGCTAAGGGAGTGGGTGTTAAAAATTATGGAGTAAAAATATTTATTTTGCAGAAAAGTGGGGGTGGTGGGTCCTGAAAATGGCTGCATGCTGATGTACGTCAACCCTTTCTGCAAATGTTTTACCGCCCCCCCCCCCCCCACCTTCCCCGATTTAGTATCAAAACACAGCATTAGGCACCGAAATTTAGTACCTCAAATATACTTTGGGCAGGTCTCAAAGGCTTTATGTTTGATTATTTCAGTGAGTCGTTTTCGATGAACTGATTTGAAAGGTTATCCTTTTAATCTGATTCGTATCGAAGTATTTCTTTCTTACTTTATCTTTTTTTTTATTACGCATCCATTAAACTTTAAACCCTTGTATTTAACGGAATCGCCGCTATGACATAAATGTTTCTGTATTCAACTGATGATGTGCAAGCCGGAACCTTTTGCTCAGCTAGTTCCTTTCTCGTCGAGTCATTAGTTACGCTTCGAAAAGTTTCCAGATTTCGTTACACAGTTGTCAATCGTCTGTCGCGAAGTTAGAAAATGGAAACTTCCAAAGCAAAATCAAGTCGATTCACAAAAAAATTAGTTAACCAGAAATGAGATAATATTAAAACAAAACCCAAACAATCATTTCCAACCACACCATTAACCCAGCCCTGTGGCTGTCTCGTCTGCGGGTCTCGTTATATCTAACTTGGTCAACTTCATTGCGGTAAATCTTCGGACACCCTGACATGCTTCGAACTTCTTTTAAAAAAGTTTCCCCCAGCTGTTTTGCAAATCTGCCCAAATTTGTACTTATATTTTTACTAATAGTAATAGCCACCAAATGGTTAAGCGTGAATGGACACCAGCCGAAGAGAAACAGCGATACGAATTTCAACAAACACGCCCAATAGAAAAGATAACGAATGTAATTTAGCCTGGTGCCCAAAAGGTTGTTTTGATTTTTTATCGATCCATTTGATTAGTACAGCTTCAAACAAAACATACGGACTCTTCACCTTTGAGTTTAAACATCGGAATTAAAATTTGTTTATTTAAATGAATTTTAATGCATGGATGTCTAATAAACAGAGAACGCGGTGCGCGTTCTGTCTATTTATCTTGTTTCATATTTTTTATTATCTTTCTGAAAGAAAATAAATTATTTGCTACTAGTTGATTTGGAGTAAATAAACAGCGAGTGAATAATAATAATGAAATTATTTCATAAACTTTAATAATCGTGTTTACGTTTTTATGGTTTATGGGCAACAAAAATGCTTAATAGAGCTAGGTAACACAACATTACAATATCGTACTTTATGTGAAACAAGGCGTTATCTGCAATACTTTAGCATTGTAGATGATACCTTGTTGGACTCAAAGAATGGTTAATTTGTTGTCATTTACAATCACATTTCATGTGACACAAAAATACTTCATTTGGCACCAAAACTATTCATTTGGGACTCAACAAAAATAAACAAAAATTCCACCTGGCTCCAAAAACCTTTAAGGCCAGCGTGAAAAGTGCCAATGGGTAACCAGGATATATATCAGCACAAACCTTGTTTATGCATCTTAACCATTTTCCCACACCGAATAATAGACAACACTTGGAAATAGTCTTGAATAACTCAGCAGTTTTCATTTTTGCCTCACAAAATAGTTAGGTGATATTTTATGGGCTGTCATATTCATTTAATCATCAGCTTTGTTTTGAAGAAAAAAATGAAAAATAATAAATTTGAATTGTGATTTCTGTATATTGCGCTACGCACATAGAACACGTTGGAACTCGGGGGACGAAATAGTAACACAGGTTACCCTCGCAAATTTGATTGCCGATAAAATGTGTTCGTTTTGTTGATAGTTGTCAAATGAAGTGCTGACTGTCCTTCTAATAATTGTTTTTTCTAGACGTGAAGGCGTGTAATAAACATAGAACGACACACGCACGTGAATGGGTTAATCGATATGGCACTTGTGCTATCGCGGAAGGATAAAACGAGAGGCCTGCGGCCTCTTGTTTTTATCCTTCCGCGCTGGCACTCGTGTCATATCGATTAACCAATTTACACGCGTGTGTCGTTCTGTGTATTTATTTCTAAGAAAAGTATACCATATCTCCATATTTCGATCCTAGGTAGATTAGACAGTTCAAATTAGAGAATTTTTTTCTATTCTGAAGCCTCTTATTAATATAAGAAAATATAGTACTTGCCAATCTCTCACCCACCATGTCACGTTCAATCTTGGACTACTTTCAACTGTTCAATATAATTAATTCCTTCTACCTTGATAGTTTTTATGGAGAGACTGGAAGTAGAATGCTGGTTTCTCTAGTTCTAGCAGGGGCGACGGAACAAATCTCAGGAACAAAATTATGATGATTTTTAACTTTCGACATGTGAGACCACCCCTCCACTCCTTTCCCCACTTTTTTTCCATTTTCGACAATTTCTTTCGACCACTGTCTGACACCCAACCACTTTGATGAATGTTCAGTCATATTCGATATTCTCTGCAGTTTAAAAGTTCTGATGGGGTGGTCTCTAATAATATATCATTTTCTCCAGTAGTATTGGTTCAGTCTTCACAAGATATTGATGAGAATGTTGTATTGAAAAACATCTGCAAAATTTGGTCTGTGGTTTATATCATATCCTCACCTCACTGTGTTCATGATTTACAGTTTGGATCATGGGACAGGGGCAATCAAATGATGACAGTTGATCGGATGTTGAAAAACGATTTTATTTTCAGAAATTCTAACTTCCAGAATTGAAAACAGAGTATTACAGAGTATGTTACACGTGGAGATCAAAAAGAGACCAAATGTATTAATCGGGTTACCCAGGTAGTGTTCCACTAACGTTTCCTGAGAGTATGCAACTTAAACAATTAGATCATCTGATTATAAAAATGCAATAATACTTATTTCTATGGTATTCTGGGGTTGAATGACTTCTAGTTTTTAGTGTATATGAATAGGCCCTTTCATTCTTTGTTTTTGTTGGAAAGAGTTTGAAGAACAAATAGATTATCAGTTTATTACCAATGGCTTTCATTAGTTTTGAGGACCTATCTTTTGACCTATTCATAGTTCATATCAGTGCATGGCCATGTCTCAAATCAGGAGTGTCAGTTGAAAATAAATGATCAGTCTGAAAGTACATTGATATTTCTGTCATAAACCGCACTATTGATTGCTTTCTGTTTCGTGTTTTAGTACAGTTTTCTCCATGTGACACCACCAATGTCAGCACCCGATGTTTTGAAGAAAAGTACATTGGTTGATGAGACGGGATATTTGGCTGTGAATCAGTACACATTACAAATATCCAAATATATTTGGAATTGGAGATTGTGCAAGTCTTCCTACATCAAGAACAGCTGCTGGAGTTGGTACGTAAAATGAAAGCAGCAGCCATAAAGACAGGGTCGGCGCGAAGATGAAAGAGGATTTGTCCCGGGTCCTCCTAAATACCAGAACCCCCCAAAACCGCACAGAACCCCCCTCTAAATTACATTTACGCAGTGTTTTACGGAGGCTCGGTGGTTAAAAACAGACATCCAGGTATTAAATCATCCATATACCATACATGTTGACGGAGATAACTCATAATATCAATAAATAATGAGAAAACACGAGAGAAAGTTTTCAGTTATTCCACAACTTATTTCCACAGTTACTGTAGAACATCAGGACCACTGCTGGCGATGTCCGAAAAGCTAGGGGTGAAATTTTAAAATATATAAATCAATTCATAACCCCTAGGAAATTTCAGTCTCATTTTCATGAATTTACTTCTATTCTTCTTTCCTGTAACGATTATTACATAAAATAAACATAATTCATCGCAAAATACTGCGCAAATGTAATTTAGATGGCGGGGGAGGGGGGGGGGGGGGGTTGTGCGGATCTGGTGGGTTCTGGTATTTAGGAGAACCGTTCACACCCGTTGCTCTGTACTGTGTGGTGTTGACCCCTGCTGAACATTCTTCATCACAACAAAAAGCTAGACAAAATGGCAGCATTTGGGAATTGTGGGTACCATGGATATTGGAATTTGTCTTGCAGTTTTTTCTTCTCATGAATGACAAAAAGTTTTCTTCGCGTCTGTACTAGAAGAATTGCAAATACAACTATTCAGTCATTTTAAGGTATTGTATTGCCAAATTTTGTTCTCTTACGTATGCAATAGCACTCTTTCAGGCAGTGCTCTCAACTACATGACCGAAATTCCATACCGAGTTTAAGTTTCCACATGTTCTATGTTTCTTTCCAAATATGTTGGTGTATATATATATAGGTTGGACGACCTCTAAATCATTTCACGACTGTATTTCGGACGTTCATGGCCTCTGAGTTCGAGAAAAAATGTCTCATTATGTGTCCATCAGTAAAAACTGTCTTGTACAGTGATTGTTTTCAAAGTTTTCAGCTCACTGCCTTCCACACTAAAGTTGCAAAAAACTATTGTGTTTGGCTTTCTGTACCAGTTATGCGGTTTTCCATGCAGCGAGAGTAGAGAGTAATTCTTCTGAAATGGCTTGTTTCTCTTTCAGCTGGTCAGATTTCTGTTCTGGAAGAAAACTTAACAAAGGCGATTGATGGTAAATCAGATCTGTCTGCTAAAGTAAGTATTTACATGTATATTAAAATAGTAATATTATGTTGAAAGAGACACTCAGAAAAGACCCTCGAATCTCAAATTCCGGATTAAAATCGAATCACGAATTGATTCGAGCAGGGAATTTTGAATCACATTGAATCAAATCGAACCTCAAATCAAATCTCATGGATCTTCAAACTTCCTTACCAACCTAAATATTGCAAATCTCCACTCAAGTATTGTATTCAAAGGCTATCCATCTGTTTGGGAAGGTAAATCAAAAAGGTGGAATATTCCAGAACGGCATCAAAGTAATTTCGGACGCGGAACCCCCTAGCACTCTTCTTCTATCACCAGGTCCCCTGATGATAGAAGAAGAGATCAAGAGAAAACACTTGGTAGCACTTGAGAAGATATCCACGATTCGAAAACTTCCGAATCCACTCGACTGGAATCAAATTCAAATCAAATCAAACTGAATTTCAAAGCATCGCAGAAATAGACGAAAAATATCTCATTACGGTTTTGTTGATAATTGTTTTTTATGCAACCAAGATCATCTAAACAGGGCAAACTTGTTATATCTTTGACCACCAACCACACAGTATTTGGAGTAAGAATTCTTACAACAAAATACTCCGAGTTTCCACTCAAGAAATAACATTTAAAGCGCGTTGAAAGCTGAAGAATTCTACGTACAAGTAAAGAAACTTTGCTTGTGCGTCTTATGCTTCAGGGATAAGGGAATAAGGGATTTTATAGGCATAGCGTATCCATGGAAGGGATTCCACGAATGAGTGTTTTGTGGAAAGGGCTTGCGTACTTGGTCACAATATGTACACATCGCATGCACAGGCTGGATGTGCAGATATGTGCTTGTGTGCTAGTGCACAATATGTCACAATGTGTGCACATAACATGCACCAAATGCCATGCATCACATGACCACAAACAAGTATTGGAGGATACCTGTAGCGTGATAATGTAGTACTGGAGGATATCTGTTGTGGGAATATATCTTTTGGGAATAGCTGTAGTAGAAACCCGTGGTTTCTATATCTGGGTACGTCACTTGACGTCGGAATCATTCAGTGGTAAAGGTATAAAAATATGCGAGCTTGGCTTCCTGTTCATTTGTATCATGAACGTCGTAGGGTGAATTAAGATGTGCGGAATTCTTCTCACTGAAGATATCGTGGGAAGAGGCTTTCCAGGCCAGGCAACCGAAAGAAACATGAAGACCATTATTGCCAACAAAGAGCTATCAATTCCCGAAAAGATCGGAGCTCATTCTTGAAGATCACTCACAGAGAAATGCTGGACATCTGCTTGTGTTGATAGAGAGAAATATAAAAGCATTAGAGTTTTTGTGTGATACAGACAAAGGTGGGATAATGTCTAAGTGCGCAAAACATCCACTTTACGTGTTGCTTGAATTTGTCATTTGTGATATTACCTCCTCCACACAGAGCTGATGCAGTGCAGTCCTGTTGTCATTATTGTTCACCAAGAAACTATCCAACAATGAAAGATGTGCAGTCCGATGTGTGTGTGAACTGTCTAAAACCCAGAAAGATGTGGAATTCGAAGAAGGAGGAAATAGTGGACGATTCAATGGGAAGTAAAGCCATAAGTGCCCACGATGATTATCAAGAACACGAATCGTTATGGGGAAAATGAAATGCATAAGCAAGATATAGCCGAAGAAGCAGCCATATCCCCTGGCAGCAGTGCCAGAGAAGCAAACAGCTGGAGATACATTAATACACCATGGTGCAAATTAAAACATTTTGCCAGAACCAATGCACCTGAAAATTCAACAGACTGCTAAACGTCTTTGTGAAGAAGAGGAATATGATTTTAAAGAATAGCAGGCACACACCTTGAAAAAGAGAAAATTTCTGTTCGACGACCTCATTGTAAAATACGTATTTGAAGAGGAAGGTGGTGATAATGACGAAGAAGATGAAGATTTGGGAGGGGGGGGGGCATGAGAACAATAACTCTCCGTTAGAGGAAAAAAGTACAAGGGGAATGTTCAGATAAAAACAAAAAATCATTTGTGTTCTGAGTGCCGAAGAGTGAAGAAGTCTGTCTACGACGGTGCTCAAATTAAAAGATGGATCATCAAGAATGATGCTGACGTCCCAGAAATTAACCCAAGTGAATAGTGCAGTAGACGCAGTCATGAGAAGAAACCGAGATCAGTGTATGGTTGTTGAGAGGAAAAAAACAAGATATGCGGAGATACCTTATGGTATGTGCCGATTGTTAACCAAATAGGAATTGAAGGACAAAGTGATTGACTTACCTACTCACAGAGCATCAGACAACAAGATAAAGAAAAAGAAAGAACCGACAAAGACTGAAGTTCAGAAGAATGAAGTTAAGAACAATAATGTTTCCACTCAAACGACAGACCTCACCGAGAACTATGATGTTTAGAAGATTGAAGTTTCTATCCAGCCTGCAGACCAGCAAAGAGAGAAGAACCATCGGAAGAGAGGAGAAATTTTGGCCTCAAACTACGAAACAGCCTGAACACGAGAGGATGAAAGATCCCACCAAGAACGATGTGATGAACATATCTACCTACAGAGCACTAAGAAACAAACCAGTCAACAAAACCAAGCTTCCAGCGTTCAACAAGCGAACATACAGAAGAAAGAACACAGCCAAAATATGGCAACAAGAAGCAATTCCTTCAGAGACCAACATGAAGTCTTTGTTCAGATGTTTATCAGTCTCCATGGAAAGAAGAGGGTGGGCGAACTACTTACCACTCAGAGATGTATATGATGAAGAAGATGTCTCGAGAAATTGACCGTGAACTTTACAAAGTGTATAATGTGATTGTGATGAAATAGAAATGGAATGTTATGTATTCTAATGCTGTTTTAGTCAACCAAGTTTTCAAGTACCTGGATGTAGTGCAAAGTACTCGAATGTAGGAACCACAGGTTTCGATTACCACTATTCTCCAAAAGGTATCCTCCAATAGATATCGTCTTTTACTACATCACTATGTCATAGGTGTCCTCCTAAACTAGCATGCGCCTATGTGCTGCGTGTGTTCTGTGCACATGGTGCACTAGCACACACGTGCACATTAGCACATTCAGCATGTACCATGTACTGCTTGTGGTGTGTACACATTGTGCACTAGCATTCAAGCAAATATCAGCACATCCAGCGTGTGCCCATGTGATATGTGCGATGTGTATGGACTGTTACACATAGTGTACTAGCATTCAGACACAGCTTGGAAAATCTGAATAGGTACTCCAAAGCAGAGAGAAGTTATAAGGTAGTACAGGTCCAGGAATGATTGGGGTGGGAGTATCCAGAATAGTTTGCAGCAGGGAATTCTGAAAGAATACAAACTTAATAAATAGTTGTTGGGTTCATTTTGGTGATTAGATTTACTTTAAAAGACTCAGAAAGAGAGACACAGTTCCATCATCCATTCTGTTAGTGATTGTTGGTAATGAGTGCTGTATCATCAATGGGAGATTTCCTAAAACAGTTTGACATAAAATACTGTCGAGAGCCACTTCTCTATTTTACTGTGAGTACTAGGTTAAAATTGTATGCTTCTCTATCAAATTTTATTTTTTGGAAAAAAAACCTTTTCAAAATGTGAAAAGTTGATAGAAAATCATATAATCCTAAATATTTTACACCTAAAACAACTGTCACAGAAGGTTCGACCACAACACGTTCCATCAAGTTTATTACATTTCGTTTTTTCTTCTTAGCTTTCTAAAAAGTTGAGAATTTGAAACAAGATATCCTAAAACAAGTTTGGAATAAAATGTTGCAATTACGCCAGGGCGCCTGGAGGATTGTCTATGGGGAAAAACAGTGGTAAAAGACGAGGGCACGATGGCGAACTGATTTAACACTGAAATTCCCAGTTTGGTTTGTCTCTCCCTAAAAAAGAGCCGCGGTAGTCGATACATTCTATAGCGAGAGGAAGTAAGAACTTTTGATTGATCATTGATAAAACTTAAGTCGTTTGGAAAGATGATCACCATAGAGTAGAATAGTAATAGGCGTTTCTAGTGAGCACAGTGACCTCTATTTGCTCTTTAACACTAATTTAAAACAAAAGTTTCTTCAGAAAGATTTCAAATGTACATGCCCCAAGCAAGGACAGTGAATCATTGATGAGAGATTTGCTTTTGTCGATATCAAAAGAGTATCAGTGAAAAGTTCCATATGGTTATAAGAAGAGGGGTGATAGCACCCGCCAACATTTTTGAATGTACTGTAATTGAATGTCTTTTGCCAGATAAACGTTTTGTTCAACTGACTCCAGATCTCAGGGTTGACCATTGGGGCACCTATCAGTGGGCAGTTTTCAGGTGCCAGATAAACGTTTTGTTCAGCTGACTCCATATCTCAGGATTAAGCTTTGGGGGACCTATCGGAGGGTAGTTGTCAGACTTTGGATATTGGTCAAGTAAATCTGAAATATCTTTAGGTTTTCACTGCTCAGTACAAAGTTTGTTGATAAATTTCACAAGGCTGATGTCATCGATTGCTGATCCTGTAGAAGAGGAATTGAGAAATATACCTGAGGGTGCAAACCGAGAATTTGAGTCAGGATTGGCAGAACTAGTACTAGGTTGGGGTACATTTGTAATTTCACAATTAGAGGAACAATGTTCATCACTCTCGGAGGTGAGTAAGCAAAACACAGATTCAGGGTCGAGATCATTTGAGGTTGTACAACCAGTATCTTTACAGGAGTTTTGTCAAGGTCAGTCCCATTTATAACAGTTTGTTTCGAAGCCATAACTTTCAACAGAGATGACATACTGGCAATGGAGTCAGTGATAGTGGAAAGCCCTAATCTGTCTTTTAAACTAGTTATATAGTATCTTCATTCAAAAGTTCTGATGACTTTTTTTGTTTTTGTTTTTTAGAAACAGTATCATTGCATTTTAAAGTTTTGTCTTTTCGAGCGTAGAGGTCTTAGGTTCCGTGATTTTAGTTGTGTGTTTTTTAACACTGTGACCTTGACCCGCAGGTTTGGTAGCCTTTGTTTTTGCAGTCTTGATGCCAGTTTCAGATTCATGTTTAATTGGATGATGGGCCGAATCGAACCCAGCTATTGAACTTATTTCAGTCTGAGAGGCAAATAAATGAAGAATATCATTATCAAGAGAGCTAGGAGAGGAGCCGCGGCCCTCCAGTCCGTCACTGTGATTGTCCGAAGACGACATTGCACCGCAGTACAATTTCTGTATAACTGCAGTTATACTAAAGGGTAACATGAAAGTTAAATAAATCACTGTGAACAACCGTCTGCAGACAGTATGAGAAAAAAGTGACAGAATCAAACAAGACACGAGGTCAGCTCAAAAAAGAATGATGACTTGCCATTATGACCTGTGGGTTTTTTACCCACACCCAACGGGCTCAATCAGCACGTTTTCTTATTACTTTGAAACGAGGTCAGCCATGACAGGACTCTGTCAGTGCATGCTTATTAAGGAAGACAACCAGGCGAAATGGGAAAGGAATGCTTATTATTAGTTATTCTACAAATTTGTTTGGAATTGCCATCTGTTTTTCGAGTTAGATAAAGAATTAAATAACTCATTGTGGGATGAAGATTCTTTGACACACTGCATATATCATCTTTTGGGTTCTAAGAGGCATCATCTGCATCGCTTTTGTTGCACTCATGGAATGATATATTCTCTTATTCGCCGTTATGTTCAGGTACAAAATTTGCATCTTGCTTGCGTGTTTAACGCTATAAACAACCGAAGCCTTGAATGGAATCATCTGAAAAACAACTGTATACCGCAAAATGGGCGACTCTTTATTGCATTTGTGGGGCGATTCAGTAATAATTTAAATTATCATTCGGATCCTCCTCAAGTTAGGCGTCTACTCATGGACTGACAATTTTTGCTTCATGCAAAAAATAATGCATACTGAGTTGTAAGTGTTGAAGGAAATTATGTCCATACCTTACTTCAGAGTATTGCTTGTGCCTTTAAGGAAACAGTTCTCGTTTCGATGAATTATAAGTACATTTATTATACAGGAACTTGAATGTAATATTTTCTGAAAATCTAAGCAGGCACATCAAGCTTACTCCAAGTAGGTATTACAAGTTTTATTATAAGTAATAAGATAAAAGACTTGAAGTTGTCTACTGATTTCATGGTACTTATCCATGCTTATATTTTTGTTTATTTTCAGTATAATGGTTATACGTCTTGTCCACTTATCACAGGTTATGGGAAATGTATATTAGCTGAATTTGATTATACGGGAAATCCTTTAGAAACATTTCCGTTTGACCAGGGAAAGGAGAGACGATCTATGTATCTCATGAAGAAATACTTTCTACCTCATGTATACTGGAAACTCATGATGAAGTAAGTAGTTTGTACTCTTCTGGTGTGGCACGTCAGAATGCATGACAAATGATGGCACTTTGAAAAATAAACTGGTGTCACTGTGATCTTATCAGATTAATTATGCCCCGCTGACGAAGTTTGGATGGGAATATTGACATGGCGTCCGTCCGTCAGTGTGCCAGTCCATCACAAACTTTGTGCGCTTAACTCCTACAGTTTTCAGTGTTTTTTTTACGAAACTTGGTCTACAGTATCAGCATCAAGTGTAGATGTGCAGGTAGTCAGGAATTTTCGATGCGACGAAATTTGCGTGATTACGGCCCTTGAAAATAGCAAAATTTTCATCACAAAGGCTTGTCCGCTTAACTTCTCCTACATTTTTTACTGGATTTTTACGAAACTTGGTCTGTATCAAGTGTATATGTGCATGTGGTCAGAAAGTTTCGATGTGACTTTTGGGTGGTTAAGGCCCTTGGAAATAAATAAATAAATTATCACAAAGGCTTGTCCGCTTAACTCCTCCTACATTTTTATTGGATTTTTACAAAATTTGATCTGAAGTATCAGTATCAAGTGTAGATGTGCATGTGGTCAGGAATTTTTGATGCGACGAATTTTGCGTGGTTCTGGCCCTTGGTAATAGCAATATTTCTGTCGCAAATGCTTGTCCGTTTAACTCTTGCTGCATTTTTCATTGAATTTTTACGAAACTTAGTGTGCAGTATTAGCATGATATGTACATGTGCATATGGAAAGGAAGTTTCGATTCGAATAATGTTTCCAGAGTTATAGCCCTTGTCGGCTTTGAATTTACCAAAATTGCAGGTTTTGGGGAGATATCTTCAGTTGCGATCCATTGGTTCCTTCAGTTGCAATGAACCAAATAAGATATTTAACCTTGTTCAATGAAGTCCATTCACCATCTCAGTGTTTGTTCATCCATCTTTTCACCTGTCTTGATCACCTAATATGCTTTTTACTGTCATAACATAAAAGTCGGCGAGGGATATTGATGTCGTTAGACTGTCTTGTTGTGATTAAGTGTCATGACCAAGGACATAATGCACAAGTCACAGGTCAGGATCGAACCTATGACCTTTCTATCTTAAGTTCCATGCTCTAACCAATTAGCCACATTGATCTGTACATTTAAGGTTAAACTAAACAACATTGAATGACATAGCTCAGCAATTTAAGGCAATGGTATCAAGCATTCATTATCTTTTTGTTTCCTTTTCAACCTATAATAGATCAGCTATTGCGTTGTTTAAAAGCCGTTCCTTGTCTGTGATTTTTGTGACTCAGAACCAAAAAAAATAGTGGGCTTCGTCGCTTTTTATTCTTCAGTGAACCTAAGTCCAGACATGCCATATCATTTTCCCTTATACTACTGACCTTTCATTGAAAGATGTGATGGATCCATGGCAGGAAACTGACATCAAGAAATCTCAAAGAATTGAATCTGTCTGCATGATGAGTGACAGTAGATCCCCCTAATGATGTTTAGATCTCTTTTGAATATCGTGCAACAAAGGAGCACTCGCCGCTTGAAGGAGACTCTCAGCGCATTCCCTTTCCCGTATTTGATATTGGTAACCCTATCAAAATTCCCTTTATCAAATTCTGTAGTTTTGAGACCATTGTCCTCGCTTTTAAATAAAACTTTCAGGTTTATACTCATGAGATAATTCGCGATATTCACTAAAACAGCGTAGATATTCTCTATTTTTTCTACTGAAAATTATTTTTTTTGACAATTTTTTTTTGTATTGAAAAAGTGTTTCCAAAATTTTGAAAATAAATTCTTTTTGTGGACCAGGATTTTTTTTTATATAATTTTCAAACTACTAGTTGAGCTAATATTTGTTGGATATTATTTCCATTTGAATTTTGCTGAGTGCTTTATTGGAATCTAGTGTATACTGCTACATATCTGAGTGAATATGTAATAACAATTTATTGATACTGTTTCTGCAGACATTTTTAGATATTATAACACCAGATGGATAGTTTATTTATCATACTGTTACTGGGTCCTATTGAAATTT
The DNA here is from genome assembly GCA_031216915.1 of Pictodentalium vernedei. Lineage (NCBI taxonomy): Eukaryota > Metazoa > Mollusca > Scaphopoda > Dentaliida > Dentaliidae > Pictodentalium > Pictodentalium vernedei. The sequence continues at coordinate 152,523,143 of CM062292.1, forward strand.
ATTTTGGACTAACTGATAGGTATTTCAGTTTTATTTATCTATAAACCAAGCAGTGTGAAAGAGTTTGTACCATTTTCTTTTCAAGTTATTTTTTTTACTAAATTCCAGATTAGTTAAACTTGAGTAAGTGTTGTTGGATCTTAGATTTCTTTCCTTTATCAGAATTATAATTACAAACTGTAACATTTGCATGTTAATAGTGGAGAGAGAAATGTTTTTTTTTATTCTTGGAAGAATGGAAGGCGAACAAAGAGATAGGTTGTAGGTTGCCTGCTTTGGAGAGTCATTGATGAGCAAAACTTACCAAGATAGAAAGTTACTGAGTGGTTGTGATACATAATAAATGATTTGATGTCTCACATGGGACTTTCCCTTCAGCCCATAAGCAAAATTTGTAAGGGTGTTGTTTTTGTATTTTTCAGTGGATATTGGAATGGTCCCTCTACGTTCAGAAAATTTATGAGATTTGGGATGAGGAGTTCAACGAGACCTTCACCACAGATCGGCTGACCTCTCTGCCTCGACCTTCAGGAAAGAAAACAATTTTCCACAATTCTGCAACCCATTGAATAAATGTTCGACGTCAGATTCTAAGAGGGATTATTAACATTACAAATACCTTTTTATTGGAAGCCCTTCATTATATTTTCACGGAATGTGCTAGATTGTCTGAAATATTTCTAGATAAGGATATTCTGATATTCAAAAAAACTCGGACCATTGACATGTCGGAAAAAGGATGCAAATTTGTCACGCCTCATTCAACAGGAAACCTGTACAGGCGTTGTTGCTGCATGACGCTGGTTATCGTCCAGAATGAAACGCGGCGAGCAGTAGAGGTATGTCCCACCCGCAGTGTTAAGACGGTTAACCTCTATGTGCGATAGGAAAGTTCAGAGCAATGCGATAAATATATAACATCAGTGATTTTTCTTTGCTGTTGGGCACATCGTCATGTCACCTCTTACTGGGTTAACCCTTTACTCAACGAAGCGGAAGCACCCCCCCCCCCCCCCACCCCCGCGTTATTTATAATTTTAGCATTCGAAAAAAGAATCATGTTTTCAAAAATCAACAAAACCATATCATGTGATGCCCTCACTGGAACGAGCTCGTTCCATTTTGGAGTCACGCGTGATAGTTTTGGTTGATTTTTTAAAACAATAGTTAGAATATTAAATTTGTATGCATACTTGTACTTGCAGGAATTTGAATGGAAGATAAGTACCGAGTGAGAGTCTAAGGTGCTCAATCTCATTCTTTTTTTTCAAATCGCCCATTCTGGCACCCCATACAAATTTTTAAGACAGGAGCCCAAATGCAGCGTTGTTGGGTCACTTTGTAAGCAAATTAATAGATTTTTGCAGCAATGTTTAAGCTTGAATATAATGAATCATTCGCTAATTCAGAGTATTTGCCAAACTTAAAGCAAACTTGTTTTAGTCATACAATCCAGTAAGATTTTAAAACAAGATATCTGAAGAAAGCATGTATATTGAACTTTAATTACCCTTACAGTCCAAGTCCAATTTTTGGAGTGTTCTCTATTTTTCAGACACCAATGCACTTGCAAATTAAATTCATGTAAAGATAGCACATGTTACGTTTATTAAGAATATATCTATCTATCTTTCTAACTAGCTGCAATATGCGAATACATTAATTTGGCAGGTCATTATTCTCGCTTCATCTAAGAGACTGATTGAAAATAGCTGCTTGAATAAGATGGCAACACAGATTAATGCATGGTAAGATGCCATGTACGCAGTGAAAAATTAGGAGAGGGATAAAAAAAACGGACTGTGGGTGGGAGGGCGGTTGAGGGAGGGGGAATCGAGGGAGACACACTTCAGAAATAACATGACAGACTTATTTGTAACAGGAAGGAATTCTATTGTGAGTGGCGACACGGGTATACAGATATGTGCACAAAAAGTATATTTACAATCTTGATGCAAAGAGAAAACCGATACTATCGGGAAGAAATAGCTTCGATAAGGCGTGTGTGGGAGAACCCATTTGAGGGAGGATGTGTGTACAATGTATAGAATATGGTACGGACGAGATATGGGTACCGCTGAACAAAAGAGTTTCGATACTCTACAAATTGTGAATGATGCAGGCAAATTAATAATAGGGTCAAATTAAAAAAAAACCCTGTAGAATCGATTAATAACGGATGCCGAATAGGCAACTGGAAATAAGTAATGATTGTCACACCAGTATTTCTTTTCAATTTTAAATTGGTTCTTAGGAACAACTTAAATTAAGAAAACATTTCACTGTTAATATTTGATTACACGCAATGGTCAACCTACACAGATGGTCTAAATATAATCGATAAGGCACAATAATTTAAAATGCACCAAAGTGATATGCGCGTTGTACCCTTTGGGTGAGAGAGACATTGTCAGATGATGGAATAAACAACACACATACATCTCACAACTTTCGACCATTCCCATTCAAAATCTTCAGGCTTAATTCATTTGTAAATTCTAAGAGTTTCCTGCCTAACCTTGATTTTATTCTCCATCTCTCATGGTGGACGGAGGAGAGGGTATAGTGGGTGGGGAGAACAAAATCAACGATAATGAGAGGAAGCTCTTAAAGTTTCCAAATGAACTTTACCTGAAGAGTTTGAACAGCGATGCAAAGTGTAAGTGCAAATGGACGTGGAAACGGGAACGCCAAAAAGACGATAATTGACTATGAACTCACTGACCCCGAAAGAGGTTATAGACATGGAAATAGACGGCGAAGGAAATTCTGAGGTAAATAGTGATCACAACTTGATAACAGTGAGGGTTGGGGGAAAAAGTATACCAAAAATGAAGGTCTTTAAGAACATTTGGAAACTGAGAAAAGAAACAGACTGGGGGCACTTTGAGGAGAAATTGAAATCAAAGCTAGAAAATGTTTCAACCTGAGATAACGTTCAGTAGGTGGCGGATACGACAAGTGAACTAGAATGTAGGGTAAATAATGAGCTCAAACACTTAATGAAAGAGAGAAAGAAACAAGAGGTTGTCACTCGGAAGTGACTATGCCCCCCCCCCCCCCCCCCCCCCCCGTGTGCGACACATTGCCTCTCCATAAGCAAACATGTATGCCAGGTTTCAAGAAACTCAGACGCGGCATCCCAGAGTTATGGAGCGGACTCGCAAAAAAGTCTTCTTGACAGTCGGCTGACCTCGATCTGCGCCCTTGACCTCCATCAAACAAAAAAAAAAACAACACATTTTGTGCGCGACATATCGTCTCCCCATAAGTTACATATATGCCAAGTTTCAACAAAATCCAAAGTAACATCTCAAAGTTGTGGAGCGGACACGAAAATCGTCTCCCCATAAGCAACATGTATGCCAAGTGTCAACAAAATCCAACGAAGCATCTCAGAGTTATGGGGCGGACACGAAAATCTTCCTAACAAACAGTTGACCTTAGTCTGTGACCTTGACCCCATCGAACAAAAAACAAATTGTACGCAGCATGTCGTCTCCTCATAAGCAACATGTATGCCACGTTTCAACAAAGTCCAACGAAGCATCTCGGAGTTATGGAGCGAACACCAAAATCTTCGTGACAGACAGTTGACCTTGATCTGTGACCTTGACCTCTATCGAGCAAAAAGAAAAAAATTGTGCGGGACACATCGACTCCCCATAAGCAACATGTATGCCAAGTTTCAACAAAATCTAACGAAGTATCTCAGGGTTATGGAGCGGACACAAAAATCTTCCTGGACAGGCGGACGTACGGAAATGACAAACACTATATGCCTCCGAAAAATCATTTCGGGAGCATAAAAATGTGCTGCGTTTAGAAGGTGTGGAAAACTCACGGGGCTAAATGATACAACCACTAAAAGTGATAAAGAAGTATACGAGGAGGCAAGAACAAATGTGAATGAAATCAAAGACAAAAATAGAAAAGTGCGGCGAAATTAAAGCAATAAGAAAAGCAGTGGAGGGAGGTGAGGGAATGGCTAGTTTAATATATTCTGGAAATGAACAAATGAAACTAATAAAGGCAATACCACGCAGAGAAATAAGGAGGGTGGCAAAAGCACTGATGATCGGGACAACGAAATGCATTCACAAGTTAAAGAATAGCAACGCAGCAGGTACTGACAAAATTCCAAATCAGTTTATAAAAAGAGGAGGGGATCCACTATATGAGCATCTTACAGCATTATTTAACATGGATAGCAGAAAGCAAGAGGCCCTAATGAGTGGAAGGAAAACGGGGCAACCTTTATTCTTAAAACGGGAAATGGGGAAGTTTTAGATAATTATAGAGGGATATCTGTTAGTAGCAATATTGAGACGTTAGCCTGGTTAGTCTGGAAGATTCTCTTTGGAAGGCTTTCGGAAGAAAGTTATGAAAGGGGTAGGATTCCTATGGGAAATCCAGAAAGGAAAAAGGATCACTGACCATTTATTTACTCTTTCGCAATGGATAGAATCAATAAAAGTAAAAGTCAGTAAGAAAAAGATGTAAATGTCTTTCCTAGATGTGAGTGGGGGGGGGGGGGGGGGGGGGGGGGGGTGATGGTGGCGGGAACTTGAAGGCCTCGAAAATGGGGGAAATTTTGCCCGAATCATCATACAGGGATGTGTAGAGCGTACTTAACTGAGAAACATCACAACAAAAAGGGCCCCTACGAAGATAAGCCCTAAGCGGGATATATTCTGTCCCCGATTCTGTTGACCTTGTACATAAAGGATTTAGGTGAAAAATTGATTGCAAACAGAACGGTGGGGTGTGGGGGGGGGGGGGGGGGGGACAAAGTTGGAGAGACAAAAATTCCAGGGTTATTCTTTGCAGACAATATGCTTTTATTAGCAGAGAGTGAAGAGGGCCTATAAAAACTGACAACCATTATAGGAAAGAACGGAGATATATGACGACTTGAATTGAACGAAAACAAGAGTAAGGTAATACGCGTGGGCCCTATAGGGTAGATGAATCCCGAAGCTGAATGGTGGGCGAGTTTTCTGTTGCTGAACGAGAAAGCAGGGATATAACATTGTGGGAAACAGGAGGGTATCAATACTTTGGTGTGAACTTATGTGTCACGGGTAGAGGTATATTCAGAAACCACACCAACAAACTTAACACAAAAAGGGAAAGAATACCCAATCAGTTAAAACTTCTGGGAGGGAACAGCTTTAACAAGGTGTTTCATTGGAAAAACTATTTGGGAGAAGGTGTTATGATCACGTATAACTCAACGAACTGGTGTGACCCTTTGAACCAAAAGGTAGTGAGGAACATGGAGATTCTGCAAAATGATGCGGGTCGGTGTATCATCGGATAAATTAACGTACTGGAAGCGGTCAGAGGGGAACTTGGTAGGATGCCTGTTAAATATAGAATAGAGATGGGAAAACTATGTTACTTGAATTACCTGGTAACTCTTCGAAACAGCAGGTGGTGTGAGACGACATTTAACTATGTGTGGGATCCCAACATCCAGACAGGATGGACAAGGCACGTTAGGGAGTTAATGAAGAATTATTCCATGGAGACTGGATATTTAGAAGGAGGACTGAAGCAGAGAGGTGGTTTTATCGGGGGAGGGGTTCTCGATTATTGCAATAGAAACTGGCGAGCTGGAGTTTGGGACAAGAGCTCTTTGGTCGGGTTATACAAAAAAAGATGCGCAGGCTTGTGGGGAGTACCTCGATGAATTGTTTGAGGGGTCTTTCTTATTCAAAATGAGATCAAAGTCACTCGAGTTGAAGGGGAAAGCGGGGAAAGTGCGTGCCAAACGTGTAGCTTTGGGGCAACGGAAACCTTGGAACATTTCATTATAAAATTCCCGAAATATTTGTCTAGAAGAATACTATTTTTTGGAAAACTATTGCAAGAATGGGATGGAAGCAAGAGGGATGATGTGGGTGGGGGATGATGTGAGGAAAAGAGTCAATATCGTAGTTGGGGGATGATGTGAGGAAAAGAGTCAATATCGTAGTTGGGGAGATTGAGAAAGCGCCAATGAGGGAAATAATAAAAAAAAAACAGTTTGTGTTAGAATGCTGGGAGATTAAGAGGAATAGTGGGAGGTGGGGATGGTGGACTGGGCGGGTGACAGGGTCAATCTATTCTTTTATTTTAACGGTATGTAAAATATAATAATCAATACATTTACAGAATAATGTAGTACATATACATAATGTTTGGGGACAGCATAGCCAGATTGGCTGTCTTCCTGCTATCCTCCAAGGTAGAAAATATAATTGGAGCAACATCATATCAGACGGAGTATACAGTCGGGAAGAAAGAAATGCAGATCATTTTGAATCAATGTTGAACTGTTGCTTGGGAAACAAGACTCTTAACAGCAATGATGTTTTAGAATTTATTGAAAATAATATTGCAAATAAATAATTCAAATAATTTAGATAATTTGGGAATAAGCTGAGTGACAATTAAGCTGACGGGCTAGCCGACAAAAGCAAAACTGAGACAGAACTGAATTACAAATTAGTATAGTAAACTATCTAGTACAGTATGGGCAATATGGGTTGTTACATATTATTTGTGTTTGATAATATGAGAAAAGTTTTTGCGTTAGCATTTTCTTAAATGCAGTGCGATTTGTAGCGCTTCTTCAATCTAGAAAGCTTCCTCGTTAGATACAGACCAACGTTAAATGCTGCCATCTTTCCAGGATCCGTGGAAAAGACGGAACGTGTTTGCTCATGAAATTGGTTTAGGTCACGTGAGCGAATGTAGCGAATCAAACATATACAAACTTATAAATTGTTATTGCAGCCTTTTTGTAAACACACAGTTCAATTTATCATAACCCAATAGACTGCATTTGAGACTACAGGAATAGCTAAAACATTGTTATTAACATAAATAATTTTGCAAGCAAACGACGGAAACAGAGTCAAAGGCTCCCCTCACTTCATTTACTTGTGAAACACGACTATATTGTGGTCATGACATAACCACAGATACAAAAAGTGACCTTAAACATAAATAAATAAATAAATAATGACTAAAATATATTCATAGAAAATGACCAACTCATTGAGATACAATTAAGCCACAAATGGGCTGGTCGTAATCCACGCGTGAGCAGTGATGTCCACGCATGCGTCTACCAGGCAATAAAATCATTATCAGAAAAAAATAAAGCAGAGGGTTGTAAACAATACTTCATTATTTGATTTTTTTTCTGATTATTCCAATATTTGCAATCTTGACTTTCAGACACTTTCAAGGGTACGCGATTGCTCAGTGATTACGCCATCAAACTTCAAACCGAGACCAAGGTAGATTCCCCTTTAAATATTTTCTCTTCGTCCAAATTGGTAACACGAAATACATTCTTGGTCTAGGGTTTACTGATTCAATCCACGCAAACTCAACGAGCAATACAGAAATTTGGAATGTGAACCCCTGTGTCTTGAGAGGTCTCAAAATCAAAAAAAAATAATGAAATGTTTGGATATTTTTCATCCTTGGTGAAGTGCATTTTGGAATGAAACACTGATACGCAGAACTGACTTCTTGATGCCAGTATTTACATTTTTAAACCCCTTACAAACGCGTTTCCTCTCATGGTATAAATGAACATTTTAACAGTATTTACAAAGCTGCACTATTTCACAAACGGTTTTTGTGTCATTGCAACGGGCATAGCCAAAATTACACCTATGCTTCTCCTTATACCGATACCCTTGATTGCAAAGTCCAAAATAATATTCATACCCTGTTATGTTGATAGTGGTGTCAAAGTGCTGGTTATAGTTGTATGTAAGTATAACTTTACTGTCCCTTTTAGGTTTTGGCGATTCAAATAGGAAACCGGATCTGTAATGGGAATGAATTTTGATTGACATAGTTTTGAGTAAGCAGACCTCGTATTTTATAATACTCCCCATACCCACAAGGAGCATTATAATCAGGCCTGCTTTGTCCATCAATGTCTAAAGCCCCCGTTCACATGCGTCGATTTGCATACGTGAGTATTTATTTGCATATACGCAAATTTGCTTACGTATACAAATCAGCGCATGGGAACGCATTTACTCATGTGAGTAAAATTTACTCAATATGCTATTTTTTTTACTTTTACACCTAGTGGGGACCAAATCCGAATTTTCGTTTCCATACATGTAAAATTTGCACATGTGTATTTTCTCTCATGTAAAAGCACAGTAAAGTTTAACTGGTTGAGGCCTAGTTTATTTTTTGTCTGTCTGAAGTTGTTCATCAAAATTTGTTTATTACAAATTCATATAAGCAGAGTATTATTTGTCTTTGACTGAATATGTAACATGAGAAGGAAAATGTTACCTTTTGCTCTGGTACTCTCATTTTTTGAAAGTCCAGATGGTGGCTCCTAGCACTCAACCAGTTGAACACTCTAGACATTCCAACACCGAATAGATTGCCAACAGTTCTGCTCTCAGCGGAGGTAGCAAGCTAGTAAAGAGTTATCGCAACTTGTTTTGACATACGAACTGATTCTCGTACATCCGTATCACCGGAAAGGTCAGGTTTAAGAGTCCCACATAGCTCATCAAAAGTCTGTCTCCTTATTCTGAAGTTTTCCAACCATTGTTCGTCGTCAAATGTCCTCAACACAACCCGTACCACCAATCAGTAGATTTTTTGTCCACTCCATATCCTCTTCTCATGTCCGAATCCAAAAGCAAAAACCCTAATCGGAAGCAGTTCGGCGGCATTGTACGTCTCCTAAACCTGAGCATTTTCCATGAAATGACTGAAATGATCAAGAATCCTCAAACGCATGTGAACGCATCGCAAAAAATACGCATCGCAAAAAATACTTTTACACAATCATGTGAGCATAATTTACATATTTGCAAATCTACTCACGTATGCAAATCGACGCATGTGAATGGACCTTCAGCTTCAGATTCTTTAAACTTCATTCGTGAATCATGATTTCCATTTCCATTTCTTATTCCAAAGTTCACAATCATCTTTATCAACATGACACTTTCCTACCACAATGGCCCGCGCGAGACACTGGGAGCACTGACATTTTTAATTTCAGCAATAATGAGTTTATTACCAACCATTTTAACAATGGATGCAAGTGAAAGGGGTTGACGTCGCCCAAACCCGTGCGGTAGGAAGTGTGTGTTACTTGTAAAGATAATCTCCCATCGTGGTTGTAAAGTTACCATTTGATTGTACTGTCTTTTCAGGGGACGCTTTGTTAAATGGAAGAACTATACCTATATCCAACCTGGGATGGTTCCCAGACACTCTCATCTGGCCATTCTCTTCTATCATTTATTTATCTTCAATATGTGCTATCGCACTGTCAAATATATTTGATAGGGTTTCAAATTGATTCTTCTTATCAAATTCTTTGAATGTTATTCTGCATACATGTGACTCTGTGTGGAATTTTCTTGGTGTTCATTGCAGCTTGGGATGGACCATATACAAATCCCATTCATTCTCTAATCTATAGTCATTAGCTCTCTCTACTGACATCCTCTATTTCACTCTCTGTCCCACTGTAATCTTCAAGGTTTTTCTTCATCTTTCTTGTTCTGTATACTTTTGTCAGGGTGTGTAAAAAATCAGTCTTGTCTTCTTGGTAGTATAAAAGCAAGTGTGAGGTAGGTGAGAATTATCCCCTCTTTCATACTTCACCTTCACCCTCTTCTTCATATTCTTTTTTAAAACAAATTATTACAATGACAAAATGAATAAAGAGGAAATAATAATAATAATAATAATAATAATAATAATAATAATAATAATAATAATAATAATAATAATAATAATAATAAACACCTCAGCTTTTCTATAACGCACTTACGCTCTCCCTTTCAGTTCTGTCCGATTATGAAACTAAAGTATTATTCATTATTCATTTATTCTGGGTCCTCATTCCCTTCTGCGAGCAGCCAAGCTACCTGATTTCATACCATGGCTACTGCAGAGTCGTGCGCTTATTTTCTCCTGCTTCGGTTAACTTCTGTTTCACGATGTACTCATACAGCATGCAAGTGCAGCTATACTGAGATGCATCAACCAATGCCCAGAGCCTGAAACCTCTTCTGAAACAGATCTCGACCGCCGGGCCTGGCTTCATTATTATGAGATGGAGACCTTGTTTCTATCTTGTAATGCCACTCTGCGATTCCGAACATCATGGTACTTTGTACTACCTGGGACCAATCGAGTCACTTTTCTCTAGTACTCTCGGTAATTTTTTCATTAATCCTTTACCAAACATGAAAAGCAGGTGACAGTTGCAAACAAAATTCTTGAATAACTAATTTTTTAATTTTTTTGTCTCAAAAACATAGGTTATGATCCCTCATTGGAACGAGCTCGTTCCAAAGATAGGTCATAACCTATGGTTTTGAGACAAAAAATGAAAAAATAATGAAAATTAACTGGCGATTTTGTGAATAGCGCTGGTTGGTTTTGGCCGTTACGTTGGGAAACGGGTATAACTCTCAATAGCTGTGATCCTTATTCCATGTTGTCAATGGGATAAGACCAGCCCACCCCCCCACCCCCCTCCCTCACCCGAAAAGTTAGTCTGCTGTCGAGAAATTTTGCTTTGTCTAAAGATCAATAGGAAGACAGCTAACTTTGCTATGTTACATTATCAAAATAAGTTAATTTGCTTATTTTAATTATTGTATTTTTAATGTAATCGATATACTGCAAATAAAAGCTTCAATTCTCTGATATAAATGAGATTACTTCCTCTCCCATTTTCTTCAACTTGATGGGATGTACTTTGTAAATCTCGACAGTAAGAATAATCATTTTCTGTGCCATCTGTGAACATTTTGTTCAAATTGTTTTTGAATTTATTTGCAAGTGCAGATTTTCTTGCAACCTTAGTACCAGATGATCTACTTACATCATCTAATATGAATGAAAGTAAACAAATTGGAATCTGGAATATTATTTAGAGATAGGTCATATTTTTCATAGTTATATGAAATATAATATTTGTTATAAACTGTAACTATTATCCACCAGTGATAATGTTTCATCAGGCGGCGTTTGCCTAAATGATGGTAGTTTGTAAATTTGACAATTTCTGATAATGTAATGTAAGAACAATTTGGAGAGAACTTAACGTGTTTTAGGATCCCAATTCATTAAACCTTGTCCAGATAAAAAATATTTTACTTAACCATCACCCTTATAAAAAATCCAACTTTTGTTAACTCTGCTTCCTTTGATTGCGAAATAGGATTTGTGGTCATACAAAAACTAGAAAGTCATGTAAGTTCTGACAAATATACAGGGCGTGCAGGATCAAGTGGTACAGGCATCTTGTCTATTAATGTTCTGCTTTGACATTTCTGTAAAAAAATGAAAAATGGATTTTTAACATCTAGGATTCATGTGTGGGATGAAATGTTTCGTGTATTTTTTGAAAAAGCTTGTGCATTTACCACATCATAATGGTGACATAAATGTATTTTGTTAAACAATGCATTTTTATATTCCCAGTTTAATGTGTTAAAAACATTCTGTAAATGTATATTCTAGAGCGTGTATTAATATGGAACTAGGAGGTATAAAAGGCCATCGATCCTCAACTTTCCTCACACTTGCGTTTAGACTACCACGGGGATAAGACTGAATTTTAAACTTGTTCCAATACAAAGATGCATAAAGTCAGAGATCCAAGATTAGAAAAAGCTAGTAATCCAAACACTGTTTATTATAAATCTACATGGGGCGAAATCAGAAGACCTACCACTTGCTGAACTTTACGAGTTGACGAAAAAACCTAAAGAGATAAAGTGTTTTATTTGTAAGGACAGTGGGCTCATTACAATGCGTAATGACCCTGAAGCGGCTGTTGTTTGTTTCACGCTAATGGCCGCCATCCCATTATAAATATTCCATTCTTCTAACATCCTTGTCAACATCGTCTTTAGTAACACTGGATCGTCCGCCTCCTCATAATCTTGTGTCTTGGATGATATCCCTGGTGATAATAATGTCCAAATAAGGGACCATGAATGTGGATTAAAAGAATTATCTCATAAAGCAACGTGGGGATTACCAGCTGTTTCAACGCCTACTGCAACTAGGGTTTGGCATTCATCCAAAACAGGTAGAACAAAAAAAAACGTGTTTCACCAGAGGCTGCCACAACGCCTAATTCCTCACTTAAACAGAGTATAGATATAATGTTTTACCAGAAATTGATGAAGAAACGGATACTTTAATATAAAATATAAAATATCAACTGAAACCATGCAAAACAGATAATGAATTAGAAATATTATTTCCAGAGAAAGCGACACCACCAATGAAAATTACAAGCAAACATAAAGCTAAGGACAGTAAACCAAAAGTGACAAAGCTGGCCAAGAAACTTTAATGAACGTTTGAAAAGTGAAATTCAAAAGGACAATTTTAGTTTTATTGTAACAATTCATGGAATAAAAAATGCAAAGTGAAAAAGGTAATCATGTTATGTTTCCTGTTGATACATTTCTTGGTTAGGATTTGTTTTTATTACTTACCCGACAAATAGTTTTTAACAAAACAAAACTAATTGTCAGGCAAGTACAAAAAATAATTTAGTATAAATAATTTTACAAACAAAAATTTTAAAACAAAACTTATTTCCTTGTTTGCAAAGGAATTTTATGAATTTTCTTTTTTTTGTGAAACAAAAAACTTGTTTCATAAAATTAATTTGCAAACAGAAAAATAATTTTATGTTCTGAATTTTCAAAATTTAAAACATAGAAATGCTTTTTGACAAACTACTTTTTGATAAAATGTTATTTATGTATTACACAAAAAACAAAATGTTTTTCGGATAACTTATTTTGCGATACAAGTAAAGTATAGTTGTGCTGGGAAAAAACTTTTGTGATACAAAGTTTTTGCCAACTTACCTTTCAGAAAAAATAACTGGGCAAAGTTTTTTATAACAGAAAAATAAGTTGGTGTAATGCAAAGTATTTTGTGCAATGCACAAATTCTGAAAACAAAAAGTTATGTTATGATGTGTGACACAAATACGCTTTGCATTACACAGTTGAATTGCATTACATGGTAGTTAAAACACATTAGTACCCCCCCCCCCCCCCCCCCAATTTCATTGTTTGCTAAAACACGTGAGAACTGCGAGGTTTAAACCGATTTGAACTGAATAAAGATCGACACTTCCAAGAATGTATCACGACTTTTTCTTTTGCAATGCGTAATGACCCTGAAGGGGCTGTTGTTTGTTTCACGCTAATGGCCGCCATCCCATCATAAATATTCCGTTCTCCTAACATCCTTGTTAACATCGTCTTTAGTGACACTGGATCGTCCGCCTCCTCATAATCTTGTGTCTTGGATGATATCTCTGGTGGTATTCTGTAGAAATCGTTGTGAATCTTGTTGAATTTCGTCAAATAATAATGGTGAAATTCTCATGACTCCAGCTCTTTTTGCAAGTCGTTGTAAATTATTTCCTGGAAAAATAATGGATGATTCCCACTTCATTCCATCTTCTCCAACTCCACGTCTTCTCTTCAATATCTTCAAGTCTATGTATAGCTGTATTCTCGTGGTTGGTTCAGTATGGAGAAATACCCGCGCTTTCTAGTTGGTAATCTGATACTGACCCCGATGGCATACATTAATGATTTTTTTCTCGAGGTTGACAACATATTCATCGCCTGTTGGACTAAGTGTATCTGTGAGCATTCTTTGGATCGATTTTGATCTGAATGCTCCTTTGCCTTGCCAACAAATTCTACGTAACAATAAAAATTTGATTAGTCAACAAAATATGGCAGAGCTCAATTTTTTTTATCAGACTTTAACAATTTAATAGCACTGATCCTGCAATACTAATATTAGGAGATGGAAAAGAAAAGACTTTAAACAGACAATCGACACCAACCACTGAATCGACATGAAAAGATCATGGTGAGTCAAATGAGCGTATACTGAAGGATATTTGAAAAGCAACATAAAATGAAATCGTATCATAACTAAATACTCCTGTCAGCTGAGAAACTAACCATACTAGTGGAATTCAAGATAATAGGATATGATCCAACACAAATCCATCCCGGCAAAAAACCTGGAAAGGAGGCGCGTAAATAACATGCTACCACTGGTACACAGACTGAGACTTTTGAAGAGGAGAAATAGGAACAGATCGAAAAGTCACACGCTCCTCAACCCATCGTGAAACGTATACATGTCAATGATCTTGGAAGATACTCGAAGAGATTGGGTAACTGATTACATTGACCATGACAGAAAAGCAGCTCTTAACAGGGCTACCTCAATATATTAGAAAGAGAGGCTTGATCACATTTAAAACTGAACAAAACAGTCTCTCAAAGAGAGAGGCACACACACACTTTTAAAAAACTTAAGATAATATTTCATGTAAACCATCCAAGGTAAACCAAAGTGGTTTTCCTCACATACACAGTCACACTCTTTGAGGAAAATAACATAACCGGGTGGGTACTGGCTTTATGTCTTTCATGAAAGTGTACATAGTGCGTTTTAGAGTATCTCTTTTAAAAAAAATGTGCAGTTCCTGAAATGCCTTACACGAAGCTACAATTGTGGTTAACAACACGCACCTCTGCCTCCTCCCAACTTTCATTTTCACACTATCATTTCTTCTTGAATACACACGAGAAGTTCGAACAAGTGTTTCTGTCTGTTGTGATATTGCACTTACCCGAATGGTCTTCTAGCATCCTCGATAGTAGGGAACTTCATAATCTTCAGGTTCTCCTTGTTGGTTAAGGCTGCTGTCCACAAGTTCATAAGAGCGAGGAAAAACTCTCCACCAGCCTGCCTATTCCTGGTATTATGACCGGGAGTGGGCTTTTCTATGCGTGGACCGTGGGTAATTAACCGTTTCAGTAGCCATGAGCTCATTCCTGTTTATTTGCTGGAGAGTGCTGACCAATCGAGGATGATGGGATGATGGACGATAAATATATTGATGGGCCTGGGCTCCTAAGCTGCGGAATTTCCCCTTCTTGGACTAACCGTTCCAGTAGCCATGAGCTCATTCCTGCACATTGCAATTGTTTATTCATGAGGCATCATACGGTGCCAAGATTCACATCAGCTGCTATCAGTGGGAATGAACTGATGCGCATTGGCTCTGAGGGGAAAAGGCACGGCTCCAGTGGGTTCTCAGGTCACTCCGGGCTTTTTCATTGACAAGAAAAGAATAATTAACGATTTAACAGTTTGTACAGATATATTTATAACATGATTACCTATTCTACTATAAATAAAAAGCCTAGGACAAATTTTTAGAGCTTTACACACTAACCGAGGTGAAAACGTGTGTCTGTGGTGAACAGGCCAGCATTGGGATTTCAAAAGTTAAAATTTAGACCCACAGTGAAACTGCATCCAAGCTGACCTTTGGTGACCTCAACCTGAATGCAAACTTAAAGAAATTTATCGCTAGTTACGCTTCGCGAAGAGTAAAATAAAAGCGGCAATTATTTATTACGTTTTTAAATGAGTTAACCTCATAAGATACTAAAAATTAACAAGCATGCACTGTCTCATGTTAATAAAGCATCCAGGGGGGGGGGGGGGGGGGGGGGGGTCGTGATGGGTTCTCGTCAGATCACCCAAGTTAAGCAACGTCGAGCGCGCAGTTAGTAGTTGGATGGGTGACCATTTCAGCGATTGATTCGCGCTCCCGCGCTGTGTCCTTGGCCAAGGCACTTAACCCCGATTGCCTACATCGGGGCACGGTGATACGGTGGAGTACTGCACGTCGATGGTGCGCATGTCTTCAACCATTCTACCCCTGCCTGTGCCGCGGTGCAGAGTTCAGAGTTACGATGTTGGAGAGCTGACACCTGTTCGTCGTTGCTCAGTGGTTCCCTCCGGGTACTCCGGCTTTCTCCACCCGTAAAACTGTCACCGACATGATGTGACCCTGGCTGTTAGTGTGTCGTCAAACCTTAATAAATAAATAAATAAATAAATAAATAAATAAATAAATAAAGCATCCATAACTCGAAATAGTATGCTATTATGTTATCAAAATGAAAAAGACCCTGTGATTTGCGCGTTTCTTTTTCCATTTCATTTTGGCGATAAAAATGACGGTGCTCATCGGTGCTCATGCAAACAAAAATAGATTCGCACAGTCATGTGTACGTCTGCGGCTCAGTAAAATCAAAAAACTCTTAATAATCTGACGCTCATGATATAAATAAAATATACCCAAAGTAGCTTGGTGTACCAAAGGTTCACCACTCGTGGTGAAGTGGTGTTAAACGTCAGCCAAAGGCGAGCGGTTAACTCCACTTCACCACATGTGGTGAACATTTGGTAGACCAAGCTACTATGGGTATATTCTATATACAAAGTAACTATCCAATATAGTGGTATCACTCTACAATACCTTTACTATAATATTTTAAATACTCAGTATGTATCATCCGGCTTCCTCTCAGTCCATATGACTTGAATCAGAATTCTGTTGCCCAAATGCCAGGAATTGCATAAATACACTACACTATTTTGGTTCCATCTTCCATCGCAATCCTTCCCTCTTTCCTCCGTGTCTTATTAAATAAATGTAAAACGATTTATATGGGGATCTACTTTCATTGTTTCATTTGGCAGCGAAAAACATCTATAAGCGTAATCCGAACTTACAAGGACTTACAAAAGTGCTAATTTACAAAAGGCTTGTCAAGGCTTGCACCGCCAATAGCATGCAGCTGATTTAACAAGCTGTATCTGGGACAAGACAGAATATCCAGAAAGCTCCCAGATCAAAAGAAAGAGACAGCCGAATCAATATGGAATGGTACAAGAGATGACAGCTAAATATCTTCCACCAGTAAAGGCGTTGGCAAGAACTAGACCGTGCCACCCTGGCCACCATTCCTACGACTCTACAACTACGATCCCAGCCACTCCATCAATTTCAATAACAATGCTGGTTTCTCCTACTCAAACACCACCGTCAAAGAAGAATCCGCAGAGACATAAACGCCACTGAACACCTTGACCCCCCCCCCCCCCACCACCTTACCACGCCCGGACTGTGGACATCACAGAAAAACGGTACAGTCAAAGAGGGTCTAAGGGGGGCTTGCCCAACACCGTCCCTGTGCGCATTTAACTCGCAAAATCCACTTATTTTGGATTTTGGTTGTGGTGTCTTTTTCAACATAAATCAAGCTTGCGTTCGTCGAGGATCTCGGGAAGTTGTTCAACTTTTGAAAGAAGAAGAGATCCAGGGAAGGGGAGACAGCTGAGAGAACACAGCTGGCTGAAGATCTCTTTAGACACTTCAGAAGGGGGAGACCTTTGAAACACATTCAGAAGTGGTGTTCATCGAGAACACAGAAAGACGATGAGAGCTTAGAGATATGATGGCAAGTCGGGGATATGGGAGGGAGAGAGTGTGTGACAACCGTTACTTATTCCCAGTTCCTTATGTATGGGGTGCAAGTTAGCAATCAGGATAAAAGTTAAACAGCTCTATCATAATTCTACTTCTCGTGTAAACTGAATGACATCACAAGACAGATGTGTGTGTTGTTGATGCTGTTGTTTTTTGTTTTTCCTTCTGGTTGTCCTTTTATGGCCAAACACATTAACGAAAAGAAAGTCTCATTACGCAGTTTGCCTTAACAAGTCCAAGAACAGCCCGCCTATAGGTACAGCTGGTTATGCAACCTGTGCGCAAGTTTTTAGTTTTTAGTTTCGACATGTCATGGCGGGGCTACTAGTGCGAGTAAATTCTGTTTTTCTGGGTCCGCCCCCCGGAAGTGCTTTCGGCACCGCTGCTAAAATGTCCTCCACTAATCACCAGCTCTCATTGCCGGAAAAATAATTTGTTCCCAAAACATTCCTTGACCCGTCATCCTGGCGTCTCTATCTCCAAACCCGTCACCCGAGAGTCACGATTTCTCAGTTTATGCGATAGGAGAAATCGGCAAGGAATATTTTTTGAAACAAATGTTGCATTACCCCTACTAGTATATAAGCCTACGCCCTTGTCGACCCCCTCCCCCCCCCCCCCCCGCCATTCAAAAACCTGGCCAGCGGCCCATTGGCCTTCGCCACAATGATAAAATTACTGTTATTTTTCCCACACCGTGCATACACCACTATTGACGATCTTAAAAATAAATGTGGAAGGAAACGAGTTATAGTGACTTATTGTGCACCTTTCTAAATTGGAACCTACAAGCTCGGGGACGGTGAAAAATAGCATAAACGATTTGATGATAATAATAATAATAATAACACTTTGGCCAGCCGCTGATTTGTCGCGGTTCTCGGACGAGAAGGCCTTGCCTTGGTTACCCCTGTACTCCCAACTGCCTCCCTATTCCCACGCTTCTCCTCTC
Organism: Pictodentalium vernedei; assembly: GCA_031216915.1. Lineage (NCBI taxonomy): Eukaryota > Metazoa > Mollusca > Scaphopoda > Dentaliida > Dentaliidae > Pictodentalium > Pictodentalium vernedei. Next base: position 152,541,514 of record CM062292.1, read on the forward strand.
CTCCCAACACACGGAGACGAACTGCTTGATGACATCCCTTGCCCCATTGTTCCCAATCTCTCCGATTAGCATATTAACCCTCTCCTTTGAGTCTCCCCTTAACCACATGTCCTTCATTCTCCCATCCCACTTCCCCATTATACTCCCAGTGAAGCTAATTCTTTTAGACTGGTACTTTGGGCATTCTAGAAAAAAGTGTTCCAGGGACTCCACCCTGCCCAAATTACACATCTGACACTCCCTTTCACCGTCTTTCCCAGTTTTTCCACTCAGCTCCAGGGATCGCGACCTAAGCTTGAACAACAGTGCCCCCCCCCCCCCAAAAAAAAAAAAAATAGTGCCATCAAGGTACTCTTCAAAACCTGGCTTCTCTTTATCACGCAGGCCACCCAAAGACCTCTTTGATTTGACCCCCTCTCGCCAATTACGGTTACAGTCCTCCATGACCCTTTCTCTGATGATTTTTTTTTACCCTGGTTTGCCCCAACGTCCAGGTCCGAGATCTCCAATGAGTAGTTCTCTACTAGCTCCCTCACTTGGACCATCCACCCCGTCTTGATATTGGAGTTGAAAAGTCTCAGGAACATTGCTTTACACCATCGGCTGTCGGGGAGATTTACCAAATAATTAAGATAACCGAGTTTCAACAGGTCTATCCTGTCCTTGATCCTCATCCGCCCAAGCTCACCCCTGATTGCTTCTAGCGCTGCGGCATAACTCGACCCCGTTATCCATCGATCTGCATCGTTCTGCATGATTTCCAAGCTCTTTACGGCCGTCTGGTTTAGGGGTACCACTTCCGTACCGTATGTTATACTTGGCAGACCCACCATTTGCCAAATGGTTTTCCCCACGAAAACCTTATTGAAACTATTCCTCCCTGTAAGTTTTATTTGGTTGAGGATTCGCTTCCCCTTCAGAATCGGTTTACTTGTGTGGTTTCGGTAGATGCCTCTTCCTGTAATGTTCATATTTACCCCCAAATATTCGTAATCACCTGTCTCTCCAACACTGAGAAGTTTGCTGCTACCTTTCGGAGTGCAGAACTCACCCACTCTCTACTTTCGAGTGGGGTCCACTTTGCGGCCCACAGGTATAATTTTGCTCTTGCTTTCATTAAATTCGAGTCTCCATTTGCTCCCATATTTCTCAACAATTCCCAGCATTTTCGTTAGCCCCTCTTCGCTTTCTGACACAAGAACCATATCGTCTGCAAAAAATAGTCCTGGTATCTTCAAGTCCCCAACTGCTACCCCCTCGTCGCTATGCAGGAGTTCATCCCCTAAATCTTTGATGTACAATGCAAACAGGATTGGCGAAAGGATACACCCCTGTTATAGGTCTATCTCCATAGGCACACATTTTGTTGTAATGTTTCCCAGGCTAAGTTCACTCTGTACATCTTTATATAATGCTTTCATAATTCCAACAAACTCGCCTCCTAAGCCCAGAGCCTCCAGCTTGCGCCACATACCCTCCCACAATACTCTATCACATGTCTTTTTGACATCCAAAAAGGCCATAAACATCTTTTTCTTTTTTGCTTTCGCGGATTCTAACATTGGGGATAGCGTGAAAAGATGGTCAGTAACTCTCCTTCCCTTCCTGAAGCCATTTTGGATTTCTCCCCAAAACCCCTTTCTTCAATCACCTCCTCTAGTCTCCCATATAGGACTTTACAGAAAACTTTTCCAATGTTGCTATGGCAGAGATCCCTCGATAGTTATCCGAAACGTCTTTTTCCCCCTTTTTGTGAATAAATGTAACTTTGCTTTCTCTCCACTCCTTTGGGACCTCTTGATTTTCTATGGCTAGATTGAATAGGGCAGTTAGGCTTTCCACGAATTCCTCTCCCCCATTTTTATAAACTCGTTAGGAATTTCATCGACTCTTCTCGCTTTTCCATCCCTTAATTTTGATATCACCTTTCGCACCTGCTCCGTTTTAATTTCGCTGCACGCGAAGTTCGATAGGTTTTCCTCGACCTGTTTCGGACACTCAGATGGGCTCCCCATGCCCCATCGCTTATCGTTTACCTTTTCCCAATGCTTGACTAGTTCTGATGCGATTTGATCTTGCTCGTCTGTAACTCTGCCGTTTACTTTAATACTCTGTGGGTTACTTCCTTTGTTACGTTTATTCGCCCATTTCCAAAATACGTTCGAATTAGACCCCCCTGTCGTTCTTATCGTCCTAATAAGACTGCTATTTCGCACTCTCCGATTATCGTCTTTAATCTTATTTACTTTATTTCGTGCTTGTTGGTATTCTACCTTTCCTACTGTGGCCTCGTTGCTTTCCGCCCCCTCAAGTTTTCTACTTCTCCTGTATGCAGCACATTTAGCTTTTCTTCCCTTTATGGCCCTTTTCAGTTCCTCATTCACTCTGTACCCAAGTTCCTGTGTTGGCACCCTGATCTTTCCTACACTTTCCTTCCCTGCCTCCACTAGGCTCGCAACTATGGCATCGGCCATCTTCTGGACACTGCTACCCCCACCCCCCCCCCCCCCCATGGTGCGGTTGCATGCCTTGGTTTCAGTTTTTCATTGAACTTCCCCAGTCAGCATCCTTTTTGAGTTTCCTAATTTCCTTAAAGCTTCCTTTGTTTTTTACTAGATTTTTGGCCCTGATCGTCACTGTAATCAAGTTGTGATCACTATCCACTTCAATTTTACCCTCATCATCCACTTCTACCCCTATCATCTCCTTCCATAAATTAATATCTGTGAGAATGTAGTCGATTATTGATTTCCCGTCGTTTCTCTCCCAGGACCATTTCCCCTTACACCTCGCGTCCCTGTTCAGAATCTTCAGACCGAGCTCCTTTGTGAAGTTCAACAGCTTCCTTCCATTCCTGTTGATTTCTTGTCCCCATCCTCTATGCCTTCTTCATTGTCACCTATGTGTCTATTAAAGTCACCCTTGGGGGTTATACTGAGCCCCTTGTTTTGTAGTTCTGCGATATTGGATCTTAGAGTTGAGTATATCGAGTCATTCCACTCGGGTTTGCTTCCCTCCACCGCACTGTACACAACCCCCAAGGACAATACTTTTGTTTCACATATTGATCCTTACCCATCCAATTTCTTTCGATACCTCAGCCGAGGTGCTGACGTCTTCCAAGTCTGTGATAACGACAGCATGCTGCAAAGCTGCACATTTTGAAAGAGTTTTTCTCCCATATCGTGTCAGGGCATATAGGCGACAAAAACTGGATCGGAACTCGTTCAATCGATTAAAAAGGAGCACTGATGCTGGTCCGTAAGTTTACACGTGCGTAATCTGGCTACTTTCGCTTTCCATTACGCAAACCTGTCACGTTCCAGTCGATGTGTGAAGGACGACTCAACGACAAATCACTAAACTCCTTTCTGAAGCGGACAATTTGTTTGGGCGACTGAAACGACGTCGCTCCAATCAAAACTCAGTGTTGTGAAGAAGTTGACCTCCTTTCAATCTCTTGAATAAAGTCAAGTCACGATTACGCCTCTTATCATTGGGTCAATATGTCCCCGCCAGAGTTTGTTCGGATTGGAACGTGACACCCGTAAATACCTGCATGCACACACGAACGTGAACTTCACGTCAGCATGTCTTCTCGGAGTCTAAAAACAATTAATCAACTTTCTTGTGTTTGCATAAGAATTCATGCAAATCGAAAGTTATTAAGAAATAACAGAAGATGCATGTCAGTGGCGCGTGGAACTGGAAGGGCCAAAAAATCTTACAAACTTGTTGTAGTTGGTGGAGGCACTGGAGGGTGTTCAACAGCTGCGAAGTTTGCAACGACATTAGGCAAGGGTAATGTTGCTGTCATCGAACCAGCTGATGTAAGTTTTCATTCTTAAATACTTTTGAGAATTCGAAGGCAAACCAACCCTTTCTCTAAAAAGCACCTGTCATTGACCCTTTCAACACCGTTCCAAGAAATGCAATACAATTTATTTTTCTATCTCATCTCGATGGCAGAGCCAGGATCCCAAATCCAACTCTTATATGTGTACATGTGTGTGGTGGTGGTGGAGGGGGGGGGGGGGGTATTACAATATGGATGCGGGGCAGGTCGATATGCCAAAAGATATGCCGGAAGTCTGAACTGGGGAGGGTATGGGAGGGGGTTCCCAACCCACAGGTAGAAGTGGGAGAGGACTGCCCTAGAAAATGTTTCAGTTCTGATTCACTGACACCAAACGTAACTTTGAGTATGTCAGATGGGAAACTGGGTGTTGAACATCAGAAGTGGTATTAGAGGTTTGTGGAGTGGGGGATGGTCCAATGATGGAATCTTTGACGATGCATGCATCCCAACATGTAGGCCGCTTAGATATGATACTATTCTATCTTGCATCTCCACCGTGATCGTGGCCCATTCGCTGTGAAGGCTCAGGAATGTTTCACGCAGTCTTCAGAATTTGTTTATTGGCTTCAGTGGGAGCGCGGTGGCTCAGTGGTAGACTGTTGGACTTCTATGCTAGAGGTCCCGAGTTCGACCCCCATCTGGGACAACCTGCATTGTGTCCTTGGGCAAGGCACTTTATTGCCTACATTGTGGGCATGATGACACCATGTACTAAGGAGTACTGCACATCGATGGTGCACATGTCTTCAACCGCTGTAACCCTACTTGAGTGGAGCTTGAACAGAGTTAGAATGTTGAGGAGCTGACAGTTGCTCGTCAATGCTTGGTGGTTATCTCGTTGTACTCTGACTTTCTCCACCCGTAAAACTTTCATGGTCACAAGTAGCCATTGTGCATAACTTGATGATAAGTTTATAGCCTTAAACACCAATAAATAAAGTAAATAATTGACTTCAATCCCAATCCAATTCATTCAGTCTGTTGATTGCCCAGTTATCCAGCTAAAAAGCTACAATCCCCTTAGCTATCAAAAGATGGAGTGAGGCAAAAATAGATTCTGCATCCCTGATAACTTGATGAGATACATGAATGAAACCTGGAAAATCAGGATCATCAAGCTGTCCAAAACCCTGTTTGGTGCCAGATTTTTATGCAAATGGATATTTTTCTGACAAGACAGACTTGATGGGCTTAGGCCTGTATTTGTACATGTCTAACACAAATTGCAGATGATAAAAATTAAAATCTTTTGCCTTAAAAACCTAGCTTACATGTACGATCCATCATTGGAATGATCTCAATGTCATTATTTTTTTGGGGAAGGGGGCTAAAACAAAAAAAAAAAACTAATAAAATTTGAATATTATTTAGCGATTTTTTTGAATGGTGCTGGTCAATTATGGCCATAACATTACTTGATCAACCGTACATTGATGAGCTTGAGTGTGTGAATAACTGAGCCTGAATGTGTGAAAGGTGGTTATTACCTCTGCCTAACATTCAGGGTATTTTTTGTTTCTAAAAATTTTGATTAGCAATTTCCATCTTGGTGTCAAAAAGTGATGATAAATATAGTGAATATAAAGCCAATATGAAAGAAAAATAGCATTTGGACATTTTTTTATAGCATTTTGCAATCACAATCCAGTCATCAAATACCCTGCATGTATTTGTCTGCTCTATTTTTTAGTAAGACAAGTGATGAAATAATTGTTGAACAGGTCTTAAAATTTGTCTTGCAAACTCAATTTTTTGTTCTTCAATAATTTAGATTTTGAGACAGTGGTGAAGCTAGGATTCTCAAGTAAGGAGGCCTGAGCAATATTCAGGGTGGGGGCTTGCCCCAATGCCTGAAGAGCTGAGGAGGTGGTGGGTTTGGGAGGAAGAGTCCCACTCTCTAGAGTGTGTTTGTGTGTGTGTGTGGGGGGGGGGGGGGGGGAGGGGCTCCCCAGGAGAAATTTGAAAACTCTAGTGCTCTGAGATTAAGGTTGAGGTAGAATTTGTTTGCAACTGGAGGTAATTATCTATGCTAAGAATAAACATTCCCAAATACTTCAACAGTGTTTTTGCCTGTATCTAGGTGTAACGTGATAGATGGGTGAAAATGGTTTAAATGGGATTTGGAGGGGAAGGGGGGGGGGGGGGGTCGAGATTGGGTGTGGGTGGGTGTTATTGTGTGAAAGTTCCCAAACACCAAGTGCTGTGTGATAGTGTTTTTGCCTGAGTCTAGGTGTAACATCATAACATGTGATAGATGGGTGGAAAATAGGTGAAATGGACTTTGAATTTCCGGCCACTCCCTACCCCCAATCTAAACCACTGATTTCCGAGCTTTGTTAGCCTTGTGAGTGTAACCAGTACATATTCCATAGCAAAAATAACCTCACATTTATATATTTAACTCTTCAGGGAATATTTCCAGTTTTAGTGAGTTTCACACCGTGCATGTACATGTTGTTCCAGCAATCCAGCTTTTGATGTGCTTGGTGAAGGAAGTTACAGTACCTTGGCCGCAAGCCTGGAAATAAGCAGACTGCCATCTCTAGAATGAGCCCACAGATCAGGGTAGCATCACTAAATTTAGCCTCTGTGAAAATCAATCTGAATCAAGGTCTCAGGCCTAAACAGAAAGAGGTACCTAGAGGATAAATTGAGAGATTTTTGCCCACAGTATGGATTAGCAGTAGCAAATTCACCATCTGGGGACCCCATTCTTTAAATGACAGATTGGTTGTTTCCAGGCTTGCTTGGCAGTAGTTTCCAGTGAAGTCTTGTCTGCCTATTTAGATAGTCAAGACTTCACTAGACATTGCTGTGAAGTAAAAGTGTTACCTTATTATGAGGGAACAAAAAAATTAGTGGAATAGTCCTTGCCTTTAAGAACACTTTCAAAGTATGAAAATTCAGATAGTTTTGGTTTCAATGATGGGTTTGGTTCATTTTTTTTTCAGTATACCCATTTTATCGATATCAGGTTTTGTTTACAGTATATTGCCCATATATGACCTTTCATTGGAATGCGCTTGCCAAGCTAGATGCTGGGTCTAATGAGGGATCATAAACTATCTTTATGAGACCAAAATAAATACTTTTTCATGTAGCTTCTCACAAAATATTTCTGAAGTGTCAACTGTGGTCGTATCTAGGGCTGTCACGATTTTTTAATTTAGGAATCGATTAATCGTTGCAAATAATTGATTAATCGTACCCAAATGACCCCCTCTCCCTCTCTCTGAAGTCGATAAAAAATACAGTTCATGTCAGTTGACCTTTCTCCGGTAAACAACGAAGACAATCCTCTTTTAGGTACATTCAAAGCTTTGATGTTCTGAACTTTTGAACCGTCGGTGTAATAATCAAGACCGGTCAGCAGTTGCGAACTTCGCAACTGCCGACCGGTCTTGATTATTACATTGACGGTTCAGAAGTTCAGAAAATCAAAGCTTTGATGAATGTACCTGAATGACAAATGCTTCCAATGGCTTCTTTGGGTTTAACATCCATGTTCTTAACTCTTTACCTTTAGAAACAATAGTTTTTTTCATCAAATTTTCTTTTAATTATTAAACGTCTAAAGTGGGATACAATTTACCGATTATTCGACAACGAAAAATACTAATCGATTTCGCCGTGACTGATCAACAATCGATTAATCGATTAATCATGACAGTCCTAGTCGTATCAAGTAAAGAATCAAGAAGTGAATGGCTGAATGCCAAGAGCAATTCGTGTAGACTGTCATGCTGTTTGTTTTAAACTTTTACTCAATAAACATATCAAAATTTGTTACTTTAATTATTTTCTTCAATTTTTTCACAAAATATCAACAAAACTATATTATCTGTCTGACCTCCCAGTTGAACAAGTATGATATAATTTTGTTGAATTTTTTTTTAAATATTTTTTTTCAACTGCTTGGTTTCAATATTATAATGGGTGGATGAGACTGATTCATTAGGTAAAGAGTTTAACCCTTTACCTAACGTAACGGCCAAAACCGGCCAGCGCTATTCTCAAAAATCACCAATTAATTTTCATTATTTTTTTCATTTTTTGTCTCAAAAACATAGGTTATGACCCTCATTGGAACGAGCTCGTCGAGCTCATTCCAACGAGGGGTCATAACCTATGTTTTTGAGACAAAAAATGAAAAAAAATTAGTTATTCAAGAATTATTTTTGCAAGTGTCGTCTGCTTTTCAGGTTAGGTAAAGGGTTAAGACAGAATACAACAAGAGGGTTGAGTATGGGAGAATGGAATCTGTGCCCCATGGTGGACTTTTTCTTGTATTTCATGCGTGCTGAAGGTGTGCATGAAATACAGAGAAAAAAAACTCCACGAAGGTTTGTTGATCCCTGTCCTCTATACTCTACCAGAGCTATGTTCTATATTTATACCACAGTTAAACTTGAATTGAGTAAATGGAGCTGATATTTTTAAAGAATAATATCACCTTCTACACTCGGATAACTTTCTTGCTTGACACTGTTTTGTGTTGAAGCACGTCCAGGGTATTTTTTGTTTTTAAAAATTTGATTAGCTGTTTCCATCTCCGTTTCAAAAAGTGATGATAAATAGTGAATATAAGGCCAATATGAAAGAAGAATGGTTAGCATTTGTGCATTTTTGACAAGCATTTTGCGATGCGAATCCAGTCATCAAATACCCTGACGTCCTTGTCATTCATGTCATAACGTCACTCAGATATACATGTATAACGTCCAACCATATCCATTCTTTCATGATGTTCTCATGTGTAATTATCTTTATTTCAAAGTGTGGATTGGTCATAATCCATGCGTAGTCAGTGATGTCCACGCATGCATTTACCAGGTTATAAAATTCATCATCTGCAAAATTTTAATTAATGAAGTATAGTGGAGCCCACTTAATTGGATATCTCTTAATTCTATATCCCTGTGAATTGAATATAATTTCCCAACACAAAACTATTTACCATACCTCCAGTACAAATTTGACCTGTTAATTGAATATTCGGTTATAGAGTAAACTCCTGTTAATTGAATAAAAAATCTTGTAGCATGTCGAGAAATTACCCCGACTCTTCTCAGTTTTCCTTTGGTTATAGACCTATTTGGCATCAGTACATCCAATACAGGCATTTAATCTCTGTCAAATAAGATATAATAGAATAAATGCTAAGTTTATGTCCAGAATACAGGAAAGTGACACAATCCCTGTTAATTGAATACTCCTGTTAATTGAATAATTTTCATTGGCAAAGTGGCTATTCAATTAACAGGGTTTCACTGTACTAGGTTGTACCAGTGCTTCATTAATTAAATGTTTGATGATTATTCTTGTAATTAGTGTTTAGAATCTAATAATATTGTGTCCGTCAAAATATTGCTCTGCCGTGGAAAGCCGTACTGTAGTACATTTCCCAATGTCTGTGTTGAATGGTGTAATGTTGAATACATATAGTAAACGTGGTATAATATACATGTAGATAGATTATACAGTAGAACCTGTCTTGAGAGACCGCCCTTTGGGCCAGACAAAAATGGTCTCTCAAGACAGGTGGTCTCTCATAACAGGTTTTAGGTTTTCTCAAGTCAGTGAATAACCAACCACAAAATTCAGAAATGGAGAAGAACGTTTTTTTGTAATTACCTTGTAGTTGTTCTTTTTTATGAAGTTTTGTAACAAATTGAAATGGACTGTTATAAAAATTATAAAAATAAATTAGTGTTGAAAATCTTAATTGAAGATTTTCAACACAAATTTATTTTTGTAATCCTATCTGTCACATTTCAGTATATGTATGAAACTGTTTATTCAGCAATAATCCTAATCTTTTCACAGGGGTCTTATAAAAACATCTGAATCTTCGGGATATGGACACCTGCCCCCCGGCTGTCTGCCCCCTGTCAAAATTGATAGAAGAGGACACCTGCCCCCCTCATGATTTTCCAGGGTTGGACACCTGCCCCCTACTAAATTTTATTAGCAGGACACCTGCCCCCCAGCTAATTTTTATACCGTGGACACCTGCCCCCCCCTCCTGGTTTATACACCAAGAGGACACATCTAATAATAAAAACTAAAACTGTTAATTTTAAAAGGAATGGTTTTGCGCGCCGAAGGCGCGCAGGGACAGTATGGACCCTCAGTGACTATAGACGATTAGTTCTCACATGTCTAGGTGTGCTGAAGGAGGAACGGCTTCCGGTACTCGGCAGGCGTCACCAGTTGCGTCGTGATGGTCTCCTGGCTGATGTCGGTTGAACCCTCGGGTGAGGACCAGTGTGAGAGGTTGGGTCCTCTCACAAAGGTACTACCTCTCCCCGAGGGTGCAGTCAATCTGGATTTTCGGGCAAGTATAGTCTGCCACTTCGAGGATGATTTTGAGTGATGTTGAGTGATGGCCATCACTGGCAAGTATAATCTGCCTCAGGCTGTCTCTGTTTGGTTGGACTCTTTGAAGGAAAACAACGACCCCTTTCGAGGGCAGAGGCGGGACGCAGGACCAATGCTTGCCTCCCCTAAAGTGGTCGACCACTTTTAGGGAGGGAGTGGAGGATGTTCAGGAACTGTGGGGGTGACTGTTTCCATAACGGTTAGACTGTCTGTAGCGGTTATTGGGGTGCTGGTCAAAAAGCATCTTCTGTGTACCTGCTTAAAAGAAGAAGGTAGAATTAGTTTTCATTAAAGTATGTAAACTTTTCTCCAGGGGCGCACTTCTTCTTTTGGGCATATTTCATTCAAGGTTGAGTTAAGGATTTTCTCTATGCCCTCGCATTGGGTTTCGAGTTCCGCTGAATTGGATGGGGGATGGGTGTTTGTGAGTTTGACATCGATGATGTCGAGGTAGAGGTTCCAATTAATTTTTCTAAAATTTTTGCGGAGAGTGGGGGGGTGGGGGTACCTGAGTGGGCCATTTCCTAGCTGCAGCGAGGCATGGACCGGGAGGTGATCGCTGCCTAAGTCATCATCGCCGACCCAGTGGTCATCGATGTGGTTTATCAGGGAGTCACTGGCGATAATTAGATCGAGGATATCAGATGAAAATAGTGGGTTGTTACTGATGTCGGTTGCTGAGTTGTCTTTCATAACCACATGAAGGTTATGTTTTTTTGTGATTTCGAGGAGGGCTTCACCGTTCGGGCTGGTTTTGTTACAGCCAAAGTACAGGTGTTTGGCATTGAAGTCGCCAAGGAAAATGCAGTGTTTGTATTTCCTCGTAAAGAATTCAAAGACAGCGTCAGAAACAATTTTGCTTGGGTCTTTATAATAACAAACAATCGTGATGTTTTTATTGTCGACTGTGATTTCAGTTGCAATCACCTCAGCATCGAGGTGATTAGTTTTTATTGTTTTAATTTTGATGTTCTGCTTTATTAGAAGAGCAACGCCGCCACCTTTAGTGATTTGTCGGTCTCTTCTAATACTGCTGAACCCACTTATTGAGAAATTTCTGCTGGGGTGAAGCCAACTTTCGCAGATACAGATAATGTCTGTATCTTCGAAGTATCGGCTCATTTGAAGTTTTTTTTTATTGTTAACGCTTCTAGCATTCCACACGGCTATTTGTAACTTATTCATGATGGGATTGAATTTAAGTTGCGGTGTTTTGTTCGTGATAATTGATGGCTTTAATTAACATTAATTGCGGCTTTGATTAGAGATTCCGAGATTTGAGTTTTAAATAGCCGGGACGCTGATCGGCTGACATCTTGACAGATGTCAGACAGATTGGTTTTGACATGTTTATTCAATACCGAGTAGAATGCTCCTGCGACTAGGGAGCAAACAGTGAGGGGAGAAGAGGCGTTGTTAGGTTTAATTACGTTTAGTTTTTTAAGTTCGATGTTTTTCTTTACTTTTTTATAAAGGGGACACCCGCGATAGTTACTTGTATGATCTCCTTTGCAGTTGGGACAAGAGGGGGAATCCAATCTGCATGACTTGGTTAGGTGTTCCCCTCCACATCTCATGCATGTTAGAGTCCCTTTACATTTATTGGCTATAATTTGTGGCACTGTACCGGAGGAGTGCTACTTCTATACTCCTCCGCTGCATGCCACCTGCCATTAATATTAACCCCATTAGCTAGGATTTTTAATTTTGTTTTCTTATTGGGGCATGTGACTTTGAGTTTCCAAGTTACCTTAGCGGTGGCCTTTGACACAAATCTATCCCATTTGCAGTTTTCTAACCCTTGACTTTTGAGCTCCTTGGGCCTGTCAGGGTGAAGCCTGGTGATAACTGCTGTAGATACCAGGGGGCTGATGCCATTGGGATGTTTCTTATTATTCTCTGGGTTAGCTTTTTTGCTGGGGACGGGTGGGTTTTGCCTCCCCCTGTGACTGTTGGTTAATCGATGAGTATTATTTAGTTGGCCAATGCTGTTGGACACTACCGTATTCCAAGGTTTCTCCATGAGAGGTGGGATACTGGATTCTGAGATACCTGAGGAAGTATTGGAGCCAGAACCGGTGGCTGAAGCAGAGGAGTCTGAGGGGGAGGAGAGGCATTTCCTCATTTTTTTTGGTCTTTCTGTCGACCGTGTGGATAAATCCCTCCTCATCCACTAACTCCTGTGTTTCCACCTCAGGATCTAAGCTTAGTTTTTTTCTTTTGTTGGGAGTTTTCACTGCTTGGCTCTGACTGTCATTCAAGTCCTGCTGGGAGGCCAACATTTCTATTATGTCCTTGTTTGGACAGAAAGCCTTACTGTTTAGGGGATCCGCAGGATCCAATGGAACCGTCTCAGCTGTGATCTCTGATGGTGTTTGGGTGCCCATTGCACCCCCATTCAGAGACCCTTTGTGCCCTCCCGCTACCTTGGCATATGTTTTGTGCCCCAGGGCACCTGTGACTTCTACCACATCTACCTGATTTTCTTTGGCAGAGGTATTTGAAATTTGAGTTGCAGGAACTTTGTGGACCTCAGCCACCACCTGAATCTCCCTGACAGGTGAGACAGGTGATGGTGTGGTAAAAGTTCCCCTGATAAAATCCCTGATGACCACATCCTTCTCTTCAATCTTGGCCTCCTTTTCCTCAATTTTTTTTGTTAGGTGTGCTATCTGATTTTTTAGGTCTTTGAGCACCTCCATAAACTGGGCTGAGGAATAGCCCTCGCATTCTGAACTGGATGCATCTATCATTCTGTCTCCCCCTAAACCTGAGCTATTGTTAGTAATAGAGTTAGGACATACCTTGCTCTCTTGTCCTGACATTCTCCTGGCTGCATTTTCTTTGTCCCTCTTTTCTTTGTTCCTGTCTTTGTTCCCCTCTCTTCTCCTCTCCTGTGTGCTGAAGGTGGTTTTCTTCATATGTGATGGCATTATTATGTTCAAGTTGGAAGACTGGACTCAGAAAAAGCAAACAGTCAGTGTTAGGTTTTGACTCTTTTTGTAACTCAGAATATGATGAAAATCACTTTTCTGTGGTTAATTAATTCAAGTTTGCTCTTACTGTCCGATGTCCGATGACTTGTGGTGACAAAATGGGAAAAAACTGTCAAAAAAGTGTCAATGTGATATATTTCCATAACACAATTGTCTCAAATAATAACAATAACATACAGGTACATAATCTTGAGCAATAAAGCAGTTACATATAATACATTGAGTGTGAATTAACTGAATTAGACTCTAAAATTTAACAACATACTTCTTATATTATTACTCTATTCTGTTTGCCAAATTGATTTATTGCTAAGAAGTGTTTTATTTGAGTAATAAATAGAATAAATAGAAACATCAATACAATACAAACCCATTTATTCTCATTTTAATACCACTCAAGTATATAATAATTGATTTTCTAGAGCGTAAAACCACAAATAGTGCTCTAAAACGCTTGACAGAAATAAATACACTTTTCTGAAATGAAGAGTCACATCTGTTTTGGTTGCCTCTTAGAGAGGTTTAGGAGAATGATTCAGTAAATAGGAAAGTTTTAAGATTTCTTTTGAAGACATCGAGAGTTTCTGAAGTTCTGACACTAATTGGCAGGGAATTCCACAATCTGGCACCCACGATGGAGAATACACAATCATGAGCCTGATTAGATCTGCTAAAAGGTACGACTAGTTGAATTTGTTTTTTTAGATCGGAGACTGCGTGTTGCTTTATATACAGTGAGGAGCTCTTGCAGGTAAACTGGAGCCAGTTTGTGGATACATTTGAATACTAAGATCAATATTTTGAAATCAATCCTCTGTTTAACAGGAAGCCAATGTAATTGTCTTAAAACAGGTGTTATGTGGTCAGAGCGTTTGGTACCAGTAATTATCCAAGCAGCAGTATTCTGAACTTTTTGAAGCTTCTGAATCAGGCACTGGGACAGCCCCACTAACACTGAATTACAATAGTCTAGTTGTCCCCACCATTGCACATAGTTTTTTAGCTCACCTGACTGAAAGTCAGGGTGAGCTTTTCTTATCACTCTTCGTCCGTCGTCTGTCCGTCGTCCTGTGTGAAGGTGGTGTTTGAGCCTCTTTCTCCTAAACCACTGGCCACATTTTAATTAAATTTCATGTAAGTAGTGGTTATATAGGGGCATTTTGATTTTTATCCAAATTAGGTTTCGGCTCATATTGAGCAGAGGTGTGGGAAAAAATGGCCAAATTTTTTGAAAATCTTCTTCTAATGAACCACCAGTAGCAGAGACTTGATATGTGGTATACAGAGTCCTTTTGAGGTTTAGAATCAAGTTTGTTCAAGAGAAGTTTGTCGGGCATTATTTGCCTTTGTTATGGGAGGGGCAAAAATTTTGGCCATGCCTAAAATTTCTATTTTCTGAACCGTGAGGTCAATTTGAACCAAATTGATATGAGATGATAATGGGTCATAAGTAGTTGATTGATGCAAAAAAATTTTTTCTCATTACCCCCGTGGGAATCTCGGGTGTTAAAAATAGGAAAAACCTTAAAACTGCCATATCTCCAAAACTACACGGCACAGAGAATTCTTATTTTGTATAAAGCTTACTTTTATCCAGTAGAATAGAATGGTTAAAAAAAAATCCCTATCGGTTTGATCACAAGGTACTTTTTTCAGGACTTTGAAAAAGTGCTGAGTCAGCACTTTTTAACACTGCAGGCAATGGGAAAAACATTAAAAAATCTTCTTCTCCAGATCCAGCAGGCAGAATCTTTTGATATTTGGTATGCAACATTGTAGGGTGGATCTGATTCAAGTTTGTTCAAATCGGCCCCCTGGGTTCATATTTGGGCTCAGTATAGGAGCTCGATTTCGAACTTCGTGCATTTCAGGTAAATTTCTTAAAAAATCTTCTTCTCCAGATCCAGCAGGCAGAATCTTTTGATATTTGGTATGCGACATTGTGGGGTGGATCGGATTCAAGTTTGTTCAAATCGGCTTCCTAGATGCATATATGGGCTCATTATAGAAGCTCGAATTCGAACTTCGTGTATTTCAGGCAAATTTCTTAAAAAATCTTCTTCTCCAGATCCAGCAGGCAGTATCTTTTCATATTTGGTAAGCAACATTGTGGGGTGGATCTGATTCAAGTTTGTTCAAATCGGCCCCCTGGGTTTATATTTGGGCACAGCACAGGAGCCCAAATTTGAACTTCGCGCATTTCAGGCAAATTTCTTAAAAAATCTTCTCCAGATCCAGAAGGCAGAATCTTTTGATATTTGGTATGCAACATTGTGGGATGGATCTGATGCCAATTTGTTCAAATCGGCTCCCTAGATTCATATTTGGGCTCACTATAGAAGCTCAAATTCGAACTTAGTGCATTTCAGGCAAATTTCTTAAAAAATCTTCGTCTCCAGATCCAGCAGGCAGAATCTTTTGATATGTGGTATGCAACATTGTGGGGTGGATCTGATTCAAGTTTGTTCAATTTGGCTTCCTAGATTCATATTTGTGCTCACTATAGAAGCTCGAATTCGAACTTAGTGCATTTCGGGCAAATTTCTTCAAAAATCTTCTTCTCCAGATCAGGCAGGCAGAATCTTTTCATATTTGGTAGGCAACATTGCAGGGTGGATCTGATTCAAGTTTGTTCAAATCGGCCCCCTGGATTCATATTTGGGCTTACTATAGAAGCCCGAATTCGGACTTAGTGCATTTCGGGCAAATTTATTAAAAAATCTTCTTCTCCAGATCCAGCAGGCAGAATCGTTTGATATTTGGTATGCAACATTGTGGGGTGGATCTGATTCAAGTTTGTTCAAATCGGCTTCCTAGATTCATATTTGGGCTCACTATAGAAGCTCGAAATTCGAACTTAATGCATTTCAGGCAAATTTTAAAAAAATTCTTCTTCTCCAGATCCAGCTTCAGAATCTTTTCATATTTGGTAAGCAACATTGTGGGGTGGATCTGATTCAAGTTTGTTCAAATCGGCCCTTTGGGTTTATATTTGGGCTCAGTATAGGAGCCCAAATTTGAACTTAGTGCATTTCAAGCAAATTTCTTAAAAAATCTTCTTCTCCAGATCCAGCAGGCAGAATCTTTTGATATTTGGTATGGAACATTGTGGGGGTGGATCTGATTCATGTTTGTTCAAATCAGCCCTCTGGATTCATATTTAGGCCCACTATAGAAGCCTGAATTCGAACTTAGTGCATTTCAGGCAAATTTCTTCAAAAATTTTCTCCAGATCCAGCAGGCAGAATCTTTTCATATTTGGTATGCAACATTGTGTGGTGGATCTGATTCAAGTTTGTTCAAATCGGCTCCCTAGATTCATATTTGGGCTCACTATAGAAGCCCGAATTCGAACTTAGTGCATTTCAGGCAAATTTCTTCAAAAATCTTCTCCAGATCCAGCAGGCAGAATCTTTTGATATTTGGTATGCAACATTGTGGGATGGATCTGATGCCAATTTGAGCAAATCGGCTCCCTAGATTCATATTTGGGCTCACTATAGAAGCTCAAATTCGAACTTAGTGCATTTCAGGCAAATTTCTTAAAAAATCTTCGTCTCCAGATCCAGCAGGCAGAATCTTTTGATATGTGGTATGCAACATTGTGGGGTGGATCTGATTCAAGTTTGTTCAAATTGGCTTCCTAGATTCATATTTGTGCTCACTATAGAAGCTCGAATTCGAACTTAGTGCATTTCGGGCAAATTTCTTCAAAAATCTTCTTCTCCAGATCAAGCAGGCAGAATCTTTTCATATTTGGTAGGCAACATTGCAGGGTGGATCTGATTCAAGTTTGTTCAAATCGGCCCCCTAGATTCATATTTGGGCTTACTATAGAAGCCCGAATTCGGACTTAGTGCATTTCGGGCAAATTTATTAAAAAATCTTCTTCTCCAGATCCAGCAGGCAGAATCGTTTGATATTTGGTATGCAACATTGTGGGGTGGATCTGATTCATGTTTGTTCAAATCGGCTTCCTAGATTCATATTTGGGCTCACTATAGAAGCTCGAAATTCGAACTTAATGCATTTCAGGCAAATTTTAAAAAAATTCTTCTTCTCCAGATCCAGCTTCAGAATCTTTTCATATTTGGTAAGCAACATTGTGGGGTGGATCTGATTCAAGTTTGTTCAAATCGGCCCCTTGGGTTTATATTTGGGCTTAGTATAGGAGCCCAAATTTGAACTTAGTGCATTTCAAGCAAATTTCTTAAAAAATCTTCTTCTCCAGATCCAGCAGGCAGAATCTTTTGATATTTGGTATGAAACATTGTGGGGTGGATCTGATTCAAGTTTGTTCAAATCGGCCCCCTGGATTCATATATGGGCTCACTATAGAAGCCCGAATTCGAACCTAGTGCATTTCAGGCAAATTTCTTTGAAAATCTTCTTCTCAAGATCCAGTAGGCAGAATCTTCTGATATTGGGTATGCACCATGCTTAGGGGGGTGAGATTCAAGTTTGTTCAAGCCCAGTCCCTGGGTTCATATTTGGGCTGACTGTGGTAGCCCGAATTATAACTTAGTTCAAAATGAGGAATTTTCTTTAAAAATCTTCTTCAGATCCAGCAGTCGGAATGTTTTGATATTTGGTATGCAGCATCCTTAGGGGGTGAGATTCAAGTTTGTTCAAGCCATGTCCCTAGGTCCATATTTGGACTCACTGTGGGAGCTCGAATTATAACTTAGTTCAAAATGAGGAATCTTCTTTAAAAATCTTCTTCTTCAGATCCAGCAGTCGGAATGTTTTGATATTTGGTGTGCAGCATCCTTAGGGGAGGGGGGGGGGGGGTGAGATTCAAGTTTGTTAAAGCCAAGTCCCTGGGTTCATATATGGGCTCCCTGTGGGAGCCTGAATTATAACTTAGTTCAATATGAGGAATATTTTTTTAAAATCTTCTTTTTTTTTAGATCCACTGGTCAGAATCTTGGGATATTTGGTATATGGTATAAGCTTTTCTTAGGAGGAGCAGATGCAACTTGTTGAAATCAATTCTCTGGGTTGATGTAAATTTAGGCTACCATGTCAGGTGAGCGCCCTCAGGCCCCTTGGGGCCTCTTGTTTTTCTAGAAGATTCATATGAATTTGTTTTGGAATAAGTAGAAAATCTATTTTTCCCACTTTATAAAGGCCAAGCAGTCGAAAATGTGTCAACAATTTCAATGATAAATGTTGTTCATTATATTCTATTCCCCACTGGATAAAACCTAAAAATATATTGCGTGTTCCACAGTAAAAAGCCTGCTCATATCAATAAGTTACTATAACATTTTTTGTTAGAAAATAGGCCATATGTCCTATAGGTGTATAAACCAGCAGGGGGGCAGTTGTCCACGGTATACACATTAGCTGGGGGCAGGTGTCCTGTTAATAAAATTTAGTAGGGGCAGGTGTCCATCTCTGGAAAATCATGAGGGGGGAGGGGGGAGGGGTCCTCTTCTATCTATTTTGACAGGGGGGTGGGGGGCAGACAGCCGGGGGGCAGATGTCAGGGATTCTAATCTTCAATGAGTTATGTAACTGAATAGCAATTGAAACCCAATTAAAAGCTTTTAATATTTGTAATTATGTTATTACAACCACAATGGATTTTCCAATTCCAGAACAGGTAAAAAGTTTTTGTCATGATTTCAGTCTTCAGAGGGGCGGTCTCTCAAGACAGGTCCATTATGGCATAAAATTACAAGTTGGTACCAGGTCACAGTGGTCTCTCAAGACAGGTGGTCTCTCAAGACAGGTGGTCTCCCATAGCAGGTCCATTATAGAGTAAAACTAATCGGTGCCTGGCAGATGTGGTCTCTCAAGACAGGTGGTCTCCCAAGACAGTGGTCTCTCAAGACAGGTTTTACTTTAATACAGTATAGCCGACCTGGACTGGTCACTTTCTATGTGGTGGGCAGTATTCCCATGGATGCAATGATATTAGATTGCAACACAAATTGTAAGAATATTTCAATAATCATCAAAAATTTAATTAATGAAGCACCAGGTAGAACACAGTGGTTCATTAATTAAAATTTTGCTGTTGATAATTTGTATTACCTGGTAAACGCATGTTTGGACATCACTAACCAGTCCATGACGACTACTGTACCTTGTCCATGAGCTTAACTGAAAAATTATTTGACCCATAAAGTTTTTCATACATGAAGTTTTTCTTTGAAGGCTTGTACATGTAACCTTTATCCTCTGATATGGAATCTTGAAAAACAATCTTGAGACAGCTTTTGGATAACCTATTCTCATGATAAAGCATGTAATTTCTGCTAAATATCATGCAAAGAATCCAGTCTTTTTTTATTTTTAGAATCATTACTATCAGCCGATGTTTACATTGATAGGAGCAGGTGTAAAGCAATTACAGAATTGTCGGCGCCCAATGGGATCTGTCTTGCCTAAAAACTGCGACTGGATAAAGGACAAAGTTGTTCATTTTGACCCCAAACAATGTTCTGTTACTACAGGAGATGGGAATCAGGTAAGTAACCCCCAAACAAAATATTTCTGCTTTGTAGGGCAGCACGATATTCTAAACTGAATACCGGTATGTAGGCCTGGCATTCTTAAAAATGGAGGAGGGCTGTAAATCGCTCCTCAATCATGGCCTAGGGGAGTGATTAGATCTCCTCAACTCTACCTTACAGAAGCTAAAAGTGTCAAAATGAAGTTTTTCTAACAATGAATTCTGCCTTGTGAGTTTTGTACATTTGATTTGGTGCTGCTAACAAAGTAGTCTTTGTGAGACGGCTACACTGCCCCTCTCACATCTCTGGGCCTCGGCAAGGCCCGGAGGTGTTGGTGGGGCAGTGTGGCCTTCTTACAGAGACCACTAAGATAGAGATCTGAAAGGATGTGGGTTTTAGGAATATGCTGTTATGGTAATCATTTTTGTCTAAGGCCAGGAGGGCTAGTTTTCGCCCTCCTTAATTTTTTTAAGGCGAGCAGTAGGTGAGCGAATAAATTGCTCTCCTGAAAATGCCAGCCCTGGGTATGGGTATTCAAAAAAATACTGCAGTGTACCTGTATATGGAAAGACTGTTCAGATATCTGAACAAACGTACCACAATCGAGACTTGAGCCATCACATAGGAATGAATTAGCATGCCTTGACGATGCAGTTCAAATAACCCTTTACCCAATGCAGACAATATCAGAATTTATTATTATACCCCCGCTTCGAAGAAGTGGGGGCTATATAGGAATCGCCCTGTACGTCCTTACGTCCGTCCGTCCGTCTGTCCATCCGTCCGTCCGTACGTCCATCCGTACGTCTTTCCGGACATGAAATTCTTGTGTGCGCAACTCCTCCTACATTTATCAATTAATTTGGACAAAACTTTTCAGACATCATCACTACTAAGTGAACATGCGCATATTCCAAGATTTTTGATCTGCGACAATTTTAACCAGGTTTTCTCCCTTTGACTTAGATTTATTGTGTCTTTCCATCCGAACAAATTCTTGTGTGCGCAACTCCTCCTACATTAATGAACCGATTTTGATGAAACCTTTCAAACATCATCTCTACTAAGTGAACATGTGCATATTCCAAACTTTTTAATCTGCGGCAATTTTAACCAGGTTATCTCTCTTGAACTTTGATTGAATATGGGTTTCTACATGAAATTCTTGTGTGCGCAACTCCTCCTACATTTATCAATCAATTTGGACAAAACTTTTCAGACATCATCACTACTAAGTGAACATGCGCATATTCCAAGATTTTTGATCTGTGACAATTTTAACCAGGTTATCTCCCTTTGACTTAGATTTATTATGTCTTTCCGTTCGAACATATTCTTGTGTGCGCAACTCCTCCTACATTAATGAACCGATTTTGATGAAACCTTTCAAACATCATCTCTACTAAGTGAACATGTGCATATTCCAAACTTTTTGATCTGCGACAATTTTAACCAGGTTATCTCTCTTGAACTTTGATTTAATATGGGTTTCTGCATGAAATTCTTGTGTGCCCAACTCCTCCTACATTTATCAATCAATTTGGACAAAAGTTTACAGACATCATCACTACTAAGTAAACATGCGCATATTCCAAAATTTTTGAGCTGTGGCAATTTTAACTAGGTTATCTCCCTTTAATTTAGATTTATTATGGGTTTCTACATGAAATTCTTGTGCGTGCAACTCTTCCTACATTTATCAATCAATTTTGACGAAACCTTTCAAACATTATCACAACTAAGTGAACATACGCATATTTCCAAATTTTTGATCTGCGACAATTTTAACCAGGTTATCTCCCTTTAACTTGGATTTATTATGGGTTTTCAAATGGGATTCTTGTGTGTGCAACTCCTCCTACATTAATGAACCGATTTTGAATACATGTTGCACATTGTAAATGTGTTTTTCCAAATGTAAACCATATATGTGAGGGCTCTTTAAGTATTCAGTGCTGTTCTGTGGAAGGCCACATGCAAATACAAATTTCAACAACAAAAAATGTATACATTTCCTTATGGCCTTCGCCTACATGATCAGAAGTGCGTTCCTCTAAAAACCCAAAGCGGGGGTATTAATCACCTTCAGTGATAGTTCTAGTTTTAAATACTATTTTATCAAATTTTTCCAAAAATATCAACAAAACAATATCATGTGACCCCCTCTTTGGAACGAGCTTGATGAGCTCTTTCCAATGAGGTGTCGCGTGATATGGTTTTGTTGAATTTTTGGGAAAAATATTTTTTTCATCTACTAAATTAGCATATTACTCAGATGGATGTGGCCGATTTGTTAGGTAAAAAAGGGTAATATTATTCATTCAGGACTACAGTTCAAATTCAAGGTATCTTGAAAATTAAATTGTGGGTTAATAAATAATGATGATAAACTGATATTTTTGTAATTACACTAGTATTCAATTGATACTGGTTTGAATACCGGTATGTATCGGTTTATCGATATATCGAGCAGCCCTACTGCTCTGATAAAGGAATTGGTGGTAGTTCTTACATGTAGTTCTGCCCCTCCTATTTCTCTGATGACAAGCGATATTGGACCTTTTGCTTTCATTCAGTATTGATGTGATATCTGTACCCCTAAAATACCTGTGTTTAGAGTAACCCTATAGTACAGTCGCCCAGTCCTGGAAATGAGACAGGTGCTCATTCAGCATCCATATTTTCTATTTTCTGGGAGCTAAAAAATGCACTTGTTGAAAAATGTTGTGGAGCACTAATATACTATGAGGGCATACAAATGTGTGTTGTTTTGAGAAAGCAGCACTCTGTGGCCAGTGGCTAGTTACTGTCATAATTCAGCAATTCCTTATGCATTTAACCCCTTGAATCCGAGTGGTTCGCTTTTCTGACCAGGAACATGATATGTCATAACGTCATTAAATAGGTTGGCTGTTCAGTAAATGTGTGGGGTAGACCAATCAGTATTTTCATCGTGCAGCCCCCAGACTGCACATTGAAAATATTGATTGGTCTACCCCAAATAATGAATATGGACTCTTCTAATTGCTGCCATTGAACTGGTAAGGAAGATACCACTAGAGTTCGAATGGTTGAGGTTTCTGGTATTTGGTGACAGTATTCCCTCGAAAATTCATACACTAACCTTTTACAGGTGCAATATACTCCCGTCTCTGGTTTCACGGAAGCTATAAACTGCACCCTCCAATTTTGTTCATTTCCAGCCCTGGTCGTCGCGGACTGGTCATAATCCATGCATGGGCAGTGATGTCCACGCATGCATTTACCAGGTAATAAAAATCATCATCAGCAAAATTCAATCACTGAATTATTATTCCTATAATTAGTGTTTGGAAAATAATAATTTTGCGTCTGTGGAAATATTACCCATCCATGAGAAAGTGACCAGTCCACGGTGGCCATAAGGTATCAACCCTAAAAATCCTTCCTATTCAAAATATTTTATTGGATAAAATCAGAACATCTGTATAAAGGGTGTACTTTCTGAAAATGTATGTAACAAAATTCAAAGTGCAGAATTAAAAAAAATTCAAAGTGCAGAATTAAAAAAAAGGTTTTTTATCCATTATATAAATGGGAAGTCCATGATTCAGTCATTCTATCACTCTGTCCAGAGAGAAATTCAAGCTTTGATTATCTCCCTTGATATCATGCAATGCAAGACAATTTCTGTCGTGTGGGTGGGGCTACCCATCCTTGGACGGGCTGACCCACTAGTTAAAAATAAAGCACAAGTTTCTCCTATTATCTTTGTACTTTTCCTGTCATTAGGGCACATCAAGAAATATATCTGTCCAGGATATATCGGAAACCTTTTTCATTTTCCCAACTTTTACAGAAAAAAGAAGAAATTGTCAAATTGAGGTTGAAAAAAGGCTTAATTCTCAGGCAATCCCTCACTGAAATTATTCCCCATCATTTAATATTGCAGTGTCTTCCAATATTACTACATGTGTACAAAACCAGGATACTTTAAAGTTTTTACATTTCTTGGTTGATGTATATACATGTAACAGAAGTCTGAAGCTCATCACTAAAGATGCAAAACTTTTATTTTTAAAATTAAGTGAGTTTATTTGTGTAATTATGACCTTTCTATAAAATCTGTATGTGAAAAGACAGTGGAAAGTCTCCCAATCCACATTCACTGCACTGTATATACACAAGAAAAAGATAAAAATATAAAATAAAACCCTAAAAGCACACATTCACACACTGATTTTAAACAAAAATTGCCTGAGAATCAATTAATTTATTTTGTGTGGCCTAATATCCATATGGGAACGCCATGACCTAAAAACAGAAACATTTTCAAACACTCACATCTCCCAGATCTCCCAATCCACACAGAACAGAGAACTGTTATTTGGTTTGAAGCATCCTTAGAGCCTGTAGAATGGAATAGTAAAGAAAAAAATTGCTATTGTTGGTGTCATATTGTACTCTAGGAGGGGGGGGGGGGGGTATGATAATCAAAAAATGCAGAGTCAACACATTTGCGAAACTTTAAAAATCTTCTCCAGAACCAGCAATGAGAATCTTATATTGGGTACACAGCATCCATTGGGAGTCAGATGCATGTACAAGTTTGTTAAAATTAAGCCCCCCGATTCATATTTGAGCACAATACAGGAGCCCAAATTTTAAATTGGTGTAATATGAGAAGGACTTATTTGATATACAACATCGTAATAGGGGTTACAGGGGTCAGATGCAAGTTTGTTCAAATTAATATGTTCCTATTGGAGCCCCAAATTTTAATTTAGCCCAAAATGAGGAATAATCTTTAAAAATCTTCTCCATAACCACAAGTCAGAATCTTACTTAATAAACAACATCCTTTTGGGGATCAGATTCCAGTTTGTTCCTATCAAGTCCCTGGGTGTATATGAAGACTCTCTATGAAAGCCCTGATTTTAACTTCTTGCAGTATGAGGAATAATCTTTAAAAATATTCTCCAGGCCTACCAGCAGTCAAATCTTTTGATATTTGTTATACAGCATAATCCTTATGGAGGTCAGATTCAAGGTTGCTCAAACCCGGGCTTGGTATTGGAGCCTGAATTTTAACTTTGTGCAGCTTGAAGAATATTCTTTAAAAATCCTCTCCTCTCGAATCTCCAGTCAGAATCTTTTGATATCTGGTCTACATCATCCTTGGTGGTGGGTGGTGGGTGAGTATATATGTGTGTGGGGCTGATGCTCAAGTTTGTTCAAATCATCCCAGAGATATATTGGTGCTCACCAAGGTAATTTCAAGTTTGTTCAGATAAAGATGCAAAAAGAGGCTTGTTCATTAAAATCTTCTTGAAAACCACCATCACTACTGCTGAGAAGAGTGGAAAGGGGAGGGACGGGGGGTGGGGGTGGAAGTGGGTTCGGAGCTCATTAGGGTTGTTTGGTGTTTTGAAAAGTGTAGGTTGACCTATTGATACATCGGAGCTGAAATTCATTGGAAGGCTTTTGGTATGCGCCTCCAACGCCGGTGCAGGTGGCAAGAGTACATAGTTACCTTGCTGACCAGGTTCTGTTCATATACATAAAAAACCCCCACTCATGCCAGTTTGTTATTTCTCCACTGGTCTTTCAAGCATTGTGGTGCTCATGATTATCTTTGGAGAAAAAATGCACTGTACACACAAAAATACAGGTAGTAAATTACCCAATGTGTAAGGAAATAGTTGAGTAGATATTGTCAAGAAAATGCAGGAGAATGCTTCTAGCACTAATTTAAAAACTTTTTTTTGACTCTCACAGAGCCCATTATTTATTTATTGGTGTCTAAGGTCACATACTTATGCACAATGGCTAATCGTGACCTTGACAATTTTACGGGTGGAGGAAGCCGGAGTACCCAGAGAGAACCACCAAGCATCGATGCGCAACTGTCAGCTCCTCAACATTCTAACTCTGTTCAAGCCGCACTCAAGCTGGGTTACAGTGGTTGAAGACATGTGCACCATCGTTGTGCCTTATGCCTTAGTACACAGCTTCATTGTGCCCCCATGTAGGTAACCATAAAGTGCCTTACCCAAGAACACAACGCGGGCGTCCAAGACAGGGATCGAACTCGGGACCTTAAGCATAGAATCACAGGGCGAATAATGCCCGTTCTTCGGATTGCCTTGGGCACATCCCCGCTTTCAGCGTTCCTGACCACCATTCAGAATGTTATGATATTTGGTATACAATACTGATGGGTAGTGTACTGTAAACACCAATACCAATTTACAATACCAAGAAGATCTCAAAACACCGAAATTTTGGAATTGAAAAATATTCCCATCATTAGTTCAAAAATAAAAGGACAAACAATGGAACATTGCTCAAAATTCATGACAAGAAGATTGCTTGGACTATGTATTTCAAAAGGCAGTCACCTCTGGTCACATTATGTAACAAAAGAGATAAGAGAAAATCCCCCCTGCTTTTTTAGCCTAAAATGCCATGTGAGCTTTTGCTATCACTTGGCGTCCATCGTCTGTCATCTGTAAACTTTTCACATTTTCATCTTCTTCTCTGAAACTGCTGAGCCGGTGTGAACCAAACTTGGCAGGAATAGTCTATGGGACAAACAATCTACAAATGATCCTCATTCTGTTCCCGACAGATGAAAAACATGGCCACCTGAGGCATTCTTTGATTTGGGTTGGTGGGTTTTCAAAAATCTTCTTCTCTGAAACCATAAGGCCAAATGTTTTGGAACTTAACATGATTGATGCTTGGGGCACCCTCTATCAAATATCCTCATTTAATGTTGATTGGGTTGCAAACATGGCCACAATTGTAGCTTATAGTTCCCATAGAATCCCAATGGGAAAACACATTTTCATCTTCTCTGAAACAACTGAGCCAACGTGAACCAAACTTGGCAGGAATGGTCTATGGGAGGTCCTCTACAAACGATCCTCATTTTGTTCCTGTGGGTTTGAAAACATGAAAGCCTTCTCTGATTCTGATTGGTGGATTTTGGAAAATCTTCTCTGAAACCACAGGGCAAAAAGTTTTTAAACTTTGCATGGTTGATGACTGGTACACCCTCTACCAATCCCCATTCAATGTTGATTGGGTTGCAAACATGGCCACAATTGTGGCTTATTGTTACTATAGAACCTCAATGGGAAATGACGTTTTCATTTTCTTCTCTGGAACTACTGAGCTGATGTGAACCAAACTTGGCAGGAATGGTTTATGCACTCTATGGGAGGTCCTTTACAAACAATCCTCATTTTGTTCTCGTAGGTTGAAAAACGTGGCTGCCATAGGCATTCTCTGATTCTGATTGGTGGATTTTGAAAAATCTCTGAAGAAACCACAGGGCCAAAATGTATCGAAACTTTGCATGGTTGATGACTGGACACTCTCCACCAATGATCATCATTCAATGTTGACTGGGTTGTAATCATGGCCACAATTGCTGCTTATTGTTACTATAGAAACCCAATGGGAAATAACCTTTTCATCTTCTCTGGAACTTCTGACCTGATGTGAACCAAACCTGGCAGGAATGGTTTATAGGAGGTCCTCTATGTTGAATGGGTTGCAAACATGGCCACAATTGCGGCTTATTGTTACTATAGAAACCCAGTGGGAAAGAACATTTTCATCTTCTTCTTTGGAACTACTGAGCTGATGTGAACCAAACTTGGCAGGAATGGTCTATAGGAGGTTCTTTACAAACGATCTTCATTTTGACCCCGTGGGTTGAAAAACATGGCCACCAGAGGCAGTCTGTCTGTCCCCATCTGTCCATCCGTCTGTTCATTCATTTGCCTGCCTGTGCCTGAAAGATTGCCTGCCCATGAGCCCACCCACGTGCCCACCCACGCACCTGCTACTATGCCTACCAGCATTCTGGATTGGTCTGATTGGTCGTTTTTGAAAAATCTTTTCTGAAACTACAAGGCCAAATGTTTTGAAACTTTGCATGATTGATGACTATACCCTCAACCAGTGATCCTCATGTAATGTTGACCATTTTGCAAACTTTGCTGCAGTTGCAGCTCATAGTTACCATGGAAACTCTATGGGAAATCACATTTTTATATGTAATTCTGCCAGGTGAGCGATTACAGGCTATTTAGAGCCTCTAGTTGTTACATCAAGTGGCCAGTGGCACATACTTCAGTGGCTTTGCCTGCTTTAAAATGGTGAAGTATAGCTCAACAGTATACCAAAAATTCTGTTTGATATTTGTATCAGTGTGGGTACATGAACATTAACATAACAAATCTGAGGTACATGTAAATGATTCTAAAAATACCGATACCGAAGCCGAACATGAAATTTCAATACCGTCCAATTAAAATATACAACACCCTAGCCAGGCTCAGATTCAAGTTTGTTCATATGAAGTCCATGGATTCATATTTGGTCTCCCTATACTGTATATTATGAAGAATTGTCTTCAAAAAATCTCCTTCAGATCCACTATTCAGAATCTACTGATGTTTGGCATAGACATCCTGGGGTGGAGGGGGAGGAGTCAGATTCAAGTTAAGACCCCAGGTTGATATCTGTCAGGTCTTTAGATTCGTCTAATTTGGGGGCACCGGATTCAAGTGAAAAATGTCCCCACAATATGACAAACCACATGATTAGTCAATATACATACAAATAGAATATAACACTGGGTTTTCTAAGACCTATTTTACATGGTGCAAAAGTATTTTTTAACAAATATCTTCATTTTAGAATATTACTACAAGCTGTTGCTAGCCATCTCCTAAGTTGGAAACACCCCGTACCAGCTTGAATTTAGGATAATATAAAGACCTGATATTTCTGTTCCCTAGTTTGGCATAACTGGAAATTTGGGCATTGTTTTCTGTTGTAGCATCTCAATACTAGACTAGAAAAAAATCATCTGACATGGACAACAGAGATATAAATAATTAAATGACTTCATTTCTCTGTTGTATTAACACTTTTCCCAGTGCAATCAACATTTTCAGCTTAACTTGACAAAGTCATGTATGAGCTACAGTATTGGGTTGGGTCCTCCAAAACCATTGGGCGAATTCAAGTGAAAGTTTGTGTGAGTGATGGTCCTGAAGGGGCATTGCATTTTTGTTCAACTCAGCATGCCCAGCCCCATAGGGAGGGGTGGGGGGTGGGGGAAAATGCTCTAAAATATTTTTCAAATATTCTTCTCATGAACTAGTGGGTACAATGACTTGATATTTGTTAGGGAGCCTCCTTTTGAGGTGTAGAATCAAATTTGTTCAAATGAAGTCCGTGAAGCAATCTTTGGTGTTGCAATTTGAGGGGTAAGATTTTTTGGCCCTACCCAAAATTTGTATTTTCTGAACCGATGGTCCGATTTGAACGAAATTTGGTATGTGGTATTATTGGGTCATAAGTACTTGAGAAAAAAAAAATTCCTGCATCCCCATGGGAACCTCAGGCTCTAAAAATAGAAATATTTTCAAATACCCATATTTCCCAAACCACACAGACTGTTATTTGGTATGAAGCATCCTTAGGACCAGTAGAATTGAGTGGTAAAAAAGAATTTCCATCGGTTATATTAGG
The DNA here is from genome assembly GCA_031216915.1 of Pictodentalium vernedei. Lineage (NCBI taxonomy): Eukaryota > Metazoa > Mollusca > Scaphopoda > Dentaliida > Dentaliidae > Pictodentalium > Pictodentalium vernedei. The sequence goes on from CM062292.1 coordinate 152,570,748, forward strand.
GTGTTCTGTAAAGGGCATCAAAAAAATGCTGAGGCTGCATATTGCAAACATTTAAAAAAATATTTTCTCCAGAATCAATGGTCAGAATCTTTTGATATTTGATATACAGCATCCATAGGGAGATCAGATACAAGTTTGTTAGAATAAAGCCCATTGGTTCATATTTAGGCTCAATACAGGAGCCCAAATTTTTAACTGAGGGTAATATGGGGAATATTATGTAAAAATCTTCTTCAGAACCACTAGTCAGAATATTTTAATGTTTGGTATACATCATTGTTAAGGTTAATATTTGGGCCTTCTATGCAAGTGCAATATGGGGGATAATTTTAAAAAATCTTCTTCATTTCTTCAGTTCCACCAGTCAGAATGCTTTCATAGTTGGTATACAACATCTCTAAGGGGGAGGGGGGGGGGGAGGGGGGCGGGGTCAAATTCAAGTTTATTCAAATTGGGCCCCTAGGTTTATATTTGGGCTTGCTATGGTAGCCCAAATTTTAACTTTGGGCAATATGATGAAATTTCTTTAAAAATCTTCTTCTTCAGATCCACCAGTCGGAATGCTTTTATAATTGGCATACAATATCTCTAGTGGTGTCAGATTCAAGTTTTTTTTTCAATTTGAGGGCCTGGGTTAATATTTGGGCTTCATACGGGAACCTGAAATTTAACTTTGTACAATAAGAGGAAATTTCTTTAAAAATCTTTTTCTTCAGATCCACCAGTCAAAATGCTTTCATATTTGGTATACAGCATCTCTGGGAAGGTCAGGTTCAACATTATTCAATTTGAGTGCTTGGGTTAATATTTGGGCTCCCTATGGGAGCCGGAATATAACCTTGTAGCTGAAGAATTAGAAATTTTGTATTCAGTACCTTCTAGAGGTGTGTAACTAACATTAATCCACATAGGTAGTATCAAGGGGCTTCATAGGGGAGCTCCACATTTTACATTATGATCAACTGAAGAAAAAGCATGATGCTTGGGCTGTTTTTGTCATTCCTGAAGGGCTCAATGATTGACAATGTATCCTATGGAGATGGATTGCTTAATGTAGATTCATTCTTGGACACTGTTTATATCGTGTTCTGTTCAAGGTGAGTGCTTCAGGCCCCGTGGGGCCTATTGTTTCTGAATTCTGTTGAAAAACATGACTGCCAGCAGCCATCTTGGATTTGACATATAAATTGTTAACAATTCCATCAGCACACTCAACAGGCCACATCTCTTGCTCCATTTTGTACCTTAGGTGTCATATCTAGATGGTAGCTATCAAATTTTTCTGAATTTTATTGATAAACATGGTCGCCATTGATTATCTTGGATTTTCCATATAAATTGTCAACAATTCCATTAGTACACCCTACAGGTTGCATCCCCCACCTGATCGTTTTCAGATTCATATGTAGATTTGGTGTGATGTCTTTTCTGTAGAAACTTGATTGAATGGCTAGGCATTAATGGAGCTTTCTATTTAGTTCAGTCCTGTCTTGGACAAGTTGATCTGAAGTGTCATTGACACTTTCATTTCAATTGGGATTTGAGTCATTCCAGTCAGGACAAACTACACTTACACCCCCTCTCCCACTCCAACCCTACCTATGACCCACCACCACCATCAGCCATTTTCGTGGCCCTCCTGATGAGCTTGTTTTAGTGTCAGGATTTTGAGCTATGGTTAAAAAAAATCACTATAATCTTGAGTCTTAAACCAAAAAAAAACTTATGGACTTTGTTTATTTTTTGTTTAGTGGATTTAACTTTAACAACCCTTTCAACAGCCAGGGTCATATTATATCATACCATTTTATGTGTGGAGGAAGCCAAAGTACCCAGAGAGAACCACAGAAGCATGGTGTGTCACTGTCAACCTCTCCAAATCACTTCCCCAACTCTCCAACTGCTTTCTCAAAACAACCGACTTTTGATTTTGAAAAATGCAGGTGTTCAATAAAATGTTCACTTGGTTTTGAATTCAGGCATGCTGTTTTGTTTTTGTGCACCTTCCAGGATTTGATTGAATTCATATCTATACAGTACTGTCACCATGGACTGTTTACTTTCCACAGGTGTGCAATATATTGGTGGGCATAGATTATGACCAGCCTACAACAGCTTACTATATGAATGGCTATGTGATAAGAATAAATCAGGTTGCTTATGGAACTGATTTTAGAATCGCTAAACACTTTCTCAGCCTTCAACGATAATTTTCTTCTCACAAATTTTTTAACTGTACTCAAGAAACCAGCCATCAAGGCTATTCTTTCTATTGTGAGTACAACTCTGTTATGCTCATGATAGAAAGTGTAACCTTGGTTGCTAGATATCACATTAATAATAATCACCAAAACCAGGAAGATTAGGCCCAAACGGTTTCCTGTGAGCAGCACATGCACGATGAGTGATGCTGTTGCAATTAAATAACAAAAGCCACCTTTGACGACACAGTATCTTTCATGTTGTCTGCATACTGTGCACACTGATAAGTTAAAAATATGTTGCTACCAGCAGGTCATGCATAGTTGGTTGTGATATTATGGTATCCTGGTATCTGACCACACTGCTAATACCAAGTTGCACTTCTGCCTGCCACATTAATATAAATCTGCATGTGAAAAAATCGTTTTTTGTGCACTACTTTTCCAATGCAGGCATGCTACAATGCATAAGTGCAGTTGCATGCCTTGAAGTTGAAAGACCGCCATAGACCCGCAGATGACGTGGGTCAGTATCAAACCTTCAACTTTTCAGTCTGAAGTTTAATGCAGTTACAGATGAGCCGCTTTGCTCCCTAGCTTCAAGAAGTGCAGAATTGTTTACATGTAACATGTATTGCATTAAATCTGTTGGGACTTGGTCTCCAACCATTGGGTCCTCCCAAGTTATAGGCCTGCTGTGTATCCCAAGTCATCCATTTCAGCACCCTGTCATTATTTATTGGGGTGTGTGCCTTTGTTGACTAGGGAACTTGCTGTCTTAGGAAATTGGGGGGTTAATGTTTTGCATTATTTTGTTGGCAAGTCAAATAAATTGACTGACTACCTTAAAAACTATGGTCCTTGCTGCCTTGAAGGGTTGTCATCTGCAGCATGATTTCCGAAAACTCGTAGTGAATTTGAATTGAGCCTAGGATCAGTTGTTGAATGAGGAAATCATTCAGAGTGAAGAGCTGACTTTGGAAGGTTTTGGTGAACAATCAAATCAGTTCTCGACCTTCTGAAGGTAGGACATTCTTTTTATTGGGAAAGAATTTGCGGATGAGTGGGCTGGCCAAGTGAATTTCGAGTAATTTTGTGATTCTGTTGTGGGAGAGTGACAGGAAGTTTCGTGGTTCGCACCATTCGATAGTTGTGGAAAGAGGTAGTTGGAGAGTTCTTTTCACGATTTCGGGTGGTTGGAGACAGGGGTAAGTCTCGTCGGGTTTTTTTTCTCACGACCTGATCCATGGAATATTTGGTGGCATTCTCAGTTGCCGAATTTCGATTTGACATCTGCGAATTCTTCCTTTATCAGTTGATAGTATTTGCTATTTTCACCTTGGCTTAGCGATTGGTATGTTCCCGGGTGTATTATTATTTATTTGATTTTCCGTGATTGGGCTACGGAAGGTTGAAGTGGCCATAATATTATATGTGAGAGAATTCTCAGTTGACGAACTCTGGCTCATCGGCTGCGAGTTCTTTCTGTTGTCACCCGGAATTCTTGTTGGAATATTGGCCTGGTGTTAAAAATGCGGCCTGGTTAAATTCACTGATCAAGTTATATAAAAATTGTGGCTTACGAATTGCGATTACCCAGTGGTGTGTAATATAATATGCATTATTGTGGACTCTCAAAATTCATATCTTTTGAGATTGTATGATGCGGATACATTGAAAGAAGACCAAAGTTGTCAGTACAAATTATAATAGAATTTCTTGGCAACAAGCTTATGTTTGTTGCCTGGAAATTCTTATTTATTAGATTAAATTCCTTCATAAGTGCATTCAGTGGATATTTGGCTGATGCCCTGGCTTCGATGATTTTCAATAAAGTATATATTTGCAGCTATTAAAGGTTAATTGTTGTATATGTTGTCCCAGACCCTACAGAAATAACGCTTGTGGTTACCGGGTTGTCCGATCCTGCCTCTCGCGAGCATCTTCTTGAACTTCGTGGAGTTCGACCAGCCCACCAAAACTGCGATCCACCATCCTTTTGTATTAAGCCCGGTCGGAAATATTTGTGTATATTTATTTTATCGGAAATATCTCAATCACCCGGTGTGATGTGATTCCTTGAATGGCACCACAGTGGATGATTGGGCTATTCTGCTCACAATCTTTTTCAAAACTTAATGTTGGGCTGAGGTGGGGATTCGTCACAGGTGTAATGACACGTTCAACAGCTAGGATCAACTCGTGTCTTACGGTTTTACTGGTGAGAACCACTGAGCATCAGTGAGCAACTGTCAGACTTCCCAACATTCTAGCTCCACTGAGGCAGGGTTAGCATTGGTTGAAGACAAGTACACCATGGAGTCATCGACGTGCAGCACCACCATGCCCCCTCAACACAGCCCCACCATGCCCCCTCATGGGAAATGAGATTTTAAGTGCCTTGCCCAAGGACACAAGGCAGTTACCTACTGGCAGGAATCGAACCATGGACATGAGCAACCACGGATATGTCATAACGTCATTAACCCTTTGAACTCAAGTGGTATCTTCCATGCCAGTTCATATTCATTATTTGGGGAGGCTTCAGGCTGCACGTTGAAAATATTGATTGGTCTACCTCACACATTTACTGAGCAGCCATCCTATTTAATAACGTTATGACGTATCATGTTCCTGGTTGGAAAAACGGCCGCTAGGGTTCAAAGGGTTAAATAAGATGGCTATTCAGTAAATGTGTGGAGTAGACCAATCAATATTTTCAACGTGCAGCCTCAGACTGCACGTTGAAAATATTGATTGGTCTACCCTAAATAATGAACATGGTCTCTTCTAATTGCTGCCATTGAACTGACATGGAAGATACCTCTAGAGTTCAAAGGGTTAAGAGGGTGCTACATGTAGGTTTACTAACAGAAGTTTCTTATTTTTCAGATAAAGTATGAATACTTAGTTGTGGCTATGGGGCTGCAGTTGAACTATCATCTAGTAAGTCAAATTTTTTGATCAGATAATGACCTGCAACAAGCTATTATTTATTGAAAATAGAATGTTTTCATTTTTGGAATTTGCTGAAAAAGAACCCAGGGGTCAAAAGCTGAGTTTAAAGAGTACTGGCTGTTTTTGGCCATTATGTTTAGTAAAAAGTTGAATTAGATGAGATTTAAACTAAGGCTGTGCAGTGCACAAGGTTAGTTACTCTTTTAAAAATGATTTTTTTTTTAACCAGACAGTGTGACTAACCCAGTACATGTCATTGGTTATAAAAAATTGGTAACTACCATGTCTCATTTTAATGCTTTACCTAACGAATCGCCTGCATCCACCCACATAATCTACAAATTGAGCAGTTGAAAAAAATAAATTTTTCAGAATATTTCAATGAAACCATATCATGTGACCTCTCATTGGAACGAGCTCATTCCAATGAGGGGTCAAATGATATGGTATTGTTGAAATCTTTTTGAAAAATTAAAAAAAAATACTAATTAAAATAATTAATTTTGATATTCTCTGCGTTGTGTAAAGGGTTAAAATGAATTCCAAAAAATGAAAACGTATTCAATTTTCAATTAATAGCTTGTTCTGCTTCCATTCTTGGAAGACTATTCCTCTGTGCAAGTAGGTAGGATTTATTTATTAAGAGTGAGAAGGCATGGAGAATATTGAAGAGGAATATGGTTGCTGGGACAGAAAATGGGGAGTTTGAAGAAATTATTTTCTTAACCATTTACCCAATGTAACCTTCTAAACCAGCTAGTGCTGTTCACAAAAATTGCCATTCAAGTTTCATTACTTTTTCATTTTTGGCATCAAAAACATAGGTTATGACCCACCACTGGAACAAGCTTGTTAACTTACCCGACTTTCAGTCAGGAGAGCTATAGTGATCGCTCACCGTCCGTCGTCCGTGAACATGGTGTTTGTGTCTTCTCCTCCCAAACTGCTGAACCAGTTTAATTGATATTTGAGATAATAGTTTGTTATGGCACTGCAATTTGATTTTGTTCAAATCAAGTTGCCTCACCCATTGGTAGGGCCACACCAAAAAGTGTGCTGAAATCTTAAAAAATCTTCTCACGAACCAGCAGGAGCAGGGCCTTGATATTTGGTGTGCAGCTTCCTTTTGAGGTGTAGACTCAGATTTGTTCAAGAGAAGTTTGTGGGGCTATATTTGCCGTTGTTATGGGAGGGGCAAGAGTATTTGCCCCTCCCAAAATTTCTATTTTCCAAACCAAGAGGCAGATTTGGACTAAATTTGATATGAGGGCTTATTGGGTCATAAGTACTTAATTTATGCAAAATTTTTTTTCCCGTTGCTCCATGAGAACCGCAGGAGCTAAAAATAGAAAAAAATTAAAACACCCATATCTCCAAAACTCCACGGCACTGAGAATTCTTATTTGGTGTGAAGCTTCCTTAGGACTAACAGAATGGAATGATAAAAAAAAAAATTGCTATCGGTTTTATCATGGGGTACTTTTCTGGGACTTTGAAAAAGTCCTGAGTCAGCATTTTTTAACCCTGTGGGTAATGGGAAAAACATATAAGACTACTTTTCTCTCAAACCACTGCTCTTAAAACTTTCAAATTTTGCATATAACAACTTTGGAAGATTGTTTCACATGTTTATTGAAATCAATTCCCTGGGTCTATATTTGGGCTCTCTATGGGAGCCCAGATGTTTAAATTAGTGCAGTATGAGGAATATTCTTTAAAAATCTTCTTCTTCAGATCTACCAATAAGAATCTTTTTATGCGTTTTGGTCAATTTTAAGACAAAACAAAATTTTTTTTTTACACTGAAAATTTGGGGTCCGGGTGGGACTTAGAAAATTTTGGACTAAAATCCAGATTTTTGTTGCTGTTTTTTTGTGTTTTATGCGGTTTCGGTCAATTTTAAGACAAAAAAATTTTTTTTTTACGCTGAAAATTTGGGGTTCGGGTGGAGCCAAAATCCGGAAATTAGTTTTTTGTTTTTTTATGTGTTTTGGTCAATTTTAAGACATTTTTTTTTTTTTTTTACGCTGAAAATTTGGGGTCCAGGTGGGACTTGGAAAATTTTGGACCAAAATCCAGATTTTTTTTTTTGTTTTTTATGCGTTTCGGTCAATTTTAAGACAAAAATTTTTTAAAATTTTTTTTACACTGAAAATTTGGGTTCTGGGTGGGATCGGAAATTAGTTTTTCATTTTTTTATGTGTTTTGGTGAATTTTAAGAAGAAAAAAAAAAATTAGGCTGAAAATATTCTGTTTGGGACTTCGAAAATTTCCAAACAAAAATAAAAAAAAAAATCTGTTTTTAATGCGTTTATCTTAATTTTGGAATGTGAAAGTGCAGGAACTGAAAATAGAAGGAAAAATCCTGTGTATTGTGTGGGCACAACTGCTTCATCTAGTTGGTATATGCTTTTCTCAGGAGGGGCATATGCAGCTTATTCAAATTAAGTCCCTGGTTTGATATTTAGACTACCATGTCAGGGGAGCGCCCTCAGGCCCCTGGGGTCTCTTGTTCCAATGAGGTATCATAAGCTATATTTTTGATGCAAAAAATGAAAAATATTAGTTATTAAATAATTTTATATGCAAGTGTTGTCTGCTTTTCATTTTCAGTAAAGGGTTAAAATAACTTCCTTGAATTTTAAAATTTGTTTTCAAGGCCTTGAAAGTGCTTGAAAATTGAGTAGGGTCCTTGAAAGTCTGTGAATTTAGTTTTAGTGTACAAACAATCACACTGTAAATCTGTTAATCAATACTATAGAATATCGTTCAACTGGTGTTTTTGAATAATTTGCAGTTTGGGAAGTCATTGCAGGGTACTGAGTAAATAAAATCTTTACATTTGAACATGTACATTTGAACGACCCCATTGGAACAAACCAAACTCTGAGAGTGAGAAAATTGTCACAACACTCACAATTGTCAGTTCACTTGTAATACTAAGTTGCAACTTGTGTAGGAATGGAGTGAGTTTTATATTCTAATTTTCTGTAAATTAGTTATAGAAATGAAACATTAGCACAAATGTTCTTCTGTTTAAATTCTTTGGATGAATAGGCGATACTTTGGTTTCTTCTCAACCTACTGACAACTGTTTACAATTGGCTGTAACGTAAGTGCAAGCCCTACTTCAGAACTAACTCAAGTTAAGAAACTTTTCCAAACGAGTTGGAAAAGTGGAAGAATGCAAAAGCATGAAAAAAGACCGAAAAGGGGTCGAGTGAGACCGGCGCTCGACATTACAGGTACTCTCTCTGCACACCTCTTGCATTTACCGAGCGCTTGCGCATCAACCATGACGTCAATTCCTTATATTTCCGCCATTGTGCATGGTTGGAAATTTTGTGACTCGTACTGCTCAAATTGTTTTTCCTTTGTGAACAACTTGCTTATTTGACTCCTATTATTGTTATTTGTGCAAGTACACTGTATCCTTTTCTCAAGCTTAAAATTGATTCATTATATTATATTTATGCTCATTTTCGCTTGTATTCTCTTACATTATCTTGCTTTTCCAAGTGTGAAAACGCGATCCGCGTTGTTCGGTGGGATGCTTGATTTTTTGGATATTCTTGTTTTTTTTTCCCCAATAGAAATTCTTTGGACAATGCCTAAAACTATTCCTTGTCCTTCTTGTTTGCAGGTGAAACATGTAGAAGATGCTCACGCTACTTGTGTCACTTGCAACAATTGCTTTCAGGCCCATCCCTGTGGTGTTTGGTCCCCTAAGTTCTGGGCTTCCGTGAACAAGGTGGTTCTTTCCAGGGCTAGAACCCCTCGTTCTCAGGGCAAAGGTAGCTGTGCCTCTTCGGATATTTCTGAGAGTGCACGTGGTGACTCTGTCACGTAGGATGTCGGTCAGCCTATTTTGGTAGCAAGTTCCTCTGCAACTGTTGACGGTGCTGGTGCTGGGATGCCTGAAGTGGAGACTGCGGTCTCTCTTCCTTTGGCTTCGGATGTCACCCTTAAGGCGACTGTTTTCGTTGAGAGTTTTTCCGAGGTCAGCTCGATAACTCTCTCCAATTTGCTACTTGCACCGCCGACAGTTGCTGGGGAAGTTGTTCCTGCTGATCCTGTCTTGCATGATAGTGATTCTGCCATCTCTTGCGGGGATGGTATACAGTCTCGGGGGTTCGAGGCTATATCTGGTCTCTGGGCTCTCAGCCTTCACTGGCTTCTCAGTGAAGCTGTCCAGGTTTGCTGGCTGCCCCGTCTCATCTGGCTAGGTTCGCGCCTGGACGGTTGGGCTGTTCGGTCGCTTCAGCAGCGATTCCTCATCCCTCGAGAGAATTGTTTGTTGTTCCACCTTCCCCTGCTGGAGAGTCGACTAGCAGGATGGGGCTGGGACATGGCATCCAGAGTCTGCTGTTCGGCAGAGGCCCGTGACGGCTCCTGTTACCTGTCACTCTTGGTACCTAATCCTCCGGTGATTTCTCACTGTGTTTTAAGTCTGGATGTCGATCGATGCTTGTCGTTGGTCTCAGAGGATGGGCAGTTGGGGCCTTCTGTCGCGCAGAGGCCAATGGCAGGTTCCTGTCATTCTTGGGAGAATCCTCCGGTGTCTTCTCATCATGCCTCAGGTCCATTTACCTAACGACGTACGCCATCGGTCCCTCTAGAGGATTTGCAGGTAGGGTCAGTGAATGCCCTTGGGCTCGTCACTCTTGGGACTGTCTTCCGGTGTCTTCTCACCGTCTCCCTACACTGTCTGCTGATCGATGTTCGTTGTCGGTCCCTTCTGGGGATTTGGGTTCTTCTAGAAGGGTCCATTGGGAAGACACTCTGTGCTACGGCGGATTCTCAGAGTGAGCTGAGGCAGGCCGCTCTCCCGGTTGCCTTCTAGCAACCCTCAAGTCGGCTTCCCTGTGCCTCCTGAGGCACAACCTCCTTTGGTCGGTCACAGAGATTCCTTGCCTGGCCCTTTGGATTCTGTTCAGTATTCACAGGAGGTTTCTGCTGGTCAGCCCGAGTTGGGCGACGTCTTCTGCCACAGAGGATCACGATTTTCTTGAAGGCGACGGGCCCCCTCGTCAGTCTTGGGGCAGGCTTTAGATTTTGTCTTTGGCTTATTGCCAGACATTCAGCCTCCAGACCAGCCATCAGTGACCGTCCGGCCGCGGTCCTCTGAGGAGCGCCGCAACCCTGTTGAGCCTTCTAGCTCTGGGGTTTTGCGCCCTCTGCAATTGGCTCAGGTTGTTGAGTCCTTCCAGGGCCTAACACCAAAATGCATTCCACGACCCTGAAGAGTTCTTTCTTTTCACGATCTGATGCTTTTCTGCCTCCGTTGCAGTTTCGTGTCTATGAATCCGTCTGTCCACCAGACTTCCAAGGGATGACTACTGTGGACGAAGTTTCTTCTTCCCTCGGGTTGACTAAGCCTAAGTCGGCAGTTCTCCCGATGTCGGTCGTTGAATCTATGGTGGGCCTGTCCTGAGAGATGCTGGGCATGTTATCTCTTGCGGATGATGTCTGCATATTTTCCGCCAGGGGAGTTTGATGATGCTCAGGTGCCTTTGTGTGTTTTGTCGCAGGCTCTTATGAATCTAACGCATGCTCACACCTGTAACACGGCTAATTTGGAGCTTTCACGCCGGGATGCAGTGTTGGATACTTCTCCATCCCTTCGTTCTGAACAGTGTGCTGTTCTGAGGTCTGCTTCTTTGGTTGGACCTCAGCTGTTCCATGGTTCCGTGGAAGCTGTCCGTGGTGAGGTTCTTTGTCATTTGAAGGACCAGCTTTTGTTACGCCAGCTGGACCAATCTGCTGCTGTGGGTGGTGGTTGTTCCAGGCCCGTCAAGCACCCCGCTGCATCGGCCACACCTTCGGCTCCATCCACTCCTTCTGCTCAGAAGAAACAGCGACGTGGCCAAGCTCGCTGGCAGCCACAGGGAGGAAAGTCTCAGGACTCTCTTGCTTCCCGAGGGGGTGGTTTCTCCTCTCGGGGGCCTTGTCAAGGCCGCAAATGAAGGTCCTAACCTCTATTCGCCTCCAGTTGGGGGAAGGCTGTCGCTGTTTTTCGACCGTTGGACGGAGATAACGTCGGACCCTTGGGTCCTTGATGTTATCCAATCCCGTCTGCGACTGTCTTTCCATCGGCACCCCTGTTTATCTCGGATGCCACTCCTGACTCAGGTCCCTTCTGATCCTCAGCATCGGGACCTTCTCGTGCAGGAGATCGACAATCTCCTCTCCAAAGGGGCGATTGAGGTGGTCAGGAACACCCTTTCACCAGGGTTTTACTCGAGACTTTTCTTGGTGCCGAAGAAAAATGGCAAGTTTCGTCCTGTCATCGATCTGAGTATCCTGAACGAGTCCATCATAGCACCTCGTTTCAGCATGGAGACTTTCAGGTCGGTAGGACGTTCGATTCATCAGGGCGATTTTGCAGCCAGTATCGACCTAAAGGATGCCTATTTCCATGTACCCATTCATCTGGCGTCACGGAAATACCTTCGGTTCTTGTGTCTTTCAATTCAAAGCTCTTCTGTTCGGTTTGAACCTGGTTCCTTGGGCCTTCACCCGACTGATGTCATGGCTTGCTTTTCACCGTACTCAGTCGGCTGTGACTTTGTCAGCCTACCTGGACGACATCCTCCAACGGCGCCACAATGCTGCAGTTCTGGAGTCTGATATCTGGCGGTTGCTTGGCCTACTGGCATCGCAGGGTTTCAGAGTCAATTGCGGGAAGTCAGATCTCCTTTCTTCTCAGCAATTTCGTCATTTGGGAATGGATTTCGACACTCTTCACAATGTGGTGTCGGTTCCCAATGCTCGGGTGATGATCCTTTCTGCCTTGACTTGAAATCTGCTCCAATCCTCCTCGGTCTCTGCCAGGACTTTCCTTCGGATGCTGGGCCTTTCTGGTTGGGTGACAGATCTCATTCTGCTGGGTCGCTTGTTTGTCCGACCTCTCCAACACTTCCTGTTGGATCATTGGCATCCAAATGTGGATCCTCTGGACCTGGAACTTCCTATTCCTCGGTCCCTTCTTTGTCAGCTCTGCCTTTGGGCCGATGTTCCCTGGTTGACTCAGAGTGTCCTGTTGGATCTTCCTTCGGCCGATCATATCCTTACTGCGGATTCCAGCAATCAGGGCTGGGGTGCGACATTGGATCCTCTCTGGCTGTCTACTTACGGCAAGTGGGACAGCGAGCAGAGGGCCCTTCATATCAACCAGAAGGAGCTCCTTGCTCTTCTGTTGAGTTTTTAGCAATGGATCTCTCACCTGTCGGACCACACAATTCTACTTCTTTCGGGCAACTCAACAGTGGTGGCCTACATACGGAATCAAGGTGGCACACATTTGATTGCCATGTATCGGCTATCTCGGGATTTTCTGCTGTTAGCGCAGGATGTAAATGCTCGGGTGGCTATTCGGCACATTCCCGGACGTCTCAATGTCCTAGCATACTCCATGTCCCGACGCGACACTGTTCTTTCCACCGAATGGATGCTGCATCGGTCGGTGTTTCAGGCATTTTGCGAGCGGTGGGGGCATCCTCTTGTCGACCTTTTTGCCGCCACTCACTGGAATCATCAGGTAGAGACCTTTGTCTCCCCTTGTCCAGATCCACTAGCATTTGCGGTAGATGCTCTGTCTCTGGACTGGACAGGTTGGTTCGGCAATGCCTTCCCTCCTGCACCGATTCTTCCTCAAGTGTTGGCAAAGATTTGCGCTTGCAGTTGCAGGATCGTTCTGATCGCACCTCTGTCTCCACAGAGGGTGTGGATCAATCTGCTGCAGCCTCTGTTGGCAGATTGGCTGATTCGTCCACCTCTACATCGCAATCTTCTTTCCCATGGTCGTCCCAGGAAGTATCACAACAACCTGGCCAGTCTGTCCCTTCACGCCTGTCTTTTATCAGGTCCTGTCTCTGCCGTAGAGGTTTTTCAAGACAAACAGTGGAGTGCATTTCTGCATCACGGCGACATTCCACTGGCATGACTTTATGCTGCTAAGTGGAAGGTTTACTGCCGCTGGTGTACAGCTCAAAATGTGGATTACCATAATCCGTCAGTCACTCAAATTGCGGATTTTCTGGTATACCTTTTTGAGTCCAAGGGCCTCCAGCCTGTTACTATTAAGGGCTATCGGTCTATGCTGTCATACTTTCTCTTATGTGGGAAAGTGGTGCATCAGTCGTAATCTCTTTCTCTCCAAACTGATTCGGCACTTTTCTCTGAAGAGGCCTTGAGTTTTGCGTCTTACACCCAAGTGGAACTTGGCATGGGTGTTGCATTGTTTGGAGGGAGCACCATTCGAGCCTTTATTTGAGACAGATATGCATTTTCTCACCTATAAGACTGCTTTCCTTCTAGCGTTTGCTTCTGCCAGACGTGTCAGTGAGTTTCAGGTGCTTTCTGTTGATTCTGCTTTCTTCAGAAATGAGGCTAACAGTGTAACCTTCACTACTGATTGCTCTTTTCTGGCCAAGAATCAACTTCCTTATTCGGTACCTCCTCTCATGTGCATTCGGGCTCTCCCTGCTGTCGATGGCCTCCAGTCTGTTTGCGAGTTTCCAATAATGACTCGGAGATATAGCTCTATCTGTTGTCTTCTGCATTTGTAAATACAAAACAATTATTCACTAGTTTGGTCCAACTGATTTCGGGGCGTGAAAAACATGTCCACAAATTTGTTTCCATGTTTCTATTATGTTTCAAATGGGACAAAATGTTATCTTCGTCAGCATGTATGGTATATGGAAATTTGATACCTGGATGCCCTGCGGCTCTGTGTTTAAAAACCAACATCCAGGTATTAAATCTCCATATACCATACATGTTGACAGAGTTAACTTATTTTTAATATGTAAATATGAGGATTGTTCTTTGTTTTGAAATATTTATTAGTTGCTCTGACAAGCATATTAGAGTGCTCTCAAATTTTAAATTAAGACTGTTGTGACTATCCATTTTTTTTTAGTCAACAAATTCCCACCATTAATCGATGGTTACCCGATTAATTATCATTTCCCGTGAATTCAGCCATCTCTAATATACTAACAAAATTTAAAACTGGCATTGTATGGATGTGTACGCGTCTGCGTTGAGATAAAATGGAAACACCAAAATATCTCCCACTGATCGGAACAATTTAAACATGAACATTTGTGCAGATGTTTCATTTCTGTTAACTAATTTCTAGCAATTTCAATCATAAACCACCCTCAGTTACAGCTTAGTCCTACAAATGAACTGACTGTTGTGAGTCTTGTGGCAACTTTCTCATTTTTGTCGTTCGAATTGTTCTAATAGAGTTGTTCAAGTGTACAGGACCGAAGATTCTATTTACTCTGTAGTCTTCAATGACCTCCCAAATTGCAGATTATTCAAATGCTACTCCATTTCATTGATATCCTTTAGAACTGATGAATAGAGCACTGATTGTACAAAATAGGTACTCATTTATTCAGTACTGAAACAATAGCTTTTACAGTGGTGAACTACAGTTTATTAATACATGTTCACAGTGTTAACCCTTGATTTTAAATTCAAAAATCTTAACTTACTTAACTAATCTTGTGTGTGAATAAACTTAAGTTTACTATTTTTGTAACATATGAAACCATCATAGGAATAAACTTAAGTTTACTATTTTTGTAACATATGAAACCATCACAGTCATTGAAAAGTGCATTTAAACACCAAAAACCATCGACTGTGCAATAGTTGACACTCAGTCAGCTAAACAAATAATTGTGACAGCCCTATTCTAAATTATCTGAAAATTGATCCTCCAAGTGTAAGTTTGTGAGAATCAACACCGATTCTTGTGAATCATAACAAATTTAAGATGTTTCCAATGTTTTATATCTTCTAAATACACACTTCATCAATTTATCTGCAAAACTAATGTTTTTGAACCAAGGAACATTTGCTATTGCTACCAAAAGTTTTGGAAGATAGAACCTCTATATTTATTTTTATTGTGCAGGGTTTCTTTCATTATCAGAGTACAGTTAGCAGATTATTAGCTCACCTGACTGAAAGTCAGGGTGAGCTTTTCTGATCACTTTTCGTCCGTCATCCGTCGTCTGTCGTCCATCGTGAAGGTGGTGTTTAAGCCTCTTTCTCCTAAACCACTGGCCACATTTTAATTGAATTTCCTGTCAGTAGTGGTTATATAGGGGCATTTTGATTTTTATCCAAAATAGGTTTCGGCTCATATTGAGCAGAGGTGTGGGGGAAAAAATGGCCAAATTTTTTGAAAATCTTCTAATGAACCACCAGTAGCAGAGACTTGATATGTGGTATACAGAGTCCTTTTGAGGTTTAGAATCAAGTTTTTTCAAGAGAAGTTTGTCGGGCATTATTTGCCTTCATTATGGGAGGGGCAAAAATTTTGGCCACGCCTAAAATTTCTATTTTTAGAACTGTCAGGTCGATTTGAACCAAATTTGATATGAGATGATAATGGGTCATAAGTAGTTGATTGATTGAAAAAAAAAATTTCTAATTGCCCCGTGGGAACCTCGGGAGCTAAAAATAGGAAAAACCTTAAAAATGCCATATCTCCAAAACTACACGGCACAGAGAATTCTTATTTTGTATAAAGCTTACTTTTATCCAGTAGAATAGAATGGTTAAAAAAAATCACTATCGGTTTGATCACAAGGTACTTTTTTCAGGACTTTGAAAAAGTGCTGAGTCAGCACTTTTTAACACTGTAGGCAATGGGAAAAAGATTAAAAAACCTTCTTCTCCAGATCCCACAGACAGAATCTTTTGATATTTGGTATGCAACATTGTAGGGTGCATCTGATTCAAGTTTGTTCAAATCGGCCTCCTGGGTTCATATTTGGGCTCAGTATAGGAGCCCGATTTTTAACTTAGTGCATTTCAGGCAAATTTCTTAAAAAATCTTCTTCTCCAGTTCCAGCAGGCAGAATCTTTTGATATTTGGTATGCAACATTGTGGGGTGGATCTGATTCAAGTTTGTTCAAATCGGCTCCCTGGATTCATATTTGGGCTCACGATAGAAGCCCGAATTCAAACTTAGTGCATTTCAGGCAAATTTCTTAAAAAATCTTCTTCTCCAGATCGAGCAGGCAGAATCTTTTGATATTTGGCATGCCTGGGTTTATATTTGGGCTCAGTATAGAAGCTCGAATTCGAACTTAGTGCATTTCATGCAAATTTCTTAAACAATCTTCTTCTCCAGATCCAGCAGGCAGAATCTTTTGATATTTGGTATGCAACATTGAGGGGTGGATTTGATTCAAGTTTGTTCAAATCGGCCCCCTGGATTCATATTTGGGCTCACTTTTGAAGCTCGAATTCGAACTTAGTGCATTTCAGGCAAATTTCTTAAATGAAAGTGTCAATGACACTGTAGCTCAACTTGTCAAGACATGTACATGTATAGTATGTGACACAGAAATGACAAACATCTAGGTAATGACCTGATAACATAGGTACATATAAAGTATTGTAAAGGTCTGTACATAAATACTAACCGTAGCCTGTAACAAATGTATAGGTAAAGTATTGTAAAGGTGGGTGACAGTCAGATGCTAAACTAGAAAAGAAATCTTTGAGTCCCAGAGTGGGTCTGACTGAACCCCAAAATATTTGTTCTAATAGCACAGTGATAACAAAGGCACCCCAAAACACACTCATTCCTGTCCCAAGGTGAAAACAAAGGTACCCAAGAAGTTTCGTGAAGATCAGTTCATAAATACGAGCTGTATAGAAGTTGTGACAAAAAACTGATTGGACCTAATTTCGGTACAAAATGGCCACTGGCAGCCATCTTGAATTTTGGACCGCACTCAGAAACACTCGTTCTCATCTCAAGGTGATAACAAAGGTGCCCAAGAAGTTTTGTGAAGATCACTTGATAAATACAGCCTCTAGCCCGAGCCATATTGACATGTGCACTTACAGTGTATAAGTAGCACTAAATAAATCAAAATTCATCTAATTTGCATAATTTCTGCACGAGAAAAAAACCAGTACTGTATGTGATGTATTCCATTTTACTAAACATTCATACAAAAATTTATTCAAATCAGAACTTTCATACAGAATTTCTGTACAAAAGACTGATTGCACTAATTTTGGTACAAAATGGCTGCTGGTGGCCATCTTGAATTTTGGACCACACCCCAAAACACTCGTTCTCATCCCACGGTGATAACAAAGGTACCCAAGAAGTTTCGTAAAGATCGGTTCCTAAATATGCCCTCTAGTCTGAGCCGTATAGAAGTTGTGTACAAAAAACTGATTAGACCTAATTTTGGTACAAAATGACCACTGGCAGCTACTGAATTTTGGACCGCACTCAGAAACACTCGTTCTCGTCCTAAGGTGATAACAGAGGTACCCAAGAAGTTTTGTGAAGATCGGTTGATAAATACAGCCTCTAGCCCGAACCGTATTGACATGTGTACTTACTGTGTGTAAGTAGCACTAATAAAATCAAAGTTCATCTAATTTGCATAATTTCTGCACGAGAAAAAAACCTGTATTATATGAGATGTATCCCATGGTACTAAACATTCACACAAAACATTTTTCAAATCAGCACTTTCATATGGAAGTTCTGTTCAAAAATCTGATTGCACCTAATTTTGTACAAAATGGCTGCCATCGGCCATCTTGAATTTTGGACCGCACCCAAAAACACTTGTTCTCGTTCCACGGTGATACCAAAGTTACCCAAGAAGTTTCGTAAAGATCGGTTTATAAATACGGCCTCTAGCCCGAGCCGTATTGGCATTTGCACTTACAGTGCTGAAAGTAACACTAAATACATCAAAGTTAGTCTAATTTGCATAATTTACGTAGAGAAAAAACCCCGTATTATATGTGATTTATCCCATGGTACTAAACATTTATACAAAAAATTATTCAAATCAGCGCTTTCATATGGAAGTTCTGCACAAAAATCTGATTGCACCTAAGTCTGTACAAAATGGCCACCCGCGGCCAACTTGAATTTCGGATCGGACCCCAAAACACTTGTTCTTATCCCACGGTCATAACAAAGGTACCCAAGAAGTTTCTTAAAGATCGGTTCATAAATACGGCTTCTAGCCCGACGGACGACTGGCCATGGCATAAGCTCAAATTTGGCTTCGCCAAAGTTGAGCTAAAAATCTTCTTCTCCACATCCAGCAGGCAGAATCTTTTGATATTTGGTATGCAACATTGTGGGGTGGATCTGATTCAAGTTTGTTCAAATCGGCTCCCTAGATTCATATTTGGGCTCACTATAGAAGCTCGAATTCGAACTTAGTGCATTTCATTTTCATTTTCTTTGAAAATCTTCTTCTCAAGATCTAGCAGACAGAATCTTTTGATATTGGGTATGCACCATGCTTAGGGGGGTGAGATTCAAGTTTGTTCAAGCTAAGTCCCTGGGTTCATATTTGGGCTCAGTGTGGTAGCCCGAATTATAACTTAGTTCAAAATGAGGAATTTTCTTTAAAAATCTTCTTCAGATCCAGCAGTTGGAATGTTTGGATATTTGATATGCAGCATCCTTAAGGGGATGAGATTCAAGTTTGTTCAAGCCATGTCCCTAGGTCCATATTTGGACTCACTGTGGGAGCTTGAATTCTAACTTAGTTCAAAATGAGGAATTTTCTTTAAAAATCTTCTTCTTCAGATCCAGCAGTCAGAATGTTTTGATATTTGGTGTGCAGCATCCTTAGGGTGGGGGGGGGGGGGGGGGGGATTCAAATTTGTTAAAGCCAAGTCCCTGGGTTCATATATGGGCTACCTGTGAGAGCCCGAATTATAACTTAGTTCAATATGAGGAATATTCTTTAAAAATCTTTTTTTTTTAGATCCACTGGTCAGAATCTTTGGATATTTGGTATAAGCTTTTCTTAGGAGGAGCAGATGCAACTTGTTGAAATAAATTCTCTGGGTTGATATTTAGGCTACCATGTCAGGTGAGCGCCCTGAGGCCCCTTGGGGCCTCTTGTTTATTTATTTATTTTATTTATTTTATTGGTGCTTAAGATCACATATTTCTGCACAATAGCTAATCATGACCAGGACAGTTTTATAGATGGAGGAAGCCGAAATACCCAGAGAGAACCACCAAGCAATGGCAAGCAACTGTCAGCTCCCCAACACACAAGCAGGATTAGCATTGGTTGAAGACAGGTGCACCATTGACGTGCAGTATACCTTATTACACAACATCACTGTGCCCCCACGTGGGCAATGGGGGTGAAGTGTCTTGCCTAAGGACACAATATAGTTGCCACAGGTGGGATTTGAACCGAGGAAGTTAGATTGTTAGCATTCTATTGAGTGTGTGTGTTGTGAATGGGTTGTGCTGAAAAATAATATAGGTAATTAACCCTATACACTCTGTTTTCAAAATAACAAACAAAAAATTGTGAGTTGCTAATTTCCTCTTAATACAACAAGAAATTTTACTAATTTAGTCTTGTTTGACAGAGTTCAATGAGCTCTGTCAGACAAGACTGAATTGGTTCATTTTTTTGTTGCATTATGGGAAATACATGCAGCTTGAACTTTTGATTTTTTGACATCAGCAGTGTGCATACATGAAGGGTTAATTGTGAATTTCCAGCAACCAGTGCCCATTTAAAACGAGTACTGTGTTTATGAATATGTCATCGGTCTTGATGGTTGTTTTGGTCTAAAACCTTGCAAATTGGCCAGGCAAGGTGAGTGGTGCAAGCCTACCAGGCAGTGGTTCCATTAACCCTTATGGGACAGAGATTTTTATACATTTTTGTCATTCTTTGAAAGTCTACCTCCTGTGGCTTGGCAGTTTTTTCTAGTCAAGTTGTGGTTGCCTACAGAGGCAGCCATGACTTGCATAGAAACAATTGACAAGGTCCTTCCAAAACAGGTTTGGAGTTTACCCAAACTGTGCGGTTCATGTTGGGGCAACTGTTCCTTTGCATTAAAAAGTTATGAAAGTTGGAATTAGGTCCTTAAGGGTTAAACCCTTTAACTTTACCCCTTTACCCTATGCACACTGTAGCAGTTGAGGCTTTAAGGCCACTTAACAACCAGCCTGCTTGGTCTGGATCTCTTAGTCTCATGGTAAATCGGTCACTTTGTGTGCTAGAGGTCAACGAAGCCTTGGCTACCGCACTTCTCTCTCGATCTTTTCCACACACAATTATTCTTTCGAATGTTTTGAAAAATTTCAGTAAAACCATATCATGTGACCCCTCTCTGGAACAAGCTTTATAATATCATTCCAATGAGGTGACACATTATATGGTTTTGTTGAATTTTTTTAAAAAAATAATTGCTTTCGAATGGCTAATTTGTAAGGGTTGAACCTGCATAAGTTACAATTTGAGCAGTCTAAAAAAAATTATTTTTCGAAAATTTTAACAAAAGCATGTTTCATTGGAACGAACTCATCAAACTCATTCCAATGAGGGGACACATAATATGGGTTTGTTGTACTTTTTTGAAAAATCTGAATAAAAATATTAAAATAACAAAATTTAAAAAAAAATCTTTGTATTGGATTGATTTGATTCTAGTGACAAGTTCTTCTGACAGAAGGAAAATCATTTTGAAATAATATACCCATGTGTTTTTTTGCAGATCAAAGGACTGACAGAAAGTTTACAACATGATCCATCAGTATGCTCTAATTATTGGACAGAAACTGTAACCAAAACATTTCCTGCTCTTCAGAACTTCCAAGAGGGCAATGCAATATTCACATTTCCTAACAGTCCTGTCAAATGTGCTGGAGCTCCACAGAAAATCATGTATTTAACTGATGATTATCTTCGGAAGGTACGACAAGCTCACATATGTTTTATTTATGTCTTCCCTTCCCAGAAGGGAGACATATTGTTTTAGTGCATATTCTTCTTCTTCTTCTTCTTCTTCTCATACAAACTTTGTCTGGGCCATAACTTTTTTGTCTTTTGACCTACACCTTAGGTACTTGGCATGTGGATGTATCACCATGAGCCGGTGTGCAGTGTACCATAGTGACCTTCATGTGAACTTGACCTTTGACCTGAAGGTCAGATTTATGTGTTTTTTAAGGGAAACATCACACAAACTTTGTCCGGGCCATAACTTTTTTGTCTTTTGACCTACACCTTAGATATTTGGCATGTGGCTGTATCACCATGAACCGGTGTGCAGTGTACCATAGTGACCTTCATGTGACCTTGACCTTTGACCTGAAGGTCAGATTTCTGAGCTTTTTTAAGGGAAATTGTCTGGACCAGAACTTTTTTGTATTTCGAGCCAGGCTTTAGATATTTGGCATGTGGAAGTATCTATCACCATGAGCCAGTGT
Organism: Pictodentalium vernedei; assembly: GCA_031216915.1. Taxonomy (NCBI): domain Eukaryota; kingdom Metazoa; phylum Mollusca; class Scaphopoda; order Dentaliida; family Dentaliidae; genus Pictodentalium; species Pictodentalium vernedei. Next base: position 152,592,181 of record CM062292.1, read on the forward strand.
GTAGCATACCATTGTGACCTTCATGTGACCTTGACCTTTGATCTGAAGGTCAGATATGTGCTTTTTTCAAGGAAACTTTGACCGGACCGAAACTTTTTTGTCTTTTGGGCCAGGCCTTAGATATTTGGCACGTGGATGTATCACCATGAGCCGGTGTGTCGCATACCATTGTGACCTTCATGTGACCTTGACCTCAAGGTCAAATTTATGTACTTCAAATAGGGAGTAATTGTCCAGACCAGAATTTTTTTGTTTTTTGACCTAGGACTTGGTTATTTGACATGTGGATGTGTCACCATGAGACTGCATGTCGTCTACCTCGATGACCTTCATGTGACCTTGACCTCTGACCTTAAGGTCAAATTTATGTACTTCAAATAGGGAATAATTATCCAGACCAGAACTTTTTTGTTTTTTTGACCTAGGACTTAGATATTTGACATGTGGATGTATCGCAATTAGACCGCATGTCACATGTAATCATGACCTTCATGTTGCATAAAATAGAAAGGAAGGGGAGACATATGTTTTGTGTGCTAAAACACTTTCTAGTTTAGTAGGATATCCAGCCAATAATTGACAGGTTTGATGTGGGTAGTGTTGTTAGTCCCACACACAGACTTGTCATCTTGAAAATTGTAGGAGGGCCATTATGGTTCGCCTCAAATTACCACAGGAGGGCCATTTTGGGTTCACCTAAAATGACCCCAGGAGGGCCTTTATGGTTTGCAGGGGCCATTTTGTTTCAGCCTGCTGGGTAGACAACTAATATAATTTTAAGGTACATGCTTTGTGTAATTATGATTTACATCATCACGTAATGTATAGATGCAGGCTTGAATATTTGGATGCAAGATACCAGGTTACCCATGACACTCACTAACAGTGAGTGTTATAGTTACCTTGCATCCAAATATCCAAACCTGTATCCATACATTACATGATGACTGTACAAGCCAGTGCACTGTGCTCACCGCCAGATGCTGATAACTTACAGTAAAATCCATCCAAAACGAGTCATCCTAACAAGGGCGAATCAATCAGATTTGGAGGACGAATCGTCCCGGCTTTGATTTTGGGACGAAACGTTCCAAGCGAATCATCAGGGTCGAACTGGCTTGAGGATGATACGTCCCATACTCGTGCATGACACGAGAGTTGTCACAGTCTGATGTACAATGTAATAACTAATTACAACTTTGGAATTAGAAGACCTCTCACTTGTATTTGGAAAGTTACTTACTGTCTCCGGGTGACTGCGTCAACGAGACACTACAAACTTCACAAATTAGACTTTATTACCTCCTTCAGTCTGCGAAAATTGCCGTTTGAAACGGCCGATTTTGAGGTGCCTTTGTCTGAATTAATGGGCCGCAGAAATCGGGGTTAGGCAGATGTTTACTGTCCATGGATTTTTGAACTCAGACAGGCAACAGCGGCCCGGGGCGATTGCCCGCCTCAAAATAACAAGCCTGGTGTCACGCGGTTCACTGTGAAGGGGACTTAAGGATTGCACTCCATCCATCCATCTGTCAGTCTGTCGTCAGTCTGTCTGTCCCTCTTACCTGTTACCACCTGTATCTCTGAGATGGTTGAAATGTTGGCATTTCAAATTTTCAACATTAATCAGACATTATGGAAAGGTGATGCATGTCATTTTTTTCTAAATAAAATTCAAGATGTCTGACTGGTGGCCATTTTTGTTGGAAATTGCATATAATTAGATTTCTGCCTAGAACTTCTAAACAAGCTTTCCCATTTTTAATAATTTTTGGTATGAAGGTGTCACAGAATAAGATAAGTAACATATCGTACAGGTTTTTTTCTCGTACATAAACTATTTAAATTTGACAAACTTAAACTTTTTAGCCATTTTTGTATATATTATGTTGGTGTGCCTTGTTACCATCTAAATCTCAGTGATGCTTTGATGCTTTTGTGTCTGATTTTCAGCAATAATCAGACATTATGTAAAATTAATGCATGTCACTTTTTTCTAAAAAAATTTCAAGATGGCTAACTGGTGGCCATTTTTGTTGAAAATTGCGAGTAATTAGTTTTCTGTCTTTCTGATTTCAATAATGTTTAGTATGGAGGTGTGGCAGCAAAAGATAAATAACATATACAAGTTAGATGAACTTAACCTTTTTTCAGCCATTTTTAGCTCAACTGGACAAAGTCAAGATAAGCTATTGCCATCATGCGTGCGGAAGTCTGTGAGTCTGTTCACATTTTCTTTAGCACAGACTAACCCCGTAGTTCTTGTCTGATCATAACAACATTTCATGTGCAGGTTCTAGGTCATGTCTAGATGAGAATGCCCCATTTTGGTCGCGGCCGGTCAACTGTGATGGCTGCAAGGGCCTGAAACCCGAAAACCTTTAGCACAGTGTACAGGTTGTATTTATGAAAGGATTTCAGTACAAACTGGTATGTTGACTCGGTATAATGTCTAGATGAGAACTTCCTGTTTTGGCCGTGGTCAGTCAACCATGATGGTTGCACAGTCATCGGACCTAGCTTTGTTTAGCATAGTCTACAGTTCATATTTATGAAGCAATATCATTGTAACATGGTATGATTTACTTGGTATGATATCTAGATGAGACTGTCATATTTTGGTTGCGACTGGTCAACTATGACTGATGAACCAGCATGTGACCTAGATTCTTTTTGCAAAGTCTCTATGAGTAATATTTATATTTATAAAGTGATTTTATTGTAACTTGGTAGGATGACTCGTTTTGGAATGATCTTACTGTAAGTTTGCTTGACATGATTATGTTAACTGTGAGAGCCACATCAACCCAGGCCTCAATTCTTTTGTACAGTCTACACCTCAAATTATTCTTGTTGAAAACATAGCATGTAGGGTGCAGAACAGGGGTTTAGCCAGAGATGTGTCCAGCCGTCTTTTGGACGCCCTGTTTACAATTTGGACGCATTGTTTTTTCAAAAAGATGGCCCTTCTGATGTTGCTATGCGTCCCTCACCGTGCCCTGTTGATTGTCTTTCCTAAATGTTACAAATGCCACCGGTTCCCCGTGTGTTAATTGCATAGAAAATACCCCAGTTCCAATATGATACTGTCAGATACTGATAGATATCACGGAAATCTGCGTATGGTCGATCCCATTCGAAGGCTATTCCCGTTTCTATGGGCTATTATTAGATTTCTGTAGTATGCAACTATGATACGTCATTTTTTTTATCTTTCTATTGTCTCCGCCCATTCAGTGACGCGAATGGCGTTAAGATCTAATTTTGCTTATGGATAACCTCGAACGTACGTTTCGGTGAAATGCTGATGATCACACGTGTTCTAAACTTCGAGATGTGAATTTCACCCATCCTAGTTTCAATGACAAATTTAGACACATGCATTGCATTAATTTGCATGATGGAATGGAAGTTATGGAACGACCATCCATTGTAAGTTGTAGGAAGCCAAAATAGACAGACTCACAGGTCAGTAATTGCACTTACAAAGTTATAAGTTACACCCCAATTCCTTTGTCTTCTGCGGCCGGGTTGGTATAATGAGATATGAATGAAATAACTGATAGAACTGTACTTGAATTGAATACATGTAATCATGTACCAAGATACCAACACGGGTCAATGGGTTTTGTGAACTTTGGTTTAAGACGGTTACTAAGGTAACCTCGCTGTAGGTATTCATGAATTTGAACAACCTGCCAACGTGCTGTAACACGGTATCAGGTGAGTTTGGCCCATTGCAAGTTCGGCCCAAGTGAGTTCGGCCAAATTGGTGAGTTCGGCCCCCCTAAAAGTGAGTTCGGCCCAACTAAAAGTGAGTTCGGCCCAGATGAAACTGTCAATAAGGCATTACTAATTTGTAATTGACTACTGACGTGAATTCGGCCCTTCCTTTAATAAATTATAAATTGAGTTGTTTTTTTTTAATTCAATTGATTCACGATGACTGTTGTCAATAATTAAGGCATTACTAATTTCGGATTTTCTATTGAAGTGAATTCGGCCCTTCCTTTAATAAATTATAAATTGAGTTGTTTTTTTTAATTCGATTGATTCACAATGACTGTTGATGATATTCAAAGAACAAAGTCTTGCAAAAACAACACACTCTATGATGAATAGTGTTTGTATTCCAGTTCAGAGTTCAACATTCGCATAACCTTCGTGTGGAGTGAGCGCAGCACTCAGTGTTTGGCATACGGCAGTATCTGGAGTTTGAAGAGAACACAACCATAGATCAAAAGTGGGATCAGTGCAATCATCGCCGAGAGGGGTAGCCCTCATGCAAAAGACAGCCCGAGTATCCATCTCTACTTGTAACAACACTCAAACCTAGGCGCCCCGCTGCCGCCCCCCCCCCCCCCTAAATGCTTTGATCTCTCTAATTAGTAGGCAATCATCAGCGAACCTTTGATTTATCGCTGTCATGCAGGTCGTTAATGTGGCATAAGAATAAGCTCGGTCCAAGGACAGTATCCTGTGGCACTCTTGATTCAACCAGGAGATGTTCTGAATAGTTTCTGTCAACCATTACCCCCATCTTGCATTGGGTCAGGAACTTTTTCAACCAGTGGTGGCTGCATTAATGTAATTGATGCACTTATGCAATCGATGAACTAATAAATAGGCGACCCCTCCCGCATATAACGCAGCATTAATTGGGGGCGCTATGCATCCGAGTTCAGCGTTCAACATTAGAATAACCTCCGTATAGTGTGAGCGCTGCATTCAGCGTTCAAAATTTGCCAGTATCTGGAGTTTGAAGAGAACACAAGTGGGATCGGTGCAATCATCGCTGGGAGGAGGTAGCCCTCGTGCAAATGACTGCTCGAGTGTCCGCAGTCTACTCATTAGTTCATCGATTACATAAGGGCATCGCTAACACTCACCGCTCGTGGGCAGGTTGTTCAAATTCATGAATACATGAATGTACCTACTACCTCAAAGATCCACCTGAGTTAGTAACTATTACATCATTACACGCTTGGAGTTAGGCCGTTAGGGGGAGCCTGGGGGCGGGGAGGTACATAAGTCTGTGGCCCCAATGATTAAATGTCAGTAATTTGGGTGGGTAAATTGGAAAATTGTAACATGCTGTTAAAAAAATGTCTTTTTGCCCACTCAAAATTAAAAGTAGATTCAACCCCTAAAACTCACCAGAAGGCTCCATTTGATGCTAGATTTAAAACATTTTCTGGGGGGAGAACCCCCCCCCCCCCCCCCCCCCCCCCCCCCCCCCCACCCCAGACCCCCCTAAAAGGGCAAGTGCCTTTGGCACTTGCAAGCAGATGCCTTCGGCATCTGCATTTGCCTCCAAAGACTCCAACTTGCCCCTCTCCCAAATTTGGACACCCTATTTTCAAATCCTGGCTAAACCCCTGGTGTAAACTTAACATATTCTCATTTATCACAATTCTTGTCTTATTTCATAATCCATTCATAAACATTGAACTTTATCCTTTTCATCAAACACTACACACAGTCAAGTTAGGCTGCAGTGTCATTGACACTTTCATTGTATATATTACGTGGGTGTGTCCTGTTACCACCTGTATCTCAGAAATGCTTTGAAATGGAAATTTCTTTTCTAGTTTAGCTGCTAACTGTCACCCACCTTTACAATACATTACCTGTACATTTGTTACAGGCTACGGTCAGCATTTATGTACAGACCTTTACAATACTTTACAAGTACCTTTGTTATCAGGTCATTATCTAGATGTGTGTCATTGTTGTGTCACATACTATACATGTACATGTTTTACACAAGTTGAGTTACATTGTCATTGACGCGTTCATTCTCTCAAAAACATAGCTTATGGCCCCCTCATTGGAATGAACTCATTGAGCTCATTCCAGTGCAAACTCATAAGCTATGTTTTTGATGCAAAAAATGAAAAAAAAAAGAATAGTTATTCAAGAATTTTGTTTACAAGTGTTGTCTGCCTTTCGTGTTAGTTAAAGGGTTAAGGCAACCCAAAACTGGGTTACAGATACATATTATCTCTGCAGTGAAGTGAGCTGGGTCGCTGTATTATGTTGAGTTGAGAAGGTCAGATCACAGGGTCAAACAGGCGATCTGACCTCAAACTTTTATTGCTACAGTGAAGTGATCGGGTGCATCATATCACGTCAAGTTGTGGAGGTCAGATCGCCGGGTAAAATGAGCTGCCACAGGCAGAGAGTTTGATCTGGCGATGTGACCTCAACAAGACATGATGCGACAACCCAGATCACTTCACTGTAATGATGAAAGGTTTATTATATGACTTATAGTTCAACATCGCATACCAACACTAGCATTAACAATTCCCCCAACCTTTTTTTTTGGTAAATTGAAGTAAAAAAGGACTTTTTTAGTTTACACTTATTTTTGTAATAGGTACAGACTTCCAAGGAATCTCCCAAATACATAACAAAGTGAACTGTCAACTTTCAGTCAACCTGTACTGCTGTTTGATCGCACCCATTCCAGCTCGAAGTAAAGTACTCTCTGCAACCGGAACAGCTAATTATGTGAATTCGAACACACCCGTAAATGGTCTGTCATACTGTAGTGATATGGAATCGGATTCCACACACAGGTACTCGGCACAAGCTGGGAATCGAAAGCTGACGTGCCTCTGTAATGGTATATAAATATTAACAAGGTAAACAACTCACTTTTTGAAAATGATAGCACTCATCTTCGTTTTTCCCCCCTCAAATTTGATTCACACAACGTATCCAACAGTATGCAGTATCCGTGGAAAGGAGAATGAATAAGCTTTACAGTTGTGTATTACACAACCGTTGGGTGTTCTTGAGTTTTTCATGATAACTGGGAGAAGTCGCCGAAAAGGCCGAAAAACATTTAGTCGGACAAGATAGTGCACAGTGGAATGAGGTTTACGAGCGACAATTATCTGATTTATTATAAATAATTCGAGGTCCCATTGTCTATTGTTGGACTAATTCAAATATTAACCGTATGCCTTTATCAATTACTAATCTCGGAGCCACATTTATTCATTTCTGTCGATCACATTTGCCGTTTATACATTTCTTAACCTTCCCTTGGAAACTAAACAAGCTAACGGCATCCATAGAAGCACAATGACATCCCATTGGCTACTATTTATGCCGAGAAAATCATCGATGAAAATAAGCCAATGGGAGATTGGGGAAAGTTTTTGCACAAGTTGCGTATCCATGGACACCGTCAACTCCGGTCAACTTGGGAAAAGATGTCAAAGTTACGGCTACGGCTAAAAAGTGTATAAACGTTAAATGTGAACTCCAGAAATGAATAAATGTGGATCCGAGATTAGAAATTGATAAAGGTATACGGTTAATGTTTGAATCTGCCCTCCATAGACAATGGGACCTCGAATTATTTATAATAAATCGGATAATTGTCGCTCGTAAACCTCATTCCACTGTGCACTATCTTGTCCGACTAAATGTTTTTCGGCCTTTTCTGCAACTTCTCCCCGTTATCATGAACAACCCAAGAACACCCAATGGTCATGTAATACACCACTGTAAAGCTTATTCATTCCCCTTTCCATTGATACTGGGTATTGTTGGATACGTTGTGTGAATCAAATTTGAGGGGAGGGGGGTATAACGAAGATGAGTGCTATCGTTTTCGAAAAGCGAGTTGTTTACCTTGTTTATATTTATATGCCATTACAGGGGCACATCAGCATAGATTCAAAAAGGATATCAAATATCATTTTTTTTTGATTTCCCAGCTTGTGCCGAGTACCTGTGATTCCACACTGTGAATTTTCCGGGGACCAGGAAAAGATCGTCAAACATCAGTGATATTTAGCTGTTAAATTACATAGTCTAATATTAAAGTTTTTGCACATCACCCTTACTCATATTATTTTATGAAAAATCAAGGGTAAAGTAACACGGACATGTTTACTAGGGTTAGTGCAAAGAATGAGTAACATAGAGTACAGTAAAACCTGTTTTGAGAGACCACTGTCTTGAGAGACCACTGTGGCCAGGCACCGATTGGTTTCACTCTATAATGGACCTGTTATTAGAGACCACCTGTCTTGAGAGACTGCAAAACTGTACCAAAAACTCAGTTTTTCACCTGTTTTGAAAGACCGGAAAATTAATTTTTGCAGTTTCAGTGTATTAAAATCAATTAAGATCAGTGCAATGTGTACAGACATCAATAGTTCAAAAATGTAACCAGGTCATCTGCCCAACAATAAAATTGTCAGGACAATTGTCCCCTGAAACCTTAAAACCTGAAATTATACATTGTTATTCATTTGTATAACTCTTCATGTCTAAGAAATTTTTATCAAGAATCCTTTGAAAATATGAAGATTATTGTTAGGAAAACAAACTTAGTTTATGTCCATTATTTGCTGAAGTGTGCCAAAATGAAAGAGGATTAAGCAAACTAAAACACCCTGGTAAGCTTATCTTTACCTAAAGTGTGATTGAAATTTTTTTCTACTAAAACAAAATCTGACAGACACAAAAACAGATGTTTCAAGGTACTACTGTAAATTATTATAATGAAAGTGTCAATGACACTGTAGCTCAACTTGTTTAAGACATGTACATGTATAGTATGTGACACAGCAATGACACATATCTAGGTAATGACCTGATAACAAAGGTACATGTAAAGGTCTGTACATAAATACTGACTGTAGCTCATAACAAATGTGCAGGTACAGTATTGTAAAGGTGGGTGACTGTTAGTAGCCTCTAGTCAGAGTCACATTGAAAGGTGCACTTACTGTGTAGAAGTAGCACTGAATAAATCAAAGTTTGTCTAATTGGCCACCGGTGGCCATCTTGAAATTTTGGACCTCACCCCAAAACACCCGTTCTCATCCCAAGGTGATAACAAAGGTACCCAAGAAGTTTCGTGAAGATCGGGTCATAAATACAGCCTCTAGCCAGAGTCATATTGACCTGTGTACTAACTGTGTATAAGTAGCACTGCATAAATCAAAGTTCATCTAATTTGCATAATTTATGCACAAGAAAAAACCCTAAATTATATGTGATGTATTTCATGTTACTAAACATTCATACAAAAATTGATTCAAATCAGAACCTTCATATAGAAGTTCTGTACAAAAAACTGATTGCATCTAATTTCGGTATAAAATGTCCACGGCAGCCATCTTGAATTTCAGACCGCACTCAAAAAAACTTGTTGTCGTCCCACTGTGATAACAAAGGTACCCAAGAAGTTTTGTAAAGATCGGTTCAAAAATAGGGCTCAGGCTAGTATAGAAGTTCTGTACAAAAAACTGATTGTACCTAATTTCGGTACAAAATGGCTGCTGGCATCCATCTTGAATTTCGCACTGCTCCCCTAAACACTTGTTTTCATCCCAAGGTGATTACAAAGGTACCCAAGATGTTTCGTGAGGATCGGTTCATAAATACAGCCCCTAGCCCGAGCCATATTGACATGAGTACTTACTGTGTATAAAAGTAGCACTGAATAAATTGAAGTTCATCTAATTTGCATATTTTCTACACAAGAAAAAAAACTGTATTATATGTGATGTATTCCATGTTACGAAACATTCATGCAAAAATTTATTCAAATCAGAACTTTCATACAGAAGTTCTGAACAAAAAACTGATTGCACTAATTTCGGTACAAAATGGCTGCCGGTGGCCATCTTGAATTTCGGGACACACCCAAAAACACTCATTCTCGTCCCACGGTTATAACAAAGGTATCAGGCTTGGCATTCTTTAGGCATGCAGGCGTGCAGCACGCCTACTGCATGCATGAAAAAAATTGTGGCGGGCAATTTATTGCACGCCTGCAAGATTGTCACACGGTCTGATGAGTTGACATTGCATATTATTATTGAAAACAGTCAACTTCTTATTTTGAATTATGAAATCCGTTTCGGCCAAATTCATCTCCCAAACATAATCAGGTCAGAATATCACGCATACCCATGTAAAATGGTTCCACACATTGACATAACAAAAAAAGGTCCGCTTGCCATTGAACTGAAGTCACTCCATGAATACAGTAGTGTGTTTTCCAGAACTTATTTCAATGGTGATTTTTTCTCCCAAGAAAGACAGTACTGCTAAACGATGCTCTATTCAGAACCTCGTATTGACTCAGAGAACAAAAAGTTCCAGTTGGAAAGTTAACACATGTGAATCCATGCACACTGCAGCCTACTGACCGGAACTTATTTTGATATGGAACAGTTTTAAAGGTTGTTTATTTTTCACTTCATGCTTTGCATTTCATGGATACGGCATCTGTATTTTGAGCACTATCATGTCGTGTTCCAAGTGAATAAAGAACAGGAAAAATTATCAAATGGCAGTCTATTTCCTTCTGATTACGATTAAAGTAAAGAATGTGAGCAGCTATTTTTGAGCTTTGAAAAACATCACACTCCAACAATTTTTCACACTTGTGAATGGTGAAATGGAAACAGCGACTGCAAGTGTGATTTTTCACATGCCTGCATTTTTTCTCAGATGTCACCATGACTGTGCTGAAGACAGTCACTTTTTAATTAACTGGTAGAGTGCTAAATTATTTTTGGTCCTTAAAATACCTTTGAGCATCTTTGCCTTGCCAGGTACACTCCCATAAATTGTAACAAGGCAAATCATAAAAAATAAAATAGTATCACTTCAAAGGTAATATGAAACACATCCACAGAATAGGAAGCCTTTAAACTGTGGTACTGGCACTTCCGAAGAAAGCCCAAATATGGGCTTCCAGCTCTCTACCATTTAAATGACACTTATTCTGCCATAGATAATAATGAGATAAGTTGTATGTGTCCAAATACATGTACATGTAGTCAGGGACCAGCCAAGGGGGAATTTTAGGGAGATTTCATGTCTCCCTCCAGAAAAAATAGGGAGACTGCAGAGTCAAGTAGGGAGACTTCATAGGCAAGTGGGGAAAATAAAGAATATTTATGTACCACCCCCTGCTGCCCCTTCATATTTTTAGCTTGTGGTCCTCCATTAATGCCTGATTAATCCAGGTCCAGTTGTCTATGATCTATGATGCATCTATGCCAGGTTAAAAAATCACAAAGTAATTATTAATTGAAAATCCCCCGCTGCTACCCTCTCCTTCATGACCCTCCCCTTTTCGTGCCAATTCCCCCAGCACCCTCCTGTGGTTGCCTTTCACCAAAATGTGCTAAGCTAATAATTTCCTGAATCGGAAAGTGTGAACAGGACCAGAAGAAGGATGCTTGGAAGGTACTTTTTCAAGATCCTTCATATGCACACTTGTGCCCTGTACAAAGTGTGCCCCTGTACAAAGCTTTTCTTGTCATCACTAAAACTTTTTTTTTACATGTTTCAATTCCATTTGTGTTTTTCTGGGAATAGATGCCCCAGCAGTTAACAGTCGTCAGCAAGACAAAATAAAAATACAGTGTTAGAAAATGCGTCTGCTGTGTATACATTTTCAGCATCCTATGCGACGTAACCTACTTTCAAACTGGGTTATTTTGTTGAGTCGCGCAAGTCACCTATTTTCGTTTCGACACTTGAAGCTCCGACAGAAACGTAACAAAATAGAAATAAACAATCTGCGACAATGGACAATTGATTCTCTTGTGATTTCAAATAAATGGTTGCTTATTTATCACACTCAAGCACATTCGATTCTTGAAAATAATCGTTTTTATGTAAACCATGGATCACTCAATTCAACCTTTCCACATTTCGGCTAGTTTTTAGAGGGCTACTTGTAATCGCCCCAACTATTTTTGTAGGTGACTTTGGGCTTAGAAGGGCGACATAATCGCCTTAGTGATCCTCACGACTGGTCCCTGCATGTAGTTACTAACCAATAGTAATTATTTGGACACATATAAGTTAGTACAATGGCCACTCACCTTAGTAATAACTTCCAAGAGTAGCATTCCTGAAATTTACGAGTGCAGTTGCACTCCTAGGCAATCTGAGGGGGGCAATTTTTGGCACTTGTTGATTTTCTAGAATGCCAGGCCTGAGGTACCCGAGAAGTTTCAAAAAGATCGGTTCATAAATACGGCCTCCAGCCCAAGCCATATTGAATTGTTGACGGCGGACAGACGGACGTCGGGCCATGACATAACCTCAAATTTGACGAATTTCTAAAACAATGCCTCTGTATTTGTATTAAAACTGAATTAAAGTAAAACAATAACAAAAAAAAGTTGAAAAATCAATTCTTCTCCATTTCTGCAACAAATATTCTCAGGTTGGTCACTCACTGACAAGCGAAAACCTCAAACCTCTAATGAAAGACCACCTGTCTTGAGAGACCACTTTTTTTTGGCAAAAGGGGTGGTCTCTCAAGACAGGTTCTACTGTACTGCAGCTTATTGCATTGACCCTTTACCCAACACAGGATATCAAAATTTATTATTTTTAATATAATTTTTTTTTAATTTTTCAAAACATTTTAACAAAATCATATCATGTGACCCCTCGATGAGCTCATTCCAAAGAGGGGTAACATGATATGGTTTTGTTGAAAATTTGTGAAAAAATAATATTTTTTCAGCTGCTGAATTTGCATATTATGCAGACAGATGTGGCCGATTCGTTGGGTAAAGGGTTAATAAATTGTTTCATTGTGCCAAAAAACAGCTATGATGTGAAACACTGTTTTCCAAAAGTGCTTTATATCACAGCACTTCGGGCATGGAAATATAGAACAACCATTCATTTAATTTACATAGGAATTACATCAGTTGGCAAATATGTGAACGAACTATAGGTTAAGACAAAATTATACAATATACAGTTAAAACCAGAGGTCCTATCACATATAGTGTGCTATTTGGAAATAATAGTGCCTTAGGTTAGCAGAGCTAATCATCAAAAAATCACACCCAAAGCCCAGCAGTATATCATGATTTCAACAGAATTGAAATCTGTGGGTTAGAGAAATACTGAAAAGGGAACATGGGACATCAATTGACATTTCAAACAAATGGCTTCCAAATTTTAGACACATGTTTTTCCTTTTTTTCCATTTCTGTAGTCTTCCTCCACCTACAGCCTAAATTTTGTTTGAACAATTGCTTGAATTTGAGTGCAGTGAATGGAGAAATGCGAATTGGGGTGATACTGATCATACAAGTTTTATCTCGATACTCTGTTGAACAGAGAACAATCTTATACATGAACCCCAGTTAGCTGGGAATGGGTATGAATTATAAATTTGAAACACAAACTGTGTTCACAATTCACATTATTCAACAAGGCATGATTTACACATGCATGTTTGTACAGTACAAATCACAATGTTATCTTGCATTTCTGAATACAGTTTCTCTTGTTGTTTATGACTGCACATGCATTACATATACATATATCTAAATATCCAAATTTTTGAATATCATTTTTAGCTTAACTTGACATAGTCAAGATAAGCTATTGCCATCACGCGTGCGGAAGTCTGTTAGTCTATGATGTCTGTTCACATTTTCCTTTAGCGCGGGCTACACCCCGCAGTTCTTGTCTGATCGTCACGAAATTTCATATGCAGGTTTGGGGGTCATGTCTAGATGAGAACGTCCCCTTTTGGTAGCGATCGGGCAACCGGTATGGCTGCCCGAGCCCAAAACCCGAAAACCATTAGCACAGTCTGCAGGTCGTATTTATGAAGGGATTTCACTGTAACTTGGTAGGATGCCTCTGTATAAGGCCTAGATGAGAACGTCCCCTTTTGGGCATGATCTATCAACCACGATGGCTGCCCAAGCCCGAAACCCAAAAACTTTTAGCACAGTCTGCAGGTCATGTTTAATGTGGAGGGATTTTATTGTAACTTGGTAGGATGACTCCTTATGATGTCTAGATGAGAATTTCCCCATTTGGGTATGATCTGCCAACTGTGACGACTGCCCGAACCCAAAACCCGAAAACCTTTTGCACAGTATACAGGTCATATTTATTGAGGAATTTCATTGTAACTTGGTGGGTTGACTTCATACAATGTCTAGATGATAAAGTCCCCTTTTGGAAGTGATTGGGCAACTGTGACGGCTACAGGGGCCCAAAGCCCGAAAACCTTTAGCACAGTCTAGAGGTCATATTTATGAAGGGATTTCATTGTAACTTGGTAGGATGACGCCAAATAATGTCTTGATGAGAACATCCCATTTTGATCGCGATCATTCAGCCTTGATGGGTTCCCGAGCCCAAAAACCTTTAGCATAGGCAAAAGGTCATATTTATGGAAAGATTTCATTGTAACCTGTTAGGTTGACTCCATATAATGCCTAGATGATGACATCCCCTTTTGGTCATGATTGGTCAGTTGTGATGGCTACAAGTGCCCGAAACCTGAAAACCTTGAGCACAGTCTACAGGTCATATTTATGAAGGGATTTCATTGTAACTTCTTAGGATCACTCCAGATGATGCCCAGATGAGATTGTCTTTTATGGTTGCGATCATTCAGCCATGATGGCTGCCCGAGCCCGAAGCCCGAAAACCTTTAGCACAGTCTACAGGTCATATTTATGAAGGGATTTCATTTTAACTTGGTAGGTTAACTTCATATAATGTCTAGATGAGAATGTCCCCTTTTGGACATGATTGGGCAGCTGTGACGGCTAAAGGTGCCCGAAGCCCAAAAACCTTTAGCACAGTCTACAGGTTATATTTATGAGGGGATTTCATTGTAACTTGGTGGGATGACTCCAAATAATGTCTAGATGAGAACATCCCATTTTGATTGCGATCATTCAGCCTTGATGGGTGCCAGAGCCCAAAAACCTTTAGCATAGGTAAAAGGTCATATTTATGGAAGAATTTCATTGTAACCTATTAGGTTGACTCCTAGATGATGACATCCCCTTTTGTTCGTGATTGGTCAGCTGTGATGGCTACAAGTGCCTGAAGCCCGAAAACCTTCAGCACAGTCTACAGGTCATATTTATGAAGGGATTTCATTGTAACTTCGTAGGATCACTCCAGATGATGCCCAGATGAGATTGTCCCCTTTGGTTGCGATCATTCAACCATGATGGCTGCCCGAGCCCCGAAAACCTTAAGCACAGTCTACAGGTCATATTTATGAAGGGATTTCATTGTAACTTGGTAGGTTGACTTCATATAATGTCTAGATGAGAACGTCCCCTTTAGATGCAATTGGGAAACTGACGGCTACATGATTGGGCAACTTTGATGGCTAAAGGTGCCCAAAGCCCAAAAACGTTTAGCACAGTCTACTTACAGGTCATATTTATGAAGGGATTTCACTGTAA
The DNA here is from genome assembly GCA_031216915.1 of Pictodentalium vernedei. NCBI lineage: Eukaryota > Metazoa > Mollusca > Scaphopoda > Dentaliida > Dentaliidae > Pictodentalium > Pictodentalium vernedei. The sequence continues at coordinate 152,607,429 of CM062292.1, forward strand.
CTTGTTAGGATGACTCCAAATAATGTCTAGATGAGAACAACCCATTTAGATCGAGATCATTCAGCCTTGATGGGTGCCCGAGCCCAAAAACCTTTAGCATAGGCAAAAGGTTATATTTATAGAAGGATTTCATTGTAACCTGTTAGGTTTACTCCATATAATGCCTAGATGATGACATCCCCTTTTGGTCGTGATTGGTCAACTGTGAGCGCCCGAAGCCCGAAAACCTTGAGCACAGTCTACAGGTCATATTTATGAAGGGATTTCATTGTAACTTCGCAGGTTCACTCCAGATGTTGCCCAGATGAGATTGTCCCCTTTGGTTGCGATCTTTCAACCATGATGGCTGCCTGAGCCCAAAGCCCGAAAACCTTTAGCACAGTCTACAGGTCATATTTATGAAGGGATTTCATTGTAACTTGGAAGGTTGACTTCATATAATGTCTAGATGAGAACGTCCCCTTTTGGACACGATTGGGCAACTGTGACGGCTTCAGGGGCCCAAAGCCTGAAAACCTTTAGAACAGTCTACAAGTCATAATTATGAAGGGATTTCATTGTAGCTTGGTAGGATGACTCAAATAGTGTCCAGATGAGAACGTCCCCTTTTGGTCACGATCATTCAGCCTTGATAGCTGCCCGAGCCCAAAAACCTTTAGCATGTCTGTAGGTCATATTTATGGAAGAATTTCATAGTAACTTGTTAGGTTGACTCCAAATAATGCCTAGAAGATGAAATTTCCTTTTGGTCGTGGTTGGTCAACTGTGATGGCTACAGGTGCCTGAAGCCCGCAAATCTTGAGCACAGTCTACAGGTGTTATTTATGAAGGGATTTCATTGTAACTTCATAGGATCATTCCAGATGATGTCCAGATGAGAATGTCCCCTTTTGGTTGCGATCATTCAACCATGATGGCTGCCCAAGCTTAAAGCCCGAAAACCTTTAGCACAGTCTTCAGATCATATTTATGAAGGGATTTCATTGTAACTTGGTAGGTTGACTTCATGTAATGTCTAGATGAGAACAGCCCCTTTTGGACACCATTAGGCAACTGTGTTGGCTACAGGGGCCCGAAGCCCGAAAATCTTTGGCCCAGTCTACAGATGATATTTATGAAGGGATTTCATTGTACCTTGGTAAGATGACTCTAAATAATGTCTAGATGAGAACGTCCCCTTTTGGTCGCGATCATTCAGCCTTGATGGCTGCCCGAACCCAAAACCCCAAAACCTTTAGCATAGTCTATTGGTCATATTTATGGAAGGACTTCATTGTAACCCATAAGTTTGACTCCATATAATGCCTAGATGATGACATCCCCTTTTGGTCGTGATTGGTCAACTGTGACGGCTTCAGGGGCCAAAGCCCAAAAACCTTGAGCACAGTCTACAGGTCATATTTATGAAGGGATTTCATTGTAACTTTGTAGGATCACTCCAGATGATGCCCAGATGAGAATGTCCCCTTTTGGTTGTGATCATTCAACCATGATGGCTGCCAGAGCCCAAAGCCCAAAAACCTTTAGCACAGTCTACAGGTCATATTTATTAAGGGATTTCATTGTAACTTGGTAGGTTGACTTCATATAATGTCTAGATGAGAACGTCCCCTTTAGACTCAATTGGGAAACTGACGGCTACAGGGGCCTGAAGCCCGAAAACCTTTAGCACAGTCTACAGGCCATATTTATGAAGGGATTTTAATGTAACTTGATAGGATGACTCGTTTTGGAATAATTTCACTGTAACTTGGTAACTTTTGTTGATACACGTTAACTGTGAGGGCCACATACATTAACTGTGAGGTCATATAAACCCACCCCTCAGCTCTTTAGTACAGTGTACACTTCGTATTATTTTTATCATAAACATAGCATACAGGGAACAGAAATGAACATATTCCCAATTATCACAATTCTTGTCTTATTTCATAATCCTTTCATAAACATTGAACATTATCTTTTTCATCAAACACAACACACAAGTTAAGCTACAGTGTCATTGACACATTCATTATTTTGGTTATACAGCTTTAAGTCTTAACCTATTCAGAATTTTAAAAATATTTTTCATCAGATCTAGTCACGGCTGCTATAAAGCAGCCATGACTGGATTTGATGAAAAATTCATGAAAATTTGACTCAAGAAATTAATAATAATAATAATAAATGGGAGCGCAGTGGCATTATGGTAATTGGTTCTTGTCAGATCACCGAAGTTAAGCAACATCGAGCCTGGTTAGTCCTTGGATGGGTGACTGTCTGAGAGATCGATTCGGGCTCCCACATTGTGTCCTTGGGCTAGGCACTTAACCTGGACTGTCCACATGGGGGCATGATGATGCCATGCACAAAGCTGTACTGCACATTGATGGAGTGCATGTCTTCAACAAATCTAAACCTGCCTGTGCTGCAGTGCGGAGTTACAATGTTGGGGGAGCTGGCAGCTGCTCGTCATTGCTCGATGGTTCTCTCCGGGTACTCCCGGCTTTCTCCACCTGCAAAACTGTCACTGACACGATATGACCTTGGCTGTTAAAGTGTCATTAAACTTTAATAAATAAATAAATAATAATAAATGCTTGATATAGTGCTCATAACTGTTTCTCATTCTAACAGTAAGATGCGAATGAGAAATATTCTATGTCACTGTACAGTCTCCATCAGTATGATATTACATGTGGTTAGACTATGTTGAAAGCTTTCTTGAAAAGATGGGCTTTTTAAGTTTGATTTGGAATGTTTGAAGTGCCTCGCAACACTTTACATCTTATGAGAAGGCCCAGTAGAGCCAAACTATCTATCGGCAAACGTAACCTGTCTGAATAGGTGCCTTGAGTAGACGTTTGTTCTAGAGCTAGTTACTGATCAAGAAATTGATACAGGGGAAACTTTGATTAAAGATGCTCTAATTTTACTATTATTATTAGAGGAAAGTGATTTTTTAGCTCAGCTTTACAATGTCAAGTATGAGCTATTGGGATGCGTTGCGATGCATCGTCTGTACGTCCATCTGTCCATCATCAATTCCTTTAGCACATCCTTCAGGCCGCAGCTCTAACCTGATCAGTTCCATAATTCATATGTGGCTTTTTTCGAATTTCATTGAAAAACATGGCCACCAGTGGCTATCTTGGATTTGGATATAATTTGTCCAACAATTCCTTTAGTGCACCCTACTGGCTGCAGCTCTCACTCGATCGAGCCCATATTTCAAATGTGGCTTTGGGGCAATATCTAGATGGGAGCTATCAAATTTTTCTGAATTTTGTTAAAAAAACATCGTCACCAATGGCCACCTTAGTATTGGAATATAAATTGTCAACAATTACATTAACACACCCTGCAGGCCACATCTCTCACCCGATCTTTTTCAAATTTCATATGTAGCTTTGCTGTGATGTCTAGATGGGAGCTATTGAATTTTTCTGAATTTTGTTGAAAAACATGACTGCCAGCAGCCATCTTAGATTTAGATATAAACTGTCCAACAATTCCATTAGCATGTCCTACAGGCTGCAGATCTCTCCCCCGATCAGTCCAAAATTTCATATGTGGCTTTGGGGCAATGTCTAGGTGGGAGCTATCAAATTTTTCCAAATTTTGTTGGATTTGGCATATGAATTGTCAACAGTCCATTAGCACACTCTGCAGGCTATATCTCTCGCCCAATATTTTTCAAATTTCATATGTAGTTTTGGTGTGATGTCTAGATGGGAGCTATGAAATGTTTCTGAATTTTGTTGAAAAACATGGCCACCAGTGATCATCTTGGATTTGGATTATAAATTGTCAATGATTCCATTATCAGATCCCACAGGTCACATCTCTCACCCTATGTTTTTCTAATTTTATATGTAACTTTGATATGATGTTTAGATGGGAGTTATCAAATTTTTCTGCATTCCCTTGAAAAAGATGGCCGTCACCAGCCATCTTGGATTTGACATATAAATTGTCAACAATTCGATTAGTACACCCAACAGGCACCATCCCTGACCCAATTTTTTCAGATGTAGCTTTAATGTGATGTCTTTTCTAGAGAAACTTGACTGAATGACTTGACATTCCTGGATCTTTCTATATAGCTCAGTCCCTTCTTGGACAAGTTTAGCTGCAGCAGTGTCATTTACGCTTTCATTTAGTCTTGAGCTTATTTGTTTTAAAAGGATTGACAAGTAAGTTATGCAACTAATATTAATGCCTTTCCTTAGACCAGTGGCACAGGTATATGGGATGACCTATGTAGTGGCAACTTTGTGGCCTCATTCTTCTTGATTACTACACAGCAGTTATGTAAGTTTTCTGGCTTTGTCCTGGAATTTCTTTTTTTATCATTACTGTTTTTCCACCGTTCCAAGTCTATGCTCAGTAAAATTGTTCTTATTGTGGAGCTTATGTTCTGAATTTTAACAAACTTACTGTGTCATCGTTTTCAGTTTTATGGTACATATATGTCTGCACTCTCATTCTTTGCTACTGAATTTGGCTGTGAACAGTGTGCTATTACATCTAAATTAGCCGTTGTGCCTCAGGTGAAGCTGACAAGGTGTGTACTTGTCTTAGCAAAACACAACCTCATTTTAGGCCAATCTGAGCTCAACTGAGCCCAGATGGGCCTGAGGTGAGGCCAAGTCTTTCAGAGACGTGTTATGCTTGCACCAGATGTGATTATTTAGTCTTTTTGACTTGTTTCAACTTGTATTCACTCTGTCAAGATTATTCTGGTTTTTTGACTTATTTCAACTTACACCCTATACACAGGGATCTTTAAACTGTATGGGATGCATGTCCTTCCGCACAGAGGACAGCCATTTTATGTCCACACCTGCTAGGATGGTTTGCTGTGACAGAATCAAGCTCACAATTGATGCTGCCAGAGAGTGTTTGGACACCCGACTGATGCTCGATCCTAGGGTATTTCGCATTACAAACTGGCATACTTATCCCCTCAGCCACCCCTCTCATTAGAGACAGAGATTTGCTGCTAAGCAGCATGGGCAGGAATATCTGCCAGCAGCTTGCTTGGAGTTGAAATTGGAATTTGTCGGTCTTTCAGTTTTGAAAATGGATGGTTTTTCTGCTTGCTTTTGTGTGAAGTGTGCCATTGTCGAGTCTTGGCATCGGGAAAAAGTCTTCAAGAATAATACCAACAAACATCTGCATGCCGTTCACTCCAATGGTGCACAGTAAATAGAGATTCCATCAACATTACTTGATTTTTCAAACAAGTTTTTCACAGCAATAATCAAATTTATTCGAGTTTGCTGTAATACATGAAAAACAACTTCCATGGTGCAATTGTAAGTTAATCAGATGATTCTGCACTGAATGCATGAGTGAAAAGTCATGAGCATTGCTGGTCTTTGAAGTTTGTCAAATAATGTTGTTTTTAGGTACCAAGTTGCAGAAAGTGAAGTTTGATTAGTTTGAAGTCGTGGAATGCTACAGCTTATAATTCATGGTGTATTGTTCACATTCTTGTGCATACATTGTCTTATTAGGGCCCTGTAGTGTTCACTCTGTCCATCTGTCCCACAGCATATTCCTATGTTGTACAATAACTCAAGTTACCAATTCTCATAATATTTATATATAATACTGAAATTGATCAAATGAAGTTTTCATTTGTTTTTGACGGTTTTCTGTTTTTTCTTTCCAGAGTTATGGGACTTGAATCTTCAAACATTGGCAATTTTTTACAGGTCATATGATAACTCAATAATGCTTTCTTCGAATCTCTTTAAATTTTTGAATTTAGCAATTTACAATCAGTAAAGGCAATACCCTTTTCAATTTTTATTATTTTCAGGTTTGTCATTCTGGAGTTATGGGACTTGAATCATAAAAAATGACAATTTTTCACATGTGACATCATTACCCAAGTTTGTTTTGACCGATTCTCATAATTTATATACACATTATTTTGTGACAATTTTTAGCTCAACTTTGGGGAAGCCAAATTTGAGCTTTTGTCATGACCCGTCGTCCGTCTGTCCATACGTCAGCAATTGGATATGGCTTGGGCTAGAGGCCGTATTTATGAACCGATCTTTACGAAACTTCTTGGGTACCTTTGTTATGACCGTGGGACAAGAACGAGTGTTTTTGGGTGCGGTCCAAAATTCAAGATGGCTGCCAGCCGCCATTTTGTACCGATGATGCAGAAATCTGTTTTTTGTACAGAACTTCTGTATGAAAGCTCTGATTTGAATAATTTTTTGTATGAATGTTTAGTACCATGGGATACATCACATATAATACAGGTTTTTTTCTTGTGCGTAAATTGTGCAAATTAGACTAATTTTGATGTTTTTTGGTGTTACTTTCAGCACTGTAAATGCAAATGCCAATACGGCTCGGGCTAGAGGCCGTATTTATGAACCGATCTTTACGAAACTTCTTGGGTACCTTTGGTATCACCGTGGGACGAGTAACGAGTGTTTTTGGGTCCGGTCCGAAATTCAAGATGGCCAATGGCAGCCGTTTTGTACAAAATTAGGTGCAATCAGATTTTTGCACAGAACTTCGATATGAAAGCGCTGATTTGAATAATTTTTTGTGTGAATGTTTAGTACCATGGGATACATCACATATAATACGGGTTTTTTTCTCATGCAGAAATTATGCAAATTAGATGAACTTTGATTTTTTTCAGTGCTACTTACACACAGTAAGTACACATGTCAATATGGCTCAGGCTAGAGTCTGTATTTATGAACTGATCTTCACGAAATGTCTTGGGTACCTTTATTATCACCTTGGGATGAGAACGAGTGTTTCTGGGTGCGGTCTAAAATTCAAGATGGTTGCCCGTGGCCATTTTGTACCAAAATTAGGTCTAATCAGTTTTTTGTACACAACTCAGACTAGAGGCCATATTTATGAACCAATTTGTATGAAACGTCTTGGGTACCTTTGTTATCACCATAGGATGAGAGTGAGTGTTTTTGGGTGTGGTCCGAAATTCAAGATGGCCAGCAGCAGCCATTTTGTACCAAAATTAGTGCAATCAGTCTTTTGTACAGAATTTCTGTATGAAAGTTCTGATTTGAATAAATTTTTGTATGAATGTTTAGTAACATGGAATGCATCACATATTGTAAGGGGTTTTTTTTCATTCAGGAATTATGCAAATTAGATGAACTTTGATTTATTCAGTGCTACTTAGTACTTACACAATGTAAGCACACACGTCAATACGGCTCAGGGTAGAGGCTGTATTTATGAACTGATCTTCACAAAACTTCTTGGGTACGTTTGTTTTCACCTTGGGACAGGAAAGGGTGTGTGTTGTGGTGCCTTTGTTATCACTGTGCTATGAGAACAAATATTTTGGGGTTCAGTCAGACCCACTCTGGGACTCAAAGATTTCTTTTCTAGTTTAGCATCTGACTGTCACCCACCTTTACAATACTTTACCTATATATTTGTTACAGGCAATGGTCAGTATTTATGTACAGACCATTACAATACTTTATATGTACCTTTGTTATCAGGTCATTATCTAGATGTTTGTCATTGCTGTGTCACATACTATACATGTACATGTCTTTGGCTTGACAAGTTGAGCTACAGTGTCATTGACACTTTCATTAGATTTATCTTTCCAGAATTATTGGACTTGAATCGACAAAAATAGGAATTTTTAGGTCATCATTGATGAAGGAGTAGTACAGGGAGATGGCACAGGCAGTGGGGCTATTTTCTTACCGTTCCCAATACTAAAACATTAGAAAAAAGGACAACAAAATCGATAGCAGTATGTTTATCAGTAGAGAAACAGCTATTGTTGACCTTGATATAATAGTTTGTTGATAAGATTCTTTCCATTACATGCATAATCTATTCTACCTCTTTTAAAGGGTGTGAGGATTTCAGATACTAGAATAAAATATTGATCAGATTATTTGATAATGATGAGATAACAGAACTTCTTGTTTTGTTTTATTGTTGCTGAAATGTGGACATTTAGCACCAAACCAGTTAATATTGTTCATTTAAATTTGTTTATTGACTTTTTAGCTCACCTGGCCTAAAAGGCCATGTGAGCTTTTCTCATCACTTGGCGTCCGTCGTCTGGCGACCGTAAACTTTTCACATTTTTATCTTCTGCTCTGTAACCGCGGAGCCGGTGTGAACCAAACTTGGCAGGAATGGTCTATGGGAGTTCCTCTACAAACGATCCTCATTTTGTTCCTGTTGGATAAAAAACACGGCTTCCAGAGGCATTCTTTGATTCTGGTTGGTGGATTTTCAAAAATCTTCTCCTCTGAAACTGCCGGACCAAATGTTTTGAAACTTCATATAAATGATGACTGGGACCCACTCAACCAACGATCCTCATTTCATGATAATTGTGTTGTAAACATGGCCACAATTGCAGTTTATAGTTACTATAGAAACCCTATTGGAAATCACATTTTCCTCTTCTTGTCTGGAAAAACCAAGGCGATGTGAAAACAAACTTGGCAGGGATAGTCTATGGGAGGTCCTCTACAAACGATGCTCATTTTGTTCCTGTGGGTTGAAAAACATGGCCGCCAGAGGCATTCTTTGATTCTGATTGGTGAATTTTCAAAAATCATCTCCTCTGAAACTGCCAGGCCAAATGTTTTGATACTTCACATAAATGATGATTGGGACCCCCTCTACCAACGATCCTCATTTAATGTTGATCGGGTTGAAACATGGCCGCAATTGCAGCTTATAGTTACTATAGAAACCCTATGGGAAATCACATTTTCATCTTCTTCTCCGGAACTACTGAGCAGACGTGAACCAAACCTGGTAGGGATGGTCTATAGGAGTTCCTCTGCAAACGATCCTCATTTTGTTCCCGTGGGTTGAAAAACATGGCCACCAGAGGCATTCTTTGATTCTGATAGGTGGATTTTCAAAAATCTTCTTCTCTGAAACTGCCAGGCCAAGTGTTTTGATACTTCACATAAGTGATGACTGGGACCCTCTCTACCAATGATCCTCATTTAATGTTGATTGGGTTATAAACATGGCTTCAATTGCGGCTTATAGTTACTATAGAAACCCTATGGGAAATCACATTTTCATCTTCTTCTCTGGAACTACTGAGCCGACGTGAGCCAAACTTCGCAGGAATGGTCTATGAGAGGATGGAAATATGTGGCCACCAGAGGCTATATTCTAATGCTTAACCCAATGCCTCTCCTGTCTGCACGAAGTTCAGTACTGGTAAGGGTTGGTTCCAGTTTTTGCTCCACTGAGAACTGGGAAAAAACCCCAAAAATATTGTGTATACAGTACAAGTCAAAATAAGCTGTAGCATAACTGCAGTAAACTAAGTAGATTGCAGCTTCTGCCCTGACAAGATCAGAATCTGACATCAGTGAGAGCTTTCCAGACAATGATGTCAGCTTCTGGTCTTATCAGTGTTGGAAGAGAAAAGAAACATAGTTTATAGGATTGTCCTACACAACTTATTTTGAATTATACTGTACTGACTTGTACTGTAAAACAAGTGCAACTATAGGTTGATATCTTCAGCTGTAATCTAATTATGTTTGACAAATGTTGACAGATAGTTTAGAAAATCTAGGTTAGTTTGTTTATTATCTTGCAATCATGTCAGCTCAGATGACCGTAATTATTGTATATCTTTTAAAATTCCTGTAACGCTTTACCTATCCAAAAGCTATTTTGAAAGAGAATACTGTCTGAAAAAATTGTAATTTTCAAAATATTTTAACCCTTTTTTACTGATTTTTTATGTTGAAACAGAATTCATAAATGTGTGCATTTTCAAGAAAATCTTCTTTGAAACTACAAGGCCAAATGGTTTGAAAAAACTTAATGTGACTGATGACTGTAACCCCCCCTCTACCAATGATCCTTATTTTAAAATTCCTCGGGTTACTAAAGAAACCCTATAGGAAATCACATTTTCATCATCTTCACTGAAAGTACTGAGCCAATGTCAACCAGACTTAGCAGGCATTGTCTATGAGAGGTTCTCTACAACTGTTACTCATTTTATTCCTGTTGGGTGAAAAAAAGTGGCTGCCAGAAGCATTCTTTGATTCTGATTGGTCAATTTTGAAAACTCTTCTCCTTTGAAACCACAGGGCCAAATGTTTTGAAACTTTGCATGGTTGATAACTGGGACACCCACCACCAACATTCCTCATTTTAATGTTGACCATTTTGCAAATATGGCCACAATTGCGGTTTATAGTTACTATAGAAAAAACCTACAGGAAATCACATTTTCATCTTCTCTCTCGAACTGTTGAGCTGACATGAACCAAAACTTGGCAAGAATGGTCTATAGTAGGCCCTCTACAAACGATCCTCTTTTTGTTCCCATTGGCTGGAAAATATGGCCACCAGAGACATTCTATGATTCTATTTGATGGATTCAAATGTTTTGAAACTTCACGTGATTGAAGACTGGGACACCTTCTACCAATGATCCTCATGTAATTTCGATGTAATGTTGCAAACATGGCCACATTTGCAGCTCATAGTTACCATGGAAAGCCTATGGGAAATCACATTTTTATATGTATTTCCAGGTGAGTGATTACAGGCTCTGTAGAGCCTCTAGTTTTAAATGTGTGCCTCAAAGCACTCTTCAAAAAATAGTGAAATTAAATTTATAACATGGATTCTTTTGAGCATCTACAGGGGCCTTTTATGGGATCCTTTCCCAATGACATTTGGGCATGATGTTTCCCAATTTGTAACCACAGATCCAGCTCCAACAAAAATTTAATGCATATCTGGTGCCCTGAACTTGGCAGTATTAAGGTCTCAGAAAACTAATGGTTTTCTGAGGCCTTATGACTGCCTAGGTCAGGACAGCAGTTGTACGTTAAATTTAAATTGCTGCCCAGCAAAGTCTAAAATTCAAAGGCAAATGACAAGTTCGTTAATAGTATAAGAACAATTTAATGGAGACTACAGAGACTGTAAACATGGTTCCATGTGACTGTTATATAACTTACTTGTAGTATACTTGCAGTTGTTTAGGCCACACAAAGTAGATCTTCTGTTTCTCAGGCCATTATTTGTAAAATTGCATGCGGGCGAGCGGTTTTTTATTTTATTTTTTATTTCAGTAATTACTTTTTTGCCATCAAAAGTTCATGTTCTTGGTTCAAGTTTTAGGCCTCATAATCTATAGAATAGCATGGGTGGTGGTGTATTTCATCCCTTGAGTGCAAGAAGGCTTTGCAATGCTTTAGCACTCAAGGGACAAATTCATCAATTTTTTCAACTTGGGTAAAATATCAGCCATAAACCATTTAATTTTTATTTTTTTTAAGTTTAAATTGGTTATAAAAAGAGAGCATGCGGCAGCCAAAAGGACCATGTGGGAGGGCCGCCTGAGAAACAGATTTTTTATTTTTTTAGGCCTTAGGTATCGGTCTTAATGTTCTCTGCTCAATTCAAAGGTAAAATGTCTCAGCCTTTGTATGGTTTTCCCCATCCAAAACAAATTCCAATTTGGAGCCCCAATCGTGCAAATATTCCCAATGGCATTGGACCCAGGCCCTTTCCAAAAGAGGGCAAAAGAATCCCTGCAGAAAACGAAATTGAATAAAGTATAAATGCCTGAATGTATATTATTGAAATCATGAATGACTTTTATGAAAAAGTATCAATCTTTTGAGCTCCTCACGGACCTCACCTACCATCTGACTTCTGCCTTATGATATTTTCTTAACCTCTTGTTATTTTTTACATCCACATTTAGGTTTTACTTACTTAGCCATCTATTTTGTTTGCTCATTGTTCAAGATATCATGTGAGAGAAATTTATGAAGACAGTCATGTGAGATAATTTCATGGATAGCTCAGTCATTGGTTGATGTTGAAAAAAGTGAAATAAAATAACTCCATGACCTTTGTCAGACAATATTGAATTGGTTAAATTTTTAGTTGCATTGTGGGAAAATTTGCAGGTTGACATTTTTGATATTTCAACTTGGTGTGCAGAGGGTTGACCCTTCATCATATGTAATTACAATATCCAATGAGCACTATTCAAATTTTATTATTGTTTGCAATTTTTTCTCCGTTACACAGCTTATTACCCTCAGTATGAGCTAACGGGAGGAGCACATTGAGTCAGTGGTTTGGGTATTGGATTTCAAACTGAAAGGTCCATGGTTCGATCCCCACCAGGGGCAACAGCATTGTGTCCTTGGACAAAGCCCTTAATCCTAATTGCCTACATAGGGGCACAGTGGCACTGTGTACTAAGGCATACTGCCTGTCGGTGGTACACTTGCCTTCAACCAGTGCAAACCCTGTTTGTGCGGGATTGGTAGATTGAGGAGTATGACATTACTCCCCCTACTTGATGGCTCTCTCAGGGTACTCCAGCTTCCACCACCCATAAAACTGTCTTGACATGAGGTGGCCATGGCTGTTGAAAGTGTCATTAAAACCCAGTCAATCAATAATTAATTTGAGCAAATCCAAAGTTTTCCAGTGGGGAGGGGGGGGGGGTGGGGGGGGGGGTCCCTTGAAACTATGTTTTGGAGGCAAAAAAGGAATTTTTTTTTACAGTCGAGCCCGCTCAGTTGGATATCGCTTAACCCGGATGTCACTTAACCCATAAAGGCCTATTTCTGAATTTTGTGATCTCAGAACAGGTGCCCTTAACATGTCATCATAAGTAGGTCCTGCTGACAATACACAAATTACATAGCCAGTGGCTTCTAGTCAAGTCTTGACTGCCTGTTAAGGTAGCCAAGACTTCTCTAGAACTCACTGTTAAGCTACTGGATGTGTTCAGGCTGTGGTCAGGTGTGAATTCACGACAACTGTCCAGGCCCTTAACGGTTAACTGAATACGTGTGTACTGTGTTAACTCCTAGAGTGCTAAATTATTTTTCAAAGGTGATTTGTAACGTGTATTTTTTTCAAAGCTTCTATTGCTACCAACAAGAGGAGCCTTAGTTTAGCAAGACTTTGTTCATAAATAATTGATTTTTTACAATTTATTGGACAGTGCCTTTTGGTGCACTCCAATAATTGTAACAAAAAAATTGTATTTAAACATCTTTTGTTCTACCACTCAGCAAACATCAAGCTGATGCATAGAGTGTAAAGCCACTAAAGTGGCATTCAGCATAATTCAGTAGAGTCATGGTAGTGGCTTCTAGCACTCAGTCAGTTAATTGAATACATGGTTCAAACACAAAACCATTTATCATCATGATGGTACATATTTGGCCTGTTAATTGCATAATCTCGTTAATTAATAAAAATTCTGTAATTAGCTCACCTGACTGCAAGTCAGTGTGAGCTATTGACATCACTTGGCATCTGGCATCCATCGTCCAGTAACTTTTGGAAACTTGTCTTCTTCTTCACAACCATTAAGCCAAATTCAAACAGTTATGCAGTCACTTCGGCCCCAAGTCATTTCGGCCTCTGGTCACTTCGGCCTCAAAGTTATTTCGGCCCTAGTCACTATGGCCCAGTCACTTTGACCCCTTCGTCATTTTGTCCCCATTTCGAGGGTAGCGATCTATAAAGAGCAACAAATAGTTTATGTTTACAAATAATGGGTAATTACCTTTATTAATTAATGTTCGGACATTTATATTTACACAGTGTACAGAAAAGTTTTACATGGCCTAAAAATTACCATGAGTTTAATTTTACATACATTTAAGGTGTTATGTAAGTAAGAGAAATTTGTTTACTTTGAAATTTCCACCTAAATTCAAATTAAATATACACAAATAATACATCAAAATGAAGGTTGGGATGTATAAAACACGCAAAATATATGCAATCAACTCATTCATTCATGTTGTTATGCACAATTCCTAGTCACCTTCCAGTTTGAGGTTCACGGGGGGTCAGACCGCGTGCCCTACTGCCAGTGCATGCACTCAAACCAAATAACATTAATAATACTGACCCTCGCTTCTGACTCTCGTGGATTCATAAGCAAATAAAATTATTCATGTCGCAAGGGATTTCAAATCCCACAACGTCTCTGTGTGCCTTTAGCATGCTGAAACTTTTCAATCTACTACATGTAGGTATGAAGTAATACCATATATCATATGTATAATTCAATGTTTATTTGAGGTATAAATGTTGAAAAACAATTAAATAAAAAAAATGTTAAAAGTAAAAAGATATTTAATATTTATAGGGGCCGAAATGACTTGGTATGTTGGTGCTGAATTGACTTGAGGCCGAAATGACTGAGGTCGAAATGACTTGGGGTGGAAATGACTGGAATTCATTGAAACATATATTGCACAGATCATCTATGGAGTATATTTCTGTTTTGAAAGCAAATGAAGCAGCTGCCATCATCAGGTTAATGCCCCAAAAGCCTAAAAATCTTTAAAAATCTTCTCATGAACCACCAGAGAGAATGCCTTGATATTTGGTATTGAACATCCTTTGGTGTTGAAGATTAAAGTTTGTTTAAGGGAAGTTGGTAGGTCAATATTTGGGCTCTCTTTGGGAGCATATCCATTTTGGGCTCTGCCCAAAATTTGTATTTCAAGAACTGGTGGGCCAATTTGATCCAACAGAACCCCAGGGGCTAAAAATAGAAAAAAAATTAAAGTACCCATATTTCCCATACCACTCGGAACAGAGAACTGTTTTCTGTTTTTTGGTATGAAGCATCCTTAGGACCAGTAGAATGGAATTAAAAAAAAAATTACCATTGGTTGTGTCAGAATGTTCTGTATATGTCAGCATATTTGCAAAAATTGAAAAAAATGTTTTCTTTATAACCACTGATCAAAATCTTTTGATAATTGATATACAGCATCCATCAGGGGAGAGGGGGGGGGGGGGGGGTGTTTGCAGTTCGGGGGTCAGATACAAGTGTGTTCAAATTAAGCCCCTCGGTTAATATTTGGGCTCAATACAGGAGTCTGAATTTTACCTTAGTGCAATATGGGGGATAATCTTTAAAAATCTTCTTCAGATCCACCAGTCAGATTCTTTTGATATTGGTATACAACATCTTTATGGGGGATAGATTCAAGTTTGTTAAAATCAAGTCCCTGTGTTAATATTTATGTTCCCTATGGGAGCCCAAATTGTAACATAGTACCATGGTTTGTTGAGCAATTACCATGACATCAGACCTGGCATTTTCAGGAGAGCGATTTATTTGCTCGACTACTGCATGCCTTAAAAAATTAAGGAGGTCGAAAATTTGCCGTCCTGGCCTTGGAAAATAATGATTACCATAACAGCCTATTCCTAAACCCCACATCTTTTCAAAACTCTGCTATCTTAGAGGTCTCTGTAAGAAGGCCACACTGCTCCTCCAACACCTCTAGGCCTTGCCGAGAGGCCCAGAGGTGTGGGAGGGGTAGTGTAGCCATCTCATAAAGACTACCTTGTTTGCAGCACAAAATAAAATGTACAAAAGCCCACTTGGCAGAATTTGTTAATCGTAATATTTCATTTTTCCATTTTTAGCCTTTGTAAGCTTAAGGAGAGCTAATGGCTCCCCTCGGCCATGAAAGGGGAATGATTTTTAGCCTTCCTGTATTTTTAAGAATGCCAGGCCTATGACATTCATAGAATTCTGAGCTTTGTCAAGCCAGATATAATAGATTAAGTGCTAGTTTATCTCTATAATACAGAAAAGTAACCATGCAAATCCCTGTTAATTGAACACTCCTGTTAATTGAATAGTTTTCATTGGCAAAATGGCTATTCAATTAATAGGCTTCCACTGTATTTATGATTGAATATGTGTTTTTGCGCATGTTAGGTATAGGGTTAAAATATTCCTCAGAGGCCAATACAAACATCAGGTAAACAATGTATAGCATACAGCCGTACTCAGTTGGTATGACAAGAATTTGTTCAACAATCATCTCTTTTTTTTAAGGTGCAAGATTTACAAGCTTTTTATTTTAATACCTGATCTGACCATACAGAGTAACGTACATGTACATATTAGCTACACATAAGCTTTGTACAAGGAAGTGTATTTGCTTAGCTCTTCTTCTTCATCCAAAGTGTCAATAGTACACTAAATCACTGCATTCTTCTTCCCACATGAAACTGAATCAGGTATCAAATTACAATAATATATAATACTAGTTTGGCTTTAATAGAAAGGGTTCTTGTTTTCCATCTCCCAATTGTCTGACTTGAAACTTGGTTTGCTGAATAATTTTTATTGGGACAGCTTTTGGATTAGTTTAAAAAAAAAACTTTTTCACGTTTTTTCTTCATTGCGATGTTGTTGAAATT
Source organism: Pictodentalium vernedei (assembly GCA_031216915.1). Lineage (NCBI taxonomy): Eukaryota > Metazoa > Mollusca > Scaphopoda > Dentaliida > Dentaliidae > Pictodentalium > Pictodentalium vernedei. The sequence continues at coordinate 152,623,671 of CM062292.1, forward strand.
CTCTTGTCACAATACAGTACCACTTGAAATAAGTTGTTGGATAAACGCATGGAAACTTACACTTCTTGATTCATAATACATGTACTGACCTTTGGCATTGATTAAAATCTTAGAAAACTAAATCTTAACCCTCTGCACACAGACATTGAAATACTAGAGCTGAAACTGTTAACTGATTAATCAATTAATCAATGATCCATATCCTGATCAATCAAAAAAGTAATTGAATGATTAACCATTAATTTTGAACTAGTGTATTAAATAGATTAACAAAGAAACAACTTGCTCCAAAACAGGCAAACATTGTCCCATTGACTCACATCAATTATATGAGAGAGAGAAAAGCATGCAAGTTATACTTCCATGATCGTTACGCTATCTCAGTATCTGGAAATGGACATTCTTAACCCTTTACCCAATTTAGCTATCAGACGATACTTGAAAAATAAATTCTTGAATTACCAAAAAATTTCAATTTTTGTCTAAAAAACATAGCTTATGACCCTCACTAGAATGAGCAGAATATGCACGTTCATATGAGAGGGTCGTAAGCTGTTTTTGAAACAAAAATTGAAAACATAATAAAATTTGAATGGAGATGTTTGTATATAGCTGTCTGGTTTGGTCAGTTACTTAGTTAAAGGGTTAATGCTGTAAATCATCAGTGGTACACCAGTTATTCAGCTACCTCTTAGAACAAATGATTAATCAGTTAACCAAGGTTAATCCATGTGATTAATCATTCAAGAAAACCCTTTGACCATTTTAGCTCTATGAAATAACCAACTTCAGCTGCAAATTTTCTCTGGTATTGTCAGTGGAGGAAAAATAAAGGGCAATTTTCTTCACAGTATTTGGAGAGTGGGTATTCACCAAAACACCCACACGGTGGAGTTTCCACCCAGACTAACTCAAATTCTGTGAGCAAATCGGCAAGATACAAGCAATGTTTCATTGAATGGACCTGAAGGTTCTTTGTCAAGGTGTGTTACCTGAAACATTAACTGGTTGAGAGGTACATTATTTTTGGTGGTCTGAATTTGTTAATCAAAATTTGTTGTATTAAAAATTATTATTACCACTCAATCTAGAAGTTACTAGTCGATTAACATAAGTTTGGAGGCCCGTTAGAACTCCATAACTTCAGTGACGTCATTCGACGGAGCCAGGCCATGGGCGATAATATTTTTAGATTCCATGGTCTAATGAATTACTCCCATTCGGATGACGTCCCTTTGTATTTCTGAACTGAAGTCGAATGCACGATCAAAACAGAAATATCTTACCGGCTGTAGTGATTATTTCTTCCAGCAGTTCCCTTGTGCGGTTAGCTGTAACAGGGAGTAGTAATAATAATAATAACATGATTGTTGTCAGGCATCATGATTCATTAATGGCCCTGCAGCATTGATGAACAGCCCTTGGGCTTCGTCTCGGGCCTTTAATAAACCCTCAGGCTGTTTATCATTGCTGCAGGGCCGCTAATGAACAATAATGCCCTCCAAAATCATGTTATTATTATATTGAAGAGTGCCCATGGGCACTCTTCAATAATTTGCGATAAAACATGTTTAGATAATTAAAATATTATTTGCGTTTAACTGAATATGAAACATGAACAAGGAAATGTTGGCTTTTGCTCGTGATACCCTCATTTTTTTGAAAACCCTGATAGTGACATCTAGCGCTCAAACAGTTAAATGTATACTTCTTAACCCTTTACCCAATGAAATGGCCAAAACCGGCCAGCGCTATTCACAAAAATCGGCAATTAATTTTCATTATTTTTAAAAAATTTTTGTCTCAAAAACATAGGTTATGACTCCTCTTTGGAACGAGCTCAATGAGCTCGTTCCAAAGAGGGGTCATAACCTATGTTTTTGAGACAAAAAAATGAAAAAAATGAGTTATTCAAGAATTTTGTTAACAAGTGTCGTCTGCTTTTCATGTTAAGTAAAGGGTTAATAGAGAGCCAATTATTGCTAGCATGAAAACTTCACTTCACAGATGTTGTACTGATCAATAGTTATTAGGGTTTAATAATACTTTCTACAGCCAGCGTCATATCATGCCAGACAATTTTATGGGTGGAGGAAGCCACAGTTAGACTTTCCCATGTACTAACGTGGTACAGTCAGAGTTAGCAGTGGTTGGAGACAGGTGCACCAACGATATGCACTTGGACTGAATTATAGTACACAGCACCACCATGCCCCTGCCCCCACATGGGCAATCAGGACTAAGGGTCTTGCCAAAGGACACAGTGTAGATGGCGTGAGTCAGGATCAAATTGTGGATCTTTCAGTTTAAAGTCCAATGCCCTATCCAACGAACCACTGTACTACTCCCTGTTGTACTAATAATCTACTCAATATGCTCTAGGGCACAGACAACTTTGTATTTCTATAGCTTATTTCAGCTACATGTAGTACATTCTCAAATGAGACAATCATGTATTAAAATAAATTCCTACCTAAAGTTCAAGGAGAGGGAGGGGTTGTTATTAAAACAAATGTGAGTGCATAATGTAAGCATAATGAAAGTGTGACCAATGAATGGAGAAACGAATGATCATGATGTTTAAGAACAAATTGGTAAACATATGAAATTATACTTGTGCATGAACTTCCTAAGCTTCTTATTTTGCATTGACCGTTGAAAATATACAGTACAGTGATCACAAAAGTTCTCTCTTTACCCGTCAGAACAAGAATGTAGTCAAGATTATGGGGTAGCCTTCACATTTTTTTTAGGGGTGGGGGTGGGGGGGGGGGAGGGGCAGGCCTGAAAATAAGCAGTCTGAAATTTACAGAATGAGGTTCCCAGAGGGCAAATTTGATTATGCTATCCCTTACAGTGGGCCAATTTATCCTCTGGATACCTCTTTCTGTTTAGTTTTGAGACCCTGATTCTGATTGAGGTTCACAGAGGCTAAATTTAGTGATGCTACCCTGATGTTCAGGGTAGCATCACTAAATTCACCCTCTGGGGACCTCATTTTGCAGATGACAGTCTGCTTATTTTTTGGCTGGGGGGTGGGGGGGGGGGGGCAAACATGATATTTGGAAGCTGTTGTGGAAGGGTTGGGAGTCTCCTCTAGTCTTAACTACAACGTTTTGGTCATTAACCCCTCCACAGAGGTTTCCTAGTTACGACTAGGCCTCTCCTACCCCTCCAAGAATATTTTGCAAAATGCAATGCTCTTAGTGTGAATCTGAAGCATTTGTAGCATGTGTAGCTTTATATTGGAGACCATTTTAGGTCTCTATATGTTATGTGAAAGTTTGGGGGAGAGGGGCAGCAAACATATTAGGGGGCCAAGGGAAGTGGGATGAGGGGTAATGACCAGATGGTCCTAATTAGTATTAGGTTTACCACCCTCCACCAAGAAAGTTTTGCAAAATGCCATGCTCTATGAATGGATCTAAGGCATTTAAAGAGTGTGTAGCCCTGTATGACCATTTTAGGTCTCTATATCTTATGAGAAAGTATTATTCGGCCAATGTTTTTTTTTTTGGGGGGTGGGGGGGGGGGGGGGTGGCAACAGTGGTCAGCCTGGCAGCTGATTTTAGGGAGAAGTGACTTCTCCCTCCAGAGACTTTAGGCAGAAGTCAGGGGTCAGGAGGGAGAAGTCAGTGAACATGAGGGAGACGTGACAGAAAAGATAAAAATTTTGGCCATTTCACATCATTTAACATTTAATGTAATCTGTAAACCTGTGAACCATATTGTTCGTAAATATTAAATTGTTTTAGTTTACTGGAGAATGCCTCCAGGCATTCTCCAGGAAACTAAAACAATTTAATATTTAAGAACAATGTGTATTTAACACTGGTGACGTATCTGTAAAACAGCTACTCAAAGTGATAGCCCAAAAGTATTCAAAAGAGAACATTCCAAGACATAATGCACAGTATCTGTAGCATAACACTACAGTTTTTAGTGATTTTCTTATTCAGCATGTGTTTATTGTACTGTATCAAATGAGGGGAAAAAGACAACTAGAAATATCTAATAACATGGTTTTATTCATATATTAACACATTATTCATAGATCCAGTCGCCCACTCAGCTGACCCCTGGGTGGCAAGGCAAACACATTTTAAGGTTGGGGCAAGTCCCCTGATTCCCAGCTCCCCCTCCTGGCTATGCCACTGCAACAGAATGTGATACTGTCGTGGCACCCTTACACCAGTGAGCCAAATAATTTTTTTCAAATCAAGACTGAATCAAGGAAAAACAAACAGAAAAACACCCGAGATTCAATGTTTCACATTTTTCAACATCTGGCATTTATATTGAAAAGTTATATCTTTACATCTGCAGTTTCAGAAGAAATGAACTGCAGTGCAACTACTAGAAAAAACTTCTTCTCTTGGGACAAACCAAATAAGTTCCGAGAACTTTCCAAAAACAATATCAAGGACTGGTGTAATTTTAACAGTATTGTAATTACAAAATTTACAAACAATTGGTTTCTGGATGATAACTTGATAATGGTTCAACCAGTGTTCATGAATCTTCATAGGTAGGTTGGTGTTGGGGAGAGGAAGAACCCTATTAATTTTGGACTTGCTTGGTCAAAGGTCAAGGTCACAGTGACCTTGAACATAGTAAATTGTAAACAATTGGTTTCTGGATGATAACTTGACTATGGTCCAACCCACATTCATGAAACTTCATATGCAGGTTGGCCTTCATGAGAGGAAGAACCCTATTTATATTTGACTCACTAGGTCAAAGGTCAAGGTCAGTGACCCTGAACATCGTAAATCAAAACAATTGGTTTCCAGATGATAACTTGATAATGGTTCGACCCATGTTCATGAAACTTCATAATTAGGTTGGCATCAGTGAGAGGAAGAACCTTATTTATTTTGGACTTGCTAGATAAAAGGTCAAGGTCACAGTGACCTTCAACATAGTAAATTGTAAACAATTGGTTTCCGGATGGTAACTTGATAATGTTTTGACCCACATTCATGAAACTTCATAGGTAGGTTGGCATCAGTGAGAGGAAGAATCCTATTTATTTTGGACTTGCGAGGTCAAAGGTGAAGGTCACATTGACCTTCAACATAGTAAATTGTAAACAATTGGTTTCCAGATGACAACTTGATAATGGTTTGACCCACATTCATGAAACTTCATAGGTACGTTGGCATCAGTGAGAGGAAGAACCCTATTTATTTTGGACTTGCGAGGTCAAAGGTCAATTTCACATTGACCTTGAACATAATAAATCATAAACAATTGGTTTCCAGATGATAATATGACAATGGTTCCACCTACGTTCATGAACCTTCATAGGTAGGTTGGTATTGGTGCAAGAAAGAGCCCTATGTATTTCAAAATCACTAGGTCAAAGGGCAAGGTCACAGTGACCCTTCACATAGTAAATGTAAACAATTGGTTTCTGGACTATTAAGTTGATAATGATTAAACCCCCTTTTGTGCTGTCACAACTCGACATTTGATCGGTGATCCTATCTGCATTTTTAGCTCAACTTTGATGGAAGTCAAATTTGAGGTTATGCCATGGCCCGTCGTCCGTCTGTCTATCCATCTGTCCATCAACAATTGTTATCACCTTGGGACGAGAACGAGTGTTTCTGGGTGCAATCCAAAATTCAAGATGACTGCCAGTGGCCATTTTGTACCGAAATTAGGTCCAATCAGTTTTTTGTCAACTTCTATACGGCTCGTATTTATGAACTGATCTTCATGAAACTTCTTGGGTACCTTTGTTATCACCCTGGGACAGGAACAAGTGTTTTTTTTGTGCCTTTGTTATCACTGTGCTATGAGAACACATATTTTGGGGTTCAGTCAGACCCACTCTGGGACTCAAAAGATTTCTTTTCTAGTTTTGCATCTGACTGTCGCCCACTTTTACAATACTTTACCTATACATTTGTTACAGGCTACGGTCAGTATTTATGTACAGACCATTACAAGAATGGTCTGTCCTTCGTGAACATGGTGTTTGTACCTGCCCCTCCTAAACTGCTGAACCAATTTTAGTTAAATTTGAGGTGACTGCTTGTTCTGACACCACATTTTGTTTTTTTTTCAACATGCCCAGCCCCACAGAGAGGGGGCGGGGGAAAATACTCCAAATTTTTAAAAAATCTTCTCATGAACCAGTGGATACAATGACTTGATGTTTAGTATGTAGCTTTCTTTTGAGGTGTAGAATCAAGTTTGTTCAAACTAAGTTTGTGGAGCAATAGTTGCCTTTGTAATGGAAGGGGCAATATTTTTAGCCCCACCCAAAATTTCTATTTTCTGAACTGATGGTCCGATTTGAACCAAATTTGGTATGTGGTATTATTGAGTCATAAGTACTTGATTCATGCAAAAATTGCTTTTTCCCCTGTCCCTGTGGGAACCCCAGGAGCTAAAAATAGAAATATTTTCAAATGCCCTTATTTCTCAAACCACACTGAACAGATCTGTTATTTGGTATGAAGCATCCAGTACAATTGACTGGTAAAAAAGAAATCACCATCGGTTGTGTCAGGGTGTTCTGTAAGGGGGGCATCGAAAAAATGCTGAGTCAGCATATTTGCAAAAAGTTAAAAAAAATTCAAAGTTAATTTCAGAATCTTTTGATATTTAGTTTTCAACATCCATATGGGGGGTCAGATACAAGTTGGTGAAAATGAAGCCCCTTGGATCGTATTTGGGCTCAATACAAGAGCCCAAATTTTTAACTTAGGCCAATATGGGGAATAATCTTTAAAAGTCTTACTCTTCAGAACCACCAGTCAGATTCTGCTTGGTGCACATCATTGTTATGAGGGTCAGATTCAAGATTGTTCAAGTCAATTCCTATGGAAGCTCAAATTTTAACCCTTTACCCAACGTAACGTCCAAAACCGGCCAGCGCTATTCACAAAAATCACCATCCAATTTTCATTATTTTTTTCACTTTTTTTCTCATAAACATAGTGTATGACCCCTCATTGGAACAAGCTCAATGAGCTTGTTGTAATAAGGGGTCCTAAGCTAGGTTTTTGACGCAAAAAATGAAAAGAATTAGTTATTCAAGAATTTTATTTGCAGTTGTCATCTACCTTTCATGCTAGGAAACGGGTTAACTTGTGCAATACAGGGGATAATCTTTAAAAATATTCTTCAGATCAACTCGTCAGAATCCTTTCATATTTGGTATACAACATCTCTAGGGGATTAAGATTCAAGATTGTTCAAATCAAGTTCCTGGGTTAATATTTAGACTCCCTATGGGAGCATGAATTTTAACTTAGTGCTATATGATGAGGGAATTTCTCTAAAAATCTTCTTCTTCAGAACCATTTATTAAAATCTTTTAATATTTGATATACAACATCTCTAGGGGGGGGGGGGGGTGGGGGGGGTGGAGGGGGGGTGGGGGTTGATTCAAGTTTGTTCAAATCTGGTCCCTGGGTTAATATTTGGGCTCCCTCTGGTAGCCCAAATATTTACTTAGCGCAATATGAGGAAATTCCTTTCAAAAACCTTCTTCTTCAGATCCACCAGTCAGAATGCTTTTATATTTGGTATATACAACATCTCTATGAGTGTCAGATTCAGATTTGTTCAAATTTCATGTCTGGTTAATTAATACTTGGGATCAGTGGGGGCCCAAATTTTAACTTAGGGCAGTATGAGGAATAATTTTAAAAAATTTTTTTCTTGTTCTGATCCACCACACAGAATCTTTTGAAATTTGGTTTGCGGCATCCTTATGGAGGTCAGATTAAGTGTGGTTCAAATAAGTACCTGGGTTAATATTTGGACTACCAAGTTTTCTATTAGTGAAAATCTGAGCATTATTTCTGTGGTAGCATCACAATACTTGAAAAAAATCCGCTTGCTTTGACAGCAAAGTTATAAATAAATAATTAAATAACTTCATTTCTCTGTTGTGTCAACTAGCCAGAGATGGTAATAACATCTTTTAACAACTTTAGTCAGGTGAATGCCTCAGGCCCCATCAGTTTTTTTGTACAGAACTTCTGTATGAAAGTTCTGATTTGAATAAATTTTTGTAGAATGTGAAGTAACATGGAATAATCACATATAATACATTTTTTTTTCTCGTGCAGAAATTATGCAAATTATATGAACTTTGATTTATTCAGTTCTACTTATACACAGTAAATGGACATGTCAATGCAGCTCGGGCTAGGGGCTGTATTTATGAACCGATCTTCACAAATCTTCTTGGGTACCTTTGTTATCACCTTGGGATGAGAACGAATGTTTTGGGGTGCAGACAGAAATTCAAGATGGCTGCCAGGGGCCATTTCTGTACCAAAATTAGGTACAATCAGTTTTTTGTACAGGACTTCTATATGAAGGTTCTGATTTGAATAAATTTTTGTATGAATGTTTTGTAACATGGAATACATCACATATAATACATGTTTTTTTCTTGTGCAGAAATTATGCAAATTAGATGAACTTTGATTTATTCAGTGCTACTTATACACAGTAAGTGCACATGTCAATACGGCTCGGGCTAGAGGCTGTATTTATGAACCGATCTTCACAAAACTTCTTGGGTGCCTTTGTTATCACCTTGGAACAAGAATGAGTCTTTTTGGGTGCAGACTGAAATTCAAGATGGCTGCCAGCAGCCATTTTATACCGAAATTAGGTGCAATCAGTTTTTTGTACAGAACTTCTAGGACTACGTTTGTTATCATCATGGGATGCTAATGAGTGCTTTTGGGCTTGGCCCAAAATTCAAAATGCTTGTCGGCAATCATATTTACGGGAATTGTGTGGATTACATTTTTTGTACAGAACCTGTAAAGAAGGTTTTTTATGTCAGTAATGTTTGCTATAAATTTATTGGGTGCCTTTATTATCACTGTGGTATGAGAACAAATATTTTTGGGTTCAGTCAGACCCACTCGGGGACTCAAAAAGGGAGATAATTAAAAATCTTTTCCAAAAACACCAGACAAAATAACGTTTCTTGAATTCAGCATCCCTGGGATGTGTATATTCAGGTGTGTTGAAGCCAAGTTCCTGTGTCAATATTTGGTGTTGTTTGGAGAGGGTAAACATTATTAGCACAACCCGATTTTCTATTTCTAATGAGAAAAATAAAACCTCCTTACCCATGGGAACCTTATGAGCTAAAGATAAAAAATTCAAACACCTATATTTTAAGAAGGTCTGGACAAATATTTATTAATTAGTATGAATCAACCTTAGAAAGGGTTTGAATCAAGCAGGCCAAAACAATTGCCAACATTTGTCTTATGGTGCACCATACAAGGATCCCCATTGTAACATTAACACCATGGAGATTTCTTTTCTAGTTTAGCATCTAACTGTCACCCACCTGTACAATACTTTACCTGTACATTTGTTACAGGCTATGGTCAGTATTTATGTACAGACCTTTACAATACTTTACATGTACCTTTGTTATCAGGTCATTATCTAGATGTTTGTCATTGCTGTGTCACATACTATACATGTACATGTCTTACACATGTTGAGCTACAATGTCATTGACACTTTCATTTAAGTTTGCATTGGTTATAAAATGAGAGCATGCAGCAGCCAAAAGGACAATGCAGGAGGGCCTGCGAAACATATTTTTAACTATTTTAGGCCTTATGTAAAGGGTTAGAATATTTTTGAATGATTAATATATAAGTAAATATAAGTAAATACTATCAAATACTTTGCAAAAACTTTATGTTTTGATTTGTTTTCAAATTTTTCAGCATGGCAAAAGAGATAAAGCCAACATCATGTACAACACATCATTGGGAGTATTGTTTGGTGTTAAGAAGTATTCTGAGAGATTAACTAAGATCTGTGAAGATAGGTTAGTATCACATCAGATCTCATTCTGTCCTTACTTGGGCATGTTATCAGTAATTTTCAGTTGACAAAATTTCTTAAATCTTATTCAAGCATAACTGTTATTCATCAGATAGTTGCATCGAAGTACTTAATTCTACGAACTGCACCTCTGAAGAAATCAGCGACACTTGTCTTTTTCAAATTTCCCGGATGCCACAGAATTAAGAAAGGATGCTGGTTTTGTTTACAATGGCATGGTGGGGATTCGAGTGATGTGCGTGGTTCAGTATTGTTTCGTTAGGCGGTTGGTGCCGAAGGAAACTCTCTCGGCATGGATTCGAACCCCCACCATGCCATTGATAACTATTATTAATCCTTCAAGTGAGATCCATTATCATTTCAAAAACAATGATGTTTTCATATCATCTGAAAACTTACCTTTGTGTCATGTGGATGTTGGCTAAATACTTTTGGAAGTATATATTTGGATAAGGGCTTAAAAAGTTAGATGTTTTGGCTGCTGCATGTTGTCTTTTTATTACTAATGCAAACTTAATTAATTGGTATATGTCAAATAAATTATCCAAATTAATAAAATGGATAAAATAACCCACTGTAGATTATGAGGTTTAAACCTGAACCTCTTTGGGTAAAGAAATACAAAATTTTTTAAAAATATAAAACTACCCGCCCACATGAAACAGAAGATCTACTTTGTGTGGCCTAATAGTACAGCATCTACAGGCGTAAGAATCTAGTTTGTTCAAATCAAGTCCTTTGAATAATATTTGGGCTCCCTATTGGAGCTCCAATTTTTACTTGCTACAATATGAAGAATATTCTTTAAAAAATTTCTTTTCACGAACCCACAATCAGAATTTTTTGATGTATGGTACACACCTTTCTTAGGGTAGTCAGATTCAAGTTTGGAAAAATCAAGTCTCTGGGGTAGTATAATATTTGAGTTCCATATTGGAACCCAAATGTTAACTTAATACAATATGAGGAATAATCTTTAAAAATCTTCCTTCTCTAGAACCACTAGTCAGAATCTTTTGATATATGATATATAGCACCTTTACGGGGACACATTCATGTTTGTTCACATCAAATGATTTGATTCATATTTGGGTTTCCTTTTGGAGCCTGAATTTTTACTTGGTGCAATATGGGGAACATTCTTTAAAAATCTTCTTTTCATGAACAAGCAGTTAGAATCTTTTAACCCTTTACCCAACGTAACGGCCATAACTGACCAGCACTATTCACGAAAATCGCCAATTAATTTTCATTATTTTTTCATTTTTTGTCTCAAAAACATAGGTTATGACCCCTCGTTGGAACGAGCTTGTTGAGCTCGTTCCAACGAGGGGTCATAACCTATGTTTTTGGAACAAAAAATGAAAAAAAATAGTCATTCAAGAATTTTTTTTGCAAGTGTCGTCTGCTTTTCATGTTAGGTAAAGGGTTAATACATGGTCTTTACCACCCCTAGGGGAGTCAAATTCAAGTTTCTTAAAAGCAAGTTACTGGGTTAATATTTGGGCTGCTTTTTGGAGCCTGAGTTTTAACTTAGTCCAATATGAGGAATAATCTTTAAAAATTTGCTTCTTGAGATACATTCAGAATCTTTTGATATTTGGGATTCAGCATCCATAGAGGGTTCAGATTCAATTTGTTCAAATAAAGTCCCTGGGTTGATATTGTGTTCCTTGTGAGGGGTAGGGGCAAATTTTAACATAGTTCTACATTGGTAATATTCTCAAAATCATCTCCTGAACCACCAGTCATCTTTTGATATTTGGTATACAACATCCTTGGGTGGAGAGTGGAGGGACAATTTTCAGGGTTTTGTTCAAATAAGGAGCCTGGGTTAATATATGGGCTCCATATGGGAGATCTAATTTTAACTTGGTGCAAAAGAGGAATATTCTTTGAAATCTTCTAGAGAATCACCATTCAAAATGTTTTGATACTTGATAATTGACACCCTAGCTGGGCTCAGATTCAAGTTTGTTCAAATTAAATCTCTAGATTCATATTTGGGATCCCTATGGGGTCCCAAATTTTAACTTAATGTAATATGGCAAATAATCTTTAATAAAATCTCTTTCAGAATCTATTGGTGTTTGGTATATGACATCCTGGGAGTGGAAGGGAAGGGGTCAGATTCAAGTTTGTTCAAGTTAAGTCCCTGGGTTGATATTTGGACTCCCTGTTTTGCATTACTGGGAAATCTTGGCATTTTTTCTGTGGTAGCGTCCCAATACTAGAAAATGAAAATCTGGCATGAACAACATTATAAATAAGTAAATAACTTTATCTATTGACTAAAGTGAATTTTTTGATTTGATTGGTTCATAGATACGTGGTATGAGACCATATTCATTGAAACCCACGATACGTCCGCCCAGCCACTGACAAATTTCCCATACCTAGTGGAAGCCTCGTTCCGAAATCTACAAATTGTCCATACCCCATAGAAGATGCATTCATCGAAATGTGGAGTTCATAAGCTATGTTTTTGAGACAAAAAGGAAAAAAAGAAATTCAATAATTTTTTTATACTAGTCATATCGGCATATTTTCACAAAAACTCTTTTGAACAAAAATTCCACAGAAACCTGTATGGCTCAACAATGAAAGATAAAAGATCTCATGCTGTGTGTGTTCACACATGAAATAGATTGTACTTCTCAAACGGAAAGTCAATAGATAAATTTGTTACCCCGTGTCTGATCACGTGGTGCAGGTTTTTACCTGCCCGAAGCCAGCCGTATCCCATTCGGCCTTCGGCCTCATGGGATACGGCTGGCTTTGGGTAGGTAAAAACCCGTACCACGTGATCAGGCACGGGGTAACTAATATTATTCCTCTGCAGTGATAACTAACCATTGTTTCGGATTAACTCTTAACCCGCTGAGTATTTTCAAGATATTTTTTCATCAAATCTAGTCATGGCTGCTGTAAAACAGTTATGACTAGAGTTGATGAAAAATTAATCTAAATATAACAAGAAATAATTAGTGAAAAAATCCATTAAATTTACAGGGGAAAATATGTTTAAATATGCCCAAATTATACTTATATCAGTGACAAGAGAAACCCTGTGCCGGGCAGGAATATCCGCCAGCAGCATGCAAAGAGGTAATTCATTCTTGAATCAGCTTTGGTTAGGTGGGCACCTCAGTCCCCATAGGGCCTCTTGTTCCTGGTGTCATTACTAGCGATTGTAGGTAGGTTCCTTTCAGTTAATCAGTTACCAGCATTCTGGCAAATCCCACATAGCTGTCATGTACGAGCAATAACAAAAATTGAAATTACTAATGCATCCCATTTTTCTAGTTCTTGTAGTACATTAAGATGCATTTTAAATGTATGATGTATATATTGCAATGCAAAATGACTGAATTTATATTAAATGGCCATATAATGATGCCACTGCCCAGCAGTGCTCTTGTTAAATAATGTAATTGAATGTGTTGAGGCAGTCAAGAAATATGATGTCCATGTTTTCACTTTTTCCTTGTTGCCCACAGGAATATTACAGTCAACATGAGAACAAATCTGGTAGAAGTGAAACCAGACAAAAAAGAAGCTGTGTTTGAAAAGTTAGACAGTGACCCACTGGAAACAGAGACATACAATGTAAGCTGAAATTATTGCATACAAATTTCATTTTCTTAAAACAAGCTTTTTATTATACTCCCACTCTCGAGGAGAATGAGGAGGGTGGGGGTTGGGGGGTACTGGATTACATGTGTCCATCTGTGCATCTGTCCATCCATCCATCCATCCATCCATCCATCCATCCATCCATCCATCCATCCATCCATCCATCCATCCATCCATACAACTGTGCATCCATCCATCTGCAGCAATATCTCTGCAATGAATGGATGGATTTCAATGAAATTTGGTATGAGGGATCCTTGTGACAAGCTGCTCCTTCACATGTTCTAAATATGTTGCTACATATTTTCACCAGAGTTACAGTCTTTACCTTACTTATGCTTCATCGGTCCAGTACTGCAGTGGAGGTATACATGTAATTGTCTTCATGGAAAGGATGATCAGTGATCGACTTGTCTGTTTTCTGGAATCAAACAACCTACTAGCAAATGTTCAATGTGGTTTCAGAAGCCAGAGCAGCACTGTGAATCATCTAGTTAGACTTGAAACGTTTATAAGAAATGTCTTTGCCAGGAGAAAACATGTGGTCGGCATCAAATTTGACCTATGAAAAGGCATATGATACAACTGGAAGTATGGGATCTTAAAAGGTCTTTTTAACATGGGGTTGAGAGGGCATATGCTAATATTTTAAATGATTGTCAATTTCAAGTTTGTGTTGGATGATCCTCACGAGCAAGAATTGGGGGTTCCTCGGATTAGTATATTATCAGTTATCCATTTTTCTGTGAAAATTAATAGCATCAATGAAGCAATTGAGAAAATGGTAGATTCTTCATTATATGTTGATGACTTTTTAAACTGCTACAGCAGCAAAAAAGAGAATGCCATTTGAGCGTAAACTTCAGCTGTGCTTAAATTAAATTCAAAAATGTGCCACAGAAAATGGTTTCAGGTTGCCAAAGACCCAAACAAATTGTACTCATTTTTTCAAGCTTCGAAAGAATCACTTTGATCCAGAATTGAAAATAGATGGGAGTACAGAGGAGCCTACTTAATTGGATATCTCTTAATTGAATAACCCTGTTAATTGAATATAATTTCCCAACACAAAACCATTTACCATACCTCCAGTACAAATTTGACCTGTTAATTAAATATAGGTCATAGAGTAAACTCCTGTTAATTGAATAAAAAATCTTGTAACTGGTTAAGAAATTACCCTGACTCTTCTCAGTTTTTCTTTGTTTATAGACCTATTTGGCCTCAGTACATCCAATACATCATTTAATCTATTTTATATTGTTTGACAGAGCTCATTGAGCTCTGTCAAACAATATATAATAGAATAAATGTTAAGTTTATCTCTAGAATACAGGAAAGTGACACAATCTGTGTTAATTGAATACTCCTGTTAATTGAATAATTGAATAAGTTCCATTGACAAAGTGGCTATTCAATTAACAGGGTTCCACTGTACCATTAAAGTTGTTAAAGAAGTGAAATTCTTAGGTTTATTGTTTAACCAGAAAGTGAATTTCACTTCTCATATAAAACAAGTAAGAAGGAGATGTAAAACCTCCTCAAGGTAGTTGGTAGCACTGATTGGGGTGCTGACCAAAAAGCATTACTCCATCTGTATAGATCACTAATTACATCAAATTAGATTATGGCTGTGTGGTTTACTCTTCTGCAAGAAAGTCATATCTTAAACCACTTGACGCTATTCACAGTAGTGGTATTAGAATTAGCCTGGGTACATTTAGAACATCACTAAGAAATTAAATGCTTGTTGACACAGGGGAGGCTTCTATTGAGAAACACAGAATTAAAGGGTTTGTGCATATAACTATATTTCCAAGATAATTTGTAGAAGTACACTTCATACCAAAGTCCCCCAAAATACTGAGGTCATTTTAATGTTACCTCAATATATATACCTGTTAAATCATTGCAGAACTGGTGCAGAATATCACGTTCAAACAGGAGTACATAGGGGATTGCTGTTTTGTCATTGTAGCCACACACACCTCAGTATCTCAGGCTAAAACCATATACCTCCACCTTTACATAACAAAGTGTGTGTATGATATGCTTAGTGAGGTTACATGGTAATTTAAATCATCAGTAGCAAAATTTTCATTAACGAAGCACCAGGTTGTAGCCGGTGCTACATTAATTAAATCTTTGATGATTATTCCTGTAATTAGTGTTTGGTGTCAAATATTATTGCATCCATGGAAATATTATACACCTGTGGAAAGTGACCAGTCCATTGCTGCAGTGCTGTATGTATTTTGTTATGTTGGATCAGTATTTATATTTTTATGCCCCTGCCAATTTGGCAAAGGGGCATTAAGTGTTATTTTTCCTTGTCCGTCCGTACGTACATCTGTTCCGAATATGGTTTCTGGACGATAACTTTAGTTTGACTAAACGAAAGGAAACAAAATTTTATACATAGGTTTATAACCACATACTACTACAGGTTGGGATTGATAGTGGGCTTGCTCCGATATATTTTGGCAGAGTTATGGCCCTTTTCTGACTTAAAAGATCATAAAGCGGGGGCATTAGTGTTCTGAGTACACATTTGGTGGCCTTCTGCATTGGTGCTATGGTTTAATGGAGATAAGATTAGATAAGATATTTATTAATTTAATATCAACAAAGATAAATGACTAGAAACTCATGCTTGGCAATAGGGGGGGGGGGGGCATAGCCACCCTTGGCGTTGCACTTGTTAATCATATAAATTCATACTTTGTATAAAAAGATATTGATAAGAAGCACATAGTAGATGTACGCCAGCACACTGAGGCATGTATCAGTGTATCAAAGTACCTTATCCTGATAGCCCAAAATAATTCAACACTCTACTAGTACCAGTTAAAACAAACTACTGTCACTACTATTAGATGGCAATAGATGTATACATTGATTGCCCAATATTGCTGTTCAAACTGTCTGACAGTGACACAGAAGGGATACTATTTACCTAAAAGCTTGAACTCCTCCGACTAGTCGACTACACAATTGAGAGTTGACTACTGGTTTGCCCAGAGTCGACATCGACTAGTCGACTAATCATTTGAGTACTAACTTTTAGTGGCTTTATGCTGTATGCATCAGCTTGTTTTCTCCGCTGGAGAAAAAAAATTGTTGAGACAGAATTGCTTTCTTGTAATTTATTTATGAACAAATTCTTGCTAAACAATGGCTTACATATCTGGTAGCAAGGTATCTTTGAAACAAAATACTTCTGTTCCAAATCATTTTTGAATAATAATTTAGCACTCTACCAGTTAATAAATACAGCTACCTACCTCAGATCCCCAAAAATGACTTTTGATTCTCAGAGACTGCCGTACTGATTTTTTTCGTGTTCATTTGTACATTTTTTTGGTATTTCTCAAATATCACCGCTGGTTGTTGAAAATAGGAAACATAGATGCGTAAAGTTGCAAATTCCTGGAACAGTTTCAATGGGATCTAGAACTAAGAAGCATGAAATCTAATACTGGGGAGTTGGTTTCAATAATGGTTTATCTTTTAAAATAACCACAAACAAACAACAGATACAGTGGAATTGACTTTTGTTGAAAAGTATGAGTAAAACTTTCCACAGTTTCTGAAAATACGAACTTGTTGAATTGAATGAAATGAACATGTGCGTTTGTGTATACAAGCCTCCGAGTGAAAATGTCACTGTTTGGGATATATTTCTGACAAAAAGTATACATGCCTTGAGTGATGTCCTCAATCGAGACATTTTGTCGGTTACTTCAACGGTTGTACTTTATTATGCCTCTCCTGCTTTGCATTTTAATATCAAAATTTAAAAAAAAAAATGCATCTCTGTATAACATTAGTTCAGTGATCTGAACGTAGTGGCTACCCCACTAGGTGGGGTATTTGCTATGTTCAGATCGCTGAACTATATTATTCATAGTCCCGATGGTCATAAAAAAAATTAAAATCCTCCCTCCCTCACTGATTTGAAAAAAAATTCTCAGAGAATCAAAACTCTTTTTTTACGGCTTTATGTTCTTGAATCCAGGCTGTTTAAATTATTTCATCCAGTCTTGACTCGATTTTTATCCATAGGAAAGCAGCTAGCTTTGGCAATGCATGGTTAATTCCTGGTCATCTTGCTCTCTAGTCAGTCAGATAGATCATCATAAAATAAGCTGACATTACTATCTCAGTTTGCAAAAGCAACGTTGTTATGATTTTGAAAGTCAGCTAATCAGCAGAATAAAATTTTGGTGCAATTTTTATACAAAGAAAAGAAGTCACAAATCTGGAAACCCTGATCACAGAACACTCTATATGCTTCTACTCGCTAGCCACATGCTAGTTACATGCTTGTGTGCTTCTGAAAAGCAAGTGTCTCACTTGTTGTGCACCAGTTAGTGTGTCAAGAAAAGATTAAGCACATCAATATAGCTATTTTTTTATCACAGAGCACTCTGCAGGCTTCCTGCAAGCTATTCGTGAGCAAGTGACTAGTCGTGAGCTTGCAATTCCAAGTCAAATTATTGGAAAAATGACTACTTGAAGGTTTGATATTTTGCACAAGTGTGTAGAGGGGTCATCAAAATGTGGTTGGGTCAAGCCTGGAAATAAGGAGATGCCATCTGCAGAATGAGGTCCCCAGAGGGTAAATTTGGTGATGCTACCCTGCACAGCAGGGTAGCATTACTGAATTCTTACCTTCTGCGAACCTCATCGGAATCAGGATCTTGGGCCTAAACAGAATGAGGTACCCACAGGATAAATTGGGGGATTCTAGCCCACTGTATTGGATAGCTTCAGCGAATTCCCCCTCTGGGGACCTCATTTTGCAAATTACAGATTGCTTATTTCCAGGCTTGGGTTGGGTGTATATTTTTGTTAGATCGACTACCTGTGCATGTATTTAACCCTTTATTCTATGCACATGAATCAAACATTTGTTATTTTTGGCCTCAAAAATTTAACAATCTGTTTCTCAGACCGTCCCACATGGTCCTCTTGGCTGCCACAAGCTCTCTTTTTTTAGAACCAATGCAAACTTAAAAAAAATAAAAATTGAATGGTTTATGTTTGATATTTTACCCAAGTTAATAAAATTGATAAATTTGTACCTTGAGCGCAACAAGGCTTTGCAATGCTTTAACAATGCAGACCTTCTTGCACTCAAGGGATGAAATACACCACCACCCATGCTATTCTGTAGATTATGAGACCTGAATCATAAGACAAACCAAGAACATGAACTTCTGATGGCAAAGAAATAATTACAAAAATAAAAAATAAAATAAAAAAATGCCCGCCGACGTGCAGCTTTACAAAAAATGGCCTGAGAAATAGAAGATCTAGTTTATGGTGCCTTAAATATAATTTTTTGTCAATTTTTTCAGAAAATGGGTGGTCATGTGATATGGTTTCGTTAAAAGTTTTTGAAAAATAATTGTTTTCCAATGGCTCATTTTGTAAATTATGTGGGGAGATGCGACTGATTTAATAGGTAAAGAGTTAAAATCATGTCTCAGTCTTGACAAAAACTGTTTGTACAGTACTATGATGACAAAAATTATTTTATCAAAATCATCATTGCAAGCCAGAAAATAAGCAGACTGTCATCTGCGAAATGAGGTCCCCAGAGGGTGAATTTAGTGATGCTACCCTGCATAGCAGGGTAGCATCAATAAATTTACCCTCTGTGAACCTGAATCTGAATCAGGGTCTCAAAATTAAACAGAAAGAGGTACTGAGAGGATAAATTGGCCCACTGTATGGGATAGCATCATCAAATTCACCCTCTGGGGACCTCATTCTGCAAATGTCAGACTGCTTAATTTCAGGCCTGCATCATTCATTGTTTTTTCAATTTCTGCCTAAAAACATAGCTTATGACCCCTCATTGGAGTGAACTCCTCACTCCTGTGAAGCATGATAAGCCATGTTTTTTAGGCAAAAAAATGAAATCCTTTGGATGGATAAGAAACATAGGTCCCGTCGATATATACCTGTAGATGAGGTCTTGACAACAATACACTATCTTGGAAACTCGCATGGTGGTAATACAGTAAAACCTGTTTTGAGAGATCGCTGTCATGAGAGACCACCTGTCTTGAGAGACCTCTATGACCTTGTACCATTTGGTCATTTTACTCTGCAATGAACCTGTCATGAAAGGCTACCTATTTTGAGAGACCACTGTTGCCTGGCAAAAAGGGTGGTCTCTCAAGACAGGTTCTACTGTAACCAATTTATCTTGCAATGTTCATTCTCATCTTGAGATGTTTGCATAATGAAGGAATTGGGTACAGTTTTTAACAATGTCTGATTTGACAATCATTCAATGTCGATAAATTGATTTTGTTTATGAATGAAGATTGTGACAACATGACACTGCATTCTTGCACTATGCATGATGAACCGCTGAAGTTTGAGTGTTTCAGTTGTGGGTTTCTTTGTTTTATTTTTTATATTTAATGCATAGTAGGCCTGTAAAGATCTAGTTTAATTTTTAGCTTAACTTGACAAAGTGAAGATAAACTATTGCCATCACGTGTGTGAAGTCTGTTAGTCTGTGAGTCTGTTCACATTTTCCTTTAGCACAGGCTCTGCCCCATAGTTGTCCGATCGTCACAAAATTTCATATGCAGGTTTGAGGTCATGTCTAGATGAGAATGTCCCCTTTTGGTTGTGATCGATCAACCATGATGGCTGCCCGAGCCCAAAACCCAAAAACATTTAGCACAGTCTACAGGTCATATTTATGAAAGGATTTCATTGTAACTTGGCAGGATGACTCTATAATATCTAGATGAGAACATCCCCTTTTGGTCATGATCTGTCAATCGTAACGGCTACCCAAGCCCAAAACCCAAAAACTTTTAGCACAGTCTACAGGTCATATTTAATATGGAGGGATTTCATTGTAACTTGTGGCCTCAAAAATTTGGCCTTAAACCCAGTGACCAGTGATGAAGACATATCGGTAGATTCTGATATCTCCCTTAACGACTTTCAGCCTCCCACCATGGAAGAGGTTAAGTCAATTATATTGAAAGCCTCCTCCACATCTTGTTCTCTCGACCCACTGCCAACATGGTTTTTGAAAAACAGCTTTGTTTTAGACCACTTTCTTCCCACCATTACTAGTATCTTTTGCTCATCTCTGGCTCTTGGAACTGTACCAACAGCATTTAAGCATGCCCATATTATTCCACTCCTGAAGAAACCAAGCCTAGATGTCAACATTCTAAAAAACTACAGACCAGTGTCTAACCTTCCTTTTCTGTCTAAATGTCTTAAAAAGGTTAGTGCCTCAAGAATTATTCAGCATATTTCAGATAACAACCTGGAAATATTTCAATCTGTATACAGACCAGGGCATAGCACTGAAACAGCCTTAATTTGTGTCAACTCCGATGTGCTGAATTCGATGGACGATCGCAGGCAAACATCATTCGTGCTGCTTGACCTGTCTGCTGCATTTAATACGATTGACCACTGAACTCTTTTGTCGCAGTTAGAAAAACAACTCAAAATATGTGGATCTGCCCTTGAGTGGGTACGTTCCTACTTAACTGACCGAACGCAATCTGTGAAAATATGCGATACTCTCTCAGAGCCCATCAAGCTAAAATATGGCGTCCCCCAAGGCTCAGTACTCGGACCCTTATTGTTCAGTTTACACCCTACCACTTGGTGATCTCATAAGGAAGCACTCTGTAAATTTTCACCTGTATGCAGATGATACCCAGCTGTATCTGTCTGCTGATCTTTCCAATATGAATGACTCCTTAACAACACTGGAGGCATGCATTGAGGATATTCGACAGTGGATGGGGAGAAACTTTCTGAAATTAAATGATAATAAAACAGAATTTATCCAGTTAGGCGCCAAACATCAGTTTGACAAAGTTCCAACTAACTTCTTGAAAATAGGCAATAGTGCAGTTAGCCCAAGTAAAACTGCCCAAAACCTCGGTTTCACTTTTAATGATTGCTTTGATCTGCATAACCAAATCACAAAAGTGAGCAAAAGCTGCTTCCTCCAAGTAAGAAACATCAACAAAATCAGAAAGCTACTTGACCAAAACACACTGAAAACTATTATACAGTCTTTGGTCCTGTTCCACTTGGACTGTTGCAACTCACTCTCTATTTCGGCCTTCCTCTGAAATCCATGTTCCTGCTTCAATGTATTCAAAACACAGCAGCTAAGATCATTACTGGTGCGAAAAAATATCCTGAAATCCCTGCATTGGCTGCCAGTTGAGTCTCACATTAAGAATAAGGTACTGGCGGTGACACACAACATCTTACATAGTGACAAAGCACCAATCTATCTTAAGCAGGTCATCAAAGTACACACACCGTCGAGGAATCTCAGATCAGCTTCTGAGAGTCTCCTTGTACCGCAAATTCGATCAACGGCAGGGAAGAGATCGTTCACTTTCGCAGCTCCCTCACTCTGGAACGCCCTCCCTCAGAACCTTAGAAAAACCCTAAATACAGATAACTTCAAGAAAGGTCTGAAAACCCATCTCTTTCAAGCAGCCTTCAGCTGCTGATTATACCATTGTTACCAACACCCATGTTTTCAGCACTTTTGAGCAGTGTTTCACTGGGAAAAGCGCTATATAAATAAATTATTATTATTATTATTATTATTATTATATAACTTGGTAGGATGACACCATATGATGTCTAGAGAGAACTTCCCCATTTGGTTGTGATCTGTCAACCATGATGGTTGCCCGAGCCCAAAAACCTTTAGCGCAGTCTACAGGGCGTATTTATGGAGGGATTTCATTGTAATTTAGTAGGATGACTGCATATAATGTATAGATGAGAACGTTCCCTTTTGGTCGTGATCGGTCACCTGTGATGGCAATAGGGGCCTGAAGCCCGAAAACATTTAGCACAGCCTACAGGTCGTATTTATGAAGGTATTTCATTGTAACTTGGTAGGATTACTCCAGATGATGTCTATATGAGAACATCCCCTTTTGGTCGCGATTATTCAACTGTGACGGCCACCCGAGCCCAAAACCTTTAGCACAGACTACAGGTCGTATTTATGAAGGGATTCCATTGTAACTTTGTAGGATGACTCAGTATAATGTTCAAATGAAAACGTCCCTTTTTGGTTGCAATGGGGCAACCATGATGGCTACACAGGCCCGAAGCCCAAAAACCTTTAGCATCAGTCTACAGTCCGTATTTATGAAGGGATTTCATCGTAACTTAATAGGATGACTCATTTGGGATTATTAGCTGAACTTTGATGTAAGTTAAATTTTTAGCTCAACTTTGACGTAAGTCAAATTTGAGGTTATGCCATGGCCCGGTCGTCCGTCTGTCTTTCTGTCCATCAGCAATTCAATACAGCTCGGGCTAGAGGCCGTATTTATGAACTGATCTTAACAAAACTTCTTGAGTACCTTTGTTATCACCGTGGGACGAGAACGATTGTTTTGGGGTGTGGTCCGAAATTCAAGATGGCCACCAGCAGCCATTTTGTACCTTAGTTAGTGCAATCACTTTTTTGTAGTTCTGATTAGAATAAATTTTTGTCTGAATGTTTAGTAACATGGAATACATCACATCTGATACAGGTTTTTCTCTCGTGCAGAAATTCTGCAAATAAGATGAACTTTGATTTTTTCAGTGCTACTTACACACAATAAGTACACATGTCAATAGGGCTCGGGCTAAGGGCTGTATTTATGAACCAATTTTCACGAAACTTCTTGGGTGCCTTTGTTATCACCTTGGGATGAGAACAAGTGTTTCTGGGTGCGGTCTAAAATTCAAGATGGCTGCCAGTGGCCATTTTGTACCGAAATTAGGTCCAATCAGTTTTTGTACACAAATTCTATACGCCTCAGGCTAGAGGCCGTATTTATGAACCGATCTTTACGAAACGTCTTGGGTACCTTTGTTATCACTGTGGGATGAGAACGAGCATTGTGAGTGCATTCCGAAATTCAAGATGGACGCCGGCAGCCATTTCGTACCAAAATTAGTGCAATCAGTTTTTTGTACGGAACTTCTATATGAAAGTTCTGATTTGAATACATTTTTGTATGAATGTTTAGTAACATGGAATACATCACATATAATTTTTCTTATAATGTTTTTTCTCGTGCAGAAATTATGCAAATTAGATGAACTTTGATTTATTCAGTGCAACTTATACACCGTGCGCATGTCAATACGGCTCATGCTAGAGGCTCTATTTATGAACCGATCTTCACGAAACTTCTTGGGTACCTTTCTTATCACCTTGGGATGAGAACGAGTGTTTTTGGGTGCGGTCCAAAATTCAAGATGGCTGTTGGCGGCCATTTTGTACCAAAGTTAGGTACAATCAGTTTTTGGTACATAACTTCTATATGAAGGTTCTGATTTGAATAAATTTTTGAATGAATGTTTTGTAACATGAAATACATCACATATAATACTGGTTTTTTTCTCGTGCAGAAATTATGCAAATTAGATGAACTTTGATTTATTCAGTTCTACTTATACACAGTAAGTGCACATGTCAATACGGCTCAGGCTTGAGGCTGCATTTATGAACCGATCTTCATGAAACTTCTTGGGTACCTTTGTTATGACCTTGGGACAGGAACAAGTGTTTTTGGGTGCTTTTGTTATCACTGTGCTATGAGAACAAATATTTTTGGGTTCAGTCAGACCTACTCTGGGACTCAAAGATTTCTTTTCTAGTTTAGCATCTAACTGTTGCCCACCTGTACAATACTTTACCTATACATTTGTTACAGGCTACGGTCAGCATTTATGTACAGACCGTTACAATACTTTATATGTACCTTTGTTATCAGGTCATTACCTAGAAGTGTGTCATTGCTGTGTCACATACTATACATGTACATGTCTTACACATGTTGAGCTACAGTGTCATTGACACTTTCATTTCATTGTAACTTGGTAACTTTGGTTGACATACATCAACTGTGAGAGCCACATCAACTCACCCCTTAATTCTTTAGTACAGTCTACACCTCAAATTATTTTTATTGAAAACATAGCATACAGGGAATAGAAATTAACATATTCTCAATTACCACAATTCTTGCCGTATTTCATGATCCTTTCATAAACACTGAATATTATTCTTTTCATCAAACACAACACACAGTCAAGTTAAGCTACAGTGTCATTGACACTTTCATTTGCATTGAGCTGGTGATTTATTTATCATTTAACTACTGTTGTCAAAAATGGTGTCCTCAACGTGAAATAACTCTGTGCCAATTGAGTGCAGGTAAAAACATAATCTTTCTGAATTGAATGATCGCATGTGCAGTTGCTACCCTCAATACAGATTTGTATTTTGTCCAGATGTTTTTACTTATATTAGGGGAAATGAGTTCTTGTTGAAAGGTAATTTTTGGTATTTGCTCAATATTTGTGTCAGGTAAATAATAAAAAACTTTTGTATCATTATAGTATAGTTTTCTCCATGCGACACCACCAATGTCATCACCAGATGTTTTGAAGAGAAGTACACTGGTTAATGAGGCAGGGTTTTTAGATCTGAATAAGTTAACTCTACAACATGTCAAATATCCAAACATTTTTGGAATAGGAGATTGCACAAGTCTTCCAACATCAAAAACAGCTGCTGCAATTGGTAGGTAATTTATATTAGTTCTTTACTTTTATCCGAATAAGTAGAATATTCCTAAGACTAAAATCCTTGCCTTCTAATTGGATGAGAGCCTGCATAGTTTCTTCTGTGTTTAGGGCTCCGGTAGCATATGTTACCATCCGATGTCACCTCGCAAAATATTTGAAATGATAGCATGTTTCCTAATTATTTCATCAATGGAGTGACTTGCAAACCGCTTCATTTTTCTAGAGTTTTTACACGTTCAGCAGATGATGTTTCAAATGGTGTTTAAGGTCACATACTTGTGCGCAATGACTAATCGTGACCGTGAGTTTTACGAGTGGAGGAAACCGGAGTACACCGAGAGAACCACAGATGCATCGACAAGCAACTGTCGGCTCCTCAACTTTCTAACTCTGTTCAAGCTCCACTGAAGCAGGGTTACAGCAGTTGAAGACATGTGCACCATCGACGTGCAGTACGTCTTAGTACACAGCGTCATCATGCCGCCATGTAGGCAACTGGGATAAAGTGCCTTGCCCAAGGACAAAACATGGGTTGTCCCAGGCGGGGATCGAACTCAGGACCTCTAGCATAGAAGTCGAACAGTCTACCACTGAGTCACTGCGCTCCCGTGATGTTCAAAATGAAGTACTGTTTAAATTACGAATCAGTTTACAATTTGAAGTGAGATGGAATTACCTCGACCTTTACTATTTATTGATTATTTGTCCAGTGCAGTCGTGGGCAACACAAGAGGTTTATTTACTAAACTTGTGATTGTTGAAAGATGCCTTGTTCATTTCATGAAGTGGTTTTGGGCTATGGGTAGGAACCAAGCCTGAAAATAAGAAGACTGTCATCTTCAAAATGAGGTCCCCAGAGGGTGAATTTGGTGATGCTACCCTGCACTGCAGGGTAGCATTACAAAATGTACCCTCTGTGAACCTCAGTGTGAATCAAGGTCTCAGTCCAAAACAGAAAGATGAACCTAGAGGATAAATTGGCCCACTGTACGGGATAGCATCAGCAAATTCACCCTCTGGGGACCTCATTTTGCAAATGACAGGTTGGACCACACAAAGTAGATCTTCTGTTTCTCAGGCCATTATATGTAAAATTGCATGCGGGCGAGCGGTTTTTTATTTTATTTTTATTTCAGTAATTACTTCTTTGCCATCAAAAGTTCATGTTCTTGGTTCAAGTTTTAGAACTCATAATCCACAGAATAGCATGAGGGGTGGGGGGGGGGGGGGTGTATTTCATCCCTTGAGTGCAAGAAGGCTTTGCAATGCTAAAGCATTGTAAAGCCTTCTTGCACTCAAGGGACAAATTCATCAATTTTTTCAACTTGGGTAAAATATCAGACATAAACCATTTAATTTTTATTTTTTTTAAGTTTACATTGGTTATAAAAAGAGAGCATGCGGCATCCAAAAGGACCATGCGGGAGGGCCTGAGAAACAAATTTTTTATTTTTTTAGGCCTTGCTAATATTCATGCTTGGTAGGAACATATTGGAACACATGGAACATATATGTTATTGTGATGATATTGTAACATGATCTGAGGTTTGTGGCTCAGAGCGTATGTTCAACCTTGATGCTTTGCATCAAACCTCAGACCATGTTACTGTCAATTCATCACAATAACTTATAATATTTTGTACTCTTTTCAGAAATAGAAACTCTCACCTCACAAAAATTCAAATCTTTCATTGTCTTTCCATCCAGGACTTTATTACCTAATGTCATCCTCTCTGTAAATAATATAAAAATAATGACCTGTCTTGAGGGTAACAATGCAGATTGTCTCCCCAAGGAACCATTGTTTCCTGAGGCAAAAGTCGAAGGAGACATTTGTTCCTAGGGGAGGCAATCTGCAATGTTACTGTCAAGCCATTTCATTATTATTATGCCCCCGAAAAATTTTCGAGGGGGTATATAGTCGAGGTCTCCGTCCGTCCCCCTGTATGTCCATCCGTCCATCTGTACGAACATTTTGTATTATAACTTGAGCATCAGTTGTCGGATTTTAATGTTCTTTGGTATGGTGATAGGGCAGCTTGGGGGAATGGATGCCCTCATACCTAGCATTTCATCCATTTATGTTTGGTAGAGTTGTGGCCCCTTTTTGTATTTGGCCTCTGTTTCTGACTAAGGTAAATTGTACCATAGCCTATAGGGCAAAGTGCTGCCCAATTTTTTTTTTAATTCATTATTTTTCTGTGGCCCAGTGCTTGCAGGGGAGGTTGCATGACATTTTAACCTCTACATATCAATATATTCATATAAATATGGATGACACAAGAATTATAGTGATTTTGGTTCCAGACCATTTAAAATTGTATCAGCGCAACAATCGATTTCAAATTTTATTTCTGTGCTGCCCAGTGCTTGGTGGGGAGGTTGCATGTCATTTTAACCTACTACATATCGGTATAACTATATAAATATGGATGCCAATTTCAGCTTTATTCTTACTCGCCAGTGTCTTGTAGGGGAAGTGCTGCCCATTTTTTTTTTTTAGTCCACTATCCCAATTTTTTCTAGTCCATTATTTCTGTACTGCCCAGTGTTTGCATGGCAGGTTTGCATATCATTTTAACCTACTACATATCGATATATTCATATAAAAATGGATGACACAAGAATCATAGTGTTTTTTAATTCCATTCATTCAAAGATGTTTGGATGAACCAATTCTCTTCGAACTCAGAAGTTATTTATTTACATTTAAGTCTGACTTTGCTACCTTCGGGGGCATCAGCACATGTGTTAGCTTTGCTTTTGTTTTTATTACACTGAATGGTTTTATTATCCCACTCCAGTCTGATAAATGTGAAAAAAAATGATATCCAACCACTCTATACTAGTAGTTGAGTACTTGATTTCATGTTTAGCTCAAGAGTTTCCGTTAGCTAGGAAACAATATTGAATGAAGGAACCTTAAATAATTTAATTTGGAATGAATAAAATTTGGTTAAGTTTGTTAATATGGTTAACTTGAATGCTTAAATTCAATGATTATCAATCTGAGAGAATGCAACATGAAAACTTTTTCTTCTTTTGTCATTTCCGGTATCATTTGCGAGAAACCTCGGTTGGGCGGTAGACATTGCCAAAAATGTCACACTGGAATAATACCCATGAAGGGAATGTTGCAGAATAGCAAATCAAATCGAATGGCAGTTCACTATAGGCTTTTAAAATGAGATATAATAACTAATTTATTACACACCTGTTCTATGAAATCTCAATCTACAGAAACACTAAACCATGCGAAAATGAAAATCTGTTCTGCACGCGTGGAATGGAATCATTTGACACACTACATTTAAATAGAAGTGAAATTTTACTGGAATTTTCTACAAATAGTTCACCACAATTACAATTTGAATAGCTAGCGATAACTAAATATCGTCCCATGACTTCAAGTGTGTTCTATGTGGCAGTAGGAAACTGTGAACATACTCACAGAATATGGATATCATTAGAACCGGATCATCAAGCCGGTTCTAATGATATCCATATTCGTGTTGTTTCATCAAGACATCTGTAAGATATTTTAGGCTGTGGCCGGCTTATTTTGGTCAATTTCCTGGCCGTTGTTGGCTGCTATGTTAGATAAAGGGTTAAACAATTCAAACTCTGTCAGACAAGTTTGAACATTTTGGTAGTGTGTCATAGGGGTTCAAAGGTTAACAAATTTCAGGTCTGAATAATGAGTTTTATCATGAACATTAAGATCCTGATTTCAAATTATTATGTTCTAGTTTGCCCCAGAGACCAGATATCTTGGGCGAATAAGTTGCCTTCGATCATTCAATGTCAGAACAAAAGATGAACCTCCTGGTCAATTAGTAATTAAACAGCCTTTCCCTATCCACACTATATTTGAATGAAATACTTGAACTAAAGAATATACCTCTCCTTTGTGAATTACACATTAGGGGAGGTAAATCTAGGAGTCTGTTTGGAGTTTTAGGCTGCAGTTCTGTGTGTTAGGTTTCTGACTCCTAGTAACTTGTTTTGGACTGGAATTTTGTTCATTTGGACACTTGATAGTATCCCTAAAGCATGTCCTCTGGGATGATTGTTAAATTAGGGTATTGCCAAACCACTTTACTCTGAAGCAAGTTGATTTTGTATAGTAAGGTCATTTTTGCTGGTCATGATAAGTTGTTTTTTCCATATGTTGATCTCTTGACAGACAAGATATAATGAATTGAATACTAACTTCTTCAAATCTTTTGTTTTCATACTATGCAAAATTTGATATTTCACTCCACTAATTTGCCAGTAAATACAAAATATCTTTTTCAACTAATTTTGACTTCTGTGAACAATATCCAATTATTTAACTGGTTGAGTGCTGGAAGCCACCATCATGGCTTTCAAGAAACATGAGGGTACCATACTAAAGTCTTCATATTCTTTACACAAATTTCCTATTCAGTCATAAGCAAATACAATTGTGTTCATATAGATTTGCATTATTAAAAATTATTGGAAAGTGCCTTAAGGCACTCTCCAATAATTTTTAATAATGCAAATCTGTATGAACAAATTCCAACTTCCAAAAATAATCTAGCACTCAACCAGTTAAGAAATAACTGTTGTTTTCTTTTGGTTTATATCGCATAAACCGAAAGAAAACAACAGTCATTTCTTATAATTTAATCCGGCGTTATCAGAAAAGTATAATAACTATGTGTATCCAGATGAAAAAAGTGTAATTATGTCTCCCCTTCACCAAAGGGAGGCATATTGTTTTACCCTGAATTCTTCTCCTTCTCAGTGTTGTTGATCTTCTTCTTTTCATACAATAGTGCCAGAACTTTTTTTTATCTTTTGACCTCGGCTTATGATATTTAGCATGTGGATGTATCACCATGAGGCAATGTGTCACATACCATCATGACCTACATATGACCTTGGCCTTTGACCTCCAGGTCAAATTACTGATTTTTTGGCAAGTAAACTTGTCCAGGCCAGAACTTTTTAGCTCACCTGACTTTCAGTCAGGAGAGCTATAGTGATCACTCACCGTCCGTCGTCGTCCGTCGCCGTCCGTGAACATGGTGTTTGCGTCTTCTCCTCCCAAACCGCTGAACCAATTTAATTGATATTTGAGATAATAGTTTGTTATGACATCGCAATTTGATTTTGTTCAAATCAAGTTGCCTCGCCCGTGGGTAGGGCCACACCCAAAAAGTGTGCTGAAATCTTAAGAAATCTTCTGCTCATGAACCAGCAGTAGCAGAGACTTGATATTTGGTGTGCAGCTTCCTTTTGAGGTGTAGATTCAGACTTGTTCAAGAGAAGTTTGTGGGGCTATACTTGGCGTTGTTATGGGAGGGGCAAAATTTTTGGCCCCGCCCAAAATTTCTATTTTCCGAACCGAGAGGCTGATTTGAACCAAATTTTATGTGAGGGCTTATTGGGTCGTAAGTACCTAATTTATGCTGATTTTCTTTTTCCCCGTAGCCCCATGGGAACCGCAGGAGCTAAAAATAGAAAAAAATTAAAACGCCCATATCTCCAAAACTGCACGGCACCGAGAATTTTTATTTGGTGTGAAGCTTCCTTAGGACCAACAGAAAGAATTGGTAAAAAAAAATTGCCATCGGTTTTATCATAGGGTACAGTTTCGGGACTTTGAAAAAGTGCTGAGTCAGCACTTTTTAACACTGTAGGCAATGGGAAAAACATTAAAAAATCTTCTTCTCCAGATCCAGCAGGCAGAATCTTTTGATATTTGGTATGCAACATTGTAGGGTGGATCTGATTCAAGTTTGTTCAAATTGGCCCTCTGGGTTCATGTTTGGGCTCAGTATAGAAGCCCGATTTCGAACTTGGTGCATTTCAGGCAAATTTCTTAAAAAATCTTCTTCTCCAGATCCAGCAGGCAGAATCTTTTGATATTTGGTATGCAACATAGTGGGGTGGATCTGATTCAAGTTTGTTCAAATCGGCCCCCTGGGTTTATATTTGGGCTCAGTATAGGAGCCCAAATTCAAACTTAGTGCATTTCAGGCAAATTTCTTCAAAAATCTTCTCCAGATCCAGCAGGCAGAATCTCGTGATATTTGGTATGCAACATTGTGGGGTGGATCTGATTCAAGTTTGTTCAAATTGGCCCCCTGGGTTTATATTTGGGCTCAGTATAGGAGCCCAAATTTGAACTTAGTGCATTTCAGGCAAATTTCTTTGAAAATCTTCTTCTCAAGATCCAGCAGGCAGAATCTTTTGATATTGGGTATGCACCATGCTTAGGGGGGTGAGATTCAATTTTGTTCAAGCCAAGTCCCTGGGTTCATATTTGGGCTCACTGTGGGAGCCTAAATTATAACTTAGTTCAAAATGAGGAACTTTCTTTAAAAATCTTCTTTAGATCCAGCAGTCGGAATGTTTTGATATTTGGTATGCAGCATCCTTAGGGGGGTGAGATTCAGGTTTGTTCAAGCCATGTCCCTAGGTCCATATTTGGGCTCACTGTGGGAGCTTGAATTGTAACTTTGTTCGAAATGAGGAATTTTCTTAAAAAATCTTCTTCTTCAGATCCAGCAGTCGGAATGGTTTGATATGTGGTGAGTAGCATGCTTGGTGGGGGGGGGGGGGGGGGGGGGGGGGGGGAGGGGGAGGGGGGGGGGGTTGGATTCAAGTGTGTTAAAGCCAAGTCCATGGGTCCATATTTGGGCTCTCTATGGGAGCCCAAATTATAACTTAGTCAATATGAGGAATTTTTCTTTAAAAATCTTCTTCTTCAGATTCAGCAGTTGGAATGTTTTGATATTTGGCATGGAGCAACCTTAGGGGGCTGAGATTCAAGTTTGTTCAAGCCAAGTCCCTTGGTTCATATTTGGGCTCACTATGGGAGCCTGAATGACAACTTAGTTCAAAATGAGGAATTTTCTTTGAAAATCTTCTTCAGATCCAGCAGATGAATGCTTTTGATATTTTTTATGCAGCATCCTTAGGGGGGTAAGATTCAAGTTTGTTCAAGCCATGTCCCTAGTTCCCTATTTGGGCTGATTGTGGGAGCTCGAATTGTAACTTGGTTCAAAATGAGGAATTTTCTTTAAAAATCTTCTTCAGATCCAGCAGTCGGAATGTTTTGATATTTGGGGTGCAGAATCCTTAGGGGTGTGAGATTCAGGTTTGTTAAAGCCAAGTCCCTGGGTTCATATATGGGCTCCCTGTGGGAGCCCGAATTATGGCTTAGTTCAATATGAGGAATATTCTGTAAAAATCTTTTTTTTAGATCCACTGGTCAGAATATTTGGATATTTGGTATAAGCTTTTCTTAGGAGGAGCAGATGCAACTTGTTGAAATCAATTCTCTGGGTTGATGTTTAGGCTACCATGTCAGGTGAGCGCCCTCAGGCCCCCTAGGGCCTTTTGTTTTTATCTTTTGACCTAGACTTATGATATTTAGCATGTGGGTGTATCACCATGAGATGATGTATTGCGTACCATCATGACCCACATATGATCTTGACCTTTGACCTCCTGGTCAACTTACTGAGTTTTTGGTAAGTTAGCTTGTCCGGGCCAGAACTTATTTACCGTTTCACCTTGGTTTATGATATTTGACATGTGGGTGTCTCACCATGAGACGATGTGTTGCTTACTATCATGACCCACATATGACCTTGACATTTGACCTCAAGATCAAATTATTTGGGTTAGGGTTATTAGGGTATTGTCAAACGACTTTTATTCTTAATTAATTGGATATTGTTCACAATTTGACCTCAAGGTCACATTGTTGACTCTTTTTAACCCTAGGCATATGCATTTTGGCATGTGAGTGTATCACCAAAAGACGATGTGTCACGTACCATCATGACATACATATTACCTTGACCTTTGACATCAAGATCAAATTATTGAATTGTTCAGCTAGCTTTATGATATTTGGCATATGAATGCAACAAGCAGGCTGATGTGTCACATTCTATCTTGAATTTCCATGATCTTGACATTTGACCTTTAGTTTAATCTTGATTAGTCATAAGTTGGAAGCATGGAACTAATCGAAGGTGAGACGTGTTTTAGTTCACTAAAACTGTTCCCTCTAGTTTCTGCAAAAATACAATGGGTAAACACAAGAAAGTGTGTCACAAAAGGTCACATCAATCATTGTTTCAATTCGACGTTTCAATGGCACATCTCAATCAATGCTTTGAACATTGTCATCAAGTTATTTTTGTTCATTTTAATTGTCGACATTCATCCCAGGTATTCAACTGTTCATCAGAAATATACACAAATCTTGGGTTTTGCTTGTTAAACAAATATTGAAAGCCATCATTTGTCCCTCCTTTTAAATTGCTAAATTCTGCAGGATCACCGATATTGAAATTCCCATAACATTCCTCAGCCATGATGAATTTAGATATTGAATTTATGAAAATAATAGTATGAAGTCTTGATTGTTTACATTTTGAATTTCGATCACAGATGATGGTTATTTAGCAAGTCACATAACAATATCATTAGGCCTAAAAAAATAAAAAAATCTGTTTCTCAGGCCCTCCCGCATGGTCCTTTTGGCTGCCGCATGCTCTCTTTTTATAACCAATTTAAACTTAAAAAAAATAAAAATTAAATGGTTTATGTCTGATATTTTACCCAAGTTGAAAAAATTGATGAATTTGTCCCTTGAGTGCAAGAAGGCTTTACAATGCTTTAGCATTGCAAAGCCTTCTTGCACTCAAGGGATGAAATACACCACCACCCATGCTATTCTGTAGATTATGAGGCCTAAAACTTGAACCAAGAACATGAACTTTTGATGGCAAAGAAGTAATTACTGAAATAAAAAATAAAATAAAAAACCGCTCGCCCGCATGCAATTTTACAAATAATGGCCTGAGAAACAGAAGATCTACTTTGAGTGGCCTTAAAAACAATTTTTTCAGCTTCCGTCACAATTATGTTCGAATATGAACCCTTAATTTATCTCCCTCTTTAGTGTTTCTATTAAATTATTTGTTCCCAATAAATTATCATTGTTTTCTCGCTCATTAGAGGCAATACAAATATCAATCGATCAGTCGGCTGTCATGTTGACAATTGGGATGAGTGGGCGGGACTTACCGAGTCTTCAAAATTTCATCAGGCACTCTAACATGTAGACATTCGAAATCATTGTGTGATGTCATGCGGTATGCTTTTAACCACTGACGTGGAATCAGGACAAATGACTAGATTATGTCATAGTAAATGCTAGTATAGCTCTCGAAGACTTGATATATGGTTTGGTGCTGAAAAAAATATGCAATTAACTCCTTACTAAATACGACTGGGGGTGTGATTGCTCATTGTTTAGAGTATTCGACTTTAAACCGACAGGTCAGTGGTTTGATCCTGACTTACAACATGTGTCCTTGGACAAACCACTTAATTTTTGATTGTCAATGTGGGGCAAAGTGGTGCTGTATAATAGTGCATCCTGCACATCGATGTGAAGTTTCCTTCAACCACTGCTAACACTGCTTGTGCTGGGTTAGCAAATTGAAGAATCTTATTGTTGCTTATTGCTTCTCTCCGGTTACTGTGTCTTCCTTATGCCGTAAACCACCTGGATGATATGACAGGCTCTTGAAAGTTTTATTCAACTCCAGTAAACAAATAAACTTAACATGAATATACAACTCTTCCTGCAACAGAAAACAACTAATTATTTTTAGTTTTTGCCTTAAAACTTGTGGCCTGTCTCCGAAATGAACTCATTGAGGTCCTTTTATGCAACCACCCACTCGGAGGCATTATGTTTTCACCATGTTCATCTGTCCGGCGTCCAGAATCCATCCATTAACTTTTGGTTTCCGTCCAATAACTAAAGAACTGCTTATTTGATCAAATCATAATTTTCAGGATTACTTATGGAGGACTAAACAATACTTCCTTTCGATTTTGGTCCAGCTAGCCAATTCAGTATGCTCGCCATGGTGGTAGCCATATCGAATTTGATTTACACCCAATAACTAATGAATGCTGACTTGATTCATTTTTATGTGTACCCATACCATGTATGGTACACACAATGCCGGCATCTGGGGTGGACCTCCATCGTTCGTCCATCCTTCGTCTGTCCGTCCGTCCGTCCATCCATATGTCTGTCTGTCCGTCCGGCATCCGTATCCATTTATTTGGCATTCGATAACTTGAAAACTATTGCTTAGATTGTTATGATACTTTATATTTGTGTTCAGGTTACTAATGTGTCGAGCTGTGTAGTTTTTGGTGTAAATCTGATTATTCAATACTGAGATTTTAACCCTTTATTATCCATCCAATTAAGCATTATTCCAATCCATTTCTTTGGCATGCGATAACTAAAAAAATATCAATCCTATTGTCATGTTACTTGATAGATATGTTCAGGTAACTGATGTGCCAAGCTGTATAGTTTTTGATGCAAATCTGACCATTCGATCATGAGATACTAACCTTTTATCCATCAAATTAAGCATTACTCCAATCCATTTCTTTGGCATGCGGTAACCTAAAAAATATTGATTAGATTGCCTTGTTACTTCATATGTGTGGTCAGATTTACGATGTGCTGAGCTGTATAGATTTTGGTGTAAATCTGGTAGTTTGATCCTGAGACTTTAACCCTTTATCCATCAAATTAGGCATTTTTCCAATCTATTTCTTAAACATGCGATAACTCAAAGAATATCAATCTGATTGTCTTGTTACTTCATATAGATGTTCAGGTTACTGATTTGCTGAGCTGTATAGTTTTTATGTGTACCCATACTATGTATGGTACACATAATGCCGGCATCCGGGATAGCCATCCGTCAGTCGTCCATCCTTTGTCCGTCCATCTGTCCGTCCGGCATCCGTATCCATTTCTTTGGCATTCGATAACTTGAAAAATATTGCTTGGATTGTCAAGTTACTTTATATTTGTGTTCAGGTTACTGATGTGCCGAGCTGTATAGTTTTTGGTGTAAATCTGATAATTTGATCCTGAGATATTAACTCTTTATCCTTCAAATTGAAAATTCTTCCAATCCCTTTGGCATGAGATAACTCAAAAAATATCAATCCAATTGTCATGTTACTTAATATATTTCTTCAGGTTACTGATGTTCCGAGCTGTATAGTTTTTGGTGTAAATCTGTTATTTTGATCCTGAGATATTAACCCTTTATCCTTCAAATTGAAAATTTCTCCAATCCCTTTGCATTCGATAACTTGAAAAATATTGCTTGGATTGTCAAGTTACTTTATTTTTGTGTTCAGGTTACTGATGTGCCGAGCTGTATAGTTTTTGGTGTAAATCTGATAATTTGATCCTGAGATATTAACCCTTTATCCTTCAAATTGAAAATGCCTCCAGTCCCTTTGGCATTCGATAACTTGAAAAATGTTGCTTGGATTGTCTAGTCACTTTATATTTTTGTTCAGGTTACTGATTTGCCGAACTGTATAATTTTTGGTGTAAATCTGATGATTTGATCCCGAGATATTAACCCTTTATCCTTCAAATTGAAAATTCCTCCAATCCGTTTGGCATTTGAAAACTTGAAAAATATTGCTTGGACTGTCAAGTTACTTTATATTTGTGTTCAGGTTACTGATGTGCTGAGCTGTATAGTTTTTGGTGTAAATCTGTTATTTTGATCCTGAGATATTAACCCTTTATCCTTCAAATTGAAAATTTCTCCAATCCCTTTGACATTCGATAACTTGAAAAAGATTGCTTGGATTGTCAAGTTACTTTATATTTGTGTTCAGGTTACTGATGTGCCGAGCTGTATAGTTTTTGGTGTAAATCTGATAATTTAATCCTGAGATATTAACCCTTTATCCTTCAAATTGAAAATTCCTCCTATCCCTTTGGCATTCGATAACTTGAAAAATATTGCTTGGATTGTCAAGTTACTTTATATTTGTGTTAAGTTACTGATGTGCAGAGCTGTATAGTTTTTGGTGTAAATCTGATAATTTGATCCTGAGATATTAACCCTTTATCCTTCGAATTGAAAATTCCTCCAATCCCTTTGGCATGAGATAACTCAAAAATATCAATCTGATTGTCATGTTACTTTACATATGTATTCAGGTTACTGATGTGCTGTGCTGTATAGTTTTTTATGTAAATCTGATAATTTGATCCGGAGATATTAACCCATTATCCATCCAATTAGACACTCCTCCAATCCATTTCTATATGTAGCCATACCATGTATGGTGTACATAATGTTGGCATCCGTGGTGGCCCTCCGTCATACAGCTTTCTGCCAGTTGCGCGTATGGGTACACATCTGACGATTTCATCGGCCTATTTTTTATATAAAATTTTTCAATCTATTTCTTTGACATGCAATACCTCAAATAATATTAGTATGGTACACATAATTTTGGCATCCGGGTGGCCTTCTGTTGTTCGTCCATCCTTTGTTTGTCCGTCTGCCTGTCCATCCGGCGTCCGTATCCATTTCTTTGTCATTCGATAACTTGAAAAATATTGCTTGGATTGTCATGTTACTTTATATTTTTGTTCAGGTTACTGATGTGCTGAGCTGTATATTTTTTGGTGTAAATCAGATAATTTGATCCTCCTGAGATATTAACCCTTTATTCTTTATTATCCTTCAAATTGAGAATTCTTCCAATCCCTTTGGCATGAGATAACTCAAAAAATTTCAATCCATTTGTCATGTTACTTTATATATATCTTCAGATTACTGATGTGCCGTGCTGTATAGTTTTTGGTGGAAATCTGATAATTTGATCCTGAGATATTAACCCTTTATCCCTCAAATTGAAAATTCCTCCAAAAATTGGTCCCGAGATAATAACAGCTTTCTACTAGTTGCGCGTATGGGTACACATCTGACGATTTAATCGGCCTATTTTTATTTTTATTTTTCAGGGCATATATTGTTTGTCATTTCTGTTTGTCCACCTGGAAGATTTTTAATTTCCGTCCATCCATTTCTCTGTCCATCAGGAAGATTTTCTTGTCCGCTTCATAACTTGAGGGATGCTTAATTGGATTTTATTGAAACTTGGCATACTTGTTGCTTATAGGGAGACGATGTGTCACACACAAAATTTGTTTTTGTTTCATGGAGGTGAAAGTCACAGATCAAGGTCATAGTTTGGAGGCATCCTTGTCTGGGCAGTCACTGTTAGTCTTGTTTAATCATGCATTGTTGGTGTCCAAAGGAAGCTTCCTTTCAATGTTGGATCAGAAACCAATTCAATATGGCCATCATGTCAGACACCATCACGGCATATGCCACGCTTTGCGTTGCTCTTTTCTCTTGTCTGAAATTATTAAGTTTTATGTGGTAAAGTATTGCACTAAGAATAAGGTGCTTGATGAAATGTAGTGAGAATTGATTAATTAATTTAAAATAATAATTAAATTGAATATTTTGTGAGTAGTCCAGTAGTATTATTTTTTGTCTTTATTTCAGCTGCTCAGTCTGGTGTTTTGAAAGCTAATCTGTCAAAAGTGATATCTGGCAAATCCAACTTGTCATCAGAAGTAAGTGCTGTTGGGGAAGGCTATGATTCAATAAAGGAAGCACCTTGTCACAATCCTATTATTGTAAAACATGTAATCAAGCCTGGAAATAAGTAAACTGTCATTTGCAGAATGAGGTCGTCTGCTGTGCAGGGTAGCATCACCAAATTCACCTTCTGGGGACCTTATTCTGCAGATAACAGTCTGCTTATTTCCAAGCTTGCATGTAATTTCATTGTACATGTAATTTCATTGTGCACTTGTGGTATAGGTACTTTGCCCAAGTTTGACTGATATCTGGATTGACGAATTTGTGTAAGGAAATAGTATAGTGATGTGATAAAAGCCAATTTAACCCTTTACCTAACCTTTAAAGCAGACGACACTTGCAAAAATAATTCTTGAATAACTAATTTTTTTCATTTTTTGTCTCAAAAACATAGGTTATGACCCCTCACTGGAACGAGCTCGACGAGCTCGTTCCAACGAGGGGTCATAACCTATGTTTTTGAGACAAAAAATGAAAAAAATAATGAAAATTAATTGGCGATTTTTGAGAATAGTGCTGGCCGGTTTTGGCCGTTACGTTAGGTAAAGGGTTAAGAAACAATTATTTGATAACCACCTGGATAACCACCACTGAACTAAACCCTTCACTGATTGACATCTCCATTGTTTCAGTGAAATTGAATGCATAAAAAATTGAAAAGCAATATATTATGAGGAAAATTCTTTCAAATCTTCTGAACATCCACTAGTCAGAATTTTTCATCATTTTAACCCTTTCAACTTTTTATTACTCTGTATTTTGTGGGAATTGGTCATTTTCTCCTCAAATGAGGTATTTGTAATAATGCAGTTTCCTTGTGTGAACTCTTAAGATGATTGGCAGTGCCTGTGCTCTCAAACAGCTGACCCAATTAGTGAAAAAAAATAGTAAAAGCAAATAATAGACAACTAATTATTTTTAAAGTAGCGTTAAGCCTTTAGCTAACAAATTGGTCGCATCTGCCCTGGTAATTTACAAATTGAGCAATTGCAAAAAAGTTATTTTAAAAAAAATGTCTAGGAAACCATATCATGTGACCCCATATTGGAAGCCATATCATGTGACCCCCTCATTGGAATGGGCTGGTCGAGCCCATTCCAGTGAGGGGGTAACATTATAAGGTTTACTTGATATGTTTTTTTTGGAACTTGCATGAATTGTTTTGTTTTTTTTTAATTTTTGGAAAAATTTTAAATGTCAATAATTAAAGTCATACATTGGATAAAGGGTTAAATCGCTTTCTGAAGATTCTGTGGAACTTTATCAGGTGAGCCCATTAGGCCTTTTGTTTGGTTTCATTGTCCTAGGAGAAGAAAAAAAAGAGTATTTTAGTCAGTGGTTTTTTCTAAAAATACATAAGTGGAAAAAAAGTTTCATTTATTTTACATCTTATTATGAATTACGACCAGTCCACAGTGACTGTACTGTAGTCAACTCATTCTACTAACAATCTGAATTTCTTATCAACTTACCTGACAATTGTTTACAACAGGCTTGCACTACAGTGGAAGTCCCTAACTCGGAAAAATACTCTCTATTTTCTTCTTTCCCAAGCGATTCAGAGCGATTTGGGAAAGAAAAGTGGTACAAAAGCACCAAGAAAAAATAAGCCAAAACTGGATCGAGTGCAACCGGCGCAACCCAGTAGGGGACACTTTTCTCCTTGTACTAATCCACGGCTTCCGGAACCAGTACACTGATGTATAACCAACGTGTCATTCTATTTTTTTCCCGCCATCTTCTGGGATGTGAATCGTTTCACTCTTCAACAGTGATACCTTTTGATCAATGTTAATGATGTTTCCTGTTCTGAATTCTGGATTCATAACTGTTTCTTCACTCTCCAGACATACACGGCTGTGTTTTTATATATTCTATCGATTATTCACTGTATTTTTCGTGATAGATCTCTCTATACTAATTTTGCTTGCGATTTTCGCATACCGTGCTGTTTTGGTCTTTTGTTCATTTATGCTCACCCTTTGGGTTCTGCTTTTAACTGAGTTAGGTGTCAGTTGTGGCAGCTTTTCTCCCCTCTGTTGAGGGTAGAATTTCTGCTACTTACCTTTTGGCTGTTGGGGTACTTTTCTGTTCCCGTCGGGCCTTTGTTTCCTTCCACCTTACTCTGGTAGCTGGAGCTGTCCTGATTTATTTTTTTTATTTGGGTTCACCTTCCCATCTACATTGCTATCACTAGATATGCCTAGGACGATATCTTGCGTGCCATTTTTGTTGTCTTAGCATGTTTAAGTTTCCCATTATTCAGGCCACTGCTTTTGGATCCCCACGTTGTGTTTCTACACCATGGGAGGCATCAGCTGGTATGCCCGACGTGGGCTATGTGTCTGCCGACTCAGGCGATGGGTCAGACACACCTGACGTTTAGAGCCATCAGTCTTTTGACTTGTGGGCAGCTCTTGACTTTGTGTTTGAGTTCCTTCAAACTGTGATGACAAGCTGGAGGTTTCAGCCAGGCCACGATCATTGGTCACGCGCCTACAGCCTGTGGAGCAACCTGCTTCTGGGTACCTTCGATCATACCAATTGGTACAAGTGGTTGAAGCTTTTGCAGCATTGGACTCAAGGCTATGAAGACTTCGTTTTTCACTAATCTGATACCTTTTTCCCCCATGTGCATTATTGTTCCTACGATTCTGCCAATCGGTAGGTCTGCAAGATTTTGATGATTTTAGATCAGGACTCCAAGCCCAAGTCCGCCGTTATTCCTTTGGCGACTTTGGAGTCCATGTTGGGCTTATCTAGAGAGATGCTAGGCATGCTTTCTCTCTCGGATCATGTCATCTCTGCCTTGGCTGTATGCATCTTACTCACATGCATGCTTGTAACACGGCTAATTTGGAATTAATTTGTCGGGATGCTGTTTTGGTCACAAGGCGTTCCCTTCCTGAAGGGCAGGGTGCTGCTCTTCGATCCACTTCTTTGGTGGGTCCGCAATTATTCCATGATTCCGTGGTGACGGTCTGGGATGACATCCTGCGTCATTCCAAAGATCAGCTGCTGCTTTGCCAGCTTGATCCACCTTCTGTTGAAGGCCGGGGCAGTTACAGGCTTAACAAATGCCCTTCTGCTTCCTCTGTGAAGCCAAGGGCTGACCCTCCTGCTTCCGCTTCTTCCTCTTACTCTTGTGGTAAGGGTAAGCGTCGGCAGTCTAGTGGGAGGTCTCAGGATCCTTCATCTAGCAGAGGAGGTGGTTTCCTTCTGGGGCGAAATGAAGGCCCTCACCTCGATTCGTTCCAGGTTGGAGGAGGGATATCCAAGTTTGCAGACCGTTACGACCACATCCGATCCTTGGGTGTTGTATGTTCGGTCCAGTCTGCGGATATCCTTTCGGAGGCATCCCACTCTGTTAAAAGCCTCTTCCAACCCCACTTCCTGTAGACATTTCATGTCTGGAACTTTTGATCACGGAGATAGACAATCTCCTGTCAAAGGGGTCGATCGAGGTTGTCAAGAACATTCATTCAGTGGGATTTTATTCCCTCCTGTCCTTGGTGCTGAAGAAGGACGGCCGACTCCACCTGGTTATAGATTTAAGTATCCTGAAGCAGTCTATCATTGCTCCCAAGTTCAGCATGGAGACTTTCAGGTTGGTTTGCTGCACCATTCACCAGGGAGATTCCGCTTCCAGCAGCGACCTGCGAGATGCTTACTTTCACATTCTAATTCATCAGACATCGCAAAAGTATCGCAGGTTCACTTTTCTGGGGCGAATTTACCATTTGAAGCCATGGCTTTCAGCCTTAACCTGGCTCCTTGGGCCTTCATACGACTGATGTCGCATGTGATAGCCTTCCATAGCACTCAGTCCAGGGTGACTACTCTGGCGTATCTGGACGATATCCTCCAGAGGCACTCTACTGCTGCTCTTCTGGAGTCAGATGTCGACACACTTGAGCCTGCTCATGTCTCTAGGGTTCGGTGTCAATGAAGAGAAGTTGGACCTGGTCCCTTCTCTGTCGTTATGGCATCGACGGATGGACTTCCGTACTCAGCTGAATATGATGGCGATTCCCCTGGCGAGGGCTGTGATTCTCTCAGCTTTAACCTTGACTCTGACCCAATCCGTGTCCTTGATAGCTCGGAGTATTCTCCGGCTGCTGTCTCTGCAGTTTGGTTTAGGGCCGAATGTCAATCCTCTGGGTCTGGTGCTTCAGTTACCAGCATCTCTTTATTGCCACCTTCTTCCCTGGTCGGATGTTCAGTGGATTATGCAGGGAGTTCTGTTGGACTTGCCCATGCCCGATCGTGTTTTGATGGCTGATGCCAGCGATATCGGATGGTGCACAATGTTGGATCCTCTGGTCTTTCCCTTCACAGTGTATGGGACCAGGAGCAAGCAGCTCTTCATCAACCAGAAGGAGCTTCTTGCTTTTCTTCTGAGTTTCCGGCAGTGGATCCCCTACCTTTCGAATCGTCAGCTCATTCTTTTGTCCGACAATTCGACAGTGGTTGCTTACATTTGGAGCCAGGGCGGCACACACTCGGTTCCCATCTACGAATTGGCTCGGGATCTTCTACTGTTCACTCAGGATGTCAATGCCGGGGTGGTGGTTCGTCACATTCCCGGTCGTCTGAACATCCCAGCCCACTCCCTGTCCCAATGGGGCAGGTTCATTTCCACCGAGTGGATGCTTCACAGGGCAGTGTTCCAGTCACTTTGCGATCTCTGGGGTCATCCCCACATCGATCTTTTTGCATCCTGTTGGTACCCTCAGGTGTACACTTTCGTATCCTGTGTCTAGATCTTCTGGCTTTCGCCAAGGATGCTCTGTCACTCGATTGGAATGGTCTAGTCAGCTACGCCTTCCCACCAGTTCCAATTATGCATCAGGTTCTAGACAAGATACGAATCTGCAGTTGTCAATTCATTCTGATCGCTCCCCTGTCGCCTCACCAGGTCTGGATCAATCAGCTCTGCTTTCTGTTGGTGGCCATTCTGGCACATCTCCCTCTATGTCACAACCTTCTTTGCCAAGGTCACCCGAGGAGTTTTCATGTCGCCCTGACTTCATTGTGCCTTCATGCATATCTTTTGTCGGGTCCTGGCTCTTTGGTAGAGGTTTTTCAAGATGAGCAGTGGAGTGCATTTCTTCTTCAAGATGGCACTCCACTGGTTTAGCCTATGCGGCTAAATGGATGGTCTTCTGTCGATGGTGTGCTGATCATTTTGTTCATTATGCTGATCCTTCGATAACACAGATTGGGGAGTATGGTATGTATGTTTGATTCTCAGGGTCTCCAACCTGTTACCATCTAAGGGTACAGGTCTGTGCTTTCGGAGACCTCTTTGTATGTGGGAAAACATCGTATCGGCACTCATCTGTACCTCTCCAAGCTTATTTGGCACTTTTCTTTGAAAAGGCCTAGGATTTTGCAGCTTACCCCAAGATGGTATTTTTCTTGGGTGCTGCTTTGCTTGGGGAAGGGAGGGGGCGCCGTTTGAACCTTTATCCCAGGTGGATATGCTTTTCTCACACAGCTTTTCTGATGGGTTTTGCATCAGCCAGAAGGGTTAGTGAACTTCACACCCTCTCTTTTGATCCAGCCTTTTTTCAGGAGCTCTGCCAACAGTGTC
Organism: Pictodentalium vernedei; assembly: GCA_031216915.1. Lineage (NCBI taxonomy): Eukaryota > Metazoa > Mollusca > Scaphopoda > Dentaliida > Dentaliidae > Pictodentalium > Pictodentalium vernedei. The sequence continues at coordinate 152,667,915 of CM062292.1, forward strand.
ACTTTAGCACTGATTGCTCCTTTCTGGCCAAGAATCAGATGCCAGAAACTACTACTCAACCTCCAATCTGTATCAGGGCTCTTCCTTCTACTGAGGGTAATTGCCCTTTGCTCTGTTTGGTTCATGCAATTTGCATTTACCTCAACCGGACACAGTTTATTAGGAAAGACAGGAAAAGATATATTTCTGTCTCTTATCCCCGGTCGACAGAAGATCTCTCCTCAGTCCATTTCTAGATGGATTTGTCTTGCTATTCACGCGTCATACGCTCATCTAGTGACTGACGATTGTATTACCAATCGTTTTTCTGCCCACGAGGTGCGTGCATTGTCTACCTCCTGGGCTTATGCTAACTCTGTCAGTGGTCAGATGTTTTGCAGACAGCCTACTGGAGAAATGTTTATTCTTTCTCCTCCTATCTGCATCAGTTCACATTCTACATTAAAATGTTCAATCACTAAGGCTGTGCAATGTACAGAGTTAGCTACACAATAGAGATGACCTTATTTATAACCAGAATGAAAATTGTACATTGCACAGAGTTAGTTGGCATGCTAACATACACTGGCTAACCATGGGCATTGCACAGGATTAGTTGATAGGCTGCCACATCACACACTACCTAAAAATATACACTGACTAAGGCAGTAAAAATGAACAGGGTTAGTTGGTTACATGTTACATAGAGTGCAGGCTTCAAGCAACTAATGGAAATACTTTTACTGCATTGTGAACATTTTTTAAAAGTGAATTCCAAAAATGAAAACATTATAAGTTATTGTGGTGAATTGACGGTAACATAGTCAGAGGTTTGGGGCTCGAAGCATCGAGGTTGACATACTCATCAAGCCACAAACCTCAGACCAAGAACCTACCCATATCCCCAAACCTACATCATGAAAGGCAACACTTTTAACAATCCCAAGTTTAGTAAATAAACCTCTGGTGTACCCCACGATGGCACTGGACAAATAATAAATCAGAAAAAGGTTGAGGTCAAACTGTCTAAATTCAAATCTTAAACTCATTTGTAATTTCAACAACACTTCGTTCAGAACATCGTCTGCTGCACGTATGAAAAATTTACAAAAAAAAAAAAAAATGAAATGGGTTGTTAGTCACTCCATTCATGGAATAATTATGAAACCTGCAAATATTGCACGTAGTGACGTCGGAAGGCAACGGATGATACAGGAGCCATAAACATAGAAAAAACTAAGTGAGCGCTCGCCCAATCAGAAGACAAGGATTTTAGTCTTATTGGAATGTATTCTATTTTCAATTAATAGCTTGTTGTGAAGTGTTATCAGTTATAACTGGTGATCCAAAAATAATTCTGAGCCTGATAATGATAGTGAATTAGAATCGCAATCACGCTGTCAAACTTTGTTGTAGAATGAAAACTACCGTATTTACTCTATGTATTGAGACAGCTAAAAATAAATATTTTCACAGATGTCCCACATCTTAGAAAATGGAGAAAAAACACAATCTGGTCTTGTTTTGATGCTGAATCAAGTTGTGTGTGATTCGTTTTTTATCACTAAATACGAAAATCGCCATCCAATTTTTTTTTAGAGTTTCATTTTTTGCTTCCAAAACATAGCTTATGCCCCTCATTGGAACGAGCGCATTGCGCTCATTCTAATGAGGGGTCATAAGCTATGTTTTGGAAGCAAAAAATGAAAATTTTTAGTTACACAAGAATTCTTTTTATGAGTGTCATCTGCCACTAGCATTCAGTAAAGGGTTGAAGACTGTCACAATGTAATATTAAATAGTCTTCCTCATGTCAGTCTGGACTGTAGATATTAAAACTTAGGAACAGATTTAAATAAAAACAACACAAATCAGTATGTATTATCAATTTTTTATTGTTTAAAAAGGAAAATTAAACACAAATTTAGCTTTAATATTGAGCATTTTGCACCGTTTTCAGGTGATTGGGCCAACTCGAAACAAGTCTCCCGAGTGTCCCAAACATTGGAGCATAAAAAAAAAATATTTTTCTGGAAAAAATGTGTGTCCCAATTTATAGAGTGGCCCAATATATAGTGTAAATACGGTATAGTGATAGAGGTACAACACCGATTTTGATTTTGACTGTCATCCAATGCCACGCCCACCTCTAATTAGACAATTAGCAACATATAAATGGAAGAAGTCGTTCAAGGCTATATTCCATTAGTTTCTTGAACTTGCTCTTGTGAATGGCTACATAATATAAAAAATCATTATCCCCTTCTTAAAAACAACTTTCAATGAGATCTCTAGAATGGTTTTAAATTTATAACCCTTTAGTCTAATAACTCATAATTTGGTAAAATTCCTGAAAAATATTATGCGCTGAGAATAATGATTCTCAAAATAGAGTTTAAAGATGTAGAAATGCTTTGTTGAAATTGCAACCTCTCATACCAACATTTCATCAACTTGCAATGCCTTGCAAAATTGTTACAAAATCGCGAGACATTAAATTTATATGCCTTTATGATGAATATTTATTTGCATGTAATTTCAACAAATCATGATTAAAATATAGTGTCTGTCAAAGAGAATGTAGGGTATACTGGATTAAATGCATCCGTCGACATCCATCCATCCATCCATCCATCCATTCATATCCATCCATCCATCCATCCATCCATCCATCCATCCATCCATCCATCCATCCATCCATCCATCCACAGCGGCGATATCTCAGCAGTGAGTTGGTAGATTTCAGTGAAAATCGATCTGATTCATTCTTATAACAAGCTGCTCCTGCACATGATAAAAAAATTGCCTGCAGGTTTTTACCCACGTTATGGTCCTTACTTTGTAAATTTTTCATGATTTTTTGGCCCTTGCTTTCTATTTTATTCATTTAAGCTTCATCGGGTCCAGCTCTGCAGTTGGGATATAATTGTCTTCAGCAATAGCTCTTGTTATATTTGTTTTGTAAACATCCAATTTTCTCTGTTTTGCAGAAAATAACTCAAATATTATGTGGACAGTATTTATATTTTCAGAAAGGTGCATAAATATAATTGAACACAAATGTATTTAACCGTTTACCTAACGAATCGGCCGCATCCATAATTTACAAATTATCTTGTTAAAAAAATATATATTTAAAAATTTTTTAACAAAACCATATCATGTGAACCCTCATTGGAACAAGCTCATTGAGCTCGTTCAACTGACGGGTCACATGATAGGGTTTCGTTAAAATAATAAATATTAAAATAATAAATTTTGATATCATCTGCGTTGGGTAAAGGGTTAAGTGGTTGAGTGCTGGAAGTCCAAATTCTGTGGATGTACTTCTTAAATTATGAAATTATTTAGTTTGTATGGATACAACGTGTTACAATTTATGATAGGGTGTCTGCAGGTGCTCTCCCATAAATTGTTACGAGACAATATGTGAACTATATTTCCCATCAAAAATAATGTAGCTCTCAATCTGTAATCAAAAAAAAAAAAATAAAAAAAATAAAAATAAAAATAAAAGCCTATCTCCCTTGTTTGTTTGGAAAAATTAATTGCTGAAGAACCAAATGCACTTTTTTTTTTATTTGGTCATACTTTTTAAACAACTCTATTTGAAAATATTAATAAAGAGGTTAACAGTTGAGAACAACGGCATGTTTTTATGCCTTCCTACATCTTCAATTTTTTTTCCATTAAAAAGAAGTATTGTGTTTTACTCAACCTACTGTGTTTTTTTTTCCAGAAGTTTTCATCAAATCATGTAATGGCTCCTGTAAAATTTGATGAAAAGTTCAAAGGAGTCTGACAACCAAGAAATCAATGATAAAAACACTATTGTTGTTTGTTGGGGTATATTTTGTTAACAAGAACCAGAATTAGACCATTGCTAGAGAACAGGGTATTTTGACTGATTGGAAGATCTGCCAGTTGGGAAAGAGTTAACAATCACACTAATTTTATTAAACAGCGCTCCCCTCTCATTTTTAAAATTTCGAAACAACTTCTTGAAAAAGGTGTGTTTTATCCTGAAAATCTTATGTACCATACTTTATACATTTTCTGTTACATAGAAGAGGCTATACATTATCTGGTCAGGGCTTTAGATTGGTCTAATTTGGGGACAAGCCTGAAAATAAGCAGACTGTCATCTGCAGAATGAGGACCCCAGAAGGTGAATTTGGTGATGCTACCCTCTGTGAAACTCATTTTGAATCATGGTCTAAAGCCTAAACAGCAAAAGGTACCTAGATTAAATTGGCATACTATATGGGATAGCATCAGCAAATTCACCCCCTGGGGACCTCATACTGCAGATGACAAATTGCCTATTTTCAGGCTTGTTTGGGGACACCAGATTAAAGTTAAAAATGTACCCAAAATATGAGAAACTACATGATTAGTCAATTTACAAACAAATAGAATATAATACAGGGCTTTATAAGACCTATTTTGCATGATGCAGAAGTATTTCTTAATAAATATCTTCATTTTAGAATGTTACAACGAGCTGTTGGTAGCCATCTTGTAATTTGGGGACACCCTTTACCAGCTTGAATTTGGGCTAATATAAAGGTATGTAACTGGTTGAGCCCTGGGACTTTATTCTGAAATGCAGTTACTGCAACTTAAAGGCTTTATCTGTGGATGCACTTCCAATTATCTTTGAAGTGATATTATTTAGTCCAAATGGGGTTTCCTTGTTACAATTTATGGGAGAGTGCCTCCTGGCACATTTACTCTCCTCCTGGCACTCTCCCATAAATTGTAACAAGGTAAATCCATGGGAATAAATTTTAATGACCAAAAGAGTTTTGGCTCTCTACCAGTTAACAGTAATATTTTTGTCACCAAATCAAGAAAATACTCGGCTGTTAACCCTTTACCTAATGCAGATGATATCAAAATTTATTTCAAATTTTTTCAAAACATTTCAGCAAACCCATTTCATGTGACCTTCTCATTGGAACAAACCTGTTCCAATGAGGTCACATGATATGAATATATGGTTCAGTTTTAATTTTTTGAAAAATAATATTTCTTCAACTGCCTGAATTTGCATATTACAACGGTAGATGTGCTTGATTCATTAGTTGAAGGGTTAGTTTATGTAGCATTTGTTTTGATTATTATAAGGCTTATTAAAAAACATATCTTGTTTCTCAGGCAATTTTTTCTTAATTTTATGATGAGTGTGGGGGCTTTTTTTTGTTTATTCACAAAACAGTTCTAAGAATAGTTAGGATCAGAAATTTAACAACTTGTTCTATTATTTGGTAAACCAATGTTTTCAGTCATGAAGATTTCCCATTATGTAGTTGAAAATTTAACCAGCTATATCTTGCTTGACAGAGCTCTTTGAGCTCAGTCAAACAAGGTATAGTTGGTTAAATATTTGTCCAGCAAGTGTAAAATAGTGTCATAGGAGAGATTTCCAGTTGAAAGAAAGGTGATGAGGCAGATTTTCTGTGATGAGGGAGGTGCCGGAGAAACAAGAATTTTTTTTTTAATGGCCTAACGACTTGATTTATTTTCAGTACGATGGTTACACATCTTGTCCACTTATCACAACGTATGGGAAATGTATACTGGCTGAGTTTGATTATGATGGAAATCCCATGGAAACCTTTCCATTTGATCAAGGAAAAGAGAGGCGATCAATGTATCACATGAAAAAAGACATCATGCCAGAATTATACTGGAAGTTTCTGCTAAAGTGAGTATTTACTACACTGAGTAACAGTGGCAATTTATTTATTTTTTTATTTATTGGTGTTTAAGGTCACATATTTCTGCTCAATGGCTAATTATGACTGTGACAGTTTTATGGGTGGAGGAAGCCACAGTACCCGGAGAGAACCACCGAACAGGTGCACCATCGACGTGCAGTACGCCTTAGTACACAACATCACCGTGCCCTCACGTAGGCAATGGGGGTGAAGTGTCTTGCCCAAGGACACACCACGGTTGCGGCAGGTGGGATTCGAACCAAGGACCAACAGTGGCAATGTAAATTTACCAGGTCTAAGGCCCCACAAAGTAGATCTTTTGTTTCTCAGGCCCTTTTTTTTTGTAAAATTGCATGTGGGTGGGTGGTTTTTTATTTTTTTTAAATTTTTGTAACTATTTCTTGGCCATCAAAAGTTCACGATGTTCTTGGTTTGTTTTATGTTTTAGGCCTCGTAATCTACAGAATAGCATGGGTGGTGGTGTATTTTGTCCCTTAAGTGCTAGAAGGCTTTGCAATGCTTTATTTAGTATTGCAAAGCCTTGTTGCACTCAAGGGACAGATTTATCAGTTTTATTAACTTGGGTAAAATATCAGACATAAACCATTTAATTATTATTTTTTTAAGTTTGCATGGTTATAAAAAAGAGCATGCGGCAGCCAAAGGACCATGTAGGAAGGCCTTAGAAACAGATTTTTAACTTTTTTAGGCCTAAACTCTCAACATCATAACAAATTTTAGTGAGTTCTTTCAACACCAGTTAGTCCTTTTGACATTTTATTTCATTTTGTTTCATATTGTCCAATCGTGAACAAAAAAATTGTCAGTTCTATGCAACTGGTATGTTAAAAGGTAAAGAGAAAGGGAAGAAAAACAGGGTTTTGTGACTCCTTGAAAGTCCTGGATCTCAGAAATCCCTTGCCATGGACTTGGAATAACATTGAACACTGAAACCATTCTTGAAAGCTTTTGAAAAATGCTATATATCGGCCAATCAAGGGCAAGCTCTACTCCGAATTCGGTGAGAAAATTGATGCTGTTATATCCTGCAATGAGTCTAGCCTTTAAATAGTTCATTGCCTATGTTTAGATTCACTCATCTGGAATATTTCAGTTGGTGAAAAAGGAAAACCTACAGTTCACTTTTCCAAACAACTCAAATATTCTAGACGATTGAATCTAAAAAATACCATAAACATTCCATTTCTTTGAACTAACGCAACAAATGTTTCTTAACCCTTTACTAACATGAAATGCAGACTACACTTGCAACTAAAATTCTTGAATAATTAATTTTTTTCATTTTTTGTCTCAAAAACATAAGTTATGACCCCTCACTGGAACGAGAGGGGTCCAAAGAGGGGTCATAGATGAGCTTGTTTCAAAGAGGGGTCATAACCTATGTTTTTGAGACAAAAAATGAAAAAAATAATGAAAATTAATTGGCGATTTTTGTGAATAGCACTGGCCGGTTTTGGCCATTACATGAGGTAAAGGGTTAATCAAGACTTCATTGACAGAATTCTTAATGATCTTAGTAATACCATCAGAGATGTTTGTTTATTAAACAGTTATGAATGGAGACTTGTCAGTTGTCACAGACGTAGTTGTATAATTGCACTGTATAATTCCCTTTTCTTAAAAAGTGGGGTATACCGGATTGCGTCTGTCCTTGTGTGGTCATAACTTAAGGATTAATGCTCGGATTTTGACGACGTTTTATACAGACGGTTATTATCATGAGCTCTATCAGAACATAAAAACAGCCATTTTGCTGTTTGCATATTTTTATCCCCCAGCGACGAATAGTTGGGGGCACATATTGTTTTACCCCTGTCCATCCATCCCTCCCGCCATCCGTCTATCCATCCATGTGCTGTCTGTCCATCTGTTTGCATATAGATTACATTGTTTGTCCGGCTAACTCCTCTTTTTTATCTCACAGGATGTTTGTACATATACCAGAGATGTGCATATTGTCAGGATTTTGATTTGCTTCAATATTTCACAAAATTACAGATTGTTAACTTGGTCAATTTTTTTGTAGAATTTCACCTGTATGGTACGTGGTTTGTGTGCGGTAGACTTTGCAGGGGCATCATATGTGTCTTACAGGCACAGCTCATGTACGAGTAACGAATCACAGTTTGTTCTTCATCTGCCTGTGTCCATGTGCTGTGCAGGGTGTGCTTCAGTCTAGTTTTCCATGAGTTATGGCTCTTTGAGTATGAAATAGCCAATTTTTTGTCTGTTCACCTTGTATCTCAGTTTTGGCGTGTCGGATCTCAGTGAAATTTGTCAGGAATATTGCCTATGGGAAAGGCTTAAACCAAGTCTCTAATGATGTTTCTTACATTTCACTTTCTAGAGTTATCCCCTGTTTTTCGACTTTGCTCGTCCCATGTCTGTTCAGGTCATAACTTGAAAAGTATTTTGACAGTGTGAAATATAACAAGCTTGAGGTCTCATCACTCAAATGAGAAAATTGAGTTTACAGACAGATTATGAAAATTTAGATTCAAGTCCTCGAAAGACTTGAAAAAGTTCGGGAATGATCTCTACATATCTTAAACCAGGTTTCATCACATTAGAGTCTGCAGTATTGACTCAAGAAACCATTTTCTCTCACCACGAAGGTACTGAGACATATATAAAGACGTGTGAGACAGCTGGGAGAGATATACCTGTCTCACCCCAGCCACGTGACAGCTATCTCACCCCACCCATGTGACCAACCTATATTGGCTTATTAGCATATTTAATGAGCACAGGACTATTCAATCATCACACGTTCTGTAAACAAACCGCAAAACCAAAATACATTTGACTCTTTTGTATAAATTTTTGGATGAACGCCATTTTGAGTGAAGCGAGTTGCATGGAATTCCCGTCAAAAAGTTATGTGAATAATTGCAGAATTCATAATATGATGTCATTGGAATGTGTCAATGTTCATTTCACTACAAATATTTAACCCCTGTCTTGCCGGCGTTGGACTTTAATTTTGTGGTTATACCTGTGGTAAATACAGAACTTTTGTGTGCTCTTTCCGATAAGCAAATCAGTTTTTTTTCAGAAATGGACAACAAAATTGTTCGATTGTTCAGCTTCACCTCACCTGATATGATCTCTCATCGCCTTGTATGGAAATGTATCAGCCAGCTACACGCTGTGCAACATATTTATTATGTCAGAAGTCCATGTAAATCAAGGGATAAATTTATTTTCATGAGAAACAAAGAATGACCGGGCATTTATTTTTTAGATGCTGCAATTGACAGCACTGTGCAGAATCATGAACAGTAACTGGCACCGGTATGCATCCATGGTGACAGTAAACAATCTTCGCTGTTCGAAGAGCGATATTTCGTCCCCTGAGTTCCAATGTGTTCTATGTGCCAGTAGGCACATAGAACACATTGGAACTGTGGGACGACTTGTTTACAAACTAAAACTTATTGCTACAAGCATATCTGAAATACCCCTTCATACATTTACTCTCATTACCACATGAAAAAGGTTAAAAAAGCACTTTTAAATGTTCAAAAAATCACTTTTAATCTACTGAGTAAACTGTAAAGAAAATGTTCATTTCAGCATAAAAAATCGATAGACTTTGAAGTTTGATATTGGCTAGAGTCGTAAAAGCAACAAAGAACTTTTGGGACTACAAATAATATTTTCTGTCCATTTTTTAAATATTTAATATTTTAAATCAATAAACACAGTACCTTGAAAATATTTTTGGTATTTAAATTCTCTTATTTTTTTCAATTCAAATTTAGAAAATTCGAAGCGAGTGGAAATGCTTCAATTTGATCAAAATAGTAATGGCTGTTACTAACCTGATATCACATCAGGTGAGTTACGGCGGAAGCCTTAGATGGTATTCAAACGTTCTGATTGGACAAACTAACTTTGAGGCATAATAAATAAATATATATATACATACATAAAATAACAGCATTTAATCTATTATATCTTGTTTAACAAGCTCCATGAGCCCTGTCAAACAAGATATAATAGAGTAAATGCTCAGTTTAAAAGTAGAAGAAAGGAAAATGGCCTACTTCCTGTTAATTGTATATTCCTGTTAATTGAATATTCTTCTTTGGCAAAGTGGCTATTCAATTAACAGGGTTCCACTGTAGAATTTTACAAGATCTAATTTCTATAGAAAACTGCTCTCCGTTCTGAACACCTAGGCACACACATCTCAGTACCCATTAGAACAATATGAAACAATTCTTCTTGTCATTCTCATACTGGGAAACTAGTGCCCCTCAATTTAAGTATACATTGATATGGGGCAAAATGGGGGAGAGAAGGTTATTATCTGCAAAACTTTTCCATCTCTTATCCAGTCTTTGGGTCTGTTGCTTCATTATTGGATTGTTATAAATATATTGTTTGCCTTGAAATTAGGTGACAAAATGCAGTTGATGCAAATTTTTTTCTGAATTACTGACTTGTTGTTAACATATTATGGGGTGTGCGGTGGCATTGAGATAACCGGTTCTCATCTGATCACCGAATTTAAGCAACATCGAGCCTGGTTAGTCCTTGGATGGGTGACCGTCTGAGTGATCGATTTGGACTCCTGTGTTTTGTCCTTGGGCAAGGCACTTAACCCCTGTAGTTCACATGGGGGCACGATGACACCGTGTGCTAAGGCATACTGCACGTTGATGGTGCACATGTCTTCAACCAGTCTAACCCTGCCTGTGCTGCAGTGAGGAGTCACGATGTCGGTGGTTCTCTCCGGGTACTCCGCCTTCCTCCACCTGTAAAACTGTCACCGACATGATATGATCTTGGCTGTTATAGTGTTGTTAAACCTTAATAAATAAATAAATAAATAACATATTATATATATTATATATTATACTAGACACAGTTTTACTGATTCAATTAAAAACCATGTTGGTTATTCAAAAAAATTTGAACCACAGTGAGTTTTGAATAACTTAACCAAGTCTGACAACTTCCATTCATTGGATGGTGATGGTTTCACGTTTCAATGTCTATGCAAACATCACGAGGTATCAATTTTAGTATTTTGGGGAAGAGCATGCATGGAAGACTTCACGCTCTTCCTTATAGTGCTAAAATTGGCCTTGTGGTGTTAGCTTAGCTGTTGAAGCACCATGTTACTTCAGCCAACCATTCAATGAGGCTGAGAAATTGTGAGAATGCCACTATTTAGTCTCTGAACCCAAGAAAGTCTGAACTGAAAACCATCCATTTCCTGAATGTTTGGAAAACTACTTGTAGCATTCTACCGGCTATCACTTCGAAAGGATCACAAGTTTTTGATTAAGATTTCATACATTTCTTCATTGTCGACTTCCTTTAGATGACAACTCATACTGGAGCTTTCTGAGGAACGAAATGAATCATATCCAATCTAACTCGATAACACAAATTTAGTTGGAAAAGCCCAATAAGTCCTAAAAAGATAAAATCTGTTTCTCAGACCCTCCTGCATGGTCCTTTTGGCTGCCACATGATCTCTTTTTATAACCAATGCAAACTTAAAACAATAAATATTAAATGATTTATGTCTGATATTTTACCCAAATTAATAAAATTGATAAATTTGTCCCTTGAGTGCAAGAAGGCTTTACAATGCTTTGAGACGAAATACACCATCACCCATGCTATTCTGTAGATTATGAGGCCTAAAACATAAAACAAACCAAGAACATGAACTTTTGAGGGCAAAGAAATAATTACAAAAATATAAAATAAAATAAAAAAACGTCTGTCCACATGCAATTTTTAAAAAAAATGGCCTGAGAAACATAAGATCTACTTTGTGGGGCCTAAAATGCCCTTTGAAGCAATAATGGAGATTTAATATAACCGGAACATCTAATTTGTACAAGGTATTTCGCTTTTTCTCAAACTACAATGGTGATGTCTGGTCAATTTGCATTTGAATATACACGCCTCATTGCCGAGATAAACTGTAGGATGAGTTGTCACCACTAAAAAATTAGTAATGGAAAATGTCAAGCTCATTGTAGTAGTGATCCATTCAAAGCGATATTCTAGAAGGGCTATGAATAGTGTGAATGTCATTGAATCAGAACCACATTCTATATGGTCCTAATATTAATGAAATTGAACGGAACGAACACTGTCCATGCCAAAATTTCTATATGGAATACCATTGGTTGACATATAAATACATTGCTCATTCTTTCAGAAACAAGTGATACTGATAGGTACATCTACTTGTATGTGTGATTCAGTCATACAAAATAGTCTAGTTCACATATTGATACTGATTTCATATGGGAGATAGACAACACTAGTACAACGGCCATAATGTTTTTACATTTGGGAAGTGGATTTGATTTGAGGTTCGGTTTGGTTTCAGACCTTTTGCCTGATGTGATTCGAGGTTTGATTTAACCAAAAAATCGATTTGCCAAGCCCTAAGACACAAAGTTTTTTGCTTGTCATGTAATCAGACCTTTGATTTTGATGTGCACAATTGCACTTGTATGCCATCAGGCGCCAGGTTTCCAAAAGCTGGGTACTAAAAACTGGGCACCTCACAAATTTTGGGCATGCAGAAACAGGTTACCATTGAATCTACATGCATGACAGCAACAACTAGAGGCTGGGTTAATCCACAAACAGAAGTCAAATGTCAAAATGAATCAAAGCAGGGGATTCCTACATCATCTCATTGACAGATCAAAGCAATCATGGCGACAACATTGTGTGCGTGGTAAAAATTTCCTGGACTGGAGCACATGTTAAAAAACAAGCCATTATTTTTTTAATTTCAATAAAATTAAAATGTCAGGCTTTAGTGTATTCTTGGGCATCTTCCTTTGTTAACTGTGAAAAACTGAAATTTTATTTCGTTTAAATATTGATATTAAATAAACTAAAACAAATCTCCACTAGTTGTGGTTGTGAACAAATGCTCACATCCAACCTTACTTGAGTTAGTATTTCTAGGTCAGTGTGCTGGACTGTTATTCATCATCAAGTCATTCCAGGGCCGGCGGAAGCAGCAAAGGGCAAGGGGGGGGGGGGGGGAACTTTCTGATGAGGGCAAGTGCACGTATATCACCTAAAAATTGGGAGGGGATGCCTCAGATGCCAAAGGCATCTGCACCAAGTGCCAAAGGCACGAGGTATTAGAGGGGGGGGGGGGGGGGGGCAGGGATTGTCTCCCCAGGAAATTTTTTTAATGGAGCTCTCAAATTGTGCATTCTGGTAGCCTTTGGCCTGAAATTCCTCTTGTATTTTATAATAGAAAAAAATGTTTTTTTTACAGCCGGAGGCCGGACCCTGGGGCAGTTGCCCTGTTTACATACCCCCTCTCGGTGCTAGTATAAGACTCGGATTATCTAGTGCCATAGGCTTCGAACCAGTTTTGTTGTCAAACTCTGCTTTTGGCCATCTCACTAATAAAACAGTCAGGCTGAGCAGGTGGGCAAAATTTGCTGATACAAAGGCCTACTATCCCTTGAATGCCATGCCCATGGGCAATTAATGTATACATATACATCCATGCTGGAGAATTGGTTATTCAAAGATACAGTTGAATAATAGGCTGATCAGTATGATCCTGTTTTTTTTCTGATGGTTGATCAATAACAATGCTAATTTTTTATTTTCGGACACTTTCGCCCCCGCTCGCTCCCGTGGGCAAGGGCAAGGGGGCGACCACCCCCGTCGCCCCCCCCCCCCCCCCCCCCCCCCCCCCCCTGTTTCGCCGGCTCTGAGTCATTCAATTGATTATATCCCTCTAGTGGTAATTCACTCTGCACATGTGCAGCAGCAATTATCTGTAAGAAATGCTTGTGATTTTCTTGAACATGCAACAATGAATGATTAAATTTACACAGAGAATGGGAAAACTATTTTATTTGATTCTGAGAAATTTGTGTAAATTCGGGTTACACAGTGTTGCACCATTTGAGTGAGGTTGAGTAAAAATAAAATGTTTTAAAAATTGACAATGTTTTCAAATTGTGATGCAGTTACGTTGTCACTGATCAGCGGTAACAATGAAGTGTGGTCTCATGAGTCTTTTGACAGTCCTTTTGGGGAATTGAGCATTCATTGAGATGCCAGGCCTGACTGTGATGCCTGGGTTAAAAAATGGAAGCATTATTTTATACATTTTCAAAATCAAAGGTCTGTGCAGGCTTGGCAATTTCAGGAGAGCGATTTTTTAGCTCTCCTTACTGCCCTCCTGAAAGAATTAAGGAGAGCGAAAAATTGCCCTCCTAAATATTTTGGTCTGGGATGATTGAGATTACATGTATTATGGTCACATTAAATTTTTGTTGTAAAGCAAAAATGTAATTTAACTTCGAGGTCACATAACATCACGTAATTTTATTTTGAAAGTGGTTTAGTGGTAAAAGGTAATGGCTGCAACCATACCCAAACACAGTTGCAATCATTTGAAGCAAAATGGGTCACAGCAATATTTTTTTTCTGTCAGTTTCAAGTTCAACAACTGACATCACAGTTTGAGGGGTAATTATTCAAGGAATATTGACACTATAATATACTACCACTACTACTATACTACTATCCTGTCACTTGAAGCACTTGCACCAGGATGTGGCTGTAGATTCAAGCAGACCTATTGTCCAAGAAAGTCATACGCCTACCGCTACCACCTTCAACCCCCCTTGGGGGGTTGAAGGTGGTAGTGGTAGGCGTATGACTTTCTCGGACAACAGGTCTGGGTACACACACAGGTCTTGTCAAGTGTGTGTTCGGTTGTTGAGTGAGACATCTAGATGTCTAAGAGATTTCGCTTTACCTTAGTAAAGTTAATAAAATCACTGATGTAGTCTGTTGGTTTCAGTTTCCATGAGTTTGTTCAGCTGGATACTTAAAATGCTGTGTAAAGCTAATTGCTCTCCTAAGCTGATTGAGGAGAGCGATTTTTTGCCCTCCTGCATTTTTCAGAATGCCAGGCCTGTCTGTGTAATAAAATTAAAATTTAAGTGTCCGTGCCGCATTTAATGTGCACTTGAAATTCAAATATGCATGAATTAAAAAACTCCAAACATTGAGGTTTATCAACACTTGATATTCAGACCATGGCCTTTCAGAGTTAACCTTTTTCAATGTACATACTTTTATAAAATTGTAATTGTATGGTGTGCTATTAGTCCAAGAGGTTAACCCTTTACCTACCGAATTAGCTACATAATTTACAAATTGAGCAGTTGAAAAAAAAATCAAAACATTTCCACAATAGTGTGTTTCAATGAGGGGGTCACATGGCATGGTTTTGTTGAAATTTTTGTTAAATTTGAGAAGTAATAATTAGGCTACACAAAGTAGATCTTCTGTATCTCAGGCCATTATTTGTAAAATTGCATGCGGGCGAGCGGTTTTTTATTTTATTTTTTATTTCAGTAATTACTTCTTTGCCATCAAAAGTTCATGTTCTTGGTTCAAGTTTTAGGCCTCATAATCTACAGAATAGCATGGGTGGTGGTGTATTTTATCCCTTGAGTGCAAGAAGGCTTTGCAATGCTAAAGCATTGCAAAGCCTTCTTGCACACAAGGGACAAATTCATCAATTTTTTTAACTTGGGTAAAATATCAGACATAAACCATTTAATTTTTAATTTTTTTAAAGTTTAAATTGGTTATAAAAAGAGAGCATGCGGCAACCAAAAGGACCATGTGGGAGGGCCTGAGAAACAGATTTTTTATTTTTTTAGGCCTTAAGGTAACAAATTTTCACATATCACATGTGTTGTGTAGAGGGTTAACACACGACTTCCCACAGTTTTGTGAATGAGTATGTTAAGCCTCACTGGTTTCATTTCACAAAATGTTAGGCATTTGAACATATGAATCTCTGAAGGATGGTCTAAACCTAACCAGCCCAGAACCCACTTGGAATCAAAATTTTATCAACAAGATTTCACTAGATTTGATAAAAAAAAATGCAAGTTTTATTTTTGTTTCTATTTCAGGGGGATGTGGAATGGCCCTGGTACATACAGAAGAATAATGAGACTTGGAATGGGCAGTTTAAAGAAACGTTCTCACCAGACAGCTTAATATTTACCATTACATTTTGTTCTGCCACAACTTTCTTTTCTAGCAGTCACTTAATCGGCAACTTTCCCTGCATAATATACAAATCCAGCAGTAGAAAAAATTATTTTTCCAAAAATTTCAACAAAATCATATGTGACTTCTCATAGGAACGAGCTCGTTCCAATGATGGGTCACATGATATGGTTTCGTTGAACTTTTTTGAAAAATTAAAAAAAATAATATTTAAAAAAATAAATTTTGATATCATCTGTATTGGGTAAAGGGCTAAGGCAGTATGAGAAAAGGTTACCCAAACTTTTTTTTGAGGGAAGCCTTTTTTATACGCCCATTTGTAAAAACGGTCATATTATGTAAATGGTTTCCGTCTGTCCATCCATCTGTCTGTCCATAAACAATTGGTTTCTGACCGAGAACTTAGTTTGGATTATTTGATCTCAACCAAAGTTTGTATGCTTATTACCCTGCTAGTAATACAGGCCAAGTTCAATTATGAGTTCTGTCCAATTATGTTTACGTGAGTTACGCAGCTTTTTTTACTTAAAATTTGACCGTCTATTAACATTTTTTGTTTCCAACCAATAACTTGAGTTTGGATTATTTGATCTCAAACAAAGTTTATATGTGTATTACCCCAGCTTGTAATACAGGCCAAGTTCAATTATGGGTTCTGCCCAATTATTTTTACCTGAGTTACGTCGCTTTTTTTTACTTAGAATTTGACCTCTATTAGCATTTTTGGTTTCCAACCAATAACTCCAGTTTGGATTATTTGATCTCAACCAAAGTTAGTATGTGTTTTACCCAGCTAGTAATACAGGCCAAGTTCGAATATGGGTTCTGTCCAATTATTAATCCCCTACCGGCATCGCCGGAGGGGACTATAGGTGTGAACTCTGTCCATCAGTCAGTCTGTCAGTCACACTTTAGTTTTCCGAACTTTTTTTTGAAATGCTTCAACCGAATGATTTCATTTTTATACGCCCGTTTAAAAAACGGTCGTATTATGTTATATCTGTCTATCTGTCTGTCCGTCTGTCTGTCCATAAACAATTTCGTTTCCGTTCATTTAAAGTTGAACGCCTTGACGGATCGACATCAAACTTTCAGAAGTTGTTTTTAGCATTAAAATACAGGTCAAGTTCGATATTGGTGTTTCTCAGTCCATCTGCTGCAGAGTTATGGCCCTTTGAAAACACAATTTTTCTAAAAAAATTGGTTTCCGTTCATTTAAAGTCGAACGCCTTGAAGGATCGACATCAAACTTTCAGAAGTTGTTTTAGCAATAAAATACAGGTCAAGTTCGATATTGGTGTTTCTCAGTCCATCCGCTGCAGAGTTATGGCCCTTTGAAACCACAATTTTGGAAAAAAAATTAGTTTCCATTCATTTAAAGCCGAACGCCTTGATGGATTGACACCAAATTTTTCAGATGTTGATTTCATACACCCGTTTGAAAAACGGGACATATTATGTGAATGGTCTCTCCACCCATCTTTCTGTCTGTCCGTCCATGGACACATTTCGTTTCCGGACGATAACTTTAGTTGTAATGGATTGAGCTGAGTTAAATTTGGCATGTGGATTTAGTATGACAAAATACAGGACGGGTTCGATTTCTGTTTCTAGCGGCCCATTTGTAGTAGAGTTATGGCCCTTTATTTATGGGAATTTAGCCAAACTTTTCGTTTCCGGATGATAACTTTAGTTTGCCTTGACCGATTTATTTCAAATTTTCAGTTTTTGGTTTTTGACCACAAAATACAGCTCAAGTTCACTTTTGACCACAATCTCATATACCTTTCCAGAGTTATTCCCCTTGAATGATTGCAAATTTGTGGATTTTGTGGTTTCCGGATGATAACTTTAGTTTGCCTTGACCGATGTTTTTCAAATTCTCAGATTTTGTTTTTGACCACAAAGCACAGCTCAAGTTCACCTTTGGCCATAATTGCATGTACCGTTCCATAGTTATTCCCCTTGAATGATTGCAAATTTGTGAATTATGTGGTTTCCGGATGATAACTTTAGTTTGCCTTGACTAATTTGTTTCAAATTCTGAGATTTTGTTTATGACCACAAAGCATAGCTCAGGTTCACTTTCGGCCAAAATTGCATGTACCTTTCCAGAGTTATTCCTCTTGAATTTGTGCATTTTGTGTTTTCCAGATTATAACTTTAGTATGGACTAACTGTTGGACATAGAATGCATCAAATATTTGGTTTCGGGATGATAACTTCTATTATTCTCTGCTCCCTCATCATTTCGTTGATACCTTGTCACCACATAACACCATGTCACCTGACTGTCTCTCGCTAGTCGCCATTCATAGAGTTTCCGCCGTGCCCCAAATTCCAGTTGCTCTGCCACTTCACTCTTCAAATAACTGCTGACACAACTATGGCGATCAGTATAGAGCAGTACAGAGCGGTTGTTGGATATCACTGCAACGTTCTTGCATTCAGTTTCCATGACAATTCAGACTGGTATTACAAAACAGAAACCAACGACAAGACAGGTCTGGAATTATAACAAAGCCAACTTTATTAAAATGAATAATTTTATATCCCAGACAGAGTGGCAAACAATTATTAATAGTAACAACAGCCTAGACACTTCACTTCACAACTTTCTGACACGGTTTCTCGAAATTGCAAAAGAATGTATACCGTGCTACGATATTACTGTCTGCCCATCTGATAAGCCATGGTTCGATTCTGCACTGCATCGGGAAATTCGGAAGAGAGACCGCTTAAGGCAACGAGCCTTACAAAGTAATAATTCCACTACTTTTGAAAAATATAAACATATCCGTAATAAGGTAAATAATATGAAGAAAAAGGCTAAATCTACATGCTTTTCTAAATTAGACACTTCTCTCTCTATAAATCGCGACCCGAAAACATTTTGGCATACCGTTAAACAACTATTATGTAATTTTGATAGTAAGTCTCAAGTTCAGCACCTTGAAACTGTGACTGACGCTGGAAATTTGGTAACTATATCCAGTGATCAACAAATGGCTAACTTGCTTAATAACATTTTCTGAAAAATAGCGAAATCCACGATGAAGGACATGACTTGCCTGCGTTCCGTTCCAAGAGCCCAGAAATTCTTTCCGACATTAAAGTTACGGAGGCAGACATGTACGATATACTGAGCTTGCTAGAAATCAATAAAGCAGTCGGCCATGACGGCATCAGTAATCGAATGCTGAAGGAGACATGACAAACATTATGTAAGCCACTCCTATTATTATTCCAGCAGTCACTTACTTCTCGCACGTATCCATCAGACTAGAAGCTGGCGACAGTTATACCAATCTCAAGAAAGGCAACACCACGTGTGAGTAAAGTCATGGAAAAGGTTATTTTCAAGAAAGTATTCGACCACTTTCACAACAATAATCTGTTCTTTAAATACCAATCTGGTTTCCTACTAGAAATCTACCACAACTTATGTTTAGCCTATGACAACTGTCTCTTCTCACTAGAGGTTTTTTGTGACATATCAAAAGCATTTGATAGAGTCTGCCATTAGGGGCTTATTTTTAAATTGAGGCAATATGGTATTACAGGATCCATCCTGGAATGGTTTGAAAGCTATCTGAAAAAACATCAACAACGAGTAATAATAAATTTTTATACTGTACCAATGACCCAGACATAGCTGGTGCTAACTCTTAAAAATCTAGGGCCAAACACAAATTTTGCCCCCCAATCCCCAAAATTTGCATCTAAAACCAAAGAAATCATGTCCTGAATGGCCCTCCATACTTCGCCTCTACTGCGCATGCGCAGTGTCAAGGACGTCCCGAAATTGGCGCCATTTATCATTCTTTGTTTGGCCCTTCATCAGTTCACATCTGACTGATCTTTGTGCTTGTAAATCTCAGTTTAAATGATGCCAGACACATAAATATTAGAGAAATGGTGGATCTAAGGAGGAAATAGAAGGAGGAAAGGAAAAATGAGTGACAGAAAATAATCAGGGCTGTAACTTAAAATTTTTTAATGAAATTATGTTAAGTTACCTATTTTCGAGGCATGGGCCTGTTGTGGTCATTCTTGCTATAAAGTTACACTGCTTGTTCAGTGTTTTCCTCTCTCCCTTTCCTTTAAGTCCCCCCTTGCTATTCTCCCATGCTTTTGGCATATTTTCTGTAATATTATTACTAAAATTTCTTGGGAGTTTTAGCTGGATAACAGAATGAATTCTGTTCATTTCCCCATGTTTACGTCCTCACCCATGGGTGTTTAGGCGTAGTGTTCTGCATCTACCATCTGATGTTCTGCAGTTTCTTCCCTGGAAGCCTCTGTTTTGCATCAGATAGTGTATTATTGGTAACTGATTTCGGGCCAGGGTTATCAGTGCCTGGAGTCATGTTTCTGGTGTTTTTACACTTCTTGTTTACATTGACAACAGCCTCTGTGGAGAGGGATTTCTTGTCTTTGTGTTAGTTTAATCATAACTGGATACATTATTATTATTCGTAAGTGTTGCATTAATTTTTTAAAATATTTTTAAAATTTTTGTCCACGCCTAGGCTTGGGATCCATTGGGGCTCAACGTTACTTTTCAGAAACTTGGGCTTTTCTGAAAAAATATTTTTTCAAAAATTTTTTTTTGATTTCAATTATTTTTTCTATGTTAATGGATCATGTTATTATGTATTTTTGTTTTCAGGGGTTGGTGCGAGTACTAGGACTTTGTATTCTTTTCACAATGAAAGGATATTGTTCAATTGTAATAAGAGGAAATCTTCCTCTGACTTTCATAATCATTGTATAAATGTAGTCAGTGTACTCGCACTAACTCCTGTTCAGTATGTGTTAATTTCGATGACAACATGGGAAGCGTGTGTCACGGTATGTTAGCGGGGAAATGGCCATGCCGGTCCTTTCTCCACAGGGTCACTCTAGTTTATCAATCTCTATTTCTGATGAACAAGAACAGGGTGATGTATCCGTGATGTCTTCCAAAAGTGTGCCTCCGTCATCACAATTAATGAAGAGCTAGCGGCAAAGTGCTCATGGAAATACGTCAATTGCCTAAGAGGTCCCTAGTAGGATTGACGGCCTTTGACGTCCGCTAGCTCGCCCGGTGTAGCGTCCATTCATCGAATGGTTCGGCAGCCGGGTTCGTCCGTTGCGGTCCAGAAAGGAGTTTTGGGTGATGCGAGCACTATAAAGCAACCAAGTGCACACCCAGTGACGGTGGATCAGAGGAGAGAACGGAGGAAGCCTAGCTCGTCCAGGTCCATCCGGGCTGCGAGCGAGAGAGGCCCCTCTCTCGTACAACAACATCTGGCCCCAGATGTTGTGGTACAAAATGTTTCGCATTCGGAACATACGTCCGCTGCTCGGGACGCTCCGTTATATAGACAGTCCGGAGAGACTGTCAATAAGGCTTCCTCATCCTCATGGCAGCACACACGACCACACCTTGGCTACGTGACCTCGGATATCCAGCCAACTTCGCCAATCAGAGAATCCCCGGCGACCAGGTCACGCCATCCGGTAGCCAGGGACACGATGCCTGTAGACTCCGGACGTTTGCATAAGAAAAGCATGCAGGAGTCAACCTACACGGAGCTTCCAGCGGCAAAGCATCGTAAGACCGCTACTCCACAGGCCTCAGTGACGGACGTGCTATCCCAAATAGCACAACTTATCGCAGCATCCCAGCAACGACAGAATCTCTGTCGCATCATTAATATCCGACGACGCTGCGTCGGTACGCTCCGCTGAAGCATCAGGTACGGACGTCCGAAAACTTCATAGGGTCCGATAGGATGGCGAAAGGGATTTGGAGGATTTCAAGCTTTCCCTTTCGGAACAACATAAGCTGCTGTACATGTCATCCGGCTTTATCTTCTAGAGGTTGTTTCGTCGGAACAGAATGCTGCGATGCCGGATAAGAGACTGATAGCGTCGGTGGACACAAGAATTTTTTGATCGGTTCAGGGACATCATCCCTCAGTTTCCGACACAGTCCAATAATGTCACAGGAACTTTCGAATTATTGAACGATGCTATATATATATATATGCTTGCTATTAAACAAGCAAGTCTGGTTTCTTGTTTGCAAAAGTTACCGTGATGTCTTTCAAAAGTGTGCCTCTGTCGTCATAGTTAAATGAAGAGCTAGCGGCAATAAGTGCTCATGGAAATACGTCAATCACCTAAGAGGTCCCTAGTAGGATCGACGGCGTTGACATTCGCTAGCTCACCCGGTGTAGCGTCCATTCATCGAATGGTTCGGCAGCCGGGTTCGTCCGTTGCAGTCCAGGAAGGAGATTTGGGTGATGCGAGCACTATAATAGACAATAGTACACACCCAGTGACGATGGATCAGAGGAGAGATCGGAGGAAGCCTGTTAGTCCGGTTCCTAGCTCGTCCAGGTCTGTCCGGGCTGCGAGCGAGAGAGGTCCCTCTCTCGTACAACAACATCTGGGACCGGATGTTGTGGTACAAACGTTTCGCATTCGGAGCATATGTCCGCCGCTCGGGATGCTCCGTTATATAGACAGTCCGAGAGACTGTCGATAAGGCTTCCTCATCCTCACAGCAGCGCACACGGCCGCACCTTGACTTCGTGACCTCGAGTATCCTTCGTCATTCAGGCCTGTACACTCCGGTCGCTCGCATAATAGAAGTATGCACGGGGTAACGTACACGGAGCTTCCAGCGGCAAAGCAACGTAAGGCCGCTTCTCCACAGGCCTCAGTGACGGACGTGCTATCCAAAATAGCACAACTTATCGCAGCATCCCAGCAAACGACAGAATCTCTGTTGGATCAGGAATAATCCGACGACGCTGGGTCGGTTCGCTCCACTGAAGCATCAGATACGGACGACCGAGCACTTCATAGGGTCCGACAGGATGGCGAAAGGGATTCAGACGATTTCGAGCTTTCCCTTTCGGAACAACAGAAGCTGCCATACATTTCTTCCGGCATTATCTTCCAGAGGTTGTTCCGTCGGACTAGAATGCTGCGATGCTGGATAAGAGACTAATAGCGTCATTGGACACAGAGCTTTTGATCGGTTCAGGGACATCGTCCCTGAGTTGCCGACACAGTCCAATAATGTCACTAGAACATTCGAATTATTGAACGACGTTATATATAAGCTTGCTACCAAAACAGGCTAGTCTAGTTTCTTGTCCGCAAATGCTCTAAATCTGCCTTTCATCAATTCTAGGAATAATTTGAAATGGCAGGACAGGGCATACTGAGAGTTCCTCTGCGTCTAGACGACAAGGCTGAAGACTGGGAATTGTCTTTATCGCCGTCTATGTCAATTCCAACCACGACGTTGGAAACGACAATGATGTCTAACAGACTTAACTTAGATGCTTTATCATACGTAGACCACCTTACTGAGGCGTTATCATTACGTCTTCAAGGGAAAGAATTCCAGGATATGATCCTCAATGAGATTTCTTTCAAGGGCAGTAGTTTTTCCACTTATAACTCCGCCCTTCAGTGGCAAACCTGGAGTTGGTTAGACGTGACGCAGCCCTAGCTACATCCAAGCGCGTGGATAGTAAGGTGAAGAACTCTCTCAGAGTCGCTTCGGTCTCGGAGAAGCTTCTCATCGACGGCAACCTTTCAGCAATCTATGAATTGCTCGATATACACGTTCTCTCGTCAATCAAGTGTAACAAGAGATTCAGACTTGGGCAACATTCGGTGGTTGACTCAGAGAGTTCCACTGCAGTTGCCGGATCCGAGTTTTACGATTATGACGGATGTCAGTCAAACAGGTTGGGGTACAACATTGATTCCAATGGATTCGAAGTGCCAGGGTCTTTGGGTTCCGCAGTTTTCTAGGCAAGCACTTAACTTCCAAGAAATGATGTTATTTTGGCTTGCACTACGTCATTGGATGAACATTATTCAGTAATGCATGTCCAAACCCTGTCCGATAATACGACAGTAGTTGCGTATATCTGGAACCAGGGAGGCACTCATTCTGTTCCGTTATTCAATTTAACGGAAAGAATCCTTCTGTTTGTTCTAGAACACCAAGTTCTGCTTCGGTCCGTCATATTCCAGGTCGTCTGATTGTTTTAGCAGACTCCCTTTCACGGAAGGGTCGCTTGTTGCCGTCAGAATGGACTCTCAGCAAACAGGTATTCTATCAGATTTGCTACCAATGGGAGCGGCCAATGATAGACTTATTTGCGACAGAACTCAACAATCAATTGCAGACGTATGTGTCACCATGTCCGGATCCCCGAGCATATGTAGTTAACGCTCTATCGATCTTGTAGGACGGAATGATAGGATATGCGTATCCTCCAGCGCTGTTGATTCAGCAAATATTGCTAAGATAAAACATTCACAATACAATTCTGTTGGTAGCATCTCTGACTCCACAGAGACTGTGGATAAATTTACTCAGGTGTCTGCTGTGGGACTTACCGCGAAAACTTCCTCCACGAGAGGATCTTCTTTCGCTGGGGGAAATCGTGTCAACTTCATCACAACCCGCAAGGTCTCAACCTTCACGTATTCTGTTGTGCGGTCCTTCTTGCACGGCAAGCATTGTACAGGACGAGCAGTGGACGCGATTTCTAACTGTAGGAGGACCTCCTCTTCGCTATACTATGCGACTAAAGTGGAAGGTTTTCCGTCGTTGGTGTAGGGATCATTATGTTGATATTTTTGATCCCTCCATACCAGACATTGCAAACTTTCTAGTATACTTGTTTGACGAGATCAACTGCAGCCTGTTACTATTAAAGGTTATAGGTCTATGTTATTTGATACCTATGCACACCATGATAGTTTACAATTGAGTCTAATGTCTCTTTATCTAAGTTAGTTAGAAACTTTTCGATAAATAGACCTAGAATCCTTAGATTAATTCCTAAATGGAATTTAGCTTGGGTTCTTATTAAACTAAAAGAAAACCATTTGAGCCTCTTGAGACAGTAGATTTCAAATTCTGGCCTTTTTAGACAGCAATTCTCTTAGCTTTCTCTTCTGCTGAAGAGTCAGTGAGCTTCAGGCACTATCGGTGGAGGATTCTCACTTTCGTAGTATCGGGAACAGTATTACCTTTACTAATAATGTTGGATTTTTGGTTAAGAATCAGGCTCCTAATAAATATCCGGAACCTATTGTTATTAAGGCCCTTCCGTCTTCGAACGGGCATAGGCCTTTACTCTGTCCGGTTAGAGCTTTATGTATTTATAAACAGATCTCAGTTTATCAGTAAGGACGTAAAGCTTCTTCTGTCTCTGATGCCTAATAGAAAGGACATTATGGTCCATTCTGTTGCTAGATGGATTCAATTAACTATCGGTACTGCTTATGATAATCTATCTTTAACTCAGCAGTTTGTGCTTAAGATTTCGGCTCATGAAGTAATAGCTCTTTCTACATCTTGTGCTTCTGCAAATAGTGTTGCTATTACAGATTTAATGAAGGCTGCATATTGGTCTCAGCCATCCACATTCATGAATTTTTATCTCAGAAATATTGAGTCCATTTCTGGAGGCCTGCATTGTTTAGGTCCATTATCTGCTGCTCAGAATGTCGTTCACTTAACAGTTGCAACTATAGTTATGTAAGCTTTCTGTTCCGGCAGTGACTCCGTCCTGTTGCCCTCTTCGCTCTGGGCTATTTGACCCAGGGCAAGGGGAAGGGGGGGGGGGGGGGAGGGTGTTCCCTTGGGTCACCTGTTTTATAATGAAAACAAGGGGATACCTCCTCTGGAGTCAGTAATTCTGAGCTGTTACTGGGATGGTTTTAAAGTGAAAGTTTATGTTTAAAAAATTCATTCATGTCATAGTTTCAAAGTATAGCATTTGAATATGTCACGTGTCAAACGGGCGTTAATATACAATCCTCGGACACTTTTAAAAGAGTATAAAGAGTCTCATATCTCTGAACTAACTTTATTTATTGGCTTACTTTTAAAATAATTAGTATAAGGATTATACTGGATGTTAATAGAGAACATGGATGTTATGATGCTCAATTATGGAGAGTGTGTTGTGTCTTTCTAATTTATCACAAATAAGAAAGATACATGTAAAGCCTAATACTCCCTTTCTCCTCCAGGGATGACTCTATTTTATATAGTTGAGCTTATTGGATTTTCCTCTATGTCCTAGGCCCTCCAGCCTTTTTACTATTCAGCTATGTCTGGGTCATTGGTACAGTATATTAATGTTAAAAAATTTATAGTAATTTATATATTTTTTATACTTACCAATGACCCAGACGGGGATGGCCCTCCCAGGAGTTGGGAACTCATACCTCCCCGCTGAGTACATAGCACTGACCAGGCACTGATTGTTAGAATGATAAATGGCGCCAATTTCGGGACGTCCTTGACACTGCACATGCGCAGTAGAGGCGAAGTATGGAGGGCCATTCAGGACATGATTTCTTTGGTTTTAGATGCAAATTTTGGGGATTGGGGGGCAAAATTTGTGTTTGGCCCTAGATTTTTAAGAGTTAGCACCAGCTATGTCTGGGTCATTGGTAAGTATAAAAAATATATAAATTACTATAAATTTTTTAACGTTCTGCTTATCTCCCCGTTAAGTGTGGAGTACCGCAGGGATCAGTACTGGGACCGCTACTCTTTTTGATTTGCATCAATGACATTTCTGAATATATGTCCTCTGCAGGTTCGTGTAGGCTATTCGCAGATGACAGATGTATAACAAAAAACAATTCTGATCTTGATCAGCTCAGTATAGATATTAATCTTGAACTTAATGTTGTATTAGAATGGGCTCAGCAGTGGCTCGTAAATTTTAACCCATCAAAAACCAAGGTTATGCTCTTTACTAGGAAAGCAGTAGCCGTGAGTCCAGGTGTGAGATTTGGGGGGACACATCTGGATCTCACAACTGAACATACACACCTCGGATTAACATTACAAGCTGACTTGAACTGGAATACACATATTTCCAACATATGCAAGAAAGCTAACTCTAGGCTTTCCCAGTTGAGAAGACTTAAATTTACACTGAGCAGAAAAACTCTTGAAATAATGTACAAGTCTTTTATACTTCCAATATTAGAGTACGCAGACGTAGTATGTGCCGGAGCCCCCGATTACTTACTTTCTAGACTAGATAGAATACACACGGAAGCCGGGAGGATAATAACTGGACTCACTAGGTCGGTACCGTCTTCGAGAGTATTTTTTGAACTCGGCTGGGAAACCCTAGAACAACGACGAAAATTGCATAAGATGGTGACCTTCTTCAAAATTATCCATGGGGATGCCCCAAAATACCTCCTTGAACTATTGCCCCAGTCATTCCAGGACTACTCGCCATATAACACACGTGCTCGTTCGAATTTCAAAATTCCTGTGATGCACACTGAATTATTGAAAAATTCTTTCATCCCATCTTGTATCTCAGAGTGGAACTCACTTCCTATGGATATAAAGAACCTGGAATCTTTAAGTGAATTTACTAAGTATTTCAAAAGCGAGGTATGTAGGCCACCATCGTATTTTGGAATATGTTCAAGAAAGATGAATATACTGCATTGCAGACTACGTAATGCATGCAGTGATTTAAATTTTGACAAATTTCAAAATTATATCCATGACACACCAAACTGCTCATGTGGCAACGGCCTGGAAGACGCATCACACTACTTTTTTGTCTGCCCAATGAAAGATTAATACTACAACAGGACCTGGCCAACATACAATTAATTCTGTTACGGATATCCTCTACGGTATCCCTAACATGTCACCATCTGCAAATGACCATCTATTTCGAGTAATACAAAAGTATATCAAAGCAACCAATCGATTCAATACCTTTGAGAATATTCATTCAGGAGGTAGTTAGTTCTATGTTTCCAGGCCCCCGGAAAATAATGTAGTGCTGGTCCACTATGGTGGACAGTGCCGCATCATTGGAAGAATTACTCTGGTAGCCATTGAGTGGTGTGCAGGTCGTTTATAGTGACTGGCCAGATTAACCCTTGCCGGAAGTAGTGGTCTAAATCTGCCAGCGCTATTCACAAAATCACTAATTTCTTCTCTTTTTTAACCTCAAAATATGGCTTGCCTCTCCTAATTGGAGCGAGCTCGTTCCAGTGAGGAATCATGAGCTGTGTGTTTGGTACAGAGGATGAAAAAGGGATAGTTATTCGAGAGGTTTAGTTGCAAATTCCCTCTGCCTATCTTGATGGGTAAGGTGTTAACTACGATTGGAGGATCTTGACTTACCCATACCGTGTTTATGAAATAGCTACACACGTTGGAACTGATCATATATATTAGTGTCACGTATTTACTATTGTCACGTGAGAACCATGGGGTTCTGTCGTCCAGTGGAAGAGAGTGCATTGTGGTTGTCAGATGACGATATATCGTTAGACGTAGCTTAACTACTTTATATGTGATGCATGCACCTTGCAGTGATGGGGCTCTTCTGGAGCACTGCGGCCTGGTGAGTTGACTGGAGACAGTTTGATAATTGTTTGATGAGTACAAGGTATCAGTCCCCCTCTTTTCTTCCTTCTCTTTTCTTTCGCTGAATATCTACCATATTAACACCATTGCAATCTTGAATAGCGTATTGCTTATTATGATGTGTATATGTTGAAAAAATGCTGCATTTACTTGTTAATCGTATACATATGAGAGGACGTGTTTTAAGTGTTGAGCACTTGTTGTCCAATCCTTTTTGTTTATTTTGACAAATAAAATATGTTTAAACTAACTTTTATTATTTGTTTTCCGATTGATTCCAAACTTGGTATGTTGTTTAATCACAACAAAATACAGGTCAAGTTCGAATATGGGGTTGGTCCAAACAATTTTCACCTTCACCCCCATCCTTACCCCAACCCTTCAAAAATACAAAACGGGCGTATATTGTCCCGCTATGCGGTGCTCTTGTTATTGGTAACCTACTATAGAACGATGACTTACAGATCAAGTTTGAGTTTCATGCTGATTGCATTATTCTTGTGTGAGTTATGGCCCTTGCAAATATGGAAAATGTCAGTCACACTTTAGTTTTCCGGACTTTTTTTGAAAATGCTTCAACTGAATGATTTCATTTTTGGTAACCTACTATAGAACGATGACTTACAGATCAAGTTTGAGTTTCATGCTAACTGCATAATTCTTGTATGAGTTATGGCCCTTGGAAATATGGAAAAGCGCCAAAATATAAGTTTTCCAGACATTTTTTGGAAACGCTTCAACGGAATGATTTCGTTTTTGGTAACCTACTATAGAACGATGACTTTACAGATCAAGTTTGAGTTTCATGCTGATTGCATTATTCTTGTGTGAGTTATGGCCCTTGTAAATATGGAAAAGCGCCAAAATATCAGTTTTCCAGACTTTTTTTGGAAACGCTTCAACGGAATGATTTCATTTTTGGTAACCTACTATAGAACGATGACTTACAGATCAAGTTTCATTTGCACTCTGTCCATCCATCAGTCTGTCAGTCAGTCTGTCAGTCACACTTTAGTTTTCCGGACTTTTTTTGGAAATGCTTCAACCGAATGATTTAATTCTTGGTAACCTACTATAGAACAATGACTTACAGATCAAGTTTGAGTTTCATGCTGATTGCATTATTCTTGTGTGAGTTATGGCCCTTGGAAATATGAAAAAGCGTCAAAATATCAGTTTTCCGGACTTTTATTGGAAACGCTTCAACGGAATTCATGCTGATCACATCTAGATTATAACATTTGTATAATTATTAATGCTCATTAGTCCGGTAGGGGACATTGTATTGCTTCAGCGATACGTGAGCTCTAATTTTTACATGAATTTCGCCCTTTTTTACCTGTGTCGCCAGCGGCAGAGCAGGTCTAGTAACCGCTCGACTTCATCCGTCAGTCCCTCACGTCCGTCAGTCTGTCACATCCAACGGTCCGTCCGAAACACTTTTTCCGTCAAGCTTTTCTTGGCTTCTATGAAAAGGAATGATTTTATATTTGGTCTGCTGCTTCATAATGATGAGTTGTATCGTGTAAGCAATTTTCAGGTCTACCGTGCAGCCACTTCCTGTTTGCCGATACTTTGAAATTTTACTGTACCCACTGAACATCGAAATTTTTCTTCAAACTTTTCTCGGCTTCTATGCAAGGGATTGATTTTATATTTCATTTGGAGCCTGATAATGGTCAGTTGTATCATGTATGCAATTTTCAGATCTGCCGTGCAGCCACTTCCTGTTTGCCGATTCAATTGCATGCAGCGACGCAGGTCTTGGCTTGTTTGACCTAGAATTGGACGTCTATTAACAATTTTGGTTTCTGACTGATAACTCCAGTTTGGATTATTTATCACAACCAGAGTTGGTACAATTCAAAATGGTTTTAGCCATGCCTGGCGGTGCTCTTGATCATGCAATATTTACTATTTTTTGTTGGAATTATTCAAGCAAGATAAAGGCAAAGTAATGCAGCAGTGTCCTATTAATTCAATAGTCACGTTGCCAGTGAAAAATATCCAGTTAACAGTAATCAGTAAGAAGGAAGCTGGTCATTTTTAGCTCAACTTAACATCAGGTATGAACTATTGGGATGGGTTGTGATCCATCGTCTGTCCATCCGTACTTCTGTATGCATGTCCATCTGTACATACATCTGTCCATCCACAATTCCTTTAGCACACCCTACAGGCCTCAGCTCTCACCCGATCAGTTCAAAATTTCATATGTGGCTTTGGGGCAATGTTCAGATGGGAGCTATCGATTTTTTCGAATTTCATTGAAAAACATGGCAGCGAGTGGCCGTCTTGGATTAGGATATAAATTGTCCAACAATTCCTTTTGCACACCCTACAGGTCACAGCACTCACCCAATCAGTCCTAAATTTCATATGTACCTTTGGGGCAATGTCTAGATGGGGGCTATCAATTTTTTCCGATTTGGCATATAAATTGTCAATAATTCCATTAGCTCACCCTACAGCCTGCATCTCTCACCAAATTTTTTTCAGATTTCATATTTAGCTTTGGTGTGATGTCTCGATGAGAGCTATTGAATTTTTCTGAATTTTATTGAAAAACATGCAGCCATCTTGGATTTGGATATAAATTGTCCAACAATTCTTTTAGCACACCCTGCAGGCCACTGCACTCACCCGATCATTCCCAAATTCCCTATGTGGCTTTGGGAGCAATGCCTACATGGGAGCTATCAATTCTTTTGAATTTTGATGAAAAACATGGCCGCCAGTGGCCATCTTGGATTTGGATATAAATTGTCCAACAATTCCTTTAGCACACCCTAGAGGTCGTAGCTCTTACCCGATCAGTCCCAAATTTCACATGTAGCTTTGGGGCAATGTCTAGATGGGAGCTATCGAATTTTTCCGAATTTTGTTAAAAAAACAAGGCCGCCAGCAGGCATCTTAGATTTGGCATATAGATTGTCAGCAATTCCATTAGCA
The DNA here is from genome assembly GCA_031216915.1 of Pictodentalium vernedei. Classification (NCBI taxonomy): domain Eukaryota; kingdom Metazoa; phylum Mollusca; class Scaphopoda; order Dentaliida; family Dentaliidae; genus Pictodentalium; species Pictodentalium vernedei. Next base: position 152,699,106 of record CM062292.1, read on the forward strand.
CACCCTACAGGTCGCATCTCTCACCCAGTCTTTTTCAATTTTCATATGTAGCTTTGATGTGATGTCTAGATGAGAGCTATTGAATTTTTCTGAATTTTGTTGAAAAACATGGCTGCCAGCAGCCATCTTGGATATTATGAACAGGTTTTTGTCATTATGTTGGGTAAAGAGTTGCTATAGATGAGATTTACACTGAGGCTGTACAGGGTTAGTTACTCAGTTAATAATGAATTTCTTTTTTACCAGAAAGTGTGACTAACCCTGTGCAATGCAGTGGGGGTAAGTCACACTTTCTGGTTACAGAAAATTGGTAATTGCCATATCACATTCTACATGAAAATGTTCACTCACTGAGGCTGTGCAACGTACAGAGTTAGTTACATAATAGACATGGCCTTATTTATAGCCAGAATGAAAATTGTACATTGCACAGAGTTAGTTGGTAAGCTAACATACACTGCAATAGGCATTGCAGGGGATTAGTTGATAGGCTGCCATATCACACACTACCTGAAAATATACACAGACTATGGCAGTAAAAATGAACAGGGTTAGTTGGTTACATAGTGTGCAGGCTTCAAGCAACTAATGGTAATACTTATACAGTGAAACCCTGTTAATTGAATAGCCTTTATGCCAGTGACAATTATTCAATTAACAGGAGTATTCACTTAACAGGGATGTGGACACTTAGCTGTATTCTTGAGTTAACCTGAGCATTCAGTGTATCATATCTTGTTTGACAGAGCTCACAGAGCTCTGTCAAACAAGATATAATAGATTAAATGCATGTATTGGATGTACTGAAGCCAAATAGGTCAATAAACAAGGGGATGTTGGTGATTTTGAGGGTAGATTCTCAACATATATCATGATTTTTTTTATTCATTTTAACAGGAGTTTACTCTATAATCTGTATTCAATTAACAGAACAAATTTGTACTGAAGGTATGGCAAATGGTTTTGTTCTGGAAAATTATATTCAATTAACAGGGTTATTCAGTTAAAAGATATCCAGTTAAGTGGACTCCACTGTACTGAATTGTGGAAATTTTTTTAATGTGAATTCCACAAAAGAAAACATTCTATTTTCAATTAATAGCTTGTTTTATGTGGTTGTCATTGTACTGATATGTTCTGACATACAGGTCTATAAAAATTAGAAATTATGGCAACCTTTAAATGGGTTAACATATTTTTTTGAAGCAACCCTTTTTATGTGTACCCATACTATGTATGGTACACATAATGCCGGCATCTGGGGTGACCATCCGTCGTTCGTCCATCCTTTGTCCGTCCGTCTGTCCGTCCGGCGTCCGTATCCATTTCTTTGGTATTCGATAACTTGAAAAATATTACTTGGATTGTCAAGTTACTTTACATTTGTGTTCAGGTTACTGATATGCCGAGCTGTATAGTATTTGGTGAAAATCGGATAATTTGATCCTGAGATATTAACCCTTTATCCTTCAAATTGAAAATTCCTCCAATCCCTTTGGCATTCGATAACTTGAAAAATATTGCTTGGATTGTCTAGTTACTTCATGTTTGTGTTCAAGTTACTGATTTGCCGAGCTGTATAGTTTTTGGTGTAAATCCGATGATTTGATCCCGAGATATTAACCCTTTATCCTTCAAATTGAAAATTCCTCCAATCCCTTTGGCATTCATTAACTTGAAAAATATTGCTTGGATTGTCAAGTTACTTTATATTTGTGTTCAAGTTACTGATGTGCCAAGCTGTATAATTTTTGGTGTAAATCGGTTAATTTGATCCTGAGATATTAACCCTTTATCCTTCAAATTGAAAATTTCTCCAATCCCTTTGGCATTCGATAACTTGAAAAATATTGCTTGGATTGTCAAGTTACTTTATATTTGTGTTCAGGTTACTGATGTGCCGAGCTGTATAGTTTTTGGTGTAAATCTGATAATTTAATCTTGAGACATTAACCCTTTATCCTTCAAATTGAAAATTCCTCCAATCTCTTTGGCATTCGATAACTTGAAAAATATTGCTTGGATTGTCAATTTACTTTATATTTGTGTTCAGATTACTGATATACCGAGCTGTATAGTTTTTGGTGTAAATCTGTTATTTTGATCCTGAGATATTAACCATTTATCCTTCAAATTGAAAATTCCTCCAATCCCTTTGACATTCGATAACTTGAAAAATATGGCTTGGATTGTCAAGTTACTTTATATTTGTGTTCAGGTTACTGATGTGCCGAGCTGTGTAGTTTTTGGTGTAAATCTGATAATTTGATCCTGAGATATTAACCCTTTATCCTTCAAATTGAAAATTCCTCCAATCCCTTTGGCATGAGATAACTCAAAAAATATCAATCCAATTGTCATGTTACTTTATATATTTATTCAGGTTACTGATGTGCTGTGCTGTATAGTTTTTTATGTAAATCTGATAATTTGATCTGGAGATATTAACCCTTTATCCATCAAATTAGACACTCCTCCAATCCATTTCTATATGTACCCATACCATGTATGGTGTACATAATGTCGGCATCCGTGGTGGCCCTCCGTCATACAGCTTTCTACTAGTTGTGCGTATGGGTACACATCTGACGATTTCATCGGCCTATTTTTCTGATTTTTTGAAAAAGAGAAAAGTAATGCAAAACTCATATGTTCCAATAAGAGTAAAATCATTGCCCTCTGATTGGATGAGAGCTGGCATAGTTTATTTTATGTTAACGGCTCCAGTAGCAAATGTTGCCATCTTATGTCACCAATGCAATATATTTGAAATGACTCTGCCCGTTTCGTAATTGCTTCATCAACAGAGTGACTTACAAGCCACTTCATTTTTCTGGATGTTTCACACGTGAAGCAAACAGCATTCTGGATGAAGTGTTGTTTAAATTACAAACCGATTTACAATTTGAACTAAGATGAAATGAGTTTATCTGTTTATTGATTATTTATCCAGTGCAGTTGCAGACGGCAACTTTTAACAATCACAAGTTTAGTAAATAAGCCTCTCGTGTTTCAGAGTGTAGGTTTTGGGCTACTAATAGTGACTTATTGGAATATATACGTTATTGTTATGAGTTGACGATAACATGGTCAAAGGTTTGATGCTCGGAGCGTATGTTCAACCTCGACGCTTCACATCTCGGTTGAACATAAGCTCTGAGTTGCAAACCTCAGACCATGTTACCGTCAATTCATCACAATAACTTATAATGTTTACCAGTGTAAGTACAAAGGCTGAGCTGAGGATCTTGGAATACCACAGCTCATTTCATACAATTCATCTGTTGAGCTGATGAGACACTCTCATGTAAAACATATTAGGAAAGGGCTTTAACTGGTAGAGTGCTAAATTATTTTCGACCACCAAAAATTATTAACATGTCCTTGCCTTGTTACAATTTATAGGAGAGCGCCTATGGGCACTCTCCTATAAATTGTAACAAGGCAAATCTTAACAGACTAAATAATATCACTTCGAAGATAATATGAAGCACAGCCACTGATTTTGAAGCCTTTAAGTTGCAGAATAAAACCCAAATATGGGCTTCCAGCACTCTACCAGTTAAGAGTAGAGCTGGGCTTTTTTTCAGTTTTCAGGTTTGGTTCTGGTTTTTGCAGCAAACTGGAAAACCAATCCGCAAGACCTAGCAAATGGTTATACTGTGTTTGTGCATAAATTGATCAGATTAACTTATGGGGAGGGAACTGGACTAGTGGCGCCCATGAACTCTAATCACTTAGTCTATCTGGCATATGGATGAATATGTCGTCATGTTTTGTCATGTTTCCTCACCTATTGACTCATCCACAGGACAAGTCAATAAGGGAGAAAATGTGACAATGAGAACACAACATAGAATGGATGAACTTTATTCATTTGTTACTCTAATTTATGTGGGTTTTTTTCTGTTTCCCTAAGAATGACAAAGGGAAGTTAGGCTGAACCCAATGGAGATATTTATAGAAAAGGCTTTTTTGTGGTAGGTTGTATCGTACAAACTATTGCAGTTGCTTTTCCAAGTTAAGAAGCCTGAAGTGTGTTGTTATACCCCCCCCCCCCCTCCCCCCCCCCCCCCGCAAACAAAGTTACTCTAATTTATGTGGGTTTTTTTCTGTTTCCCTAAGAATGACAAAGGGAAGTTAGGCTGAACCCAATGGAGATATTTATAGAAAAGGCTTTTTTGTGGTAGGTTGTATCGTACAAACTATTGCAGTTGCTTTTCCAAGTTAAGAAGCCTGAAGTGTGTTGTTATACCCCCCCCCCCCCCCCCCCCCCCCCGCAAACAAAGTTGGGGGGGGGGTGTATATAGGAATCACCCTGTCCATCCGTCCATCTGTCCCTGTATGTCCGTCTGTCCATCCTTATGAGTGCAACTCCTCCTAAACCATTTGAAGAATTTTCATGAAACTTTATACAATGGAAGAAGAAGAACTCCATATGAAGATGTGCATGAAGCAATATAATTCCATTCTGACAGGCGCGGGAGGTATCACTTTGTGAGCTTGCTCACAGTACCTCTAGTTTACTATATGTTCATATTCTTCACACATAGAAAAACTGAACCAAAACTGAGGTTTTTCCTGAAACTATACCAAAAGCAGGAAGAATCTGAAAAATCAAAAACCTCCCCATTCTACCTGAGAGCTCTTTCCAGCAGTGTTTACATCATAGTACAGTGGAACCCTGTTAATTGAATACCCACTTTGCCAATTCAAATTATTCAATTAACAGGAGTATTCAATTAACTGGGATTGTGTCACTTTCCTGTATTCTAGAGATAAACTTAGAATTTATTCTATTATATCTTGTTTGACAGAGCTCCACAAGCTCTGTCAAACAAGATATAATAGATTACATGCCTGTATTGGATGTACTGAGACCAAATAGACCTATAAACAAAGGAAAACTAAGGAGAGTCAGGGTAACTTCTCGACAGGTTACAAGATTTTTTATTCAATTAACAGGAGTTTACTTTATAACATATAACAGGGAAATTTGTACTGGATGTATGATAAATGGTTTTGTGTTGGGAAATTATATATTCCATTAACAGGGTTATTCAGTTAAGAGATATCCAATTAAGGGGCTCCACTCTACTCCAAATTTAAAGAACACTAAATTTGATCATTCTTATAAAATAGATCCTGATTCTGGAAGAGCTAATGGAGAAATGCCAATGCCAATTCTTTTTATTTATCTAATGTGTAGTACAGTGGAACTCTTTCAAATGAGTAGCAACTTTGCTTGTGAAAATTATTCAGCTGACAGGAGTATTCAGTTAACAGGAATTTGCCATTTACATGTTTAAAGAAAGATGTTACAGTGTTTATCTTTTACAATTGTTGTTTTCTTTAAAATTCTTATATTTTATTATGATGAAGGTTTGGATCAATTTTTCATTTTTTCTTCATTCCAATTATTTGATATGCTTGAACAGAACAGACTTGAGAGTAGGTTTTGCACAGACCCTAGGAAGTGCAACAATTTTAAAACTGTTCCAGGTAACTTCAAAGTGCTTTAAAATCTTGGAAAAAGTCATTGAAAAATATATTTAGGCATCTGCTTTTTATGTATTTTTATTAGTATGGCAACATGTTGCATCTGGTGAAGCATGCTTCTTCAAAGATCAAAATCAAAATGTATCATTGGGGGCAATGTACACTAATGACTTCCAAAGATACACAGTTCATGTTTTCGGAATAAAACTTCCCCTTTCCTGCTATTGTTAAAGAATTTTATGGATAAAATGTATATGCTAAGTACATTCTGTCATGCGACAGTCCCATGATGCATGTTTGAAATGGCCAAATTGTATTTCAAGGAACTGCATTTGCTAACATGCTACATTTATTGGATTACAGATGTTTGCAATTTTGTTGTTTGCCAGGATGTGTACTACTATTGACCAATCATTGAGTTCAGTAATATGCGACAAACAAACAAAAACATTTTTTATTTGATCTCTCAGAAGTTATAAAAATGCAATATAAAACAGGGTTCGTAGGCAAAGGAAAAGTCCTTGAATTTAGACCCTTTGCCTTGTAAAGTGCTTGAATTCATTTATATCCTTGAAAAGTACTTGATTTTCCATCGACTTCCTTGAAAAGTTTTGCATTCAGTTTCCCTTCAACCTCTGAGACCATAACTTTCATGCTAATCCACCCCGCATATGTGCAACAACATAAAATTAGTCAAGAGTCACACACAGGGAGCTGCATCTCTTTCATCTTTGTGTAAAGGTCATGACCTGGAATTTCCAGAATTTCAGTTACGTCATAATTTTGTCACAAGACAGTTGACCAACCAATTAGAATCATCCGCATTACAAATTGACATCTGTCATGAAAAACTGCTGTTTATGTCACTTTTTCCTTTGATTTCATTGCATAATGGCATACTTGACACGGACGAATTAAAGTGATATGCACTTCTAAAAAATTGAAACATTTGTTTTGGGGACTCTGGATAGTTATTGGAAATGGTCGTATATAAAATATACAGCTCTTATTGATATAAAAATAAGGGTGGTATTTGATAACAAACTGCAGATGATTAATTATGTGTATTGGAAGTGGGTTTTGGAAAAAAACAAGCCTCTCAATTTGATTTTAACCCTCTACCCAATGTAACGACCAAAACTGGCCAGCGCTATTCACAAAAATCGCCAATTAATTTTCATTATCTTTTTCATTTTTTGTCTCAAAAACATAGGTTATGACCCCTCTTTGGCACGATCATATTGAGTTGTTGTCTGCTTTTCATGTTAGGTAGAGGGTTAAAAGGAGTTGAGTTTTTCAGAGCATCATTGAAGTATTATTTACAGATGGATTACGGATTCAGTGATTGAGGTAGGTTGTGAAAAGAATTTTGCATTTGGGGAAATATTTTTTTTTAAAGTTCACTTTGGCATTTCCTAATTTTGTGTAATGTTGACCCTTTACCCAACGTAATGGCCAAAACCGGCCAGCGCTATTCTCAAAAATCGCCAATTAATTTTCATTATTTTTTCATTTTTTGTCTCAAAAACATAGGTTATGACCCCTCGTTGGAATGAGCTCGTCGAGCTCGTTCCAACGAGGGGTCATAACCTAGGTTTTTGAGACAAAAAATGAAAAAAATTAGTTATCAAGATTTTTTTTTGCAATCGTCTGCTTTTCATTTTAGGTAAAGGGTTAACTAGTTGAATGCTGTAAGCCACTTTAGTGGCTTTACACCATATTTATTAGCTTGTTTGTTCAGCAGCAGAAACACAAAAATATTTTTAAATCATGATTATCTATTCTACTATATATAAAAAGCCTATGACATAAATTTTAGCTTTACACACCAACCATGGTGAACACGCAGTAATGAGATTTCGATAGTAAAAATTTACACCTACAGTGGAACTACATCCAAGTTGACCATTGGTGACCTTGCCTTGAATGCAAACTTGTCTAAATTTATCACCTCGTGAAGAATGGAATGAAACCCACAATTATTTATTATGTTTTTAAATAAGTTTACCTCATAAGGTACCAAAAATTAACAAACACACGTCTCATGTTAATAAAGCATCCATAACTCGAAATAGTATGTTATTAAAATGAAAAAGGCCCCCGTAATTTGCAGTTTCATTTTCTATTTCGTTTCGGCGATAAAATTGCCGGTGGAAGTACTGCCCACCGGTGCTCATGTAAACAAAAACTTATACCCAAAGTAGCTTGGTGTATCAAATGTTCACCACTTGAGGTGAACATTTGGTACACCAAGCTACTATGGGTATATTCTATATGTACAAATTGTTTTGGTGCAGTTTATTGGAGAGTACCATTTAGGCACTTTCCAATAAATTATAACAAAACAATTGTTTATGAACGAATTCCTTCTAACATAGGGATTCCTTTGCTAATAGCATGGTATCCTTGAAAAAAGCAGTCATGTTAGAAATCACCTTTGAAAAATAAATTAAGCACTCTACCAGTTGAATATGATACAAAATCGACAGGCCGTCGTAACAATAATCAAATGCAATAATAGTCCTTGAAAATCATTAACACAAGTCATTGTAAAGTGCTTAAATAGTGCTTGAATTTGATTCTCAGATATCCATACAAACCCTATAAAATTCTTTTTGGCCTCCCTATATGTTTGATGAACATTTAACTCAATTTTTGAAAAACGACTAAATATTGTGTATTTTTTTTTTTATTTGCATTATTCAACTCAAAGAGCTTTTTCCGTCGTGTTATTTGGATATATCCTTAACTGGGTGTGGGCTAGCTTATTTTTGGTGGTCTGAATTTGTTCATTAAAACTTGCTGTATTACAAATTATTGGAGAGTGCTCTAAGGCACTCTGATAATTTGTAATAAAACAATTTTATAGAAACAAAATATTGTTAGCTTTTGACTGAATATGAAACATGAGCAAGGAAAATGTTGGCTTTTGATCTCGTACCCTCATTTTTTGAAAGCCCTGATAGTGGCCCGACATGTTAAGCTGATAAATTGTAAAATAGTGAGATTTCTGAGCAAAAATAGTGAGATTTTAATTTTTAAATGGCTCAACGAGTAAAAAAATTTGATTTTAATAGTGAGATTCTGTTAAAAATCCCAACTTTAGGCTCCTTTAATAAAAATTCATTCTGGAAAATAGTGACTCTCCCTCTAAAATAGTGAGAGTTAACATGTCTGATAGTGGCCTTTAGCACTCAACCGGTTAACCCTTTACTCAACGAATCGCCCGCATCCGCCTGCGTAATATGCAAATTCAGCAGATAAAAAAATATTATTTTTAAAAAAATTTCAACAAAACCATATCATGTGACCCCTCTTTGGAACGAGCTCATTGAGCTCGTTCCAAAGAGGGGTCACATGGTGTGGTTTTGTTAAAAATTTTTGAAAAAAATTAAAAAATGATATTTAAAATAATAAATTTTGATATCGTCTGCGTTGGATAAAGGGTTAGCTAGATAGAATAATGAGGAAATTATAGTGCTAGTCATATAATCAGGTAATCACAATCTATTCAGTCTTTTCAGACAAAATTTGTCCTATGCAAAGATAACCTTCCACACACTGATGTAGAAATATCAAAATTTGAAGCTACAAATTTTACACATAATGCAACTGGAAATTTAACCCAATTCATTCCTGTTTGGCAGAGCTTATTGAGCTCTGTTAAACAAGACTGAATTGGTTAAAATTTTCCAGTTGCATTGTGGGTAAAATTTGCAACTTAAAATTTTAGTATCTTGACATCAGTGTGCAGAGGGTTAATCATTTCAACAGATGAGTTTTATTATCTTAAAAACAGTTATAATTTTGGGAGGAAAGAAAAGAGGCTGTATTATGAGGAAATTATAGGCCTAATGGTATGACTACATTATTTTTTAATACCCAGAGAAGAGAATCAAATCAAAACTTTTAATAGCTTTATTTTGAAGTGCTTTCTTCATTTTCTACTTCATAAAGCCATCTTTGTTGTTTTGTTTTTCTAAAACTGACATTCAGTTCATTACGTGTACATTGCATACAAAACCGCACTTGTTAATACCCCGTCATTTGTGTAGAAACGACCGGGTATGAAAAGCTGTTTTAGTGCGGTCACGTGAAAAGGATTACATAACCAATTAATGTTTCGTGAGAAAAATCTTTCAGAGACTGTCCCTGATTTGCAATTATATTGTTCAGTCAGAAAATTTCTAAAACCTACATTTAATAAAATATTCAGATACAATTGCCATATCTTTCATTTCCAGAACTCTGTACTGCGGTTTAATATAGGATTTGAAAAAATCTGATCGTTAATTCGTGAGATTTTCGATTTGTATTCATATTAAAATAAGATTTTCGCTGATATATGACACGTGATCGGCAAAATTCTAATTTTTGGGTAAAATTTATCACACAAAATAACGGGATTTACCGAACTGATGTTCACCTTTAAAGATTTTATTTGATATACAAAATTCCCAAACAAAATGTATCAGGTACAAAAAAAAAATTTAGTGAACAGAAATTAATATGTTAATTGGCGAATCTTTTCCCAATACAGTCCAATCAATACTGATTAGTGAGTGGATGTCTTACATTATGTAATTACACATAACACACTCAGTCGATTTTTGGATAATTTTTTCGTATGGAGTGTACACATAATGTATTTGTAAATATGAAACCATTTTACGAAATATTTCAGCTTTGTGATTTTATATTTTCTGGAATGTGGTGTCTAAGTTAGCTAAAAGAGTGCAACCTTGTTAATTGAATTATCAGCATTGCCACTGTAAAATATTTTGTTAACCCTGAAAACACTGATGACAAAATACAAAAAATATCAAGACACCATTTTTTCCCACAATGCAACAGGAGCTTAACATTCAGTCTTGCTTGACAGAGCTCAATGAGAAATTTCAAGCAGCAAATTTTTCCCCACTGTGCAACTAGGAATTTAACCAATTCAGTCTTGTCTGACCGAATTGGTTAAATTCCTAGTTGTGTTGTGGGGGTAAAATTTACTGCTTGAAATTTCTGCATTTTTACATCAGAGAGGATAGGGTTAACAGGAGTATTTAATTTACAGAATTTGATTATTATCCTGTATTCTGATGATTGTGTGAGCCGTTATTTTATTATATCTTGTTTGACAGAGCTCACAGAGCTCTGTCAAACAAACTATAACAGCTTAAATGCTTCTGTTGGTTGTTCTGAGGTCAAATAGATGTGTAAATGTGGAGAATGTAGTAGTTGGCAAATTAATTTTGAAGATAACGAGATTTTTTATTCAGTTAACAGAGTTTATTCTATAACTTATATACAGTTAACAAGTCAAATTTGTACTGAAGGTATAGTAAATGGTATGGTCTTTTGAAGTTATATGCAGTTAACAGAGTTATTCAGTTGAGAAATATCCAGTTAACCTTTACCTAACATGATTAGAAGACGACACAAGAAAAAAATATTCTTGGTGTCACAAGTGTACAAACAAATCCTGCCTCCTCAGATATTCATATTTTTGACGCGTGTTTCCATAATTCATAATTTTTACATTCATTGACAGTCTCAATACACACTACAAATTGGCTGAAAAACACAACGAAAATGTACCCGTAACAATGGTAATGTGATGATAAGAAATTTAATCCCACAAGTGCAATACCTCTTGAAGAATTACTTGGACAAAGCTGGTTCACAATCTCATTCATGACATTATCACCAAAAAGTTACATATTGAATTGTGTTTTCTTTGAAATGTGATGACAAGAAATAATGATGTGATGACAAGAGTACCTAAATCCAACAATGACAATAACCCTTAAAGAAAAACTTGTCTCAACTGGTTTGCAACCTGATTCACAATATCACCAAAATGCTACATTCCAACTTTGGTTAAAAATATGTTGGAAGGTTTTCTTTAAACTCTGATGACAAGAAATGAGGAAGAATGGACTGAGGGGATGATGGACAGAAGAATGAATGGAGGGACAGAACTCGTTCCTATATCCCTTTTCCACTATTTCGCTGGGGATAAAAAGACCCCGTAGAGGTATAATTCTGGCTCTTTATCAAAATATATTCCTAAAAATAGGAGTAATTCCCTTATCCATCATTTCTTGGTATCAGACCATATCAGATTGTTCATTACTGTACAGCATCCATGGCTTGATTTTACACCAGGTTAAGAGTTATTATTACCACTTTAATGGGCATTCTCTAGTATATTAACAGAGTTTAATAGGAACATAAACCTCCCTAATTCATGGCATCATGCAACTAGAAGCAGGCAGTGAGTTGTTAATAAGAACAACATTCATTAACAGCCTCCTGCCTGCTTCCGGTCGTGCTACTAATAGTAATAACATGATTTTGTTGAGCATCCCGGTTTATTAACAGCCCACTAGGAATGAATAACAATCCTCAGGCTTATTAACAGTCTCAGGCCAGTAATAAACCATGGGCTGTTATTCATTCCTCTCAGGCCATTAATATAACAATAACATGATTTTGGAGGGCATTATGGTTCATTAGCGGCCCTGCAGCAATGATGAACAGTCTGAGGGTTTATTAAAGGCCCGAGACGAAGTCGAGGGCCGTTAATAAGCCCAAGGGATGTTCATCATTGCTGCAGGCCAGCTAATGAATCATGATGCCTGACAACAATCATGTTATTACTGTTATTACACTCTCCCGCAAATGGATATTTATACCATTATCGCCCGCTGCCCGGCTCCGTTGAATGACATCACTGAAATTATGGAGTTTTAACGGGCCTCCAAACTTATGTTAATCAACTAGTAACTTATAGATTGAGTGGTAATAATATAACAACAGTAACAAGAGTTTGGAGGGCATTACGGTTTATTAACTGCCAGAGAGGAATGAATAACTGCTGGGGGGTTTATTAAAGTCCCGAGACAAAGTCGAGGGCTGTTAATAAGCCAGTCGGCTGTTATTCAGTCCTTGAGAGCTGTTAATAAACCGCAATACCTGACAAAGTCATGTTATTACTATTATTACCATGACCGGAAGTGGGTGGCAGGCTGTTAATGAATTTTATTTTCAACAGCCCGCCACCCGGTTCCAGTTAAAATATGCCATGAATTACTGAGTTTCACCATCCCACTAAACTCTGTTACTATACTATGGAACACCTGCTAAAGTGGTAATAATAACCTGTAACACCCTCCAAAAGCATTGTTATAATAACAGTACTATAGCTGAAACCTTCAGCATTGCCTCCCTGGATGGCATTATCAAATACAATACAGTCTATGGCAAAATTGGCAAATCCATTCTGTATTAATGGGAGGTTGGGCAATAATTTAATCCTACAGCTCTACAGAGCTGTAGGATTAAATTATTATTGATCCTCACTGCCAATTTACTGTTCCTTGTGTCGTCTGCTCGTCCACTGCAAAATTTTACTTCACACAAAAAAGTATGCACACTGGGTTTAAAGTTTAAAACTCTTGACCCGCTCAGTGAAATGAAAATATTTTTCATCAAATGTAGTCATGGCTGCTTCATAGCAGCCCTGACTAGATTTGATTTAAAATTCATGAAAATATGACTAAAGAAATCATTGGACGTGAAGTCTATACAATTTACAGGGGAAAATTTGGTTAATTATGCACCAATTTTACGAATTTGAATGGCAAGAGATATCCATCCTGGGCAGGAATTGCTTCCAGCAGCATGAAAGGAGTTAAGGAAGCTATTTACATTTTTGTATTGTGGTATTTGATATTCTCATGGCATGAGGACTGATGTTTTCCAAGTTGAAAATTTGTATGTTCAGATCCAAAAAATGTTTTGGTTCTCAAGCTTTGCTGCACTGAAATTGAATCCCCAGGGTGAGGTTTTTATTGGCTACCAGTATCTTCCAATATAAGATAAAAATGTGAAACTTGCAAAATTGTTACTTTTTCTGATTAACCCTTTACCCAATGTAATGGCCAAAACCAGCCAGCACTATTCTCAAAAATCGCCAATTAATTTTCATTATTTTTTTCATTTTTTGTCTCAAAAACATAGGTTATGGCCCCTCATTGGAACGATCTCGTCAAGCTCGTTCCAACAAGGGGTCATAACCTATGTTTTTGAGACAAAAAAGGAAAAAAATTTAGTTATTCAAGAATTTTTTTTGCAAGTGTCATCGGTTTTTCATGTTAGGTAAAGGGGTAATGAATATTTATATGTTTGCACTTGAAACATAGCATGATTAAAATACAGAGCCTATTTATAATATGGATGAAAAATAATGAATGCTATAAACTTTGAAAATTCATTGCTGAGTAAAAAGTATTTATTTAGTCTCATCAGCTGTTTGTGATATATCAGTGTCCTTGGTAGTTTAAATGGCATTATGCACACCACAGACATAATGAAATCATTTCATAACAATACAGTCCTGAAACCTGTTTAATTATGAATACAAAATGCATCTATTTTACTCTGAGCATGTTTGTTCATATTTGTTATATTAAGTTTTAAATAAAGTAGATCAAAACTGAAAGAATTTTTGTGACTCGCATTCGCAGTTGGGAGAAGATATGAAGTCCACAATATTTAAAGTCTTTGTAGGTCACAATATCTCCCCATGTGTTTTCCATATGCATTATATGAGCTATTTACAATCCACAAACAAGCCTGAAAATAAGCAATCTGTCATCTGTAGAATGAGGTCCCCAGAGCATGAATTTGCTGATGCTATCGCATACACTGGGCCAGTTTACCTCCTGGGTAACTCTTTCTGTTGAAGCTTGAGACATTGAATCTGATTGAGGCTCACAGAGGGTAAATATAGTCATGCTAACCTGCTATGCAGGGTACCATCACCAAATTCACCCCCTGAGGACCTCATTTTGCAAATGGCAGTCTGCTTATTTTCTGGCATGTCCACAAACAACGTTTGAAGCAGGTTGAGAGAAAAACTTCGCCCAAATTTGTACTCAACCATCACCAACAAATTTCTCATTGTGTTGATTTCTCATATCACATAAAGCTTGTCAACTTCTGGAAAGAACATGATGATTTTCTGAAAAAGAAATAAAATTCAGGTGGTAGGTAGGTTTTAAACAAATTTGAGCAAAATTCTTTTTCCTCAACCAGCTTCAAGCATTGTTTCTGAACTGTAAATTTTTGTCCTACAAGTTGATTTGGTGTTGTAATGAATTGACTCGGGACATTTTGGCTGGTAGTGATGTGTTGGTCCCTTTACTAGAAGGTCCCTTTACTAGAACACTATTTAACAGTCTGTGTGTATGTGATGAAAATAGCAAATTTCAAAAGGTGGTTGAGTGCTAGAAGCCACTATCATGGCTGTATTGAAAAGTGCCAGAAGCCATTAGATACATAAGCTTATTATTTGCTCGGCAGTAGAAGAAAATTTTGTTGTATAAAATTGTTTGGTTACAAGTTATTGGAGAGTGTCTTTGGGCACTCTCCAATGAATTATAACAAAACAATTATTTATGAACAAAATCTTATTGTTAAACTAAGGCTACTCTTGCTGGTAGACTGGTATCTTTGAAAAAAATACCAATGTTCATATCACATTTGAAAATAATTTAACACTGAACCAGTTAATGATAACTCTTGCAGCTCCTTTTTTTGAACTCATGGCGTCCTGGGATGTTGGATGACAGATGTTTCTCCAAAACTGTTTTCCCCGGCCATCACTTTGAGAAAAGGGCATGGTTGT
The DNA here is from genome assembly GCA_031216915.1 of Pictodentalium vernedei. Classification (NCBI taxonomy): domain Eukaryota; kingdom Metazoa; phylum Mollusca; class Scaphopoda; order Dentaliida; family Dentaliidae; genus Pictodentalium; species Pictodentalium vernedei. The sequence goes on from CM062292.1 coordinate 152,714,293, forward strand.
TCCTCTAATCTCTCAGTGAGAACATCTCCAAAAACTTTATTTCTCATTCAAACTGAAAATTCATGGGTAAGGGAGTGATCCAAATTGTAACTTTGAAGGTAGGAGATACTACCTTGAAATTATTAGAAAAACAAGCGGAGAACTCCTTCCACCAAGAAAATTATTGTTTTTCCTTGACACATGTACACATTTCCCACAACAACTTGGTTTTTACAAGTCGCTCACACAGTTGAAGGTAGGGGACTTTCTGAAGAAAAATTTATGAGAAATGTCTTTGTGTTGGATATTATCTGAGGGAATTTGTTTTGAGGGGAATTTGGTATGCCCCAAGTAAAAATATTGAGGGGTGGAAAAGTGAGCTGCCTGTTTCTAATATTATTTTGGGTCAAAAATGTTGTTCACTCACTGGTACAGATTGAGGCATTGAAGTAGTCACTTCTGTTCTCAACCCATCACAATTGATAAAACATTCCCTTGGTTTCATTTTGTAGCAAGCAAACATGCAAAGACTTTCTCCAACCTGAAACTCATGACCAGGTTTTGATGAGTAAAGGATATGTTTGCTGTAGGACTTGGAGATCTACTACATGTAGATATGCACATTGAATGATGAAAGTGAAAATGTTTTGTAAGTTAACCCTTTGAATGCCAAAGGCCTTTTCTGGTACAAAAACATGATACTTCATCATTTCATCAAGTGGGATGACTGTTCAGTGAATGTGTGGGTTAACCAATCAATATTTTCAGAATGCAGTGTGAAGGCTGCACACTGAAAATTTCGAATGGTCTATTTATTTATTTATTGGTGGAGCTCAGTGGTAGACTGTTGAACTTCTATGCTAGAGATCTTGAGTTCGATCCCTGTCCGGAATGCCCACGTTGTGTCCTTGGGCAAGGCACTTTATCCGATTGCCTACATGGGGGGCACGATTACGCCATGTACTAAGGTGTACTGTACGTTGATGGTGCACATGTCTTCAACTGCCATAACCTTGCTTGAGTGGAGTTTGAACAGTTAGAATGTTGAGGAGCTGACAGTTGCTTGTCGATGCTCTGTGGTTCTCTCCAGGTACTCTGGCTTCCTCCTCCCGTCAATCTGTCAAGGTCATGACTCGCCATTGTATGTGAACTTCAATACCAATAAATAAATATTTATTTATTGAGGTTTAACACTTTTGATAGCCAGGGTCACCTCATGTCAGACAGTTTTACAGGTGGAGGAAACTGGAGTACCCGGAGAAAATCATTGAGCAGAGGTGAGCAAATGTCTACACACAAGCTAGGTTAAAAGTGGTTGAAGACATGTACACCATCAATGTGCAGTACGCCTTAGTCCACAGCACCACTGTGCCCCCACGTCGGGATTAAGTGCCTTGCCCAAGTACACAATGCAGTTACCCCTGGTGAAGATCAAACCATGGACCTTTCGGTTTGAAGTCCTGTCCTAACCACCGAGCCACTACACACACATTGAATGGTCTGCCTCCATGTAATGAATATTGACTCTTCCAATTGTTCTCATTGAACTGACTTGGACTGACCTACCACACATATATATCTCTGTCACTAACACAACTCTAATGAAATTTTTTGTTCTCCTCTTGTTTGTGTTTTGTAAAAATCTAGTTGCTACCGAAAATGACTTAAAATATCATGTAGATGGCATTTATTTTTCTATAAATTTTTCTGAATATAACTAAACACAAATGTATTTCATATGTCTTTATTATAAGAAAGGATAAAATAAAACTAATAGCCTCCCTCCCTCATAAACCATTTCAGCATTCTGGCATCTTAATTTCCAGGATAAGATTTGCCCATGTAAACTACCTTTGTTTATCAGATATTTCACACATGTGCTGATCTTGAAACACATCTTTTCGTCCTCACTTAGGGTTAAAAACATATTAAGATGACAGAATGCTAAACTGGTCTATTGATTTGTAAACTTAAATGCTTGAGAACCAAATGTATAGTTTTGGGGCCCAATATGTTTTCTTTTACTTTGATATTCCAATACATTTACTGGTGATTGCTGTTTTATGTCTTGAGTAACCAGATGTAAGTTTGTGATATTTTCTTATTTCGTAATTTGCTGGTTAACTAAATGCTATTTTTTAAAAGGAAGTCATGTTGAAATGCTTCATATTTTGTATTATATATTTGGGGTTTTTTTTATTTATTAAGACCTGATATACCCAAAATATTTCAAGTTTATGTTGCCTCAATTCAGTTCTGGTATTTAGAGTTCACCCTTTACTCAACATCAAATTTATTGTTTTAAATATTATTTTTTCAAATTTTTCCAAAAATTTCAATGAAACCATATCATGTGACCCCTCACTGGAACAAGCTCATTGAGCTTGTTCCTTTGAGAGGTCACATGATATTGTTTTGTTGAAATTTTTCAAAAAATAATTTTTTTCATCTGCTCAATTTGTAAATTATGTGGACGGATATGGTTTATTAACTTATCGTCTAGCGTGAATCAAGTTTTATGCTTGTCATATTTTTATGTCATATATTTCATAGCTTAACCGTCTCTGTCCTCTGTGGGAACCCCGGAAGTGAAGCTGTGCTTGTTTGCTGCAGTAAACAAGCTATTCTACTGGTAAAATATGACCCAGTCATCAATGCTTGGGGTGGAAGTCCTCTAAAATGGGCAACATGGGTATAAAATGATTGTGAAACTTGACTTTATATCCATGTTGCAGTCATGATTAGCCATTGTGCACAAATATGTGACCATAACCACCAATAAATAAATAACTGTCTCTCTGCTGGAAGCCACCATTAGAGCTCTATTGAGAAGTGATTGAACATCTCACGTACTGTCCATTTGTATTTATAATATTAACCAGACAAAAGGGATGTTTTTAAGAACAATTGATTGAAGAATGCCAGTAGTTTTATTTTTTAATATTATACCAAAGTAAATATATAAGAAAAAACTGAGATTTGTTTCTTACAATTATTTTATTACAATATATTGGAGAATGAAAGTGACCTTAAAACCCGAACTAAATAAATGACTTTTTTGGTCCTGTGATTTCTTTAACTCTTAACCCGCTGAGTATTTTCAAAATATTTTTCAGCAAATTTAGTCATGGCTGCTGTTAAGCAGCCATGACTAGATTTGATGAAATATTAATCAGAATTTATCCCAAGAAATCATTGGCAAAGAAATCTATTCAGTCTGCAGGGAGGAAATTTGATAAAATGTACCCAAATTATACTAATTTTAGTAGCAAGAGAAATCCTGTCCTGGGCAGGAATAACCGCCCGCAGCATGCAAGGAGTTAAGGGCCTTATTCCGAATTTGATAACTTTTTGCTGAAACAGAAGAGTTGTCCAAACCTGTAGCCTTTCGGTTAACCAACGAGTTACATTCTAAGTACCTTGGCGGTTGTTTTTAGGCAAGTCGTGGCTGCCTATATAGGCAGCCAAGACTTGCCCCAAACAACTGCAAAGCCACAAGATGTTTATTGTCAAAGTGTAGCAAAAATATATAAAAATCCCAGGCCCCCAAGGGTTAAAAATACACAGGTTTTAAGGTTTAGATTTGATGAAACTAAATTGCTCATGATATGTACATATCAATTTTTTTGTCGCAGCAGTCCTCACGTATAAAAATTATTGAAATACCAAACACTGCAGTACAAGCTGAAATAAGTTGTTTAACACCAGAAAATTTTTCTCTCACTGTCTGATAATTTCACCCCTTATCATTTCTTGGAAAGTTCTCAGTTGGATCTTCTCAGGATTATGATGTCAAGTGTTGGAACTGATAATAGAGGAAACTGGGGTCAGAATTTTTGTTCAGTTATCTCTCAACTTTTTCAGTTTGTACTATATTTAACTTTATTGTTCTCACAGTAATAACCAAATCAAGTGAAATGTTATTAACCCTTTATCTAACATGAAAAGCAGACAACACTTGCAAAAGAATAATTCTTGAATAACTAATTTTTTAATTTTTTGTCTCAAAAACATAGATTATGACCCCTCATTGGAATGAGCTCGATGAGCTTGTTCCAATGAGAGGTCATAACCTATGTTTTTCTGACAAAAAATGAAAAAAATAATAAAAATTAATTGATTTTTGAGAATAGCGCTGGCTGGTTTTGGCCGTTACGTTGGGTAAAGGGTTAACCAGTTTAAATACTATAATTTAATATTGCCGTAAAATCCAGAGTATAAGTTCTCACCTGATGGGCCATGGACCTTGAGAAAGGATTTATATTATTTTAAGTAGTCGAAAACTAATCAAATCCTTTTTAAGCAATTAAAAAAAAATGCTATTGAAGCAAGATGTAAATAATTATACCCCAACTCTCGATGAGATTGGGGGTATATTGGATTTCATGCATCCATGCATCTGTCTGTCTGTCTTACCATCTGTTTGTCTGGGCAGACAGTTATTACCTTAAGCAGTAGGAGGTATGGTCAACACAAAAGATTTCTGTTGTCTTAAGAACTGGGTATTGTCTCCTTAAGTAGTAATCCCTTTGTCCATGAGTTGTTGGGGTTGGGTTTTGCTACAAAAGAAAAACCACTTAAGGGTCAATTTTAAGGGTGCCTGTCCATCCAGATCCATATCCTCAGCAGTGAGGGATGGACTTCAACGAAATTTGGTATGCAGTATCCTTGGTATAACCCTGCTTCTACCACATTTTCAACTGAGTTGCTCACACTATTTTCACCTGAGATCACTCAACACCTGTTGGGGGTATGCCAGCGCCTCTGGTGCTATCTATTGTTACTCTTGTTTGGTTTTTATACGCCTGTTTATAAAAACGGTTGTATTATGTTATCAGTCTGTTTGTCCGCCTGTCCGTAAACAATTTGGTTTCCGTTCATTTAAAGTCGAATGCCTTGACAGATCAACATCAAACTTTCAGAAGTTGTTTTTAGCAATAAAATACAGGTCAAGTTCGATATTGGTGTTTCTCCGTCCATCTGCTGCAGAGATATGGCCCTTTGAAAACACAATTTTTCTAAAAAAATTGATTTCCGTTCATTTAAAGCTGAACGCCTTGACGGATTGACACCAAATTTTTCAGATGTTGTTTGTAGCAATAAAATACAGGTCAAGTTCGATATTGGTGTTTCTCAGTCCATCCGCTGCAGAGTTATGGCCCTTTGAAAACACAATTTTTGAAAAAAAATTGGTTTCCGTTCATTTAAAGTTGAACGCCTTGACGGATTGACACCAAATTATTCAGATGTTGTTTTTATACGCCCGTTTAAAAAACGGGACGTATTATGTGAATGGTCTCTCCACCCATCTGTCTGTCCGTCCATGGACACATTTCGTTTCTGGACGCTAAATTTAGTTGTAATGGTTTGAGCTGAGTTAAATTTGGCATGTGGATTTAGTATGACAAAATACAGGATGGGTTCGATTTCCGTTTCTAGCGGCCCATTTGCAGTAGAGTTATGGCCCTTTATTTATGGGAATTTAGCCCAACTTCTCGTTTCCGGATGATAACTTTAGTTTGCCTTGACCGATTTATTTCAAATTTTCAGTTTTTTGTTTTTGACCACAAAATACAGCTCAAGTTCACTTTTGACCACAATCACATTTACCTTTCCAGAGTTATTCCTCTTGAATCATTGCAAATTTGTGGATTTTGTGGTTTCCGGATGATAACTTTAGTTTGCCTTGACTGATTTTTTTCAAATTCTCAGATTTTGTTTTTGACCACAAAGCACAGCTCAAGTTCACCTTTGGCCATAATCGCATGTACCGTTCCATAGTTGTTCCCCTTGAATGATTGCAAATTTGTGAATTATGTGGTTTCCGGATGATAACTTTAGTTTGCCTTGACTAATTTGTTTCAAATTCTCAGATTTTGTTTATGACCATAAAGCACAGCTCAAGTTCACTTTCGGCCAAAATCTCATGTACCTATCCAGAGTTATTCCTCTTGAATTTGTGCATTTTGTGTTTTCCAGATTATAACTTTAGTATGGCCTGACTGATTTTTTATACGCCTGTTGAAAAACCGTTGAATTATGGAATCAGTCTGTCTGTCTGTCCATTTGTCCATCCATTTGTCCATCCGTCGGTCTGTCCGTTCGTCAACATTTGGTTTCCAGATGATAACTTTAGAATTTTTTTTTCGATTGACTCCTAAACTTGGTATGTGGTTTAATCAAAACAAAAGACAGGTCAAGTTCGAATATGGGGTCAGTTCGAAGTTCCCATGAATTATGGCCCTTGTTGGACATAGAATGCATCAAATATTTGGTTTCCGGATGATAACTTTTATTATTTGTTTTCCGATTGGTTCCAAACTTGGTATGTTGTTTAATCACAACAAAATACAGGTCAAGTTCGAATATGGGGTTGGTCCGAACAATTTTCACCCTCACCCCCATCCTTACCCCAACCCTTCAAAAATACAAAACGGGCATATAATGTCCCGCTACGCGGTGCTCTTGTTTGCCTCTATATATTCCAAGAGGGGGGGGGGCGGTGGCTCAGTTGGTAGAGGTGCAGGCTGCAAGCCGAGAGGTCCTTGGTTCGAATCCCATCTGCGGCAACCGCGTTGTGTCCTTGGGCAAGACACTTCACCCCCATTGCCCACGTGGGGGCATGGTGACGATGTGTACTAAGGCGTACTGCACGTCGATGGTGCACCTGTCTTCAACCAATGCTAACCCTGCTTGTGTGGAGTTGGTATGTTGGGGAGCTGACAGTTGCTTGCCATTGCTTGGTGGTTCTCTCCGGGTACTCCGGCTTCCTCCACCCGTAAAACTGTCACGGTCATGGTTAGCCATTGTGCAGAAATATGTGACCTTAAACACCAATAAATAATAAATAATAATAATATATTCCAAGAACTGATTTTAGTAGTAGTATATTATATTTTAGGGCCTAAACCAAATATTCTTCCTAATGGGAAACTTTCACTGGAAATTTAGGATATATGTTCAGTTGTATTGTAATTCTCCATTTCAACCACATTGAATTGAGACACGATATTCATTGTGCAGACCTGAAGTGTTTGGAAGCTAAGGTGGTTTAAAATGTAGCCTGATGATGAATACAAGATATCGTAGGATGCCACTTCTCTGTAATAAAGTATACCGGTAGGTTCAGTATTCACTGAGATGGTGTCATAGTTCTATTCCATTCAGCATGAAACATGTTCTAAACTGCTCAATGTTGACATTATTGATACATGTAGAGAATTTTCACTTCAGAGATTAATTACCTATTTTAACAGGAAAACCAAACTTCTTTACCACAGTAAACAAGCACAACCTCACAGTACAGTCGCCGTGGACTGGTCGTAATCCACACATGGGCAGTGATGTCCACGCATGCATTTACCAGGTAAAAAAAATCATCTTCAGCAAAATTTTAACTAACTGGTTGAGGGCTAGGTTATTTTTGGTGGTCTAAATTTGTTATTTAAAATTTGTTTTATTACAAATTATTGGAAAGTGCCCATGGGCACTCTCCAATAATTTGTAATAGAACAAACTTATATCAACAAAATATTATTTGCATTTGACTGAATAGGAAACATGAGCAAGGAAAATTTTGGCTTTTGCACTGGTACCCTCATTTTTATACGCCCGTTTTGAAAAAACGGGTCGTATTATGGTATACCGCTGTCCGTCTGTCCGTCCGTCCATCCGGTCACACATCGTACAATAACTCAAGAACGTTTTGAGAGATTTTCGTGATTTTTGAGTAGGTGGTGTATATCGGTGGAGGGAAGTTCCCTTTCGTTTAGTGTCGCCGTTCAATTAGTCATTCCAGAGTTATGGGACTTTATTACTTAGAAAATTGTTGATTTTTTACACGTCGTACAATAACTCGAGAACGCTTTGAGAGATTTTCGTGATTTTTGGGTAGGTAGTGTATATCGATGGAGGGAAGCTCCCTTTCATTTAGTTTCGCCGTTCGATTAGTCATTCCAGAGTTATGGGACTTTATTACTTAGAAAATTGTTGATTTTTTACATGTCATACAATAACTCGAGAACGCTTCGAGAGATTTTCACGATTTTTTGGTGGGTGGTTTATGTTGATGGAAGGAAGCTCCCTTTCGGTTGGTGTCGCCATTCACTTAGTCATTCCAGAGTTATGGGACTTTATTACTTAGAAAATCTTTGATTTTTCTTGAAGTTATGATCTCTATAGACATAAGATATATACATGAAATTCAAATAATTTTATTTCCAAATTATTGAACACAGTATGTTGTTGGTTATGATTATTGTACAAGAATATAAAAAAAACCTGACAAGTACACATGTATACTCATATTGTGTGTTTCCCTTTTGTAATTAATAACAGGCGTATCATGCGATCATGGGGCAGCTGTTTATTTGGAAAGCCCTGATAGTGGCTTCTAGCACACAAACAGTAAATGAAGCACCAGGTACAACCTGGTGCTTCATTAGCTGTTTGCATGCAAGAATTAATTAAATTTTTCATGATTAGTCCTATAATTAGTGTTTTCAATCTAATATTATTGTGTCCATGGAAATATTGCCAACCCGTGGAAAGTGACCAGTCCACAGCAGCAGTACTGTACCAGGTTTCCACTGTGCTGATGGAAGCAAAAACTGAAAAACTAACATAATTTCAATGCCAATTTTTAGCTTAACTTGACAAAGTCAAGATAAGCTATTGCCATCACGCATGCAGAAGTCTGTTAGTCTGTGAGTCTGTTCACATTTTCCTTTAGCACAGGCTACACCCCGAAGTTCTTGTCTGATCGTCACGAAATTTCATATGCAGGTTTGGGGTCATGTCTAGATGAGAACGTCCCTTTTTGGTTGTGATCGGTCAACCAGTATGGCTGCCCAAGCCCAAAACCCGAAAACCATTAGCACAGTCTGCAGGTCGTATTTATGAAGGGATTTCATTGTAACTTAGTAGGATGCCTCTGAATAATGCCTTTTTGGTCATGATCTGTCAACCGTGATGGCTGCCCAAGCCCGAAACCCTAGAACTTTTACCACAGTTTGCAGGTCATATTTAATATGGAGGGATTTCATTGTAACTTGGTAGGATGTCTCTATATGATGTCTAGATGTGAACTTCCCCATTTGGTCACGATCTGTCAGCTGTACCGACTGCCCGAGCCCAAAACCCGAAAACCTTTAGCACAGTCTACAGATCATATTTATGGAAGGATTTCATTGTAACTTGGTAGGCTGACTTCATATAATGTCTAGATGAGAACATCCCCTTTTAGACGCAATTGGGCAACTGTGACGGCTACATGGGCCTGAAGCCCAATAACCTTTAGCACAGTCTACAGGTCATATTTATGAAGGGATTCCATTGTAACTTGGTAGGATGACTCCAAATAATGTCTAGATGAGAACGTCCCCTTTTGGTCGCAATCATTCAGCCTTGATGACTGCCCAAGGTGGAAACCCAAAAACCTTTAGCATAGTCTATAGGTTGTATTTATGGAAGGATTTCATTGTAACTTGTTAGTTTGACTCCATAGAATGCCTAGATGATGACATCTCCTTTTGGTCATGATTGGTCAACTGTGACAGCTACAGGGGCCCGAAGCCCGAAAACCTTGAGCACAGTCTACAGGTCATATTTATGAAGGGATTTCATTGTAACTTCATAGGATCACTCCAGATAATGCCCAGATGAGAACGTCTCCTTTTGGTCGCGATCATTCAACCATGATGGCTGCCCGAGCCCAAAACCCAAAAAACTGTAGTACAGACTACAGGTCATATTTGTGAAGGGATTTCATTGTAACTTGGTAGAATGACTCAGTATAATGTCAAGATGAGGACATCTCCTTGTAGTTGCAATCAGTCAACCATGATGGCTACACAGGCCCGAAGCCCAAAATCCTTCAGCACAGTCTGCAGGCCATATTTATGAAGGGATTTTTATGTAACGTGATAGGATGACGCGTTTTGGAATAATTTCACTGTAACTTGGTAACTTTCATTGACATACGTTAACTGTGAGGGGCCACATATATTAACTGTGAGGTCCACATTAACCCACCCCTCAGTTCTTTAGTACAGTCTACACCTCATATTATTTTTGTTAAAAAAATAGCATACAGGGAACAAAAATTCTCAATTATCACAATTCTTGTCTTATTTCATAATCTTTTCATAAACATTGAACATAATCCTTTTCATCAAACACAACACACAGACAAGTTAAGTTACAGTCTCATTGACACTTTCATTGTGTATAGCACAGAGCATGATTGATTTGTTTGGTAATGGTGAGACAGGTGGCACACTGTTGAATTTGGGGTCAATTTTAAAATGCATTTTCGACATGCAGTACACCTTAATACACACCACTGTGCCCCCGCGTGAGCAAAGGGGGTGAAGTGTCTTGCCCAAGGACACAATGCGGTTGCTGCAGGTGGGATTCGAAACGAGGACCTCTCGGCTTTCATTCTGCACCTCCACCTACTGCACCCTTTTTCATGGTAGGTAGTAATTATAAGGACGTACATCAAAGCGAGATCATCTGGAAATCATTGATTTGACCATTTTGCAACTTTTCAAGGGACATAAAACTGGAACGGTAAATGCCATAATGGTGAAAATCGAATTTGACCTGAATTTCATGGTTAGGTAATGTTGAAAAATTATAGGTTGTACATCAAAGGAACTGGAGTTATCCAGAAACCATTGATTTTACCATTTTATATTTTCTTTTTTTCGCTCACATGACTGAAAGTCAGGATGAGCTATCGTGATCGCTCACTGTCCGTCGTTGGTCATCCATGAACATGGTGTTTGCGCCTGCCCCTTCTAAACTACTGAACTAATTTTGGTTAAATTTGAGGTGATTGCTTGTTCTGACATCACATTTTTTTTTTTCAAATCGACTTGCCCCAGCCCCATAGGGAGGGGATGGGGGAAAATCCTCCAAAATTTTTTAAAAAGTCTTCTCCTGAAGCAGTGAGTAAAATGACTTGCTAGTCGGTATGGAGCTTCCTTTTGAGGTGTAGAATCAAGTTTGTTCAAACGAAGTTCGTGAAGCAATATTTGCCTTTATAATATGGAGGGGGCGGGATTTTTGGCCCCGCCCCAAATTTCTATTTTCTGAACCGACTGTCCGATTTTAACCAAATTTGGATGTGGTTTTATTGGGTCATACGTACTTGACTCATGCAAAAATAATTTTTCTGTATCCTTTTGAGAACCCCAGGAGCTAAAAATAGAAATATTTTCAAACTCCCATATTTTCCAAACCAAACAGAACAGAGAGCTGTTATTTGGTATGAAGCATCCTCAGGACCAGTAGAATTGAATGGTAAAAAAAAAGCCATTGGTTGTATAAGGGTGTTCTGAGTCAGCATATTTGCAATTTTTTTTCTCCAGAAACACTAAACAGAATCTTTAGATATTTGGTATATTTCATCCATGGGGAGGGGGGGGGGGGAGGGGGTCATGTTTTGGCTCAATACTGGAGCCCAAATTTTTTACTTATGGTAATATGAGGAATAATCTTTAAAAATCTTAAAAATCTTCTTTGGAACCGCCAGTCAGAATCTTTTAATGTTTGCTGTACATCATTGTTATGAGGGTCAATTTCAAGATTGTTCAAATCAAGTTCCGCGGTTGAAATTTTAACTTAGTGCAATTTGGGGGATAATCTTTAAAAATCTTCTTCAGATCCACCAGTCAGAATGCTTTCTTATTTGGTATACAACATATCTTGGGGGTTCAGATTCAAGTTTGTTCAAATTGGACCCCTGGGTTAATATTTGTGCTCTCTGTTGGAGCACAATGTTTAACTTTGTGCAATATGAAGAAATTTGATCCACCAGTCAGAATCCTTTCATATTTGGTGTACAAAATCTCTAGGGGGGTCAGATTCAGTTTCGTTTAAACTGGGTCCCTGGGTTAATATTTGGGCTCCATATGGGAGCCTGAATTTTAACTAAGGGCAATATGAGGGAATTTCTTTAAAAATCTTCTTCAGATTCACCAGTCAGAATCCTTTCATATTTGGTATACTACATCTCTAGGGAGGTCAGCTTCAAGTTTGTTCAAATTAGGTCCTTGGGTGAATATTTGGGCTCCCTATTATAGCCCAAAGTTTAACTCAGAGCAATATGAAGAAATTTCTTTAAAAACATTCTTCTCCAGAACCATCTATTTGAATCTTTTGATATGTTATACAATATCTCTTTGGGGGTCAGATTCAAGTTTGTTCAAATCTGGTCCCTGGGTTAATATTTTGGGCTCCTTATGCAATATGAGGAAATTTCTTTAAAAATCTTCTTCAAATCCACCAGTCAGAATAATTTTATATTTAGTATACAGCATCTCTGGGGATTGGGGGGGGGGGGGGGGAAGGGGGACAGGGTTCCCACACCTACCAAGAAAAAGAATTCCATGCTTTTTCCAGACCCTCCTCTATTTTTTCCATACCCTTCGCAGCTATCGCAGTTTTATGGAACTTCTTGGGTGACCAGATAAATCTAAAATGTATCTTACAAAACACTTACATCTACATGCAATGTGTTGGAGTTTAACCTCACTGCCAGTTCCCTTGAGTTTTACCAGCAATTACCACAGCTAATGAAACAAAACTATTAAAATTCTTTTACTTTAGTAACAAGTCAATCAACAACAGTTACTGTTGGCTGTGCTGCATTTGTTTGTTTGTTTTTTTAGCTCACCTGACTGAAAGTCAGGGTGAGCTTTTCTGATCACTTTTCGTCCGTCGTCCGTCGTCCGGCGTCCGTCGTCCGTCGTCCGGCGTGAAGGTGGTGTTTGGGTCTTTTTCTTCCAAACCACTGGCCGCATGTTAATGAAATTTCATGTGAGTAGGGGTTATATAGCGGCATTTTGATTTTTGGGCAAATTAGGTTTCGGCTCATATTGAGCAGAGGGGTGGGGCAAAAATGCTCCAATTCTTAAAAAATCTTCTTCTCAAGAACCAGCAATAGCAGAGACTTGATATTTGGTATGCAGCTTCCTTTTGAGGTGTAGACTCAAGTTTGTTCAAGAGAAGTTTGTAGGTCTATACTTGGCGATGTTATGGGAGGAGCAAAAATTTTGGCCCCACCCCAAATTTCTATTTTTTAAACTGAGAGGCCAATTTGAACCAAATTTTATGTGAGGGCTTATTGGGTCATAAGTACCTAATTTATGCAGAAATTTTTTTTCCTGTAGCCCCGTGGGAACCACAGGAGCTAAAAATAGAAAAAAATTAAAACGCCTATATCTCAAAAACTGCACGGCAGTGAGAATTTTTATTTGGTGTGAAGCTTTCTTGGGACCAACAGAAAGGATTGGTAAAAAAAAATTGCTATCGGTTTTATCATAGGGTACTTTTTCGGGACTCTGAAAAAGTGCTGAGTCAGTATTTTTTAACACAGTAGGCAATGGGAAAAAAATAAAGAATTGTTTTCTTCCAAACCACTGCTCTAAAAGCTTTCATATTTTACATATAACATCTTTGGAACATTGATTCACATATTTGTAGAAATCAAATTCCTCGGTCCATATTTGGGTTCCCTATGGGAACCCAAATGTTCAAATTAGTGCAATATGAGGGATATATTTTAAAAATCTTCTTCTTCGGATCCACAAATCAGAATCTTTTGATATTTGCTATGCATCATCCTTAGGGGGGTGAGATTGATGTTTGTTCAAGCCAAGTCCCTGAGTTCATATTTGGACTCCCTTTGGGAACCCAAATTGTAACTTAGTGCAATACGAGGTATATTCTTTTAAAATCTTCTTCTTCGCATCCACCGGTCAGAATCTTTTGATATTTGGTATACAGTATGCTTAGGGAGGTGAGATTCAAGTTTGTTCAAGTCAAGTCCTTCGGCTCATATTTGGTCTCCCTGTGGGAGCCCAAATTATAACTTAGTTCAATATGAGGAATATTCTTTAAAAAAAATTTTTTTTTCAGATCCACCAGTCAAAATGTTTTGATATTTGATGTACAGCATTCTTAGGGGCTGAGAGTGAAGTTTGGTAAAGCCAAGTACCTGGGTTCATATTTGGGCTCACTTTGGGAGCCCAAATTATACCAAAATTTTTATTTTCCAAACCAAAAAGTCGATTTGAACCAAATTTGATATGAGGGCTTATTGGGTCATAAGTACCTAATTTATGCCGAAAATTGTTTTCCTGTCCCCCACGGGAACTGCAGGAGCTAAAAAATTTTTTTCTTTTTAAATGCCCATATCTCCAGAACTACATGGCACTGAGAATTTTTATATGGTGTGAAGCTTCCTTAGGACCGGAAGAAAAAAATGGTAAAAATTTTATCATAAGGTTCTTTTCTAGGACTAAAAGTGCCGAGTCATCATTTTTTAACAGTGTAGCTAATGGGAATAACGTTGAAGAATCTTCTTCTCCCAAAACACTGCTTCAGAAGCTTTTATTTTTGGGCTCCCTATGGGAGCCCATGTATAACTTAGTTCAGTATGAGAAATATTCTTAAAAAATCTTTTTTTTCTGTTACTCCTGTCAGAATCTTTTGATATTTGATTTTTGATTTTCTTAGAAGTGGCAAATTGAAGTTTGTTCAAGTTCTGCTTTATTGATAAAATTGGGCCCAGTAGTAACCAATTCCTGCATTGAAAGCCCTGTAAAGTGGGCAGTGATAGGCATAAACGATTGACCAAACTTGATATTATAATTACGCCTCTGTAAGATGTAGCCTTAGATGCTGAAAGTGACCTTAAATGGGAATAACGTTGAATAATCTTCTTCTCCCAAACCACTGCTTCAGAAGCTTTTGTTTTTGGGTTCCCTATGGGAGCCCAATGTATAACTTAATTCAGTATGAGAAATATTCTTAAAAAATCTTTTTTTTCTGATACTCCTCTCAGAATCTTTTGATATTTGATTTTTAGTTTTCTTAGAAGCGGCAAATTGAAATTTGTTCAAGTTCTGGTTTATTGATAAAATTGGGCCCAGTAACCAATTCCTGCGTTGAAAGCCCTGTAAAGTGGGCAGTAATAGGCATAAACGATTGACCAAACCTGATATTATAATTATGCCTCTGTAATGATGTAGCCTTAGAAAGTGACCTTAAATTCCAATAAATAAATAGATAAATTATTGAGTACCCAATATGGGGATCTAACATATGAACACTCTGGGTTACTAAGTAGAGAAAACACTTTTATGTTGAAAAACTGATAATAACCACAAGGCAGAATCCCTTGCTATTTTGGTGATATGACTCGGCCAGTATCAGGTGAGCGCCCTCAGGCCCCGTGGGGCCTCTTGTTTTTAGTGTTTTCGATCCAAAATAGTATGTTTTCTGGAGGCCTTATGTCTTGTTAATGCCACTTACCATGTATCTTGAGACGTCAAAAGACTTGTCACAAATGAGAGATTTTGCATCTGACTTTGTTTTGAAGTTCGTGTTCCTGCTAATCCAGTGTGTGTATTTGGGATTTTCCAACCACATTTCTGAAAACAAACATTTCCTTTCACTTTAATTTGTTGACGGTATTGCACAATCACTCAACTTAGCAGATCAAACTTTCAAGTTTGTGTATTGTTTTTCTTGACGTTAACAATATAAACACGTTATCAGTGGGCGCAGCCATTTTGATCACGGAAATATATGGATCAATTAATGGTCGTTAATGCTCATTCCAGATCGGTTATTTCCGTGTTGGGATACAAAGGCATAAATTTTAGTTTCGAAAGTTGATTTAAAACGAAATAAAAACTAAAATAATGATAAATTTAGTAAGAAATTTTAATTTCATGAACAGCAAAAGTGATGCTGAATACAGTTAATTAAATTTCCATACTTTTTCCATACCATTTACATGAAAATATCATTTTCCATACTTTTTCCAGGCCTGGAAAACATTTCTAAAAATTCCAGACTTCCAGACTCGCGTACAAACCCTGGGGGAGGGGGGGGGGGGGCAGATTCAGGTTTGTTCAAATTGAAGGCCTGAGTTAATATTTGGGATCTCTAAGGGAGCCCAAATTTTAACTTCGTGCAATATGAGGAATACTCTTTTTCTCCAGATCCACCAGTCAGAACCTTTTGATATTTGGTATATCCTTAGGGAGGTCAGATCAAAAGTTGTTCATATCAAGTCCCGGAGTTAATATTCGGGCTCCCTATTGGAGCTTGAATTTTAACTTAATCCATTATGAGGAATAATCTTTAAAAATCTGCTTCTTGAGATACAATCAGAATCTTTCAATATTTGGTATACAGCATCCTTTGAGGGGTCAGATTCAGTTTGTTAAACTAAAGTCCCTAGATTGATATTTGTGTTATCTATAGGGGGGGGGGGGGGGGGGCAAATTTTAACATAGTGCAAAATTGGTAAAATTCTTAAAATATTTTTCTCCAGAACCACCAGTCAGAATCATTTGATATACAACATCCTTCAAGTTTGTTCAAGTCAAGTCCGTAGGTTGATATTTGGACTCCCTAGTTTTCCATTACTGAAAATCTGGGCATTATTTCTGTGGTAGCATCTCAATACTAGAAAACAATCATCTGGCATGGACGGCAAAGTTATATAAATAATTAAATAACTTCATCCCTCTGTTGTGTTAACTAGCCATAGATGGTAATTAAATCCTTCTTTATTTAAACAACTTTGGTCAGGTGAGCACCTCAGGCCCCATGGGGCCTCTTGTTTTTAATTGGAGCTCAATGACACTTATTGACAGCAATAATCACCTTGTGTCAGTTTTAAGGGTGGAGTAAGCCCAGGGTTCTTGCAAGCGAGGACTGATAAAATTCAATGCAATTCAAGGCGTTTTGCGATATACACATCACAATTTTTCAGGGCCCTACAATAGATAAATTCAAGGATTTTCAAGGCCCTGCCTTCACTAGTCCCAAATACCAGGATGTTTGATGGTGTGAAAGCTGTTACACTGTGGCTATAGTCACACTGTAACAGCTTTTACATCATCAAACATCCCCGATGGGAGAAGTTGTACACATTGATTAACTTGACACCATCTGATGGGGCACATCGTGTTACTGGGTTTGAAAAGTTTGTTGCCTGTTACTACTTTTCATGCTTGGCTTTCTATACATACCATGACGTTTGATGGCGTGAAAGCCACTACACTGCGACTACAATCACTGGGTAATGGCTTTCACATATCATCAAACATCCCTGATGCAGGGAGTTATACACATGGATTAACTGAACACCATCTTGGGGGGGGGGGAGGCAGGGGGGAAATTGCAATTCATATATTTTTTGCTGTAATTCTGGCAATCAATGGCAAAGAGATCAGTGCTTCGACTAAATTTCTTCAAAATGGCCATACCATCAAATGGCTGCTATATAGAAGTTACAGCACTGGAGAGAATATCATGAGACATAACTTTGGGGCCATTTGATGTAGACTAAGCCCTGCAAAGCTTAAAATTTGATTCATTCAAATTCTCTGAATCTTACCACCTCCTCTTAACCGGTAGAGTGCTGGAAGCCCATATTTGGGCTTTATTCTGAATTGCAGATGCCACAACTTAGAGTGCCATTTTCTACTGGATGTGCTTCATAGTATCTTCAAAGTGAAATTATTAAGTCTGTGTGGGTTTGCGTTGCTAATATTTATGGGAGAGTGCCTCAAGGCACTCTCCCATAAATTATAACAAGGAAAAGACAAGTGAGCAAATATTGATGACCAAAAATAATTCAGCACTCTACCAATTAAACTGTTCTTCTATCATTAGGTACCCTGTGCATGGCACCTGATGATAGAAGAAACTTCAAGGATGTTCTGCTTCCAAAACTTCTTGGATTCCATTACTGATCTGAAAAAGTTCTGATTTTTCAACTAATTTGCTCAGACAGACAGGGAGCTGTTGATTTCAAAACTTGAGTGAAGTTTTACATTTGTGGCTGTAAGATGGTACAGTATCTGCAACTTTAATAGCAGTGTGATCGATTTGAGATTTGATTTGATTCAAAATCCTCTGTCCAGTTCGATTTGACTGAAAATTTCAGTTTTTTTTCAAAGCAATAAGTCAGGTCCAGAGAAACAAGGAGATGGCATTTATGGGAGAGCATTTTCCATAATGCATGGTTAGCTCATTTGGCCAGAATGACAACAAGACATCAGATTCTAGTATATTCCCTTAAAAAGACAAACTTATTCAACTCCAAACCTTTGTTGTTATTTGGGAATGGGGGTGGAAACATTTTTCAAATTGTCCATCCACTCATTTCAATCTAATAAATTTTGAACACCTATTCAGAATCATTTGATTTTCGGTATGTATGTTGTACCATAGGTCAAGTCCAGTTTTAAACCTCTAGATATTTGGGCCGAAAAAAAATACTTGATAAATTTTGTTTCTGTCCCATAACCATTAAATGACATTGAGAATCAATTAAACTTTGGTATGCATTTATAATGAAACAGAATAAAGGTCAAATTAAACTTTCAACAACATCTCACTGGACCGACCCAGCCACCAATCTCAAGGGGAAAAAGTTTCATGCGTAAAAATCATTGAAACCTTCACAAACCCATTTTAAAACCAAAAAAACCGAAGCAACTCTCTAGAGTCATGTAATTTTAAGAAGAGTATGCCAAGCATGGCATACAGACCCCCCACTCTCCTCTCAAAATGCTGACATGGTCATTTATTAGCTCAACTTTGGCAAAGCCAAATTTGAGCTTAAGCCATGGCCAGTCATCTGTCTGGACGTCTGTCCGTCAACAATTCAGTATGGCTCGGGCTAGAGGCTGTATTTATGAACTGATCTTTACAAAACTTCTTGGGTACCTTTGTTATGACCGTGGGACGAGAACGAGTGTTTTGGGGTCCGATCCGAAATTCAAGTTGGCCGCTGGCGGCCATTTTGTACAGACTTTAGGTGAAATCAGATTTTTGCTCAGAACTTCCATATGAAAGCGCCGATTTGAATAATTTTTTGTATGAATGTTTAGTACCATGGGATACATCACATATAATACAGGTTTTTTTCTCGTGCAGAAATTATGCAAATTAGATGAACTTTGATTTTTTCAGTGCTACTTATACACAGTAAGTACACATGTAAATACGGCTCGGGCTAGAGGCTGTATTTATCAACCGATCTTCACGAAATTTCTTGGGTACCTCTGTTATCACCTTGGGATGAGAACAAGTGTTTCTGAGTGCGGTCCAAAATTCAAGATGGCTGCCAGTGGCCATTTTGTACCGAAATTAGGTCTAATCATTTTTTTGAACACAACTTCTATACGGCTCGGGCTAGAGGCTGTATTTATCAACCGATCTTCACAAAACTTCTTGGGGACCTTTGTTATCACCTTGAGATGAGAACGAGTGTTTCTGAGTGCGGTCCAAAAATCAAGATGGCTGCCAGTGGCCATTTTGTACCGAAGTTAGGTCCAATCAGTTTTTTGTCACAACTTCTATACAGCTCGTATTTATGAACTGATCTTCACGAAACTTGTTGGGTACCTTTGTTTTCACCTTGGGACAGGAATGAGTGTGTTTTGGGGTGCCTTTGTTATCACTGTGCTATGAGAGCAAATATTTTGGGGTTCAGTCAGACCCACTCTGGGACTCCCAAGATTTCTTTTCTATTTAGCATCTGACTGTCACCCACCTTTACAATACTTTACCTATACATTTGTTACAGGCTACGGTCAGTATTTATGTACAGACCATTACAATACTTTATATGTACCTTTGTTATCAGGTCATTACCTAGATGTTTGTCATTGCTGTGTCACATACTATACATGTACATGTCTTGACAAGTTGAGCTACAGTGTCATTGACACTTTCATTTGGTTTTGTCCCCCCACATGTGTCTTGAAACCCCAAAAATTAAAATAGGTCTTTCAGACAGGAGATTTTAGTTCCTCTATTGGAGATTTTATGGCGCCACCCCTGATTTTTGCGTGCAGCCAGCACATCAAAAATTTCAGTGTCTTGGCAGTGTAAATAGGCCTATATCATTGATTGCATGCCCATCTGCTCCCCCCCCACCCCACGCCACATCTTGGCCAGTTTTCCTTGCTAGTGCATGCAGGCACTTCAATATATGGATTCTGAAGCGTCTTGGCCTGGAACGTCCCAGGGCCACCACAAGCATTCCTTTTTTGTTAAAGAAGTTGATTTATGTTAATTCCACTCTCAACATGTACATTTTAACATTCCACTCTGAACTTAACTTTTAAAATCGTAAATCGGGTTCCCTTCCTCCCCACCTCACAATTTATTCAAAATACAGTACTGGTAACATGATTCTTCTCCAATAGCTACAGTAAGGTAAAAGACCGTCGGGGAAATGTCCAGATATTGTGCTGGTCAAGTTATAATTTTTAGCTCAACTTTGGCGAAGCCAAATTTGAGCTTTTGTCATGGCCCGTCGTCCATCTGTCCGTACTTCAACAATTGGATACGGCTCGGGCTAGAGGCCGTATTTATGAACCGATCTTTACGAAACTTCTTGGGTACCTTTGTTATGACCGTGGGACGAGAACGAGTGTTTTTGGGTGCGGTCCGAAATTCAAGATGGCTGCCAGCCGCCATTTTGTACCGATGATGCAGAAATCTGTTTTTTGTACAGAACTTCCATATGAAAGCTCTGATTTGAATAATTTTTTGTATGAATGTTTAGAACCATGAGGTACATTACATATCATACGGGTTTTTTTCTCTTGCTTAAATTATGCAAATTAGACTAACTTTGATTTATTTAGTGTTACTTTCAGCACTGTCAGTGCAAATGCCAATACGGCTCGGGCTAGAAGCCGCATTTATGAACCGATCTTTACGAAACTTCTTGGGTACCTTTGTTATCACCGTGGGACGAGAACGAGTGTTTTTGGGTCCGGTCCAAAATTCAAGATGGCCGCTGGCAGCCATTTTGTTCAAATTAGGGGCAATCAGATTTTTGCGCAGAACTTCCACATGAAAGCTCTGATTTGAATAATTTTTTGTATGAATGTTTAGTACCACGGGATACATCACATATAATACAGGTTTTTTTCTCGTGCAGAAATTATGCAAATTAAATGAACTTTGATTTTTTCAGTGCTACTTACATGCAGTAAGTACACATGTCAATACGGCTTGGGCTAGAGGCTGTATTTATCAACCAATCTTCACGAAACTTCTTGGGTACCTCTGTTATCACCTTGGGACGAGAACAAGTGTTTCTGAGTGCGGTCCAAAATTCAAGATGGCTGCCAGTGGCCATTTTGTACCGAAATTAGGTCTAATCAGTTTTTTGTACACAACTTCTTTTCGGCTCAGGCTAGAGGCCGTATTTATGAACCGTTCTTTACGAAACTTCTTGGGTACCTTTGTTATCAGGTCATTACCTAGATGTTTGTCATTGCTGTGTCACATACTATACATGTACATGTCTTGACAAGTTGAGCTACAGTGTCATTGACACTTTCATTTATTTATTTTATTTATTTATTGGTGTTTAAGGTCACATATTTATGCACAATGGCTAATCGTGACTGTGACAGTTTTACGGATGGAGGAAGCCAGAGTACCCTGAGAGAACCACTGAGCATTGATGAGCAACTCTCAGCTCCTCAACATTCTAACTCTGTTCAAGCTCTGCTCAAGCAGGGTTACAGCAGTTGAAGACATGTGCACCATCGACGTGCGGTAGGCCTTAGTACACGACGTCATTGTGTCCCCATGTAAGCAACCGGGATAAAGTGCCTTGCCCAAAGACACAATGCGGGTCGTCCCGGATGGGGATTGAACTCGGGACCACTAGCATAGAAGTCCAATAGTCTACCACTGAGCCACCGCGCTCCCGCTGAGATGGTCATATTTTTAACACTAGGCATACTCACAGGTGGTTTATTGTCTTTGATTTACAGCAGAGAAAAATCCAATCCAACAGAAATTGTGAGATCCACATACACCTGTTACCAACAGTTTGTCAATCAGACCATCGATATGGGAGATGTGAAGCTATTGTCTTTGTTGTTATAGCAAGAAATTAATTCACCCCCACCCGAGGTAATTGTGAAGACCACAAACACCTGTTACAAAAGTCTAGTGATGATCGGACCATCCACATAAGAGATGTAGAACAAAGATATTATGTCAAATGTTGGGAGGTGATTTGCATTATTTTCTTTGTTTTACTGCAGGGACATGAAAGCCAATCTTTCCGTCACAATTATAATGTCCATATACACCCAAGGGCTAAGCTTGGTGATGATTGGACCATCCAGTGGGAGAAGATGTTGAACAAATGCACCCACAGACAAATCATTCTCAAACTGAACAAAAATTGGCTATTTTGTACACTCTAATGGTCATATTATTTATTTATTTATTGTTGTTTAAGGTCACATATTTATGCACAATGGCTAATCATGACTGTGACAGTTTTACGAGTGGAGGAAGCCGGAGTACCCGGAGAGAACCACCAAGCAACGACGAGCAGCTGCCAGCTCCCCAACATCGTAACTCCGCACTGCAGAACAAGCAGGGTTAGATTGGTTGAAGACATGTGCACCATCGACGTGCAGTACGCCTTAGTACACGGCATCATCGTGCCCCCTAATGGTCATAAATCATTGAAAGAGATATATACATACAGCAAAGCGGCATATGTTTTTGAAAGAGCTAATCATATTGAACATCTGTATGAAATTTCATCAATAACCAAGCACTAATGTTCAAGTTAGGACCTGGACAGACATCGGATGGGCAAATTCAAAACATTGTCTGAGTTGAAAAAGGGGGCCAACTCTAGAAAGTGAAATGTAAGAAACATCATTAGAGACTTGTTTGAAGGCCTTTTTCATAAGCAATCTTCCTGCCAAATTTCATTGAGATATGACAACCCAAATCTGAGCTACAAGGCGAACAGACAAAAAATAGGCTATTTAAAGGTCATACAACTCATGGAAAAAATGTGAGGACAGCAAAATGGCTAATGTTTCTGAAAGAGCTCATGATGGATGAACACCTGTATAAAATTTCATCAAAATCCGAACACTAATCTTCCAAGTTATGACCTGAACAGACATTGGGAGGATGTACGGATCCACACACAGATGCAGATGCAATCCAGTACACCCCACTTTTTTTTAAAAAGTGGGGGTATAATAATAACTAGGTCAACTATGCTTTTGTACAACTTCCAACATTATTTTTTTTCCAGATTTTTCAGCTAAACCAGACTCATAAATTCTGAGAAACGTTTCTTTCCATCCAATAACATTTGGATGACTATTTGGAATTAATTGATTTCAGGCATGCATTCAAAACTAAACAATCTCAAGGTCAGGTTTAAATAATTTCCTTTTTTTATTTTTAGATTTTTTGGGTCAAAATGGATTTCAAAAGTTTAGTTTCCATTTAAAATCTTTTGAAAGACAGTTCATTATACCACCCACTTGAAAAGTGGGCGGTATATAGCATTCATGGTGTCCGTACTTCTGTACGTCCGTGACGCTTTGGGGGTACACATCTGCTATCCGCTACTCCTCTTAAACCAGTGGGTGGATTTCATTGAAACTTACAGGCATTCTTTTGCTTTCAGATATTTTCATATTCCGACATACGTCCGTCCGTCCGTTATGCTGTAGTGGTGTTACGCTTTGGGGAGGGGGGGAGGGTACACATGTGCTATCCGCAACTCCTCTTAAACCAGTGAACGGATTTCATTGAAACTCTCAGACCTTCCTTTACATACATTGAAGATGTGCTCCTCCTATTTTGTTTTCAGATATTTTCTTTTTTACAGTTTCCCATATTGACAAATGAACTTTGTCAAATTCAGTTGACATTCTGTACAGATCTGCTATCCGCAACTCCTCTTAAACCATTGAAAGATTTCCTTGAAACTTTCAGACATTCTTTTACATATATTGAAGATGTGCACCTGCTGTTTGTTTTCAGATATTTCCATTTTGAGGGTTTCCCATATTTAAAAATGGGCTTTGTCAATTCAAGCTTGCGTGGTGGGGGGTGTTGACATTTGCTATCCACGACTTCTTTTAAACTAGCGAATAGATTTCAATGAAACCTTCAAACATTGGTGTCAGTGTTTGTGCTCTCTACATTGAACACACTTTTACTGTTGTAAAATGTTTCTTGGTGGGAGTGGGTGGTATCATTTAGTGAGCAGTGCTCACAATTTTTCTAGTTTCAAAATGATTTCTGGTATGCATTGGAATCTCAACAATACATAGTTCTTATTAAACATGGATGTGAGCTGGGTGTTTAGGGACTGATAGTTGAATGGCTGCATACCAGATGTCAGCTTTTGACACTTGGGGGTTTATTTGGTAATTGGTGCTCACCGACATGTCTTGTTATGCTTCCTCAAAGATGGGGTTTATAGTGGAGAGCTGTATACATCCCCATTCCTGTTTGTTATGCATTTTATCCATTCAACATGATTATTTCTCTGTGGGAACCCCAGGAAATGAAGCTGTGCTTGTTAGTCCCCTACGGGAACCGTAAGGGGACTATAAGATTGCACTCCGTTCATCCGTCTGTCTGTCCACCATCTGTCTGTCTGTCTGTCTGTCTGTCTGTCTGTCTGTCTGTCTGTCTGTCTGTCTGTCTGTTTTTTATGTTACCACCTCTCCCTCCAACATGCTTTAAGCTACACCTTTCATATTTGGTACATGGAAAAATGGTTCTGAGGGGATGATGCACGCTCAAAATTTTTTTTTTCAAAATCCAAGATGGCGGAATGGTGGCCATTTTTGTTGTGTTTTTAGCTCAACTTGACAAAGTCAAGCTGAGCTATTGCCATCACTTCTCGTCCGTCGGCGTACGTACGTATGTTAGTACGTACGTCCACAATTTCCTTTGGCAGACCTCACAGGTCGCATTTATGATCAGATTACTTTGAAACTTAGTATGCTTGTTTGGGGTGACCTCTAGATGGGAGGTATCGATTTTCTTCAATTTCTATCAAAAAATGTTGCCGCGGCCAACGTTCTTAGAATTTAGTTTAGTCAAACCACAATATTTCCTTTTGGCACGCTCTACAGGGCACATTTATGATTTGATTGCTTTGAAACCTGGTATGCTTATTTAGGGTGACCTCTAGATGGGAGCTATCGATTTTCTTCAATTTCCGGCAAAAAATGTTGCCACGGCCAACGTTCATAGAACTTAGTTTAGTCAGACCTCAATATTTCCCTTTGGCACACCCTACAGGGCACATTTATGATCAGATTGCTTTGAAACCTGGTATGCTTGTTTGGGGAGACCTCTAGATGGGAGCTATTGATTTTCTTCAATTTCTGTCAAAAAATGTTGCCGCGGCCAACGTTCTTAGAACTTTGTTTAGTCAGAAGACTCAATATTTCCCTTTGGCACACCCTACAGGGTACATTTATGATCGGATTGCTTTGAAACCTGGCTTGCTTGTTTGGGGTGACCTCTAGATGGGAGCTATCGATTTTCTTCAATTTCCGTCAAAAAATGTTGCCGCGGCCAATGTTCTTAGAACTTAGTTTAGTCAAACCACAATATTTCCCTTTGGCACACCCTACAGGGCACATTTATGATTTGATTGCTTTGAAACCTGGTATGCTTATTTAGGGTGACCTCTAGATGCGAGCTATCGATTTTCTTCAATTTCCGGCAAAAAATGTTGCCACAGCCAACGTTCGTAGAACTTAGTATAGTCAGACCTCAATATTTCCCTTTGGCACACCCTACAGGGCCCATTTATGATCAGATTGCTTTGAAACCTGGTATGCTTGTTTGGGGAGACCTCTAGATGGGCGCTATCGATTTTCTTCAATTTCTGTCAAAAAATGTTGTCGCGGCCAACGTTCTTAGAACATAGTTTAGTCAGAAGACTCAATATTTCCCTTTGGCACACCCTACAGGGTACATTTATCATCGAATTGCTTTGAAACCTGGCATGCTTGTTTGGGGTGACCTCTAGATGGGAGCTATCGATTTTCTTCAATTTCCGTCAAAAAATGTTGCCGCGGCCAACGTTTTTAGAACTCAGTTTAGTCAGACCACAATATTTCCCTTTGGCACACCCTACAGGGCACATTTATGATTTGATTTCTTTGAAACCTGGTATGCTTGTTTGGGGAGACCTCTAGATGGGAGGTATCGATTTTCTTCAATTTCCGTCCAAAAATGTTGCCGCAGCCAACGTTCTTAGAACTTAGTTTAGTCAGAAGACTCAATATTTCCCTTTGGCACACCCTACAGGGCACATTTATGATCGGATTGCTTTGAAACCTGGCATGCTTCTTTGGGATGAGCTCTAGATGGGAGCTATCGATTTTCTTCAATTTCCATCAAAAAATGTTGCCGCAGCCAACATTCTTAGAACTTAGTTTAGTCAGACCACAGTATTTCCCTTTGGCTCACCCTGCAGGGCACATTTATGATTAGATTGCTTTGAAACCTGGTATGCTTATTTACGGTGACATCTAGATGGGAGCTATCGATTTTCTTCCATTTCCGTCAAAAAATGTTGCCACGGCCACCATTCTTAGAATTTAGTCTAGTCAGACCACAATATTTCCCTTTTGTACACCCTACAGGGCACATTTATGATCGGATTGCTTTGAAACCTGGCATGCTTGTTTGGGGAGGCCTCTAGATGGGAGCTATCGATTTTCTTCGGTTTCTGTCAAAAAATGTTGCCACTGGCAAAAAAAATGACATTGGTACCAATGATCTTCAATTTTGCCATTTCATTTATAACTTACCAAGTTCAAGTTTGTCAAGTTGAGCTACAGTGCCATTGACACTTTCATTTAAGCTTTTTTTCTCTATTATCATGTTACCACCCCTCCCACCAACATGGTTCAAGCTACACCTTTCATATGTGGTACATGGATAAATGGTTATGAGGGGATGATGCACGCTCAAAATTTTTTTTTAAAAATCCAAGATGGCAGAATGGCGGCCATTTTTGTTGTGTTTTTTAAGCTTTTTTTCTCTATTTTCATGTTACCACCCCTCCCACCAACATGGTTCAAGTTACACTTTGCATATTTGGCACATGAATAGAGGGTTGGGAGGGGATGATGCACGTTCAATATTTTTTCTTCAAAATCCAAGATGGCGGCATGGCGGCCATTTTTGTTGTGTTTTTTAAGCTTTTTTCTCTATTTTATGTCACCACCCCTCACTCCAACATGGTTCAAACTACACTTTTTATATCTGGCACATGGATAGAGGGTTGTAATGGGATGTTGCACGTTCAATATTTTTTTTCCAATGGCGGCCATTTTTGTTGTGTTTTTTAAGCTTTTTTTTCTCTATTTTCATGTTACCACCCCTCCCACCAACATGGTTCAAGCTACACCTTTCATATTTGGTACATGGATAAATGGTTCTGAGGGGATGATGCACGCTCAAAATTTTTTTTTTAAAATCCAAGATGGCGGAATGGCGGCCATTTTTGTTGTGTTTTTTAAGCTTTTTTTCTCTATTTTGATGTTACCACCCCTCCCACCAACATGGTTCAAGCTACACCTTTCATATTTGGTACATGGATAAATGGTTCTGAGCGGATGATGCACGCTAAAAATTTTTTTTTCAAAATCCAAGATGGCGGAATGGCGACCATTTTTGTTGTGTTTTTTAAGCTATTTTTTCTCTATTTTGATGTTACCACCCCTCCCACCAACATGGTTCAAGCTACACCTTTCATATTTGGTACATGGATAAATGGTTCTGAGGGGATGATGCATGCTCAAAACTTTTTTTCAAAATCCAAAATGGCGGCCATTTTTGTTGTGTTTTTTAAGCTTTTTTTTCTCTATTTTCATGTTACCACCCCTCACTCCAACATGGTTCAAGCTACACTTTTTATATCTGGCACATGGATAGAGGGTTGTAATGGGATGTTGCACGTTCAATATTTTTTTTCCAAAATTCAAGATGGTGCCATGGCAACCATTTCTGTTGTGTTTTTTAAGTTTTTTTCTCTATTTTATGTTACCACTACCTCCCTCCAACATGGTTTAAGCTGCACTTTTCATATATGGTACATGGAATAAGGATGTTGTGAGGGGATTATGCACGCTCAATATTTTTTTTTCAAAATCTAACATCTGTCTGTCTGTCCATCCGTCTGTTTTTGCCACCTCTCCCTCTAATATGCTTCAAGCTACACCTTTCATATTTGGTACATGGATAAATGGTTCTGAGGGGATGATGCACAGTCAATATTTATTTTTCAAAATCCAAGATGGCAGAATGGCGGCCATTTTTGTTGTGTTTTTTTAAGCTTTTTTTTCTATTTTATGTTACCACCCCTCCCTCCAACATGGTTCAAGCTATGCCTTTCATATATGGTACATGGATAAAGGGTTGTGTGGGGATTATACACGCTCAATATTTTTTTTAAAAAATCCAAGATGCTTATATACTCTAGTGTCTTCTGTGACAAAAACACCTTATGTCACAAAAGCGCCGTAGGGGACTAATACCACCTCGGTGGTCAAACACTTGTTTACTGTGGTAAACAAGCTCTGTTTTACTGGTAAAATAGGACCCGCTAATCAATTCCTGTGGTGAAAGTCCTCTAAAATGAGAAACATGAAAATAAACGATTGACTGGACTTGACTTTATATCCATATTGTGGTCACGATTAGCCATTGTGGGGAACTATGTGACCTTAACCCCCACTAAATAACGTTTACAGCTGAACATTGCAACATTTGTTGGATTCCAACAGTGCTGGAAATGAACAAAATTGACAGGTGCAGTTTTAAGCTTCCGTGAAATCAGAGACAGGAGTAAATTGCACCTGTAAAATGTTAGTGTATGAATTTTCGAGGAAATACTGTCACCACACACCAGAAACCTTAACCCTTTGAACTCTGGTGGTATCTTCCATGACAGTTCAGTGGCAGCAATTAGAACAAGTCCTTTTTCATTATTTGGGGTAGACCAAGCCATATTTTCAACATGCAGCCTTGGGCTGCACGTTAAAAATATTGGTTGTTTTACCCCACACATTAACTGAACAGTCACCCTATTTAATGATGTTATGACTTATCATGTTCCTGGCTGGAAAAGCGGCCGTTTGGGTTCAAAGGGTTAAATATATAAGGAAATGCTGAATTATAAAAGTAACTTGCCACTGGCCATGAACTGCTGCTTTCTCAAAACGAACACACATTTATATGCCCTCACAGTATATTAGTGCTCCACAATATTTTTCAACAAGTGCATTTTTTAGCTCCCGTAAAATGGAAAACACAGGTGCTGATGGGAGCAATTGCACCGGTCTCTTTTCCAGGACCGATTCCAAATAATTTTATCACGCTGCTACCTTATCATAGGGAACAGATCCTACAGCAGTGAATTTGTTGCAAAAAAATTATAAATTATAATCTGTGATATTGTTTCAATGAGCACATTGGATAAATTCCAATCAGTAATCAAGGTTCTTGTCTGATCACCGAAGTTAAGCAACGTCGAGCCTGGTTAGTCCTTGGATGGGTGACCGTCTGAGCGATCGATTCGGACTCCCGCGTTGTGTCCTTGGGCAAGGCACTTAACCTGATTGTCCACATGGGGGCACGATGACACTGTGTACTAAGGCGTACTGTACGTCGATGGTGCGCATGTCTTCAACCCATCTAACCCTGCCTGTGCTACAGTGCGGAGTTACTATGTTAGGGAGCTGGCAGCTGCTCATCGTTGCTCGGTGGTTCTCTCCAGGTACTCCGGCTTCCTCCACCCATAAAACTGTCACGGTCATGATTAGCCATTGTGCATAAGTATGTGACCTTAAAAACACCAATAAATAAATAAATAAATCAATAATCAAAAGTCTTTAATCAAATGTATCTAACTGCATCATATATTGAAAAAATAGTTAATTGCCACTTCACATTATGTTGGGTAATCGCACAAGTCTTTAGGTTCCTTTAATTTGGGTACACCTTGGAGACCATGGACCAACTGTGATTTAGCACTGTGTGAGGCTTTTTCACTGAAGACAGATGTTAAAGTTTGTCTGTTATGTTTTTCACAAAATAATGGTAATTGTCACAAGATAAAATCAGTAAAACACCTCCAGGAAGTAACTCATCCGCATGTTTCCAGTATGTGATCAGTGTGACCAGAAAAATACAGAGGAGTTACTTCCAGAGAGCATTTCATAGTGCTCATATTTCCTTGTTTTGAAAACAGGATGTAGAAAAACATCACAGGCAAATCTTCACCTCTCTCGTCAATAAGTTTTTTCCACAAATTTGGGCACATTTGGGAATTTAAAGGATTGATCCCAACGTATTATTATTTTAATGTTTTTTTTGTACAGAAAACTCTAACAAAACCTTATCATGTGACAACTCACTAGAAGAATCTCAAGAAGCTCGTTCCAATGGGGGTCACTTGATATGGCTCTGATGAGGTTTTTCCCAGCTTCCCAGTTTGTAAATTATGCGGCAGATGCAGGCAATTCTCTAGTAAAGGGTTAACATAGGCTACAGATCACAGTACAAATGTCTATTAACGTTATTTCCCCCAAAGCATAGCTTATGACTCTACTTTGAAATATGCAATATGTTCACATGATGTCTAGTGTTAAAGAGTCTTTCTATGCAAAGGGTTAATATTAGTTTCAAGAAAGAACAGAAAACTTGTATGTATTATCTCATTCAAAAAAATTTATTCAAAATATCTTTAAAGCATTTCTTCATGACAAACACAAAAACAAACAATTTTAACAGAATATAGTCCACATTTTAACAATAAATACAATTTCTAACATTATCAAGTCCATTCACTTCAATTTGTTTCTCATGAGCAAATACCACTGATCTGTTTACAAATGAAGTGCAGGAATATCTGCAAAAAGCAGTGCAAATCAATCTTCCGCCTACACCCAACAAGATAGCATTGGGTCAATCAATGTGCAGGACTTTAAAATTCATGCAAGAATCAGAATCGATTCTCGTAGGGACAAGCATGAGAATCAACTTTGAATCTCGGAAAATGTTGTTCATTTGATTCTTGTCCTAGATTCTAAGTGTCCTGAAGAAGTCTACTTATTTTTGCTCCCTCATTAGGTAACACTTTGACTTAGCAGTGGTGTCCAGTGAAGTCTTGGCTGCCTACACAGGCAGCCAAGACTTCACTAGAAACCAAAGCCAAGACACTAACTTCCATCAGCAAGACCACCACAAGCCTTTATGATGGAACGTGTTCTACGTGTACAGACAAGATACGAATCTCACCAAAATTGGAAATAGGTGCGCCCTTAAGGGTTAAACTGCAGTAAATATTTTTATATTTTAATATGAGGTTTATTTTTTATTAGGGATTATGAACTGTTTACACTCACAAGGACAAGGATTTTACAGTACGATCAAATTCTAAATTGAGAACTTAAAACAGATTCTTGTAACAGCAGTTTATGAGAATCATTACTGATTCTCGCAAAATGGAACGAAGTTTAAGGCCTGCTGTGACCTTTGAAGATATAAAAGCTGTGACTGTAGTTACAGCATAACAGCTTTCATATCATCAACCGCAATCCAAGCATGACGAGAGCACTGTGAGGTGTGACTACATATGCTTGTTAGCCATTTTAAAATCGAAAAAAGGGCCATAACTCATGTAATAATAATTGTATGAAACCCATATTCAAACTTGGCCTGTACTACTAGCTGGGTAATACATATACAGTGGAGCCCAATTAATTTTATATCTCTTAACAGAATAACCCTGTTAATTGAATATAATTTCCCAACACAAAACAATTTACCATACCTCCAGTACAAATTTGACCTGTTAATTGAATATAGGTTAGAGTAAACTCCTGTTAAATGAATAAAATCTTGTAACCTATCGCAAAATTACCAAACTCTCCCCAGTTTTCCTTTGTTTATAGACCTTTTTGGCTTCAGTACATCTAATACAGGCATTTAATCTATTATATCTTGTTTGGAGCTCTGTCAAACAAGATTTAATAGAATAAATGCTACGTTTATCTCTAGAATACGGGAAAGTGACACAATTCCTAATTGAATACTCCTGTCAACTGAATAATTTTCATTGCCAAAGTGGCTATTCAATTAATAGGCTTCCTCTGTACCAACTTTGGTTGAGATCAAATAATCTAAACTGGACTTATTGGTCGGAACCAAAAATGTTAACGGACAGACTGATTACATAAGGCCACACAAAGTAGATCTTCTGTTTCTCAGGCCATTATTTGTGAAATTGCATGCGGGCGAGCGTTTTTTTATTTTATTTTTTATTTCAATAATTACTTCTTAGCCATCAAAAGTTCCTGTTCTTGGTTCAAGTTTTAGGCCTCATAATCTACAAAATAGCATGGGTGGTGGTGTATTTCATCCCATGAGTGCAAGAAGGCTTTGCAATGCTAAAGCATTGCAAAGCCTTCTTGCACTCAAGGGACAAATTCATCAATTTTTTTAACTTGGGTAAAATATCAGACATAAACCATTTAATTTTAATTTTTTTAAAGTTTAAATTGGTTATAAAAAGAGAGCATGCGGCAGCCAAAATGACCATGCGGGAGGGCCTGAGAAACAGATTTTTAATTTTTTTAGGCCTTATACAACCATTTTTCAAACAGGCATATAAAAGCCAGCATATTCTCAAATTTCCAATAGTGGCATCTGTTTTTTGTCAGTAACTAAAATATGTTGTTAATTTTCAATTTGCCTTGCCACCAAAAATACCGACATCCTCAACAAATTCATTTTTGCAGACATAAAAGTATATTCTTTAAAAAGTGATCGGCAGTTTCAAGACATCCAAAAATTTGAATACTTTCAAGAAATTTGTGTGTTGAGCATTGTCTATTTATAGCAACAACTGCACCCTAAGATGGCGGCAAGTAAGAGACTTGTCCATATGTGACCAATGAGTGTTCCAGAGATCCAGTTGTATACAGAATTGAAGATCATTGGCTAATACTCGAAGGTCGTAGGAGCCAGTCAGTGATCTGCCTGGGGAGATAAATTGAGGAAGAAGTGAGCCAGAAACAGAGGCATAATGAGCTTTTGTGTGATTGCTTCATTATACAATTTTCTCCAAAGTAAATAACTCACTAAAGCTGAGTAAATACATTTTTATACATGTAATTTAGAAAAAAAAAATTCTGCAGCAAAAATTTCAGCAGGTGTATTATTCTTGTCAAGTAAAGATTATCCTTCAAAGTTTATTTACCTCCATGAAACAGTTACATGTAGAAGCCAATGGAGTGCACCCTTAAATGTCAATACCAGAGTCCCCTTTTCACACCTCATATGAGAAATAAAGTGGAGTTTGCATCCAAAGGTGTTGTTTTCCAGAATAAAAATTTCAATGAAACCATGTCATGTGCCCCCTCCCTCATTGGAATGAGCTCACCGAGCTCATTCCAATGAGAGGGTTACATCATATGGTTTGGGTGACATTTTTTGAAAAAATTGAAAAAATAATATTTAAAATAATAAATTTGTACATGTCGTCTGCGTTGTCCAAGAAGGGCCTGAACTATATAGAAAGATTCAGTAATGCCAAGTCATTCACTCAAGTTTCTACAGAAAAGACATCACACCAAAGCTACATATGAAATCTGAAAAAAAAAATAAGGTGAAGGATGGGGCCTGTTGGGTGAACTAATGGAACTGTTAACAATTTATATATCAAATCCAAGATATCAAATCCAAGATAGCCGGTTGCAGCCATCTTTTTCAACAGAATGCAGAAAAATTTGGTATCTCAATCCCTATTGCCAAGAATGCAATTGATTTGTGGAAGGCTATTGAACAATATACCGCGCGTGAAAGTGGAATTGTCACACATCGTTGGCCAAGTCCTATAGGGTGCTGTGTCCCAGTGGAACATAGTTCACTGTAATGCTGGGACAGGGATGTGTGGCGGATATAGTATTTACTTCAGTGTAGCACTTAGAGATGGTTTTGTGAGTCCTAAAAGCAGGAGGGGGATCATTAACCCGCACGTAATATCAAGCTTATTTCCCACCACCATTACGTTACATACCATGTTAAGGGTCAATTAGCCGATTCTCGCTTGCCGGACTTGACATCTTGCTCGCTTCACGAAAGAATTACCATGAACTGATGGCATTATAATTCATTATTACCTTATAGACTCTTAAAAATTGAGGAATTTTGGATAATGTTTGTGTGTCATGTATTGTTCTTGAGTAACACAAAGTGACATATTTTGTGATATAATATCTATCAATGAACTGTAGAATACTGTTCATTGGCGGATATCATATCACAAAAATGCGTTAAAATTCAATTTTGTCTCAAAACCAAATTGAAGTTGTGACAGTGAAACTAACATTTATCCACTAGCCATCCACTATCCATTGAACCCACATTCAACAGTTATAAGAATCACATCAACATCTTGTGGATGCTAATAACGAGAGAGCGAGTAAGTCAACCTTAACAACAACAACAACCTGGATCGAAGGTCTTCTGTACGTCACCAACCAATACAAACTGCAGTCTGCGATAAATGTTATAGCCTGTCTAGTGGATTTGGCAGGAAGACAGCCAACTAGGCTATGCCATCCCCACGCAATATATGTAACCAAATGAATAATTGTTTTTATACATCCACATTCATTTAATCATATTTAATCTTGTATTACGATTACTTTGTACATGTAAGCGTTACATATATTGCAAATAAACATTCATTCATTCTCCCATCTAGACCAATGCTACATATGAAATTTTCAAAAAAGATGGGGTGAGGGATGCGGCCTGTATGGTGTGCTAATGGGATTGGGGACAATTTATATGCCAAATCCAAGATGGCTGCAGGAGGCCGGGTTTTTCAATGAAAAAAATTTGATAGCTTCCATCTAGACATCACACCAAATCTACCCATGAAATTTAAAAAAGATTGGGTGAGAGATGCTGCCTGTGGGTTGAGCTAATGGAATTGTTGACAATTCATATGCCAAATCCAAAATGGCTGCTGGCTGCCATAGTTTTTAACAAAATTCAGAAAAGTTTTATAGCTCCCATCTAGACATTGCCCCAAAGCTATATACGAAATTAAAAAAAGATCAGGTGAGAGATGCAGCTTGTAGGGAATGCTAATGGAATTGTTGACAATTTATATCCAAATCCAAGATGGCTGCTGGTGGCCATGTTTTTCAACAAAATTCAGAAATGTTTCATATTTCCCATCTAGACATCACATCAAAGCTACATATGAAATTTGAAAAAGATCGGTTGAGAGATGCAGCCTGTAGGCTGTGCTAATAGAATTGTTGACAATTTATATGCCAAAGCTTAAGATGGCAACTGGCAGCCATGTTTTTCGTTTTTCAACAAGATTTGGAAATATTTGATAGCTCCCATCTAGACACAGCCCCAAAGCCAATTTGGGACTGATCGGGTGAGAGCTGTGGCCTGTAGGGTGTGCTAAAGGAATTGTTGAACAATTTATATCCAAATCCAAGATGGCTGCTGGTGGCCATGTTTTTCAACAAAATTCAGAAATGTTTCATATTTCCCATCTAGACATCACACCAAAGCTACATATGAAATTTGAAAAAGATCAGGTGAGAGCTGCGGCCGGTGGGGTGTGCCAATAGAATTGTTGATAATTTATATGCCATATCTAAGATGGCCATTGATGGCAATATTTTTCAATGATATTAGGAAGAATTTGATAGCCCCCATCTAGACATTGCTCCAAAGCTACATATGGAATTTGGAACTGATTGAGTGAGAGCTGCGGCCTGTAGGATGTGCTAAAGGAATTGTTGGACAATTTATATCCAAATCCAAGATGGCCACTGGGGGGGCCATGTTTTTGAATGTAATTCGAAAAAAATCGAGAGCTCCCATCTCGACATTGCTCCAAAGCCACATATGAAATTTGGAACTGATCGGGTGAGAGCTGCGGCCTGTAGGGTGAAATAAAGAAATTGTGGGTGACGGACAGATGTAGGAATGGACGGACGACGGATCACAACCCATCCTAATAGCTCATACTTCAAGTTGAGCTAAAAATGACCTTTTTTCAGCATTCTCAGTCCGAAAAAACAGTTTTTTGAAAGATTGTTCAAACACAAAATTTTATCTCAAGTTTTGTACAAAATTATCTAATTTCAAGGTTGTCTTTATTTTAAGGCAGAGCAAATTTGGCCACTACAAGGCGACTTCTTTGCTGCAGTCATCTGGTCTCTAAAGCCAATACTTTAAAGCTTTTACAGTTGTATTTATCAGAATTTTCTACCTGTGAAATATGAAGGACTGAAGTAAATCATTACCATTTTAAAAGATGTACCAATTTACCTTCGGGTAAAGTTTGCCACGTTTTAAAAGGTCAATGACTCATTTCAGTCATTTATAGTCACAGAAAGACAATATCATTCTGGTAAATACAGTTATAAAAGGTTTAAGGGATTGGCCCCTGGTCTGCTGTGGCATTGGCATTCCCCAGCTGGAACTATCACTGAGGCAGATTAAAACCTCCACTTTTGGCTCTCTACAAAGCACACTCTCCAAAAATTTAAGAATATGTTAGCAGTCACTTACTTGTGGGAATGTCTTAGGAGATTCATCAAATTCAGTTCCGACATATAGAAGTTACACACCAAAAAATTTATACAAAAATGTATATTAAAACAAAGGTCAAGGGGAGATAACTGTCGAAATTGCTGCAGATTTAGAATTTGGTAACATGCACATATCCATTTACTTATCATCATGTATAAAAATTCATCAAAATCGATTGAACTGTGTAGGATGAGTTGCATGCAGAAGAATTTTAAACAGAAATATATATGGAAATCATAGATGAGCAAATTGGATGACCGAGCGTTACGTTTGTCCCCAGGTTAAGCAACATTAAATTGGACAAGTGTTTTTTTGCTCGTGCACTGAAAACTCCTTTAGCAATCTCTTGTGACATTGTGATTCTGAATATCTGCGACAATCACGTGCATCTAAAGTCAAGAACTTAGTTCCAGTCTGTCATATCACGTTATTACTCCGAAGAGTGTCCGATATATTAATTCAATAAACTGGGAATACAGCACAACAGTGTTAATTTATGTGCCTGTCGGGAGGGACTCCATTTCCATGGGAATGCACGTAATATACCCTGATTTCCTGAGTGCAAAGAATTTGCATAAATTATCTCAAGAGTTTCAAGTTTAAGAAAATGATTTCTTGCCTGGAGTCTGTTGTAAAATTACATGTATATATGTGTCGAAGTAAAACATTCCAGTTTGAATTGTCTAAGACTGTTAATGACTATTCAACTCAAGTAAAAACCTGATGTGTGAGAAGTCAATTTTGTCACCTATTTTCATGGTATTCAGGTAAATGCAATGCTCGAATGCGATATCAAATATAGAATCTTAGTGAGCACGCTCACATACCCCATGCGCCCCGATATTTCAAGCTCAGAAAAGTGTAATTTTTAGGAAAATGACCCGGAAATCTGTTACTTGTATTTTTCAGAGTTCAGGGCCCGTAATTTTAGCAAAAATCAGCTGAGCAGAACGAAACGCAAACTTGATCTGTAAGTCATTGTGGTAGACTCACATACTAAAATGGCCGTAATTTCGATAATATCTGAAAGCATGTAGAAAAAAAGTCCGGAAAACTGTAATTTTGATGAACTTTTCAAAGTCTATGGGGCCGTAATTTTGGTAAAAATCAGTGGAGCAGAACAAAACCCAAACTTGTTCTGTAGGCCACCATGTTAGACTAACATACCAAAAATCAGCTCAATATCTGGAAGCATGTAGGAAAAAAGTCTGCAAAGCTATAATTTTGATGAACTTTTCAAAGTTCAAGGGCCGTAATTTCGGTAAAAATCAGTGGAGCAGAACAAAATGCAAACTTGATCTGTAGGCCACCATGTCAGACTAACATACCAAAAATCAGCTCAATATCTGGAAGCGTGTAGAAAAAAAAGTCCGGAAAACTGAAATATTGATGCATTTTTCACAGTCCAAGGGCCGTAATTTGGGTAAAAATCAGTGGAGCGGAACAAAATGCAAACTTGTTCTGTAGGTCACCATGTTAGACTAACATACCAAAAATCAGCTCAATATCTGGAAGCATGTAGGAAAAAAGTCCGCAAAACTGTAATTTTGATGAACTTTTCAAAGTTCAAGGGCCGTAATTTCGGTAAAAATCAGTGGAGTGGAACAAAATGCAAACTTGTTCTGTAGGCCACCATGTTAGACTAACATACCAAAAATCAGCTAAATATCTGGAAGCGTGTAGGAAAAAAGTCCGCAAAACTGTAATTTTGATGAACTTTTCAAAGTTCAAGGGCCGTAATTTCGGTAAAAATCAGTGGAGCAGAACAAAATGCAAACTTGATCTGTAGGCCACCATGTCAGACTAACATACCAAAAATCAGCTCAATATCTGGAAGCGTGTAGAAAAAAAGTCCGGAAAACTGTAATTTTGATGAATTTTTCAGAGTCCCAGGGCGTAATTTGGGTAAAAATCAGTAGAGCGGAACAAAATGCAAACTTGATCTGTAAGCCACCATGTTAGACTCACAAACCAAAAATCAGCTCAATATCTGGAAGCGTGTAGAAAAAAAGTCCGGAAAACAAGTAGGACTGACTGACGGACGGACCAGTCAAAAACATTATACTCCTGCAACTTTGTTGCGTGGGGTATAATTAGTGTAGCTGATCTGAGAAAGGGGTATCACGACTCAAAAGTTTCAAAATAAAGGTAACTTCATGTTGTTTCTCTCATCATTCTGTGAAGTGAAGACCTGATTAAAGATTTTCAACACTGAATTTGGAAACCGGGACAATGGGTTTTCTGTAATTGTTACGGATTCGGTTTCGATAACAGAACTGAAAATGAACCGAAATATTGATTAACCGAACAGCTGTAACCCTAGGTGAAAAACACGTTTCTATTGACTCGTGAAGAAGGGGTTGTCTAATTCAGAAAGGGTTGTGCAAAATTATTTTGCATAACCGTTCAGGGGTTATGCAAAATTTCTAATTTGCTCACCTCAGGAAATTGAGTTCAAAAGCAGATAAATTGGTTAAAATTATTACAGATTAACCCTTAAGGGCCTAATTCCGACTTTGGATCACATTTTTTGCAACAGGACAGGTGCCCCTCTATGCAGTCTTTGGGTTACCTCACAAGTTACATGTTAAGCACCTTGGTAGTTGTTTTTAGGCAAGTCAAAGACTTGCCAAAAAACAGCAGCAAAGTCACAGGATCTAGACTGTCAAAGTGTAGCAATATGCGCATGTTCACTTGTTAGTGGTCATGCTTAAAAAGTTTCATTGAGATCAGTTCGTAAATGTAGGAGGATGTGCATACAAAAATTTCATATTAAAATCTATATTTGATCTTCAAAATTGGTCGGACTCCATCTGAATAAAAATTTGGAAATATGTGCATTCTAACTTTTTATTTTGGTGATGTACAAAAAGTTCATCAAATTCGGTTCATATTAAAATGTAAAAAGTTACACGCACAACACTCTCATTCTTAAATGTATATTATAAATCCTCAAAGTTCAGAGAGAAAAAACCTGGTAAAATGGCTGCAGATTAAAAATTTGGAAATGTGTACATAATCACTTGTTAGTGGTCATGTTGAGAAATTTCATGAAACTCGGTTAAAAAGTACAGGAGGAGGTACTCACTCAGGCATCTCATGAAAAAATCTATATAAACTCTTAACCCACTGAGTATTTAAAAAATATTTTTCATTAAATCTGGTCATGGCGGTTGTGAAGCAGCCATAACTAGATTTGGTGAAAAATTCATAAAAGTTTAATTCAAGAAATCACTGGTCAAAAGAGCAACACAATTAATTTGAAGGGGACATTTTTTTTAATGGTGCTCAAATTTTACATATTTGAATGGCAAGAGATTACCCGTCCTGGGCAGGAATACTTGTCAGCAGCATGCAATGAGTTAAATCTTCTTCGTTCAATTGAATATAGCTTAGTTAAAATTATCACAGGCTGAACATTCAGGAATATGCACATGCTCACTTCGTAGTGGTCATGTTAAAGTTTCCTCAGAATCAGTTCATACATGTAGGATTAAAGCACGCAAGAATTTCTTATTGTTGGATAGATGTACTTGGTGATGACAATATAGTCCCCCCTTCTCCCAACTTATTTAGACGTGTGGCTATAATGAACTGCAATCAACAATAATAAATAAAAGCCAATCAAGTGAACTGACCAATTATCATTAAAACCATTCAAAAACATTATATTTCTATTCAGAGGATTTTGAGAATTACCTGCTTTTGGATAATAATTTAAGAAACTGCTTCAATATAATACAAATTGTTTCATCTTAAGTGGAGTTCAGAGTGCTTAATTACTTTTGGTTGTCAAAATTTATTAACCATTTACCCAACACAGACGATATATACAAATTTATTAGTTTAAATATTATTTTTCCATTTTTTTCAAAAAATTTCACCCAAACCATATGATGTAACCCCCTCATTGGAATGAGCTCGCTGAGCTCATTCCAATGAGGGAGGGGGCACATGACATGGTTTCATTGAAAAGTTTTGATAAAAACATTTTTTCCTCTAATTTTGCATATTACATGGGTGGATGTGGCAAATTCGTTAGGTAAAGGGTTAACATTCTTTTGCCTTGTTACTATTCAATAATTACACTTCAGAGATAATATGAAGGCACATTTGCAGAATATGAAACCTTTGTATTGTGATACCTGTACTTCAGAATAGGGTCCAAACATGAGCTTCTAGTACTCCACAAGTTAAATAGAGGATGTTGCGATTTCATATGAAATTTCTGTACAGAGTTCACTAAAATCGGTAAAATCGATCTGAGCCAAGGTTTGCCAATGCTCAGATTGATTTCACTGAATGAGGTTCAGAAATTTCATGTCAAATCATGACAAATTTGAGATTCTCTTCATCGCATAATGTGTAATTTAATTTTCTGGCCAACATAATGAATAAAGCTGGCCATTGTTGCTCGCAAAAATCGCCAGGCAATTTATTTTTTGTTTCAATTTTGGACTCAAAAACATAGTTTACAATCCCTCATCGAGCCTGTTCCAATGATGGGCCATAAGGTATGTTTTCAAGACAAAATAATGAATATATTTATAGTTTCTAAACAACTCAAAGAGTTCGAGGGTACTTGTTCTCGGGTTATCCCGTATATTGTCTTGCCTAACCGGTTTCGTGCTATTGTGCACTTCGTCAGAGGCAAAGGGGCTACTTGTGGCTCAGCCTTATATATCTCTCAAGTTTTGGCGGGTGCGTTTTGGCAGATGGATTTTGGCAGGTGGATTTTGGCAGGTGCATTGTGCTGGATGTATTTTGGCGGGTACATTGCAGCGATCATTTTGGCAGATGCATATTGGCGGATGCAATAGGGCAGGTATACAAATTACTGGGGGGGGGGGGGGGGGGGGGGGGGGGGGGGAGGGCAGATTGTTGGGCCTCACTCTACTTGTGGGGGTTAAGGAAGGCCTGGATCAAGTTGAGTGATCTCATAATAACGTAATTTTATGAGGAGCTAGTTCTAGCCTAAAAGACAATGCCACAGCTCCAATACAGCAACACTGATTCCAATCCAATCTTATGGAACTTATGTATTAAGCAGTTAAAATTGGAGCTCCAGGGCCTATTCCTGGAGAAATGTATGGACAATAGTCTTTTCCCAAACAGTCTACGACCGACTATGCCAAAGGCTTGAAGCCAACGGAGTGACATAACCAAAAACCATCTTAACCTGATTGCTCTATTTGTAAACACCTCCCGAAGGGACTTTGGTTTCAGAGCAAAATCACTTCCAGACGATACAAGGGGCCCCGATGCACAAACTGCATGACCAGGACCAGTTTACCTATTACATTGCAAACAATGCGGCAAACAAAATGTCGGGGAAATGAAACGCCAGTTCCACACCCGCTTACGTGAACACCTGGCAGACATTAAGCATAAATGGGACACACCTATCGCCATACATTTTAATCAAAATGATCATAATATTTCTGATGTATGCTACCGCATTATACAGGTATTAAACTCCAACCCTGAAGGACCAAATGCGACAGAACAGCGCCGTACACATGAAATACACTGGATGTTCACCCTAAGAACGCTACAACCACTCGGTCTGAATACAAAGGACTTTTAATAAGTGGTTTATGTAAATGAATATATTTAGTTATTCAGGAAATGTTTTCTGTGAAGGGCATCTGCTATTTGTATCAGGTAGACAGTTAATGAAAAATAAGAGAAGATTACTTCAATTCTCCTTCTGAACCAACTCCCTCACAATATTACCACATCGACGTTGACTTCAGACATCATTCTAATACTAGATGTGTTGTGAATGATATTTTCCACAATGAGCTATTTGATGGTGATTATGTGATAAAAGTTAATACGTATCAAGAACCTCATTGCACAAACACATTATGTATCATCTGATTCAAATTTGAACTGTTTTCCAGATACATGGATGTGTTCGAATATGAAAATCACTGATTTACACTCATTGGTATTCCCATCTTAGATGATGATGTACATTAAGATCAATTTATCATTGGTATTACCAGTGCATGTACCGGTATGTACATGAACCCATGTCAAAGTCTTGGTCAGGTCACTGGGGGCAAAGACCCCAACCTTAGTAACAATATCTTAGAGAGAAGTTTATGTACAAACACGTAATTGTAATTCAAATATATTGATATATTTCAGGAATCTCTTTCAAACAAGATTTAATAAATTAAATGCATAAATATTCAATTTTGATGCCAAGCTATGTAATGAACAAAAAGAAGAAAACACAAAATGTTCCATTCAATTAATTAAAAAATTTCTTCTCACTTGAAATTCAGTTTATTTATATTCATTTATTTATTGGTGTTTAAGCCTTTACTAGATGCTGGTTACTAGGACATATTTTACTAGTAAAGCAAAACTGGTTTATCACAGTTAATGAGCACTGTTCCACTTCTCAAGGTTCCCACTTGAGAAAATGCAATTTACACTTTACCTAACAAGAGGCCAAATCCAGACAATGCTATTCACAAAACCTGCCATTCAAATTTCAATAATTTTTCATTTTTATTCAGAAACAAGAGCAACGCAAAACATGGCTTATGCCCCCGATGGTGTCATAAAAGGGGAGGTAATTCTCTTGGGGGCAAAACCAAATCAAAAGGAAGCTTCCTCCAGACACCAATAATGCATCCAAAAAAAAAAAAATTGATTTGAGTCAGCATTTATTACTTATTGGACGGAAACCAAATTCTATATGGCCGCCATGGTGGCCATATTGAATTGGCTAGCTGATCCAAAATCAAAAGAAAGCTTCCTCTAGACACCAATAGAGTATAACCAAAAATTAAAATTGATTCGAGTCAGTATTTATTAGTTATTGGATGGAAACCAAATTCAAGATGGCCACCATGGAAGCCATAATGAATTGGCCTGTGGTGGCGATCTTGGTTCAGCTGACTGGTCCAAAATCGAAAGGAAGCTTCCTCTAGACACCAACAATACATAATTAAAAAATAATGAAAGTGTCAATGACACTGTAGCTCAACTTGTCAAGACAAAGACATGTACATGTAGTATGTGACACAGCAATGACAAACATCTAGGTAATGACCTGATAACAAAGGTACATATAAAGTATTGTAATGGTCTGTACATAAATACTGACCGTTGCCTGTAACAAATGTATAGGTAAAGTATTGTAAAGGTGGGTGACAGTCAGATGCTAAACTAGAAAAGAAATCTTTGAGTCCCAGAGTGGGTCTGACTGAACCCCAAAATATTTGTTCTCATAGCACAGTGATAACAAAGGCATCCCAAAACACACTCGGTCCAAGGAGAAAACAAAGGTACC
This sequence comes from Pictodentalium vernedei, assembly GCA_031216915.1. Lineage (NCBI taxonomy): Eukaryota > Metazoa > Mollusca > Scaphopoda > Dentaliida > Dentaliidae > Pictodentalium > Pictodentalium vernedei. The sequence continues at coordinate 152,758,091 of CM062292.1, forward strand.
CAAGAAGTTTTGTGAAGATCAGTTCATAAATACGAGCTGTATAGAAGTTGTGACAAAAAACTGATTGGACCTAATTTCGGTACAAAATGGCCACTGGCACCCATCTTGAATTTTGGACCGAACCCAGAAACACTCATTCTCATCCCAAGGTGATAACAAAGGTACCCAAGAAGTTTTGTGAAGATCGGTTCATAAATACAGCCTCTACCCTGAGCCATATTGACATGTGTGCTTATATTGTGTAAGTAGCACTGAATAAATCAAAGTTCATCTAATTTGCATAATTTCTGCACGAAAAAAAACCCCTTACAATATGTGATGTATTCCATGTTACTAAACATTCATACAAAAATTTATTCAAATCAGAACTTTCATACAGAAGTTCTGTACAAAAGATTGATTGCACTAATTTTGGTACAAAATGGCTGCTGGTGGCCATCTTGAATTTTGGACCACACCCCAAAACACTTGCTCTCATCCCACGGTGATAACAAAGGTACCCAAGAAGTTTCGTAAAGATTGGTTCATAAATATGGCCTCTAGTCTGAGCCGTATAGAAGTTGTGTACAAAAAACCGATTAGACCCAATTTCGGTACAAAATGGCCACTGGCAGACATCTTGAATTTTAGACCGCACCCAGAAACACTCATTCTCGTCCCAAGGTGATAACAAAGGTACCCATGACATTTCGTGAAGATCAGTTCATAAATACAGACTCTAGCCCGAGCCGTATTGACATGTGTACTTACTGTGTGTAAGTCGCACTGAAAAAATCAAAGTTCATCTAATTTGCATAATTTCTGCACGAGAAAAAAACCCGTATTATATGTGATGTATCCCATGGTACTAAACATTCACACAAAAAATTATTCAAATCAGTGCTTTCATATGGAAGTTCTGTGCAAAAATCTGATTGCACCTAATTTTGTACAAAATAGCTGCCATCGGCCATCTTGAATTTTGGGCCGCACCCAAAAACACTCGTTCTCGTCCCACTGTGATACCAAAGGTACCCAAGAAGTTTCGTAAAGATCGGTTCATAAATACGGCCTCTAGCCCGAGCCGTATCGGCATTTGCACTTACAGTGCTGAAAGTAACACCAAAAAACATCAAAATTAGTCTAAAAAAAACCGTATTATATGTGATGTATCCCATGTTACTAAACATTCATACAAAAAATTATTCAAATCAGAGCTTCTGTACAAAAAACAGATTTCTGCATTGTCGGTACAAAATGGCAGCTGGCAGCCATCTTGAATTTTGGACCCCACCCAAAAACACTCGTTCTCGTCCCACGGTCATAACAAAGGTACCCAAGAAGTTTCGTAAAGATCGGTTCATAAATACGGCCTCTAGCCCGAGCCGTATCCAATTGTTGACGTACGGACAGACGGCCAGACGGACGAGGGCCATGACAAAAGCTCAAATTTGGCTTCGCCAAAGTTGAGCTAAAAATGATTTGAGTCAGCATTCATTAGTTATTGGACGGAAAGCAAATTCAATATGGCCACCATGGCAGCCATATTGAATTGACTAGCTGGACCAAAGTCAAAAGGAAATTTCCTCTAGACACCAATAATGCATAACCAAAAACTGAAATTGATTTGAGTCAGTATTCATTAGTTATTGGATGAAAATCAAATTCAAGATGGCCACCATAATGAATTGGCCACTGGTGGCCATTTTCGATCAGCTAACTGGTCGAAAATCAAAAGGAAGCTTCCTCTAGACACCAACAATGCATAATTAAAGGGTGGCTATGCCCCCGCCCCCTACTGCCAAGCACGAGTTTCTAGTCATTTAACTTGGTTGATATTGAATTAATAAATGTCTTATCTTATCTCCATTAAACCATAGAACCAATACAGCAGGTCACCAAATGTGTCCATGGGACACTGATGCCCCCACTTTATGATAAACTATATTTAGTGGTTAACAAAGTCCAAAAAGGGGCCATAACTTGGATTAAAAATTATTGCACCACTCTTAAAATCAAACCTGTCTGGTATCTTGTCTACTAGCTATATTCCAAGTTTGATTGAAATTGGACGCCAATAATTCAAGTTACCATCCGGAAACCAATATCAACATGTCTTCTAAGTTGGAAAAGGGCCATAACTCTACCAATAAAATATCAGACCATGCCCACTATCAATCCCAACCTGTATTATGTAGCTATAAACCTATGTATAAAATTCTGTTTCATATCGTTCAATCAAACTAAAGTTATCGACCGGAGACCAATATCAAGATGTTTTCCAAGTCGGACAAGGGTCATAACTCTGTCAAGAAAATATAGGACCAAGCCCCATTATCAATCCCAACCTGTATTATGTGGTTATAAGCCTCTGTGTAAAATTTTGTTTCATTTTGTTCAGTCAAACTAAAGTTATCATCTGGAAACCATATTTAGGACATACATACGTGCGTACGGATGGGCAGGTGGACAAGGATAACACTTAATGCCCCTGCAAAAACTGGTGGGGGCATAAAAATAGAAATTATTCGAGTCAGCCTTCACTAGTTATTGTATGGAAACAAAATTCAATATGGCGCCATGGCGGCCATATTGAATTGACTAGCTGGACCAAAATCGAAAGGAAGCTTTGTCCAGTCATCCACAAGTTACCCCCTAAAATTATGATTTGAAGAAATAAGCGGTTCTTTAGTTATTTGACGGAAACCAAAAGATAATGCGGGATGATGGAGTGACGGACAGGCTGAAAACATAATGCTCCTGTGAGACTCTCTCAGGGGCATAAAAATATCTTTAAATTTAATTAATTTAAATAATATCTTTAATTCAAGTGCAACACCATCACAATGAACTGGTGAGGGTTAATCAGACTCATTTGATATGAATCCAGATCAGTGATGAACCGATTATATAAACTGCTATGAACCGATTACCAATTATTTCACCAAACATTATGCTGATTCCAATGGTTTGAACAGGGCAGAGAAAAAAATCTGTTGTCACCTATTATACCACTATATTTTGTTGATAAATCACCATTTACAAAAGTTGAATAGCACATAGCACATAATTTCTCAGTCTAATGCATGTTTAGTGCTGGGCAATATTAGCCAAAATACTATTTGCGGGTTTTTTTGGAAAGAAGGTCATGATTAACGATATAATCACACGATACTGTTTTTTTGTGAAGGTTATGTTTATTCTGGTAAATATGTTAATACAGTTTTGTGCATGAATACAATACACTCGGCTGTACATAACGAGAAATATACTGAGCAAACATACAGTACGTGGAGGGTGGATTGTCACCAAATCACCCATGGAGTGGAGGTATCATCCAAAGTACTACTCAGATTTTGTACAGAAACACAAGAAGCACAACCAAAGTGTCGACCAATGGACCTCCGAGGTCCATTGGCTGAAACTTTGATTATGCTATTTATGCTTTGCAACAAATTAGCATTTATTGTGTGAGAGAAATAATCACTCCATTGGTGATTTATTGATAATACAATCTCCATGTACTGTACTTAGTGTCTCAATTTAATGATAATGTGTGTTATGAACTTGTGTCCAAGCATGGTTTACAGATCGAGAGGCATGGGATGTATCAGAATTTAATGTTCATCTTTCAACTCCCTTGATGTGTTTCTCCAATATTTACTCTGCTGTCAACATTGGAGAGAAACATCAAAGGAGGTAACTGAATTAAACAATGAACTTAAACTGAAAATGTGGTTTTGACAGCCCGCGACATACTTGTTGCATAACAATCATCTGCCACTGAAGAAAAAAAAAGATTGTTTTTGAGTTTTTCTCTAATTTTACTCTCCTACTGTGTTGTGATGTCTGCATCACGAAATACTGCAGACTGCCGGCTGAACACATTGTATTTATTCGTTAACGCTATGCACTCAATGCAACTTATTTATTTACTGGTGTTTAAGGCCACATACTTATGCACAATGGCTAATCATGACCGTGACAGTTTTACAGGTGGAGGAAGACAGAGGACCCGGAGAGAACCACCGAGCATCGACGAGCAACTATCAGCTCAACATTCTAACTCTGTTCAAGCTCCACTCAAGCAGGGTTACAGCGGTTGAAGACATGTGCACCATCGACGTGCAGTACACCTTATTGCATGGCGTCATCGTGCCCCATAGGAAGCCCAAATATTAACCTAGGGGCCTGGTTTGAACAATCTTAAATCTGACCCGAATAACAATGATGTATACCAAACATTAAAAGATTCTGACTGGTGGTTCTGAAGAAGATTTTAAAGAATATTGCCCATATTGACCGAAGTTAAAAATTCGGCCTCCTGTATTGAGCCCAAATATGAACCGATGGGCTTTATTTTAACAAATATTGTATCCCCCCTCCCCTCCCTCCCACCCTCCCCTCCCTATGAATGGTGTATGCTGAATATCAAAAGATTTTGACTATTGGTTCTGGAGAAAAGAATTTTTTTAAATTGTTGCAAATATGCTGACTTAGCATTTTTTCGATGCCCTGTACAGAACACTCTATATAACCGATGGCAATTCTTTTTTACCATTCAATTCTACTGGTCCTAAGGATGCTTCATACCAAATAACAGCTCTCTGTTCCGTGTGTTTGGGGAAATACGGATGTTTGAAAATATTTCTATTTTTAGCTCCTGGGGTTCACATGGGAATGCAGGAATTTTTTGTTTTTGCGCAAGTCAAGTACTTGTGACCAATAATACCACATACCAAATTTGGTTCAAATCAGACCATCGGTTCAGAAAATAGAAATTTTGGGCGGGGCCAAAAATCTTACCCCCTCCCATTACAAACCCAAATATTGCTTCACGAACTTCGTTTGAACAAAATTGATTCTACACCTCAAAAGGAAGCTCCATAACAAATATCAAGTCATTGTGCCCACTGGTTCATGAGAAGATTTTAAAAATATTTTGGGAGCACTTTCCCCCACCCCCTCCCTATGGGGCTGGGCATGTTGAGTTGAACAAAAATGCAATGCCCCTTCGGGACAATCACTCACACAAATGCTAAACCCCTGAAAAGAGACCCTGATAGTAACCTCACAAATATCTAAAGTGATGGAGCAGAAATTAATGTCAAGTTATGATCACTGTAACCTTGATTTGTGGCACAATTACCTTGATTTGTGGTACAATTACCTCAAAATAAATAGAGTTCTTCCTCTCATCATGCCCAAAGAGCCTGAAAATTAGCAATTTCGTATTTGTAGAATGAGATTCCCAGAGGGTGAATTTGCTGATGCTATCCCATACAGTGGGCTAGAATCCCCCAATTTGTCCTCTGGGTACCTCTTTCTGTTTTGGCCTGCAACCTTGATTCATATTGAGGTTCACAGAGAGTAAATTTAGTAATGCTACCCTACTGTGCAGGATAACATCACCAAATTCACCCTCTGGGGACCTCTTTCAGCAGATGACAGTCAGCTTATTTCCAGGCATGTGCCCAACACATATGACAAGTTGGGTTCCTAATGGTGAAGAATTGGAAAGCGGAAACAAATGCCAGAAAATTTTAAGTTCTGTTCAAGGTCACTGAGACGTTGACCTTTGGCAAGATGACCCAAGATATACCGGTATGTTCCTCTAAAAATACTCAACATTCTTGTCAGGTTGGGTTTTGCCAAGTGGAATTTTAATTCAAAATGGAAACCAATTTCAGAAAATTTTAAAGTTGAAACTCGCTGTGATCATTACCTTTGGCACAATTGTCCTATCGCCTCGCCACCAAAAAACAAAAAAATAGGGTTTGCACTCTCATCAACAGTGACGAATGGGAGCCAAATGGAGGCGAGTGGAAAATCGCTCACCTCAAATAAAGTTTGCGAGAGTGAAAACTGTGAGGAGAGTGAATTTGATTGTGAGTGTTGATTTCAATGTTCAACTTCAACTGACAAGCGTCCTTAGAAACGAATGTATGAATACAACTGAACACGGATGGAATTTTGACGGTGAAAATATATGTAACCCACTAAAATTAGTTCTGGATTTTAAATGGCAGATTATTAAAATTGTCGAAAATTGATGTGTAAATTCCAAATTGGGCACATTAATTCATGTCACTGGTGAATTGGAGTGACAGGTGTCATGTGTATAAAAGAAAACAAGGAACGGGGCAACATTCCACATGTCTTTGATAAAAAAAAAATATGGAAGTATTAAAACGTTTCTCAGATCTCAGAATGGCCACCGTTTTTTTTTTTATCTGAACATTCCTGTTCGTTTTGTGACAGGATTAAGCTCTGGGTATGTTGCTTATGTACAACCCTCTTACTGCTAGCGTGTCGTGTGTGGATATATAAGCGAACTACTGTGTGTCATGTTCATAACGATGTTAAAGGAAATTGTTTGGAATTGCACTTTAAACGCTTCAAATTGTGAGTGATTCTTAAAAATTCCCAACATCAAAACTTAACCCTTTACCTAACATGAAAAGCAGACAATATTTGCAAAAAAAATTCTTTAATAACTAATTTTTTTTCATTTTTTGTCTCAAAAACATAGGCTATGACCCCTCATTGGAACGAGCTCGATCCAATGAGGGGTCATAACCTATGTTTTTGAGACAAAAAATGAAAAAAATAATGAAAATTAATTGGAGATTTTTTAGAATAGCGCTGGACGGTTTTGGCCGTTACGTTGGGTAAAAGGTTAATTGAATGTTTCTGTTTGACACAATTGAAAAGGATGAAAACACACCCTAGAATAGAGGTGAGGGATTATTCGCACACCTTGGACAATTTTTGCGTGAGCGATGGTGCACGATCACGCGACTTTCCCATGCGTCACTGCATCAATCCCAACTCACATGTCAAGATTGGTTTTAATTTTAATTAGAGAGTGGGAAACCAACTCCATCTACAGGTGGATGGACAGATAGACAGCACCACAGCTCCAATTTTTTTAGCAGATATGAAAACATAAAACCTTTTTTTTTGAAGTCAAATTCCGACTTAACCTCAAATTATGGGCACAGTGCAGTCACCCCAAGAAGCAATTTATCTGAAAAGTTTTGGAACAAACAGTCAATTTACCATGGTAGCAGCTTCTCGTCAAATCTTGGCTGCCTATACCTGCAATGAATACTTGTCTAGAAATCATTACTATACCAGTAGACTATTACAGGATGTTCTGTCTCAAAAACAGAGTAAAACTGTCAACATGCTTATGATAAAAATGAGTGATGTGGCAGACCTTGAAATGATTATGAATAAATTAACCTGCTACAAAGGGTCTTGGTTATCTATATGCACTGAATAATGTCCTAGGTCTTGTATTATGCATAGACACACCATTTGAAATTGCAGGTGCTTTCTCACACTGAGTTCTGACAGCAGCTTGTATCTTTGGTGAAACAGGAGGTGAAATATTCTTATGTCTGAAATGAAAAAAAAGAAGTCATGATAATACCAATCCATACGCATACAGCTATAGCACTAAAATTTGAATGAGTGTGTAATATAACTGTGGGAATATTTTCGTGGTCATGTGTATAAAAACCATTGGAGGGTGACACTGACTTCCCATTTCTCCCCAAATTTTCTACCTGCATGCTCCACCCCACCCCCTCCCCCACTCCACACACACTCCCACATACCCACAAACCTCAATCTACCAAACTGTGATTAATCATGTGAAAATTGTTTTTGTTTAGGGCTGGGCATTTTTTTATTTTCTGGTTCAGTTCATTTTTTTGGGGCAAACTAAACCACAAGACCCAGCAAATATTGGCTGACTGGTTTTACTGTGTTTGTGTATAAACTGATCAAACCATCTTACTGGGCAGAAACCTTACTACTGGCCCCTGTGGACTTTTAGTCTATCTGGCAACCGGGCGAATATGTCTAGTTCTCATTTTCACATTTTCTCCCTTACTAACCCTTTACCTAACGAATCGCCCACATCCACCCACATAATTTGCAAACTGAGCAGTTGAAAAAAATTAATTTTTCAAAATATTTCAACAAAACCATATCATGTGACCCCTCAGTGGAACGAGCTCGATGAGCTCGTTCCAATGAGGGGGTCACATGATATGGTTTTGTTGAAAATTTTTTTTTAAAATAGTAATTAAAATAATAAATTTTGATATTCTCTGTGTTGGGTAAAGGGTTAACGCCTCTGCTGGACCAGTCAATATGGAGAAAATGTGACAATGAGAACACAACTTAGTTTAGATGAACTTTAATAATTTCTTACCCTAATTTATGGGTTTTATTTCTGACTGAATAGGTTCAGCAACTGATCCCCCAAAAATGATTAAAGGGAAGTTAGGCTGAACCCAATGAAGATACTTATTTATGGCCGTTTATTTTAACAATAAAGGCCTTGGATAAATTTTTACTTTAATTACCTAGTAGGGTAATAAATTTTCCCCATAGGTTTAACACACGAAAAATTTATCACCCTAGTAGGGAGTTGGAAACGGACTATACTATGTTGACCTCTGGCGTTCCATTTGAAAGGTCTGGATATCTTGACCTGATTTACGCGTATCAGAAATCTGTGGAAACGAAGCGACGATCATCACTTAAATGTAATTAAATGAGTTGTAAGATTTTTGCCGCATGTAAGACGTCCATTGCGAGCAAACAATAAAGAATACTCATAATTAATTAACAAAAGTATTCAAAAATAAAACTCGATTTTGAAATACCTAATGCCAGTAATGACTGGTGTAGTGTTAATTTGGGGATGTACATAAGCTCGATGGGGCAGTACCTAGCATCGAATCGATAAACAACTAGAAATTGTTTTAGCACACTAAAACATATGTCTCCCCTTCCTTTCTATTTAATGCACTGCAAATTATATATACATGAATAATATTGACAATCATGCCAAATATCTAAGGTCTAGGTCAAAAAAGTTATGCCCCAGACAAAGTTTCCCTTAAAAAGCACATAAATCTGACCATCAGGTCAAATGTCAAGGTCACATGAAGGTCACTATGGTACGCGACACACCGGCTCATGGTGATACATCCACATGCCAAATATCTAAGGTCTAGGTCAAAAGACAAAAAAGTTATGCCCCGGACAAAGTTTCCCTTAAAAAGCACATAAATCTGACCTTCAGGTCAAAGTCACATGAAGGTCACTATGGTACGCGACACACCCGCTCATGGTGATACATCCACATGCCAAATATCTAAGGTCTAGGTCAAAAGACAGAAAAGTTATGCCCCGGACAAAGTTTCCCTTAAAAAGCAGCTAAATCTGACCTTCAGGTCAAAGTCACATGAAGATCACTATGGTACGCGACACACCAGCTCATGGTGATACATCCACATGCCAAATATCTAAGGTCTAGGTCAAAAGACAAAAAAGTTATGCCCCGGACAAAGTTTCCCTTAAAAAGCAGCTAAATCTGACCTTCAGGTCAAAGGTCAAGGTCACATGAAAGTCACTATGGTACGCGACACACCGGCTCATGGTGATACATCCACATGCCAAATATCTACGGTCTAGGTCAAAAGACAAAAAAGTTATGCCCCGGACAAAGTTTCCCTTAAAAAGCAGCTAAATCTGACCTTCAGGTCAAAGGTCACATGAAGGTCACTATGGTATGCGACACACCGGCTCATGGTGATACATCCACATGCCAAATATCTATGGTCCAGGTCAAAAGACAAAAAAGTTATGCCCCGGACAAAGTTTCCCTTAAAAAGCACATAAATCTGACCTTCAGGTCAAAGGTCAAGGTCTCATGAAGGTCACTATGGTACGCGACACACCGGCTCATGGTGATACACCCACATGCCAAATATCTAAGGTCTAGGTCAAAATACAAAAAAGTTATGCCCCGGACAAAATTTCCCTTAAAAAGCACATAAATCTGACCTTCAGGTCAAAGGCCAAGGTCACATGAAGGTCACTATGGTAAGCGACACACCGGCTCATGGTGATGCATCCACATGTCAAATATCTAAGGTCTAGGTCAAAAGACAAGAAAGTTATGCCCCGGAAAAAGTTTGTAAGAAGAAGAAGAAGAAGAAGAAGAAGAAAAGAAGAAGAAGAAAAGAAGAAGAAGAAGGAGGAGAAGAAGAAGATGAAGAATATGCACTAAAACAATATGTCTCCCTTCTGGGAAGGGGAAACATAATTATATATACATGAATAATATTGACAATCATGCCAAATATCTAAGGTCTAGGTCAAAAGACAAAAAAGTTATGCCCCAGACAAAGTTTCCCTTAAAAAGCACATAAATCTGACCTTCAGGTCAAAGGTCAAGGTCATATGAAGGTCATTATGGTACACGACACACCGCTCATGGTGATACATCCACATGCCAAATATCTACGGTCCAGGTCAAAAGACAAAAAAGTTATGCCCCGGACAAAGTTTGTATGAGAAGAAGAAGAAGAAGGAGAATACGCACTAAAACAATATGTCTCCCTTCTGGGAAGGGGAGACATAATTATTCTGTTTCAGGAGAGAAAGAATGTGAAAGATGTTCTTTAATTATGAGTAACCTTACCTCTCCTCCCAGCACAGCAGCGCATAACTCGAAGTACACTCTGCACAATTCCAATACAACTGAATTCACAGATTGTCAAAATAATTTGAACACACCTACATCACACGCTGTTGAACTCATGGCTTCCACACACAAATCTCGGGTAACCACAATAACTATTTCCTCATTAGAACGAAATGATGGCACAAGTGTACTGACCTCTCGAATCCAACCATATTCTTGAATAGTTTCTTTCACAGACATATAAACGTTAACACTTTAAAGATCAACATACAAATATGAACCGACATTCGTGGCTTGCTTTGAAAGTGGCCCAATTGCTCTCACCCACTCAATGCTACATGAACGCGTTGTAATGTAGCATAATTAACAGTTCAATTGTTGGTTTCTTTAAAAGGTTTGAAAGTATTACACAATGCCAGTACAAAAGAATATAGATTGCTCATTTAATTAAAAAAGGATTTTTGCAAGTTTAGCTGACATTTGTTGGGGAATTATCTTTAGACAGAAATGTATCACTGCGCCTTATTTATTTTTTACAATGTTCTGTTGTCGATAAAAATGGACCAATGTACTCCTCACTTCGAGATATGTTTTGTAGCGAATAACTGAACGATTTTGCCGCAACTTCTTTGTAAAAGATTTATGGGATAAACAAAATAAACGTATAGTGTTTTCAAGTAAAAAATTTATTCTACTCGTTGGATTAAGAATCAAACTGACTCGCCAGACGCTCGTCGGTTTCATTCTTAATCCTACTCGTAGAATAAATTTTTTACTTCAAAACACTATAGGTTTATTCTATATAGACTAGGCTTTCTGTGATGAGTGGTGTTGAACAAACTATCACAGATTTTTCCAAGTTATGGAGTCTGAAGTGTTACTATATTGTCTTTGCACATGGAAAAACCAAACTGAAACAGATATTTTTCCTGAAACCCCTCTGAATCTGAAAACCTCCCAGCTCTATTTCTGTTTCCTTTCAGGCTGTGTGGTTGGAAAAAAGTAGTGATTAACCAATGTTCGGCAATCACATCTGACATCGGCCGATTTGAAGCCATGGGTTGGCCATCGGTAGAAATGTTTTAACTTCGAAAGTTGTTTGTATTTATGTTTGATTCACGATCTCATACAAGCAGTAACAAACTTAAACAAGAGGCCCCAAGGAGCCTTAATCACTCACCTGCCAAAGTGGTTCAAAGAAGTATTTGGGGTCACATTCAGTTAGACATGGTTCATCAACATTACAAAGGAATGAAGTCATGAAAGGCAAATTTTATGGAAAAACACGAAGGAATGGATTTGAACAAACCAGAGACTAACATGCCCCCCCCCCCCCCCTGCCACCCCACCCATAGAGAGCCCAAATATTAAGCCAGGGACTCAAATTGAACAACTTGAATCTGATCCCCCTGGAGATGTTATATACCAAATATGAAAGAATTCTGACTGGTGGATCTGAAGAAGGTGGTTTTTAAAGAAATGTCCTCACATTGCACTAAGTTAAACTTTGGGCTCAAATAGATAGCCAAAATATTAACCCAGGCACCCGATTTTTAAGAACAAACTTGATATCAACCCATCCAGAGATGATGTATACCATTCGATTCTAACCACTGTATCTGAAGAAGAAGATTTTTAAAGAAATTTCCTCATATTGTACTAAGTTAAAATTTGGGCTCCCATTGGAAGCCCAAATATCAACCCATGGACAATATCTGAATAAACTTGAATCTGACCCTCCTAGAGATGTTGTATACCAAATATGAAAGGATTCTGACTGGTGAATCTGAAGAAGAATATTTTTAAAGAAATTTCCTCATATTGCACTAAGTTAAAATTCAGGCTCATAGGGAGCCCAAATATAAACTCAGGGACTTGATTTGAACATACTGGAACCTGACCCCCCTACAGATGCTGTATACCAAACATGAAAGAATTTTGACTGGCAGATCTGAAGAAGAAGATTTTTAAAAGAAATTTCCTCAAATTGCACCAAGTTAAACTTTGGGCTCCAATAGACAGTCCAAATACTAACTCAGGGACCCGATTTGAACAAACTTGAATCTGACCCCCCTAGAGATGTTGTATGGCAAATATGAAAGGATTCTGACTGGTGGATCTGAGGAAGATTTTTAAAGAAATTTCCTCATATTTCACTAAGTTAAAATTCGGTCTCCTACAGGAAGCCCAATTATTAAGCGAGGGATTCGATTTGAACAAGGCTTGGATCTGACCCCCCCCTAGAGATGTTACATACCAAATATCAAAAGATTCTAATTTATGGTTCTAGAGAAGATTTTTTAAATTTAAAAAAAAAATGTATGGGTGCTATCAGAATTATGCCCCTTGTGGTGCCCCCTGTGGGCGTGGCATGTTTATTTGAAAAAACTTGAATTGACATATGATAAGGAACATGCACACCAAATTTGGTTCAATTTGGTCCAGTAGTTTGTGAGGAGAAGTCGATAATGTAAAGTTCACGACGGACGACTACGGATGGCAAGTGATAAGTTAAGCTCCCTTTAGTGAGCCAATAGGTTGCCACAATGATTGGAAGGAATCATGAATGGTCTAATCTCATTGATTGGTCTGATCTTCCCCTTAATAGCTGCTCAAGACACACATGGCACATGTCGTATGATGATGCTATGAAGTACAACATCAGCAGAAAACAAGTTAACAGCATGGCATCTTTGATCATTGATCAATTGATCAAAGACGCTATGCTTTTAACTTGTTTTCGCTGATGTCGTATTTCTATTTAAATACACACATAATGACACATTGACATTTTCTTGAGGTCAATGAACTAGTCAACTTGACTGTACTGTAAAATTAACCCTATTCTATGCATTCTTGCTTGTACATACTACTCCTTTTGGTTGTGACTATCTGACCTCAGCACTCAGCCGATTGTGCACTCAGCTATTTGGCAAGTGGATGGGGGTCGCAAATCCTTATTGGTTAATCACTAGAAAATTTTTTAGCAGTAATGGTGTCTCACAGGTCGGCTGGTACATGTAATTCACAAGAATTAGTTGAAGACATTAGTACACTAACACAAAATACTACGACACCTCCTACTGTCACTCTACCACAGTTTTCACTTCTCCACATTCAGACCACATGTTAACACCCCACCATCATCTACATACACTTCTCCAGATAACTGTCAAACAGCAACAGAAGCAGTGACAACAACACTCTCAATGCCAATATCGACCCCAACAAACTACTAACTCAAAGGCACAGGTATCATTGCCAACAATTTACAAAGTGTTAGTGGAGAAAAAAAAATTAAACACAATGCAAAAAGATCAGTTGAGATTAATAAACACAGTGGACATGTTGACAGTGTCATGAGGGGCTGCCACTGTTTAGATGGTGTGGAGTTTACAAATCGTGGCAAAGAGCAACTGTCCAACAAACACTTGACAACTCAACATCTCAGTTTGCAGGCTTCCCCCAGAACATTGAAAACAAAATTCAAGGACTTTCAAGGACCTTTTTGAAGAAAATTCAAGGATATTCGGGCCGAAACGTCCCAATGGCAATACCCCCTTTACAATAAGTAATCAATTGTACCTCGGTTCACAACTTGTGAACCGAGGTAAAATTTACTACTTATTGTTTGTCAAGCAAACAGGTGCGCACGTTTTCATCACTGTGGCAACTGTTTCATCTGCTATGAAAGCCCTCATTTCAGTCGCATCTGTAACCACCCAAGATTGGGCAAGTGCGAATGGTTTCATGTTTGTTTTTTTTTCAAAGTATTGTTTGGCATATAAATTTGTTTGCGAAGTGCACAGTTCAATAAAATCATTGTCAAAAAATTTACTGAAAAAAAAACTCACGCTCGTTGCCATCCACAGAAAACTGAATGCCCGTGGGCTCGTCAAATGGTTTTAACCATGGGTGGTGGAACGAATCCCCCAAATTCAATGTTTTGTCAACATGAATACGCGTGCTTGATTGATCAGCTGATTCGCCGGCATTTACATTTTCTTCCAAATTGCTTTCACACGACTCGAATTCGTCTGACGGGTCTTCTTTGATATTTCTCATGAAAGAATATCCAGGAAAACCATCCTCATCTGAATCAGAATCGTCAATAATGTCATAGAAAGTTGATAAATTATTTTCAATTGATGACGCCATTTTCCAAACAAAGTCGAACTAGGATGTTTTGTCGGACAAAGTATTGGAACACATGCATTACTTTATATGGAAACTCATGACGATTCCGGTGGAAATCAAAAGGTTTTCATTGGTTGTTAAACATAATTCGACAAGGGAAGCCCCCCCCCCCCACCCCACCCCACCCCCCCCCCCCTCTGTACTAATAAACATGAGCCGACTGAGTGCTAAGAGTTAATTAATATTAATAACACCTACTTGTTTGGATTTGTCAACAAATTTATTCGTTCCTTTTCGGACCGCTATTATGCTTGTGATAAATCGGCGATCAAATTCAAGGACATTCAAGGACCTTTTACTGATATACCTCGTTTTCAAGGACTTTCAAGGCCTTGAAAATAGTGTTTCAAATTCAAGGACATTCCAGGTTTTCAAGGACCCGCGGCTACCCTGGTTTGGATGATGGCATTTACTTAATTGACAAGGAAACCCTCATTTTAATACGCTGAGCATCTTGAGAAGCAGGTAATTTTGTTAAACTGACTGAAAAATTATATCCAGAGCTGATTGGATAAAGTTTTACTCTGAATATAAGTCTGAACCACTGTTCCAGTGAGTGATTGATACAATTAGTGAAGGACTTTGTAGACCAATCAGGAAAAACAGTCGAACAGAACCCAGAGCAGTGTGCCTCCTATCAGAGAGGCAACTGATTTTTTATTAAACAACTTGAGTTTTTTCTTCTGAGCAATTACACCATTCAACAGCCCTTGGGTGCAGTAGCAATATTGAGAGAACTGTATCGAGCTTGCTCTTGCTCACCTCTTGGAAAAAGTAATGTGGTTGGATAACAAACAACGCAATGGACAAACATAGACAGTTACATTATATTACTAGCGATGTGTATAGATGGGTGGTATTGAAATTTTGAGTTTAGTGTCAGTATCTATATTTTTTTTTCTGTCTTAAATTATTCCAAAACCCATTACAAGT
The DNA here is from genome assembly GCA_031216915.1 of Pictodentalium vernedei. Lineage (NCBI taxonomy): Eukaryota > Metazoa > Mollusca > Scaphopoda > Dentaliida > Dentaliidae > Pictodentalium > Pictodentalium vernedei. The sequence goes on from CM062292.1 coordinate 152,773,713, forward strand.
GTACGTGTGTGTGCACAAAGTGGTGATGCAGGTTAAAATGTGGTCAGTGCGTATGGGGAAAAATCATAAACCATTAATTTGTGCTATCTACAAAACATCCGATTTTGCTGGCAAACTCCCCCAATTTTGAAGAACAATGTGTTGGATACATGGAGGTTTAATTAACAGTGATTTTGTCACTTTCCTGTATTCTAGAGCTAAAGTTGGCAATTATTTTATTATATTTTCTTTGACCGAACTCGTGGAGCTCTGCAAGACAAGATATAATAGATTATATGTCTGTATTGTATGTACTGAAATCAAACAGTTCTATAAGTAAGGGTAATTCAGTGACTGTCAGGGTAATTTCTCGACATATAACAAGACTTTTTAATTCAATTTATAGGGGTTTGCTCTATAACTTTCATGCAAATAACAGGCAAAATTTGCTCTAGTAAAGGGTTTTGTTTTGAAAGTTATATTCAATTAATAGGGTTATTCAATTATGAGAGTGGGCTGTGACATCATTTTCTGCAAATGTAAAAATATAAAATTTTGGCAAAAGGTTTTGCACTGTCAAGGGTCATAATCACAGAATTATATCCACTAGAAATCTGAAAATTGAACAAAACTTTTATATTTCTAGTCACAGGAGAAAAGTGTCAAATTTCTAATCAATCTGCAAAGAGCAGTTAAGTTATGATGCAGAAATAAAAAAAAGAAGTTTTTGCACATTTCATAGACATAACTCTTAGAGTTATGTGCATGAAATATCTTCAAATCAAATTTGGCCTTTATTTTATGAACATAAAAAAGCTATCGAGTTTCAAAGCAATCCTCCAAACGAAAGTAAAGTTATCATTATGAACACTGAAGTAACCAAGTGTTGGCACAATCAAGGGACATAACTGTGAAATAAAACTTCTTGGAAACTGAATATTTAACTTTACATTCGTTTTATAGCAAGAAAACCTGCGAGTTCACACCCAAGCAGGGACAGGTGTTAAAAATGAACAAATTCCAAGTCCATCAAGAGCAATAACTCCACCAAAATGCTGTGCAGAACACCTGCACTGAACATGGGGCTAGACATCAATAAGGTACACATGCATGCCAAATATGATGTCATTTCACTAAGTATTTTAAAACTTGTTGGTCACAGACCAACCAACAGACAGATTGACGGACAGACTGACTGACCCAATCGATTGACCAACATTGCCACACATTGAGCTGCTTGTCCAAGATAAAAAAAACTAAACTTTCAAATTTTCCTGCCAAAGGGATGTTTTGTATAATCAAGTCCCAGAACTCTGAAATTACTTGCACAAGAATCGGAGCTGCTGGCTTCTTGAAGATAACAACAGAAATGCAACAATGATAATTATTTTTCTGCTTCAAAGTATCAATGTTGATAAAACTCACATTTCTTTGAAAGCCATTCTCTGTTGTCTCTCACAAAACTGAACAGAGAAATGTGAAGTAATGGGTACCTGGAGAACATAGTTTTCTACATTAGCTTTTGACATGCTCTGAAATGAGAAAAAGGCATTTAAAAATCAGCAAAGAGAATATGGTAGAGTACAGTTGAAACCAGAAGCTCCTATTTTAATTATTGTTCGGTCAAAGAATATATAAAATTAACGCAAAAAATAAACTGTGATGTTAGTTAGTGTGCTCCTTACCACAGAAGAATGAAATAGTCTGAAATACACAACATTTGCCCAGTGCAATGTAAAATATAATGAACTTTTAGCGACGTTAGTACTGAATCACGAACTGAACTTATCAAACAGAAAGAAAATATTGAGACTATAGTTTAGTAGAGTCACCATGGACTGGTTGTAATCCATGTGCGTGGAGACAGGAAGGACTTGCAAACTTTCCTCACCCGGTGTTCCATGTGAGGAAAGTTTGCAAATGTTTCTCGTGCTGTTATGAAAAATTATAAATACTTTTCGAGTGGAGAATATATGGCGCTGTGATTAAGTAGTAATCCACTCTATTCATTCTCTATATGCAGTCAAATCTTAATATCTATCTACGGCATTATCTATACATGTATCCCAGTAGAGGTTAGGAATGATGTTAATAATCTCTATTTACTAGTATAGAATTGTTGGGAATACTGTGTTTCAACAGGAATTGAGTTACTCTAAGGGGGAAGTTTGAGCTTGATAGGGACAAAAAGTGCACTTACTCAGTGCATTATTACTTTAAAATAGTGCACAATACAGTGGCAGGACTTCTGGATTCAACTATAGGACCTTTTAACCCTTTACCCAATGTAAAGGATATCAAAGTATATTATTTTAATTATCGTTTTTTGTCAAATTTTTCCAAAAAAATTCCACAAAACCATATCACGAGAGCCCTCATTGGAACGAGCTCATTGAGCTCGTCCCAATGAGGAGTCACATAAAATGGTTTTGTTAAGGTTTTGTGAAAAATTTGAAAAAACAAGAGGCCCCAGGGGGCCTGAGGGTGCTCACCTGACATGGTAGTCTAAATATCAAACCAGGGACTTGACTTGAATAAGCTGCATACGCCCCTCCTAAGAAAAGCATATACCAACTAGATGAAGGGATTGTGCCCACACAATACACAGGATTTTCCTTCTATTTTCAGTTCCTGCACTTTTATGTCCCAAAATTGACAAAAACGCATAAAAACAGATTTTTTTTTATTTTTGTTCAGAAATTTTCGAAGTCCCAAACAAAATATTTTCAGACTAAAATATTTTTTCTTCTTAAAATTGACCAAAACGCATAAAAAACCAAAAAACTAATTTCCGGATTTTGGTCCAAAATTTCCAAGTCCCACCCGGACCCCAAATTTTCAATGTAAAAAAAAAAAAAAAATGTCTTAAAATTGACCAAAATGCATAAAAAACCAAAAAACTAATTTCTGGATTTTGGTCCAAAATTTTTAAGTCCCACCCGGACCCCAAATTTTCAGTGTAAAAAAAAAATTTTTTTTTGTCTTAAAATTGACTGAAACGCATAAAAAAATAAAAAAAAACTCATTTCCTGATTTTGGTCCAAAATTTCCAAGTCCGGACCGGGACCCCCAAATTTTCAGCCTAAATATGAACCCAGGGACTTGGCTTGAACAAACTTGAATCTCACCCCCCCCCCCCCCCCCCCCCCCCCCCCCCCCCCCCCCCCCCCAGCATGCTGCATACCAAATATCAAAAGATTCTTATTGGTAGATCTGAAGAAGATTTTTAAAGAATATTCCTCATACTGCACTAATTTGGACATTTGGGCTCCCAGAGGGAACCCAAATATGGACCGAGGGATTTGCTTTCAACAAATATGTGAATCAATGTTCCAAAGATGTTATATGTAAAATGTGAAAGCTTTTGGAGCAGTGGTTTGGAAGCAAACGATTCTTTAATTTTTTTCCATTGCCCAAAGTGTTAAAAAATGCTGACTCAGCATTTTTCAAAGTCCCGACAAAGTACCTTATTACAAAACCGATGGCAATTTTTTTTTACCATTCATTTCTGTTGGTCCAAAGGAAACCACACACCAAATAAAAATTCTCAGTGCTGTGCAGTTTTCGAGATATGGACGTTTTCGTTTTTTTCTATTTTTGGCTCATGAGGTTCCCACGGTGCTGTAGGAAAAAATTTGGGGGCATAAATCAAGTACTTATAACCCAATAATGCCTCATATTAAATTTGGATCAAATTGGCCTCTCGGTTCAGGAAATAGAAATTCTGGGCGGGGCAAAAATTCTTGCCCCTCTCAGAACAAAGGCAAATATTGCCCGTCCACAATATGAGCAGAAACCCAATTTGAAGAAAAACCCAAATGCCCTTATATAACCGCTACTCATGTGAATTTTCATTGAACTGCAGCCAGTGGCTTGGGAGAAAATGACCCAAAAACCACCTTCATGACGTACGACGGACAAAAAGTGATCAGAAAAGCTCACCCTGACTTTCAGTCAGGTAAGCTAACAAGTGCAACAGTAAGGGTGGCTATGCCCCCACCCCCAACTGCCAAGTAGTGATCAAACAGTTAACTGAACTGGCTGACATAATCGCCTGAATATAGGCTATCAGAATTGTATCAGCACTACCAGAAAAATATTGGTTCTCACCGATTGTCATTTTTTGTCAAACACAAGTCACAAATCACGGATGGCAATTTCGCAGTGCCTGCTGATAGCAAGAAATCAGCAGAGTACTATTATACTACCAACTGACAGCTCCGATAGATTTACTACCCACTGTTTCGATGGATTTAAAGTAACGAAATGCTGGTCTATTGGAATCACGTCCTGAGCAGGCTGCAGTTTACGTCACGCATGTTTTGTGAAACGGCACAGCCATGTGATGAAAAAAGGAAACGCCATTGACACCAACCAATAACTCTATCCCAGCAAATGTCTGGATAATGTGACACCTAGTCATAATAACTCCATTATTAAACAATGCTAATACTCTATCAGAGATAATGGAAGAAGGATCGACGGAAAAAATCAAAATATCAAATTATCAATATCAGAATTTTCAACGGAGAAATGAAAAAAAGGAAACCAAACTTAACGTGTGCATCCATCAAAGTAAGCTCCGCCCACCAAGTGAGTGACACCATGTCATCATAATGATCAGTTAAATCAACTTAAATGTTTTTATTTCCCCTGGTCTTTGTCACAGGTACTCATTCCCCCATAATATTTATATATACCATTATGGGAGGGGGGTGGGGAGGAGGGGGCCTACTGCCAAGCATGAGTTCCTAGTCATTTATCTTTGTTTATATTGAATTAATAAATACCTTATCTCCTCTAATCTCCATTAAACCATAGCACCAATACAGCAGGCCACCAAATGTGTCCATGGGACACTGATGCACCCACTAACATGTCTTCGGAGTCGGAAAAGGGCCATAACTCTGCCCCCTCCTCCCCCCCCCCCCCCCCCCCCAAAAAAAAAATATCGGATCAAGCCCACTATCAAACCCAACCTGTATTATGTGGTTATAAACCTTTGTATAGAATTCTGTTTCATCTTGTTCAGTCAAACTAAAGTTATAGTCTGGAAACATACGTACGGTCAGAGGGATGTGCCGATGGATGGACAAGGGTAACACTTAATGTCCCTTTGCCAAATTGGCGGGGGCATATTTAAAATAATAAATTTTGATATCATCTGGATCTGAGATTAGTAATTGATAAAGATATACGGTTAATATTTGAATCTGCCCTCCATAGACAATGGGACCTCGAATTATTTATAATAAATCGTATAATTGTCGCTCGTAAATCACATTCCACTGTGCACTATCTTGTCCGACTAAATGTTTTTCGACCTTTTCTGCGACTTCTCCCAGTTATAATGAACAACCCAAGAACACCCAACGGTCATGTAATACACCACTGTAAAGCTTATTCATTCCACTTTCCATTGATACTTGGTCTTGTTGGATACGTTGTGTGAATCAAATTTGAGGGGGTATAACGAAGATGAGTGCTATCGTTTTCGAAAAGCGAGTTGTGTACCTTGTTAATATTTATATACCATTACAGGGGCACGTCAGCATAGATTCAAAAATGGTATCAAATATCATTTTTCTTTCGATTTCCCAGCTTGTGCCGAGAACCTGTGATCTGAAAGTCACTTCAGTGGCTTTACACTGTATCATAAGCTTGTTTTCTTTGCAGCAGAAAAAATGTTGATTTAAAATTGTTTTGTTACAGATTACTTGAGTCCCGACAGGTACCCACCCACCAATACACAGTAAAAAACAATTATTTATGAACAAAATCTTACTAAACCAAGGTTACCTCCGGTAGCATACATCTAGTATATTTAAAAAATATACTCATGTTACAAATCACTTTTGAAAAATAATAATTCACACTCTCCCATTTAATTCTCTTAGTGCAAGCAGTTAACCTTTACCTTAACAAATCAGCTGCATCCACCAGCGTAAATTACAACTGAAAAAAAAAGCTAATTTAAAAAAACTTTAAACAAATCCATATCGCATGACCCCTCATTGGTACAAGCTTGTTCCAATGAGGGGGTCACTTGATATAGTTTTGTTGAAATTTTTTGAAAAAATACTATTTAAAATATAAATTTTGATATCCTGTGTGTTGATAAGGGTTAAATTGAGACCAAAATTCCAGACCTGTGGTCTCTTTCTTGATCTGATCAAGAAAGAGACCACAGGTCTGGAAATAAAGAGCTTACATCACAATCCATCAACAAATTAGCCTATGTAATACATGTACATTATGCTGGTAAGCTGTAGGAAACAAGAGTACCTCTGGGCGGTGGCATCATTATATGGCTGCTCAATGTAAATTCAGTCATTTTGCATGGCAAAATATACCTCATACATTTCAAATGCATCTTAATGTACTTCGATAACTAGAAAAATGGATGCATTAGTCATTTTTTTTTTTTGAGTTATTGTTCGGACATGACAGCTATGTTGGATTTTTTCCAGAATGCTGGTTATTGAGAGGAAGCTACCTGCAGTCACCAGTAACAACACCAGAACAAAATTGGATCCATTGGTCATTCCTTTTTAAAGTTATTGCATGGACAAGCAAAAATCACAAAAATCCAAGATGGCTTATCAAAAGGAACCTTCCTCAAGACACCACTAATCCATCACAAAAAAATAAGATCCATGGTACATTTCATTTTCAAGTTATTGCACAGACAAGCAAAAATGACAAAAAATCCAAGATGGCCGCCATATGGAAGAAAACTGATTATCAAAGGAACCTTCCTCTAGTCACCACTAATTCATCACAAAAATAAGACCCATGGAGCATTTTCAATTATTGCATGGACAAGCAAACATTACAAAAAATCAAAGATGGCTGCCATAGTGGCCATATTGGATATGGCAGAAAACCGATTATCAAAAGGAACCTTCCTCTTGTCACAACTACAGTGTTATCTATCACAAAA